>JANVYB010000009.1:1200000-2400000 GCA_027406005.1 Colletotrichum horii
TGGGGTGACAAAACAAAAGTGCATCGTTAGCATGGTTTCTCGGGCTCGGTCTGGACGCCGATATTCCCCGTGGCCATTGACACTTCTCAGAATGCGATGGTATTCATTGCTTTTTTCTGTTGAAAGAATACTCTGACGATACTTTTTTTTTTTTGCCAGCTTTGGACTTTGGGGTAGGGGATTTGAGCGCAAGCTCGATCAGCAGCGTTGGTCTCGGTTTCTACTGTGCAAATTCGAGCTAAAATAAAAGTGCCCACGCTGCGATGAGGCATGAGACTCTCAACCTGACTTTGTGGAGCGCGGCGGGACTTTTCGTAATTTGTATGAACGAAAGTTTGGAAAGTGGACGCATGTGTCGACATTCCTATTATTTGGCATTCTTCGTATATGGCTGCTTGCGGAACCTGGTTCCCGTATTCCCCTGTCCAAAAGTTCGGACTGGCTCCAACATGCTCTTAACTCTTACGGCCCTTTGTAATTCAAGATCTTGATGCGGTGTAGGTTGCGGTATTATGAGCAATTTGTTCAGCTCGTCTGTCGGGAAGTCAAGGACTAATTAGGTCGGAAACCAAATTCCGCGTCGGTTTTGAAGCCACGGTCGGACAATGCAATCTTGTCATGTTGGTTTGCTCCGATATTCGAGTAGAAACAAATGCAGGACCGAGGTATAGTTTTGATACTAGGAGGACTGCAGCGGTCACCCTTGTTTTGAATTAAGCATCCAGAAGTTCTGGAACGCACGGAAATAATAATTCCGCAACTAATCAACACCTGCGCATCTGAAACTTCCAAACCGAACTGACTAGCCAATTGCCATTCTCTCGTCGCACATACCAGTAATAAATGCGGGATAGAACGAATGAATCCAGCATAAAGCGCTCCATCGGCGTTCTGAATTTAGACAATGTCCAAGTACCGAACTAAAGGATGTCCAAATTTGTCTACACATTCTCAGGTCGTGAAAAAGAAAGTACCTTTACCATAAGATATCTGCTTCACCGGGAACAACAATAGAGTCCTCCACATCTTCCAACTCTAGTATGCTGGCGGTCGGGAGCCACCGGTGCACATGAAGACTTGTCGAGGGATTTGTTAGCAGAACTTTGAGAATAAGTCCAGGTCGACGAGTGTTGATTTCGTTCAGTATATTTCGGAAGAAAATCACAAAGTCGCCGAACTCATGAGCCTGTGGCCCTTCCTCCATCCATGAAACACCATCCACCAGGACAAATACTACTCTGCCAGTTGTGGCCGACAGCAGCAGGCGGAACAGGTGGTGAAGCACGTCTCTTTTTCGTTCTTTGATGCCGTCGACAAACTTGTAATCGATTCCGGAGAGATTGACGTCTTCTTGAGCGAGGGCATGTGCAAGTTGAGAGTTCAAGCAGCGGATTATCCCAATGGGTCCCCCATGAGTGTCATTGGGCGAGCTATGCTGGCCGCAGAGGTGTAGCAAAGACACATTTCTCTCTGATTGCTTTGTGACGCTTTGTGCCAGAACACAAGATAGTATTGTCAATGGTGACGTAGCTTCCTGTTCTGTGTTGAGTTGCATTCTCCCATTGATGAAGAGCATTTGCGACATGTTGGATTGAAGCCACATGGCAAACCTCTCGTTGTGTAGGATCCCCAGGGCGTGGTTGACCAGCTTCGGAGGACACGCGTTCTGAGCGTCAATTAGGGCTGTGTCCATGTCCTTCCGGACCATTTGTGGGTCAACACCAATTGTGACTCGAAGCTCGTCTAGATTGATGTATGACTTGAACAAGACAACTGCTTGCGGGTTATCTGGTTTAACGTATTGTGAGCTTTGCGTCTTCCACAATAATCACTTCCAATGATGACATACCGGCGGTCCATTGGGAATGTTCCAGAAGGCTGTTCAGCTGTGTCTGCAGAGTCTGGATAGTCTTGTATTGCTGCCCTACCCTTCTATGCAAGTTGATTTGCATAACTTCGCGAAACCGAACGACCTTATCCTCGATGTTTTTCTTGATCGTGTCCTCTTCCAAACTTGCTCCAAATGTTGCAGGCAGTGCCAATGCTTTGAAGGCCCGCTCTGGAAAGCCCAATATTAGCAGTTTTGTCCTTCTTGGATAAAACTGGAGTGCGTACCAAAGGCCGACTTATCAATCCACTGCAGCATTCCCTCTACACCATCAAGAATGCCTATGTAGAGACTCTCCGCAGCATTCCAGACCTCCGGATCCTCGTCGTATATATCGACGTAGTTTTCTGTCCGCTCTACGATCTCAGGCAAACTGTCGAGACAATCTAGGATCCTTGTCCTCACTTCATCAAGTCTTTTAGCCGCCTGTGAAATTGGTTAGAAAAGTCTTCAATATCTACGAAAGACAGCAACACTAGCAGACGTACTGAAAAGATGAATGTCAGTGCCCCACAGAGAATTCCAACGAGACCATCATTAGGAAGAAAGCTCAGAAGCACCTCCAGGTTGCATGCGCTTCGCTGAAGTGATCTTCCTGCGGCCCTGAATGGATTCTTTCGCCATTTCGTCTTCTCTGCGTCCTTCTCAACTGCGTCGGATGCCATCTTTTTCACATCATCCCATCGATGTTGACCGTCGATGCGGAATTTCTTGAGGTCCTGGCGCTTTGTGTGGTCCTGGAATGCGGTAACGACGCTCCAGAATGAGTTTGTTCGCTCACGAACTCTGATACTTACAATTAGTCACGACTATCATGTTTGAAGCAGAGTACAATCAACCTATCACTGACCTCTTTGATGCTTGTTTTTGCCTTCGCTTCTCGTCAAACTTGTTCGTGGCCGAGATTTGCCAACTCGAATCTATTTCAGGGGCTTTCCTCATCATGAAAGTGTCTACATATTCTGCCATAATTTTGAGAGGACCGATGGCGAATTGGTAGATGTTTCCTTGTTGATTGTTTCGTTGGGTTCGCAGGACGGTCTAGCCTAGGCAAGAGCTCATCGGCGATGCGGCCGCGCACACAGCTGATTGACAATGGATTGATAAGGCCGTAGGTGCTGTTGATGGGCACTTCACATTGGGAGAATGAGGTGTGCTGCATAATATATGCATCGCTAGGAACACTAAGCAGGGTGGTAAACAGAATTGGATGTTACCTGCAGACTGCAGCTGCCTACCTGCCTGCTTCATTGGCTCATTTTGGCCACCGTATCACCCCTGCAGTAAGCAGAGACTGTCGCACTTGCAGCTGAACCGGCACGATGTTCTAGATTGCCAAGGAAATGAGGGGGAAAGCGCTTATTCTGGTGTGGCAGACCAGGCTGCGTGTTTTTTTTTTTTTTTTTTTGGGGTGCAGGGCCCGAATGACCTCGATAGAATCGCCACAAGAAATCGAATTCCGACCTTCTCATTTTTCCACCTCAACCTGCTTTAGGTGAAGCATCTGGGATACGGCGGATGCGAAGCCCACCACACGATATCACGACTACATTCATACCCATAGCGACTTAATCTGTCCGTCTTCTACGTCGAAAACATGATGGCTTCCACGTCTGTCGACGATGGTAGTTCCTTAGGCCCGGCGGCCAACCCACCCGAGCAGTCCGCTTTTGCTTTGACAGCAGAATCCAGTCTCATCTCCGAAGGTGACACCAGAGTGGACTTGGAAAGCAACGTAACAACTCCGTCGACATCTCATGTGGGGCGCCATTATTTACATCAACAACGTACGTCGCTGATAAATAGAGTAGCAGAAAATTGAAAGCGCAGTCAACTATGACGTATCCGAGGGGTCAGCCGAGAGGGAAGACAGAGGTGAAGGGGTCCCGGGCGACACACCGGTGCCTCCCGACGATAACGATGACGACAACGAGAGCGTGGATTCAGCTGCCCAGAAAGAAGATATAACACGCAGATTGAGGATTGTTGCTCACAAATGGCGAAGGCAGAAGAATGCCACTACCCGGCTGAGACCACTGCCCGGTGGTGGGTTTGCGCCTCCGCCTCCGCCGCCCGATCGTGACTCCACAAACATAAAAGCGTTGAGGGATCATCTTACGATGATGGAGTGGGTCTCGGGGCTGTTGGAAGAGGCACCATCTGTGGCTTCGAGTATTATAAGCGATGACGACGAAAGAACGAAGTGTATCCCAGAGTTGAAGGGCATTAGCTTGTTTCGCTGGAACAGCCCGCCACCTCCGCCAGGCTGGAAACCTTTTGAATTTCCGCCAAGCTGGAAAGCTTCAGATTACGCCATTGTCTACTTGGCGGCCGAGCCTCAGGGGTCTCAACGTTACACTGCGTTTCCCAGGGCAGATGCTGATGATGATGAAGCAGTATCCTCCACAGCCACAGCTGAGGTTCCGCGTCCGTATGGAGTTGAGCATCTTCCACCACAAATTCGCATCTATTCATTGGCTGTGAGAAGGATCTTGTCAAGGATCACTGATGGCAAGCTCGGCAACGATGGATTAGGCAACTGCATAACTATCTTTCGACCTTACAAAGTTCTGGTCTACCATGAGCAGGCTATCCAGCAACAACTTGTTTTGTTGAACAATCTCTGCACCGCAGTGGGACAGAAAGCTAGTGAGGAGCGTTTGAATCGGCAACACGACACAGTGGACCCAGAGATCTCGGATGACACGGAGAAAGACGTCCAGCACCAAGACGGTACAGAAGATCCGTCCGGTACCCATGAACAACATGATCAAAGCGACGCTGGAGAGGACAGCTTGAGCACGGCGACGGACGAGTCTGAACAGTCAAAGAAGGCTGGACTGAACCAAGATCTTCTTTTCACACACGCAAATTGGCATCGTCATTCCCACGAAGAGGTATTGGAGGCTCAAGCAGACTGGGCTGTTTTGGTAGGTTTCATGGATAAATATATCCACCCCCTTCGCAAAGCTCTAAGAGAGCGGGACGACATGAGAGTCCGATTCTTCGAGCTATGGCATCTATATGTTCCCGGAGACATGGTATACGTCAAGGATCCCAATATCTCCCAGAAGATATGGCGCATCGTCCAAGGATCAGGAGGGGCTCCTTCGCCAGTGTTCCTACCGACTGTGAAAAATGGGCCCCAGCTCGACTATCTAAAGCTCGGGGGCACGGCAGGCACCTCTAAGCTCAGTCCCTTCACTTTGGACTGTTACTACGTGGACTTCGACGGCACTCATTTTGTTCGAGTGCTTAAAAAGTTCCAGATGGAGGAATTCAAAGACTTGGCGAGTATCAAGAGCCTTCCGATTCTACCTCTCTCGGTTGCTGAGCGTGAGGGCATGGTAGACACCCAACGTGTCAGGCATAGAGGGTCAACCTTCATCTCGTACACTCAACCAACCTACTGTTACTACAGAGGCCGAAGTCTCAGTTACGAGCCCGAGGGCGGTGTTCTCCGACGGCCAGAGCGAGGAAATTATAGCTCAGGAGCGGTGCTTTCGGAAATTATTGAAAGCCCCATTGTCATCGATTTCGAACGCTGTCTGCAGACAATTCCTGATTGGAAACCCTGCAGAACACCCAGAGAGCTTTCTGTGCCTTTCAAAGAGGCTGGAGTCCCCAATACATTGTTAGATGACGATCGCGGATGGGATCTACGCATGGCTGAAGACGTTCTCAACTACACCGATCATTCTCAAAAGCTTGAATGGAATAGCCGCTCACCACCCACTGGAGATGAAGTCCTCTTGCTGCCGGATCGTGTCTTTGCATACATTCTGCGCACTCGTCGCTGGGGTAAGCATCGCAACGTCTACATCAAATGACAGGGGGCGGTTATTGACTTTTCATCGCAGCCTGTCTACCCCTTAGCGCTGGAGAACCCGACCTTGAAGAAAACAGCTTAACCGCCATGGAAAGCGATACTTCGGCATGGAGCTATCTCCAGATTGACGAAAGACATAAAACAATCATCAAGTCAATGATGGAAACACATTTTCGGAAGAAGAAAACAGAGAGGCGGCAATTCGACTTAATCAGAGACAAGGGAAAGGGACTCATAGTGCTCTTGCATGGCGTCCCGGGAGTCGGAAAAACTTCGACTGCAGGTGAGTCATTGCGATCCAATTCACGCTTCCTCAAAATAATTTAGCTGATAACTGGCTATTTCAGAAACTGTTGCTCAGTTCTACAATAAGCCACTTTTGCCAATCACTTGCGGTAAGATTATTCTAGCAGGAAGATACTCGTAGTACTCTAACGAAGACCTAGGTGATCTTGGAATGACCCCCGCCGATGTTGAAGCCAATCTTCAGTCCTCGTTCCAGCTGGCTCAAGCTTGGGAATGCGTTCTCTTGCTCGATGAAGCCGATGTGTTTCTCGCTGAGCGCAGTCAAGATAGCATCGAGAGAAATGCTCTTGTGTCGGGTAAGTCATATGACAATAAAAATCCCAGCCTTTTAGCCTCAATATCGGGTGACTGACAATCGAAGTCTTTTTGCGGGTTTTGGAATATTACGAAGGCATTCTCTTCCTCACGACGAACAAAGTAGGCTCTTTCGACGAAGCCTTCAAGTCCCGTATGTCAATGGCCTTGTACTACCCTCCTCTCAGCCAATCACAGACCGAAAAGATTTGGGAGGTCCAAATGAAACGAACCGAGGAGCTTTCTGTCAAGGCCGCACCCGATGACGAGTCTCAACATGTCAGGTTTGATACCGATGACGTGATAGTGTACTCCAGAGAGCTGTGGTCGGAACAACAGCGAGTACCTGAGTTCAGACCCGTGTGGAATGGGCGCCAGATCCGTAACGCATTCCAGACTGCTGTGGCATTGGCGGAGTGGCACCAACACGAGCAAAAGAAGTCACAGCCGATATATGTTACGAGAGAACATTTCAGGAGGGTTGCTGCTGTTTCGAACCAGTTCAATGCATATCTTTGGGAGGTCAAGCATAGTCGCGGAGATGATACTTTGACCTGGAAGAAAGGACATCGTGCTGATCATATTGATCCCTACCAATTTGCCCAGGGCAATTCCGGTTATGGATATCAGCAACAGCAGTCAGGCGTAGGTTCATGGGGTAACTCTCAGCCATCTAACATGACGGCCTTTGGTGGACAGTCTGGGATGGGTATGGGAAGTTCCGGATATGGTGCAGGTAATATGCAAGGCCAGAACAACTTTGGGAATAACTGGCAGGCCACTTCTGGCGGAGTCGGGAATCCGGGATCGGGGAACGCCGGTATGTACAATGTCGGTGTCAGCAACTCGATGGGCGGTTCCTCCGTCATGACCCAGGGCATGGGTGGTCAGGGCATAGGCAACCAGCCCATGGGTAACCAGTCCATGGGTAACCAACCTATGGGTAACCAACCTATAGGTACCCAACCTATGGGTAACCAAGCCATGGGTAACCAAGCCATGGGTTTCCCAGGAACAGGTGCTCAAGGCATGGTTCCCAACATGAATCCCGGTGCGGCCAATTTTCAAGGCATTGCTGGTCAAAATATGCCGGGCCAACAGTGATAGTCGAGATCACTGTCTATCGTTGTAGGAAGATATCCCGCGTATCTTTTCCACCGAACACTCTAAGTAATGTTGGCCCGGTATTCAGTTCGCAAAGAGATACAACGAAAATATTGGAGATACACGTCAATAGAAACTTGCCTTCATCTTGTCGATCACAGCAACAAATGAGAGCTTTATTGAAGCTGTAAATTGAGCGGATACTCCCTTTCTTCCGTGAGACAAACCACTGGAAAGATCGTCTCTGGCGGTTCACAAGCATAGCGTCGTATTCTCGGTTACCTGAACATGTTTGGATAAACAGCGCTGCCCCCTCCCTGGCGAAAAGTCCCCCGGCCGCGGTTACACCCGCCAAGCCAAAAGTAAGCTTATGAGGACAAAGATCGGCCTGGATATTGATGCAGTCATCATTCGAGATTGATTTTCTAAAATCGTCGGACTTGAGGTCTGAATTGGGCACACACGTACACATCTACCCCTCTTCGAGGTCGTAGCATGGGCCTTAATTCCGTAGTACAAAAGAAGCTTCTGCTTCCAGCATACCGGTGGACAAGAAATGACTCTAAGGAGCTCTGGAGAGCATCGTATGCCAGAACCGCCATCATGTTCTTCCGCCAAACCATTCTGGGCATTGCCGCCCTGCTCCTCACCATCACCACCCCCGTTGTCGCCAACCCCCCCACCGACAACACCACATACGACTACATCGTCATCGGAAGCGGCCCCGGCGACGGCCCCCTCGCAAGCACCCTCGCGCGCGCCGGCTTCTCCACCCTCCTCCTCGAAGCCGGCGGCGACGAGAGCCACGACATCGGCACCGCGCTCGCGAACGGCGGGTACGCCCTCACCGCCTCCAACAGCTGGGGCTTCTGGGTGGGCACCACGCTGACCCGGCCGTCGAGTTGCGCAACAACCAGCTCACGTGGCGGTTCCCGAACGGCACGTTCTGGGTCGGCAATGCCGAGCGGGCGCCGCCCGGCGCGGAGCTGATGGGCGTGTACTACCCGCGCGGCGCAACGATCGGGGGCTCGGCGGTGGTGAATGCGATGGGGACGCTGTTGCCGAGCGATGCGGACTGGGATTACGTGGCGAACATCACGGGCGATGAGTCTTGGGGGTAATGTGTTCATCGGGTGCTGAGGGGAAAGGTGAAACTAATGGGATCCAGGCATGAGAATATGAGGCGGATGTTTGAGAAGGTTGAGAAGAACAATTACCTCCCAGAAGGCACGCCCGGACATGGGCTCAATGGCATTCTAGAGACCAACATGGGAAATGGCACGCAGTATCTCCCCTATCCGGGACTGGTCGAGGTGTACAAGGCGCAGATCAGATCACTCGGGTTGGATCCGGAGAAGGTGATTGAGATGCTCGGCAGCGATCCCAATTATCTCGTCGATGATCGAGACATCACGGAGGGTTTCTGGGGTATGGTGTTCCACGCAAGCGCGAAGTGGGAGAGGTCGACGCCGCGGGACTACATCTTCGAGACGATTGCGGCGAAAAATGAAGACGGGTCAGCCAAGTATCCGCTCATACTGTCACCGACCTCTTTGGCCACTAGGATCTTGTTCAAGGAGGGGAACGACGAGAAACCAAGGGCAATCGGAGTTGAATACCTCAAAGGACCATCAACATACGGCGCCGACCCGAGGCGCAACGCTTCAGCGCCGGTCGAGACCAGACGAGCTTTTGCATCTCGGGAAGTCATCGTTTCGGGAGGCACCTTCAATTCCCCACAGCTCCTGCAACTCAGCGGGATAGGCGACCGGCAAGATCTCGAAGCGCTCGGCATTCAAGTTGCGGCTGACTTGCCTGGCGTGGGTCGGAACCTCCAGGATAATCAAGAGTTTCCGGTCGTCGGACTAGCTCAGATCAACTTCACGGCGATACCCAACCCCAACGAGCCGACTTGCGCCAAGGGAATGCCCAATGACCCGTGCTACGAGCTCTGGAAGAAAGGTCTGGGTCCGTACATGCGGCCAGGGTTTAACTCCAATGTCCTGTTGATGCGTTCAAATCATTCAGTGAATGGAGAACGCGACATCTTTGTGTTCAGCGTGCAAGGCGGCGCGTTCCGGGGTTTCTGGCCGGATGTAAATCAGCCCGAGCTGTTCGGGACGCCAAACACATCGGGCTTTTCGACAGTCAAGATCAATCCGCAGAACGGGGCGGGATACTTGAAGCTCCGGTCGGCGGACCCGACGGAGCCGCCTGAAATCAACTTTCAGCTGTACCAGGAGGGCGCTGAGACAGACCTCGGAGCGTTGGCTGATGTTGCCGCGTGGGGCCGCCGGGTGATGAGCGATATTGAGGGGCCCTGGGGTCCGCTGGAGCCGGCTGAGCCGCCGTGTTTGAAAGTCGGGAGCGACAGCCGGTGCGAGGACGGAGACGGGAGGTCGGACGAGGAATGGATCCGGGCCCAGACATTTGGCCATCATCCGTCGGGGACTTGTGCCATTGGGCCGGCGGAGGATGGCATGGCAGTGCTGGATTCTCGGTTTCGGGTGCACGGCGTCGAGGGGTTGAGGGTTGTGGATGCGAGCGTATTTCCACGTGCTCCGGGCGCGTTCCCCTTGATCGCGACGTTCATGGTCAGCCAGAAGGCGTCGGAAGTGATATTGGAAGATGCCGCGGCGGAAATTTGAAGGTGTGGTGGTTGTATTGAAAGATGGGACGAGCTAGAGATGGTCAAACGAAGGCAGAGTTCTTCCGTGCAGTTTGGGGTGCCGGTCGATGTACGAGCCACAAGCCACGTCGTCCTGGTGTCGCGTCGCAATCACGGCAAGCCGGGTGTGTCAGGCGTATTCAAGCGTGTCGTATCCGTACGCGGACTGGGTTGAGGGCAATGGCGCGGTGGGCCATCGTCCCAAGACCAGATGAATGGGCGTCTGATGTTGCGGCATGTTCCAGTAGGGGGGATATGTGGGAGAAATGCATGTGAAAGTATTCAGTCTCGTGAAATTGGTGGAGATGTACGTGGCTGAGGTGTGGCACTGTTAGCGGGGCTAACTGTGGTCCGTGCCTCAGGTGCCGCCACAGCCACCCCCACCCCTGGCACGAGCTCCTCACAGTTGCGGGCGATGACGTTTGGCAGTCGCCCCCCTCGCCCAGAGGAGGTCTTGCTGTGCTTGCTCTGCCCAGCATTGGACCCTGAGTGGCCCCTGCTCCTGCTTTCCCGCCATTGCAGCAGTAGCAGCAGCAGCCAGCAAGGCCAGCTGGCGGTCGCCCCCTGCCCCTTCCCCGGCACTGAGGACTGAGAATGACGGGTCGCCCCTCCCTCAACAGGGCGCTGCGGCGTCAAGCATCGTCACTGCTGGTGAGAGGCCGCCCCCTTCCCTTCCCTTCCCCTTCCATTGCCTTCTGCCTCCTGTTTTCCTGGGATTTGCCTTGGCTAAAAAGTAAAGCGCGTCCTTGTGACCCTTCGTCTGATCTTGATTTCCCTCCAACTTTCCCATACTCGAGAACTCGACACGTCGTCATAAAAGCCCATCCATTCACGCGTTTCCCAACGTCGAGCCTACGATTATTTTACCTTTGACCGCCTGATCCAACGCACATCCACTGTGAGACAGCACCCATATACATCCCTTGTTTGATACCCGCTCCTGTCTCCAGTTACCCCTCACAAACCACAAAGCTCCCTCCTACAACTTCTTTGTTTCCAAACACCACACCGACTTTAAGCCAAAAACTACAATCATCATGTCCAACACCACCGTCCACGTCAAGAACATCGCTGCGGCGACCGAGGATAAGGAGATCAAGGACTTCTTCAGCTTCTGGTGAGTACATTTCCCCGCAGCTTCGAACCCTGCGAAGGCACCGAGATGGCTTGACGTCTGCTCCGCGGACGCGTGCCGCATTCTTTCTTCGGACGGAAGCTAACAGCCTACAGCGGCAAGATCACAGACATTCAGGTCACCCCCGCCGGCGAGACCAAGGATGCTGCCGTCACCTTCGAAAAGGAGACTGCTGTTAAGACTGCCCTCCTGTTGAATAACACTCAGCTTGGCACCTCCCACATCACCGTTACCAGCGCCACCGGCGACTCCAACGACGACGGCTCCCACTTCAAGGATAACGCGAACCGCGATACCGACGAGATTACCCAGGAGGAGAAGCCCCGCTCCCGCATCCTGGCCGAGTACCTCGCCCAGGGCTACGTTGTCGGTGATGCCGCTCTCCAGCGTGCCATCGAGCTTGACACCCAGCACGGCGTCTCCAGCCGCTTCTTCGGCACCCTCCAGAACCTCGACCAGAAGTACCACGCCACCGACCGCGCGAAGGCTACGGACCAGTCCTACGGCATTACTGCGAGGGCTCAGGGTCTCTTTGGCGGCTTGAGCTCATACTTTGAGAAGGCTACCAGCTCCCCCACCGGCAAGCGCATCGTCACCTTCTACCAGGACGGTTCGAGACAGGTCCAGGACATCCACACTGAAGCTCGCCGCCTTGCGGACTTAAAGAAGGAGCAGCACGGCGGCAGCGCCTACAAGGCTTCCGGCCTCGAAAGGTTCCTTGGCAAGGAGAAAGAGAAGGCCGCGCCGCCTGCAACTGGTGAGACCATCGGTACCCAGGCTCCGACTCAACCCGACCCCACGACGGCTGTCCCCCTCTCCAAGCCCACTGAGGCCACTAGCGAGAAGACAGCGTAAGAGTAGCGATTGATACGAAAAGGACATGAGGGTAGGCGTTGGCTGGTTTCATTAGGCAGGAACGTTTCATGACTGCAATGCGATGACTGCTGTGCACGTAGTTCTCTTAGGCACTCTAGGTAGTTACGACTTCAATGCGATTGAATGTATCAATAATTGGTTCTGGAAGATTCATCCGGATACTTAGCTGCGTGATGTGAGGCTTTTATCCGCCATGACGTGACCGCAAATTGCGTAACTAACCCACCTTGTAAATGGCACGTTGCGCGTAGTCTTCATAGCGCGGATTTTGGCTACATACAGCGGGCGGCCATCGAACAAGATGTCATGCAAGTAAGATACACACAATGTTGTAGCAGTTTGTAGCAATTTTGGCGGGAGGTCTGGGTTAAGTAATTATTACCAGTCACAGTCAACGTGCAATTATTCAACGCATTGTCATTTGGCATTGGTTTAAATATCTGTTGATACAGCATCACAATCGTGATTTCATCTCAGTGCTTCTCATGCCTTCATGATGTCCCGTTCCCAACGCCTTCATATAATGGTATTCAATAATCTACTCGGTCTTGGCGAACTTCTCCTTGACGGCATCGTCAAGAGGTCCCTTGGGGTTGGATGACAGATTCTAGACATGGTTAGACGAGGACATTAGGGGAGGAGGGAAAAGAAGCTCACCTGAAGCTGCTCCTTGTTGACCTGCTCCTTGTTGGTGGCATCGTCGGTTCCCTTGCCAGAGGCGGGAGGGTCCTGGAGCTGGGCGCCGGTCTGGCGCTCGGGAGGGGGAGATTGGCGACCCTCGGAAGGCATTTTGGATGTGATTTTCAGATGAGGGTTGTATAAGGTGAAGTATTTTGCAGAGGCGGCCGTTTTACTGTGCTGTGTCTTGGAAGCTTTTGTCTTGGAGGACGAGAGAAGGTCTGGAACAGGAGGCTTTCACGTTATATAGCAAGATCACGAACGGTTGGGAAGAGGGGCAGGAGCTTTCTTAGGTAAGGTACGGCGGCAGCAGCAGCAGTAGGAGGAGGAGCTCTTGCGTCAATGGGGCGTTTGAGGCCCTGAGAGGTGGGAAAGCTCGCACCGAGTGGCCTGCCACTGGTTGCGGCGTTTGACATCAGATTGTGTTGCTGATGCCGTCATACGGGTATTGCGTCGCGGGTGCTTGGGCTTGACGTCACCTTTTGTCTGGTTGTTGAGGGCGAGAGGGCGATGGGTGAGTGAGGTAAGGGTGCTGCTGCTGATAAGATGGAGGGGAGCTTTATCGATTAGATTGCTCTTCCTTATCGATAGGATAAGAACGGTTTCCTATCTTATCGATATGGGAGCTCACGGGGCTTTACCTAAGCAAAGCAAAGTGGCAGACATGCAGGTTTGGTTTGGTGGGTGGTTGGTTGCACCGCAAGATGCCAGAAATTTCCTTTCATGTTGTTTCCGACCCCAGGTCGTGTATTGTATCGATGCATTTCGCCTCACATACCTGAAATCTTGAAGAGGTGTTTCTGAGCCGTAGCTATTGCTGTCTTAGCATGGGATCACCTATTTTGCCTGAGCCTTGGTGACTGCGATTCGGGTGGGATCTTTCCAGAGATACTCTTGCTATCATTGCCGCCTGGTTTATCTCCGCTGTTCCTGCGTTCATTGACTCTGCGAGCATTCAACCCTTTTGAGCCTCGGAAACATCGTCACGCAGAGACCGGAAAGATGGCAAAAAATCAACACCGTACCCTCTCAAACTTGCATTCATCTCGATGCAGGGTGCTTCGCTGGCAGTTTATGCAGGCGCTTGGGGCAGGTGAGCAGCAACGAAACGGGATTCTGCCCGCCAGCGGGGCCCCTGCTTCTAGTGCATCAGCCTTGCGGCGGCGACACGTCCGCTGAAGAATGCCACATGCCCACTAACAAAGAAACGCGATCGGCCTCTCTGCGACAGATGCCGGGCTAACTAGAGCGACGCGATGCCTAACGCAGGGTCGGCGTCGCTAGCGGGTTCAATAAATCTCCTCTCGTTGTGGGTTCACCGGCCGGTGATGATCGAGGATTTACATTACAACCCGAGCCGCTCGCGTGGTCACCGACACTCACGCCATGCTGTTGCCGCGGGTTGAGGGGCCATATTCGGCACCCCCCAGTCGCTTCTTCAGCACCCAGTTAAACCCCTTTTGGCAGTTTGTAGGCGTCACAGCCACAGAAGGTGCCCACCACCTTATGGCCACCCAAACCATCCTTATGCCAGATGTTTTGTGCAATAGCTGCACAGATTGAAGTGGGCTACTTAGAACGCATAAATATATTGTTTGTTAATAACCTAACTTACTGTATATCCTTCTAATGCTAAAGTATTAATATCTTCACTAAATTTATCTATTTTTTTATTACTGCTATGTTCTTAATATGAAATTAATTAATCTTACTTTTAATAAGCTTATTAAGAAGGTCTGCTAGCATTAGAAGCCTTTTAGGTATAGCATAATTAGAAGTAAGTTATAATTAACAGTATATAGTGTTAAATATTAGTAGGATTTAAACTATAAGCATAGAGGCTGCTTTAAGAAATCTATAGCAACTTCTAGAGACTTAATAACTAGTAAAACAGGTTATTAGTAGTTTATATAATTATTATAAACTTTAGAAAGATAAGCTACCTCTATAGTTAATAATTAATATAACTATCTACTTATTGCTAATAAGTTAAAGTTATATAGTTAAGCGTTTTAAGTGATAGTATATAAGGTAGTAAGTAGCAAAGAGGTAATATAGGTATATATTGAAGACCTCTTAAAGTTAAGCAAATTAATAGTATGCAATATTGCTATATAGATAAATAAAGAGGCAAGCGTTAATTATATCTATATAATTAATATATATAACGTTTAATATTAACTATATTGCAAAAAGTATAGCCTTCTTTTAACTATTTAAATATTTATATATAAACTAAAATAAGATATAGATATTAGATATTTAAGCTTCTACTATAATATTAGCTTAAATAGGATTAATACAGTTTTTTAGATATACTCTTAATGCTTTAAGCAGTAGCAGTAGAATTTAAAATTGCTGTTAATAAATGCTATATATAAAGTTAGTTATAAAGTTAAAAAAAAGATAAGTAAAACTAATTAGTAGTAAGTAAATTGCTTTAATATACTGCTTTTTGAGATTAACAGTCTCACTATAGTGCACTTAACTTTTAATGCTGCTTTCTGCTTCATCTTAAGCAAAAGTGCTGCTATATATAAGTAAGTTCTTAAGCAGCTTAAAGATATAATTATAGCTGAAAAAATTGCAGTTCTAAAAGTAATAATAACTAATTTTAATAAAGTATTTAAAAAAGCTGCTAAAGTTATATTTATAAATATATAGCAGCAGATCTATATTTAGTATATACTAAAAAATATAGTGTTAAATATAAAAAATAAATAGAATAGAGTGTTAGAGAGAGATAATAATAACTAGGCTGAAAACTAGCTTTCTACTAGGGCTGGAAATACTAATAATCCTAGTGCGCTCTATACTAAAAACACTTTTGATTCGCCTAATTTAACTATAAGTAAGGCTAAAGAAACTTTAGTTAATTTTACTAGCTAAGATTTTAAGGCTGATATTATAGAAGATCTTATTAACTTAAAAGCTAGCTGCAAAATATAGAATTTAATATTAACTACTAACTTTCTACTACTTAATAGTAATAACGCTAGCAATATTAACTTTATAACTATAGCGCTAAACCTAATTATTTTATTAACTACTGATTCTAATAAGATTAAGTAATCGCTAGATAGGGTTTTATAAGCATAGAAGTTATATATCTATATGCTAACTAAAGTGCTGTTTTAAAAGCACTAAAAAAACCTCAAAAAAGCCTTTAAGGTAACTTAGCCTCAAATTGTTAACTACCTCACTACTATCTACTTTCTATTTTACCTCTAGTTTGCTAACTTTGCTATCAGAAAATATTATAACTATAGCCTTAAAGCAATATTATATATAAAGTCTGCTTATACTGAATTAAAGTTATATTTATATAACTACCTCACTAATCTCTACAGCTTTTACTTTGCAATTGCTAAAATAATTAAAACTAAAAAGCAAGCGCTATGCAATTATATCAGCAAAGAGAAGTTTTTATTTAAAAATATTTATAATAAGATGCTTATACTATACTAGTTAATCTAAGCTGTTTTATTTAAAGCACTTAATATAGTATATTAATAATATAAGGCAGCTTATAATATCTAAGTTAATAAATTATAATTAAAAAAGCTAAGTTTCTATATAAGCTCTTTTTTATATTAATAAGGCTTATTCTGCTGCTATAATATTTTTAACTGTTTTAAGTTAGCAGATAATAAATGCTACTTTATATAAGAAGCTATAGATTGCTATTAGTAGCTTAATTAGACCTTAATATATGTTTTTTTCTTCTGTTTTACTAAATATACTTCTAACTAATATTTTGCAACTAGAGATTATAGCATTCAAAGTAGCAACAAAAAAGTTTAACCTTAACGTTATCTTCTAAAAAAGAAACTACTAACAAAACATTATATTAATTAATAATAATAATATCTTTATAGATGATGTGCTGCAGTATTAATTAACTGCATTAATACTTTTCTTTTCTACTAACTGTAATATATCTATTAAAAGAGATCTCTCTGTATTTAAAGTAGCTTAGGCTGATATATTTATTATGCTGCTGCTGCTGCTAATATAGCTGCTAAAAAAGAAGAAGAAGTTAGCTGTTAAAAAGTAAGCTAAAAAACAAAAAGAGAGGATATAGATGTTAGTTAGCTAGTAGTTTTATTAGATAAGCTAGCAATTAGCTTAAACCTTATAGAATTTTGCTTTAAACTAGCTATTACTACTTTTATTACTGCTGCTAGCTTTAGTACTAACTCTTTTCAGCTAAAGTTAGCTTTAGCAGCACTTGTAGACTTTTTTGCTGCTTCTATAAGCATATTTTGAAGCTCTGCCACCTTCAAATCAGCAGCAATTTAAGCAGTTTTTAAGTCAGCTAAAGCAGCAGTATAGATATAAGCAGTATAAGTAGTATAAGCAGTATAGGCAGCTCTAATATTAGATTGACATATTAATATATGAATTTTCGCTCTATATCTTATGAAACTGCATATCACTATGCATAATAAATCTTTTAGTAGCTGACAGGGCTAGAGATTCACTCTGCCACATGTGGTGTGGCACTAACGTAATGACTTGCCAAAAGGGGTTTAACTGGGTGCCGAAGAAGCGACTGGGGGGTGCCGAATATGGCCCCTCCGCGGGTTGGTTGCCATGCCCTGGAGCCTTGGACACATGGCCGGGATTTTAAGGTGATTCGAAGCCAAAAGTTGGATTTTAGGGTCTCGAAAAATCATGATCAGCCCTGGACTTTGCGATGACAGGGCCCGTTCTTGGCTGTTTTCGGCGTCGCTATGGACAAGGGATGCAATAGCGGGCAAAGTTTAAATCGCGGGGTTGGCTCCGGAAAGGGCACGCGGGCGAGTCCCCGATATTGCAGAATGCGACCGTTGGCGTGTCTCTGCCAGTCTCGACGTCTCGCGCAACGCTTATCAAGACGAAAGTGGTGTCATGTTGTCGACCTGGATCCTTGAATTCTGCGTGGACGGTGCTGGGATGACAGGACGGGAAGCCACAGGGGCCGTGATGAATCAGGGTGATGGGAAGGAAGTGGAAGGAAGAGACATGGACACACACGATGTTGTTGTGCATGGTGACTGCTCCTGCCTGGTTGTCCCTGCCTGAACTTCCCCGTCAACGTCGCACTTGCCCGATTCTTGTTTGTTTGCGGGTTCAGGTGCTACCCCCTTCGGGAAAAACTCTACTTGGACCGCATCGTGCCCACGACTTTTTTTTTTATCTTCCCCAACACAATGGCTACTACAGTTCATGTCGAAATAGGTACATACGAAGACACACACAAACGTCGAACATCCTCACATTGGAGCGAAGTGGGCGACGACAAGAATATTTACCACGGACAATTCGACAAATTCAGAATACGAAAGGGCGTACAAATTAGTCGCTGGCTATCGTTACTACTACTACTCGTACAAAGACCGATTCCATTCATTTTTCCCGAATCCAATCCAATCCATTCCAATGACCCAGTACACGGATACAACTCCAAAGAGAATACAGGCGTCAATCAGACGAACTTCGACAAGAACACGCTGCGACGCTCAAGTCATAACATCGTAACCGAAAATCGCTTATTTCTTCTTGCCACCACGAAGGGCGGTGGTCAAGCTGCCGAGACCTAGACCCTCGAGCACACGGTTGAGACCCAAGGTGCCCAGAAGGCCGTCGACGATACCGCCGAGACCAAGACCACCGAGAAGACGGCCGACCAGGTTAAGCACACCGGCCAAGAGGAGACCGACGGCGGCAAGAATCTGGCCAAGAGGCTCCGTGAGCAGGCCCCAGAGAGGGTTCAGCTCCTTCTTGGCGTGGGGCATGTCTTCAATCTTGCGCTTAGCTCCCTCAACCGTCTCGGTGATGGCGCCAGTCAACTAAAGTCTTGTTAGCACGTGTGTGTGAATCATTGAATTGTGAGAAGACTTACCTCCTTCAAGACATCGGCAAGGTGATGCTCCTCGGGAGTGGCCTCTCGGGTGTTGGACTTGTGCTTAGCGTTGCGTTGGATTCTGCCGTCAGGATCCAAGGCGCGGACACTACCGTTCAGCTCGCTGAGGATCTTGCCACCCTCCTCGATGAGAGGCTTAACATCCTTCACAAGCTGCTCCTCATCAAGCTCTTCCTTGGGTGTGCGCTCAGCCTTCTCGATCTTTTGCGTGATCATCTTGCAGATGGGACGCATGCGATCAAGACCCTGCTCGATGACAGCGCCGAGAGACTGGGCAAGCTTACGGTCCGCTTCAGCTTGCTCGCGAGCCTTAACCTCATTGGGGTCTTCCTGAGGCTCCTCAACCTCAGGCTCGGGAATGTCCTCGATGAGAGAGCAGTGTCCAACGGTACGGCCCTTGGAGTCGACGACATCGCCATCGCCGTCAATCTCCTTGCCGGCGCAGATGGACAACTCACCGGTCGTGAGCTTGCCGATAATGTTACCATCTTCGTCAACGACCTCACCCTTGCGGTTAACCTTGCGGCCTTCCATGGGGCCGATCTTCTTCTCGACCTCGGGCTCCGGCTCAGGCTCCCATCGCTCGGCCTTGCCAAGGAGGTTGCCATTGCGGTCGAGAATGTCACCATCCTCATCGACAGCACGGCCAAAGAGAACCTTGGGATTGCCCTCGATCAGGCGACCAACAATGTCTCCTCCCGGAGTAACGACATGGCCTTCCTTGTTAACAGTGCAGCCAGGAAGCTCGGCGAAGGGACCCTCTTTGAAGCCCTCACGCTCACCCTCAGGCACAAGCTCAGCCTTGCCGATAATGTCGCCAGACTCGCTGCGGACGTTTCCGTCCTTATCGCACATGCGACCGACGAGACGCTTGACATCACCCTCGACAATGCGTCCGAAGATAGTGCCGTTGGTGTCGACAACATTGCCAGCCTTGTTGACGCGCTTGCCAGCAAGGATAGACTTGTCGATAACGACCTCAGGTTCCGGTTCCGGCTCAGGCTCGGGCTCAGGCTCCCAACGCTCAGCCTTACCAATAGTGTTGCCGCTGCGGTCAAGGACATCACCCTCGTCATCGACCTTCTTGCCCTTCAGCTTCTTCGGGTCACCTTCAATCAGACGACCGACAATCTCGCCGTTGAAGTAGACGTTGCCATCAGACTCGACGACAGCGCCGGGGAAATCCTCGAAGGGAGCGGGCTCGCTGAGGCCCTCACGCTCAGTCTCGGGGATGGGCTCAGCTTGGCCGATGACCTTGCCGGAGTCGTTCCAGATCTCACCCTTCTCGTTGGCCTTGCGACCGACGAGGTGTTTCAGGATGCCAGAAACAACACGGCCAATAGCCTCGCCCTTATCGTTTACCAGGTTGCCAGCCTTGTTGACAGTAGCGCCCTTGAGGACGCCGTAATCGATGGTGTCCTTGAGCAACTCCTCGGCGACGATGGTGTTGAGCTCGGCCTTGCCAATGATGCTGCCACGCTCGTTGACGATGTTACCCTCGGCGTCGATGACGTGACCAGCCAAGTCAGCAGGATCACCCTCAGCAACTCTGCCGATGGAGGCATCGTTGAAGATGACCTTACCCTCGTCGTCGATTTCCGCACCAGGAAACTTCTCGAAAGGTTGCAGAAGCTTGTCGCCAGTAACAGTGACAGTGCGCTGGTCGGTGGGAATAGCATCACGGATGGTGCTGAGAACACTGCGAGTATCTTCCTTGACGGTCCTAGTAACGCCAGTCTCGCCGGTCTTGGCGGTCTCGCCAGTCTCAGTCTGCAGTTCATCGGGAAGCTGAGACTCAGGAATGTCGCCGGTTTGCGCATCCGTGGGAAGTTGTGTTTGGGATTGTGCTTCAGAAGCACCTCTGGCCCAGTCGGTAACGCTGGTGCCGCCAGTCTTCAGATCTTCAGGAAGCTGGGAGACAAGGTCGGTGGGGAGCTTCGTTTGAGCATCAAAGGGAATCTGGGAGACGGGGATGTCGGCCGTCTGGAGATCCTCGGGAAGCTCGCTCTTGAGAGTCATGGGGATCTGGGACACGGGAATGTCGAGGGTTGCGATATCATCGGGAACCTGCGACTGGAGATCGTCTTGCTGGGTGACGGTCTGCAGATCGTCAGGAAGCTGGGAGACAAGATCGGTGGGAAGCTTCGTCTGGGCGTCAAAGGGAATCTGGGAGACGGGGATGTCGGCAGTCTGGAGATCCTCAGGAAGCTCGCTCTTGAGAGTCATAGGAATCTGGGAAACAGGGATGTCGAGGGTTGCAATATCGTCGGGGACCTGGGACTGGAGGTCCTTTTGCTGGGTGCCAGCCTCGGTAGGGGCCTTCTCGGTAGCCTGCTCAGTGGCTTCCGTCGCGTCATCCTTGTATGACTCGGTCTTCTCGGTTGCCGCCTCTGTCGCATCGTCCTTGAAGGATTCGGGCTTCTCGGTGACATCCTCTGTCGCGTCGTCCTTGAGGGACTCGGGCTTTGCGGTGGCGTCATCTTCTTCGAGTGGCTCTGGCTCCAACTCCTCGAGATCTTGGGACTTGTCGCCAATTGTGGAAGGGGCTGTAAGCTCAGTCTTGTCAGCTTGAGATGGCTCGGTCTCCGATTGGGTGTTGTCTCCAGTGGTAAGCTTGCCGTTCAGTTCTTGTGGGGCGGAATCCTGGAGGTCCACGGGTGCCACTTCGGAGGTCTTGTCGTTGACCTCGAAAAGGCTCTTCTTGGCGTCCTCTGTCAAGGAAATCTTGTCCTCAGCGTCTTCGGGTCTGTTGGAGAGGAGCTGGGTAAGCTTCTCATCCTTCTCGGTGACGGTGTCGTCGCGTTCCAGAGGCTGAGTGCCGCCCAGAACGCCGCCTAGAAGGCCTGATTGCTCGCCCTTCTCGCTCTTGCCGCCGCCGATGACACTGCCGAGTGTGCCACCGAGAACGCCGGACTGTGACTTCTCATCACCGCCACCGAGCACGCCAGAGAGGAGACCACTCTGGCCATCGCCACCGGTGACACCGCCAAGGACACCACCCTGACCTTCACCCAGGCCAATGCCCTTCGTCAAGTCGCCGACGAGAGGCAATGTCCTGTTGACGGTCTGAACAGTGCCGTCGACCGTGTCAACGATACCCTTGACGCCCTTGGTAGCGCCCATGATGCTGAAGCTTCCGCCCTCTTTGCTCTCACCTCCGGCAACGCTCTCGGTGAGCTCGCCCAAAGGCAGGGCCTTGCCGATGACACCACCGTCCTTTCCGATAATGTCTCCGGTCGCTGTCACGACGTTACCGACGAGATCGCCAGCTTCGCCTTCCGTGACCTTGCCGACGGTCTTGCCGGTTTCGTCTACTACCTCTCCTGTCTTGCCGATGACACCGGCAACGAGGTTCTCGCCATGGTCCTGGATGTCTTGCTCAACGGAGTATGCTGAGACACGTTAGTCGTCAAACTTCACATGCCATGTAAGCTGAGTACTCACTTGACTTCTGTTCTTCACCCTTCCCCCATCCACCAGGCATGCTGCTTCCTGATTTTGAGGCAGCGCCAGCCATGATGTCGGTTCGGTGTCTGAGGTACAGTAGTCCGGAAATGTTGGGCAACTTTTGAGAGTGTAAGTAAGTGGGTTAAAATGGAATATTGTGGCTAATACGAAAAGATGTAGTAGCCCATGAGATGAATGCTTTGAATTGAGAGTCGAAAGTCAAAAAAGCTACAATCACCTGCCGGTCGGACGTCTTATACCAGAAATCCTCACACACCAAATCAAGTTTCCAGCTCTATGGCCTCACCCAACCTTACGTCAAGGGGAGCTCAAGCTTGGGGAGCTCCTCGAAGCTCTGGCCTGCTCTGGCTTGTTCGCGCCACATCTGTGACTTCATGGGGAAGAGGTGGTCGGCTCGTCTGCCGCCCATCATGACGCAAAGCCACACTCGTCCGAGCATGCGGAAGGGGTTGACAGACTCTGGCATCCCAGTCTCATGACGCAAGTTGACTTTCGAAAAGCAACTGCACTTTGGGAGATGGTGTGACAATCTGCCAGTCGGGCGAGTTGCCATTGGCTTATGGAGTTGATCGCCCGGCCTCCATCTTGGAGCTTCCCAGTTATGTGTGGCTAGTGCATTCAAGGGCCCTCCCTGTTCTGCATCATCCATTCGTCAGATCCCCCACCAGCTACACCCCAGACGCTGCTTTCTGCCCTCCAACACTTTCTTTTGCAAATGAGGATTGCGAAGTTCGCAAAGCCTGGACTGCCATGCAGTATTTCCCCATGCACATCCAACGTCATGACGCTCTTCGAAACACGCACGCCAGCCTCTTATTCGCCACGCTCAGGAATTGAGCAGCTCCCTCGCCGCGAATATGCGCTCGCTCACATTTGGGGTTCTGGACTTCACCCACCTTTCAGCCTTACTAGTGGACGGTTGAACGGGGGTCTCAGATGCACGTTATTCAGGTCTTGCATTGCCAAATCCGGGTCTCATTGGAACGACATCTCGATCCCAGCCTATCACGCCCGCCTCGCCGCCGTCTGAACGCCGCCGCATGCCAGCATCTATAGAACCATTCCAGAACTCCATGATCGACATCTCCATCCAGTCGCAGAATTCCTGTCAAAATATTACCCAGTTCCAATATGGATATTTGGCACCCCGCCACCATTAAATACAGTTGGGATTTTGATAATGAGCTGGATGCCGTCATGTGTCGACTTCACATCCATGAAAACCTCAGATGGACTGGGGGCAGACGATGGTTTAGGTCGACCGCAACTGCAGTTCTCATGAGAGGGCGCGCTGTGATGCGCATTCTCCGCGGGGCGCGCGCCGTTTGACTGTCCAGAAGTATTGCCTGCTGATTGCCCAGGCTTCTGGAGGCCTTTGCCCAAGTGGGCGCCGTCGAAGTGGCCGACGACGTTATTGTTCTTATCGAGTATATTGCCCATGTGGTCCACCTTCAGTCCATCGCCCATGCCCTCAATGGGCCTGGGCGACGGAGGCGTCGGTGGAATCGTGTCGTTCTCTGCTACATATCCAACGACTTCGCCGTCCTCGCTGAGGATCTCGCCAGTCACGGAAACAGGCCGTCCGATCATCGACGGCAAGTCGCCCTCGACACGACCAAGAACCTGTCCGTTCCAGTCAAGGATGTTTCCGAACTCATCGACATACTTTCCCTCCAGCCCATGCGCCAGCTGAGCAAGGTTAGGAGGAATAGTCAGGCCAGATGCCACAGGTGTGATTCTTGGAATCCGGATGGGGGCATTCTTCCCCTCCGGCTCCTTCCCCTTGGGGCTGGATGACCCAGCTGATGTGTCCTTGGACTCCTTGGAGTCTTGTGTGCCATCATCCGTGCGGGTGTTTGTTGCATCTGCTGACGATGGCGTCGAGTCTCTCGGCACGCTCTGTCCCTGCGTGGAAGACTTCCTCACCGGGATGGGTATCTCCCGCGAGCCCTGTAAATGATAAGGCCCGCCCTGGCCTTGCGGCTGTGGGGTATCTGTGTTGCTGCTTTGCCGAGGGGGAGGTTGCGGAGGAGTGGTTTCAGCTGGCGGAGCTGGCGAGCCAGGCGCTCGCGACGACGAATTCAGACGAGGCAAAGGTGGCCGGACGTTGCGTCGTGGGACCTCCTCTACCCCAGCTTCATCGTCGTCGACTTCAACAACCTCATATTCATCGTGTCGGGAAGTATGATCTGGATCGCCACCAGATGCAGCTCGGGGCTCGGCAGGCTGCATGGTATGCGACGAGGGTTTGGGATGTTCGGGGACGGCCCTTTGCAGAGTCCGCGGAGTGTTCTGCGTCAAGGCTGGGCTTTCGGGTTCTTCGATATGAGCTGTGGGGGGAATCGGCCGAGAAGGAGGGGATGCCGTCATTATTGGATGGCCACAGAAGGTCCTCTGCAAGAAATCGTACTGCGCGTCAGCTGGGGCTTGCTTTCAAGGTGAGGGGAAGCATGGCCAGGATGGCCAGCACAAGACCAACAGAGTGAAGGAAAGGAATACGGGCACCCACCTGAGGATCGCCTTACTTCGGAAATCAGGCGTTGGACTCGACTCCGATCGAGAGACTGTGCTGATGTGTACGTTTCTCGGTGCACCCCTTGAGCATTTACTTCACGCGGACGGGGCTTATCTGCTCTGGCAGGTGCGAGACGCGGGCAGCGCTTGTGCAAGGTCTCCAAGGCAGAAGGGGGTCGGCTTTGTTGCTGTGACGTCAGGAAGACGATGAGTCGAGTGTGGGTACTCTGCCGCCGTGACAGATGCTGGGCAGCTGGGGCAGCTTGAGGTTCCAGAACTGGCGAACGGGGCGACGGTTCACGTTGTCAGGATGTCGCGCAAGGGTGATGGGATCAAGTACTTGTCGAACCGAGATCTGGTGTCTCCACTGGCTCCAGACACACGCAAACGTATCCACCGGGTACTTCGGAGAACAACAAGAAGAAGGAAGCGTGGGGAGGGATCGCTGGCGGGTGGTGAAGATGGCAGAATGGAAACGAGACAAGACTCCGAAAGAGGCGCCGGCTAAGCGCAGAGATTGGAGGGCAAAAGGTCCGACACGTCTGGCAAAAGCCTGTTTTCTGGTCGAAACCAGAAAAGCTGTGCGAGTATCCGTGTTCCTCAGTGGTTGGGCTTTTTGCTTTTCGAACTACTGTACAGACGGAACGCACGGCTAGCCGTCAACGAATGCTGGAGAGTAGAGCACGGAGAGCTAGGTGAACAGTTGGGCAAGCTGCGCAGGCTGCAGCGCTATCCCGGCCGGGATATGGCAGCCCAGAGGCACCTCTGGCGGTGCAGAAGCTTCGAGCCAGCGGCACAGACTCTGCAGAAGGGCCTGGAGACGACCACAGACATCTACAGACCGGCGGCAACCGAGTAGCCTTCAGATGTGGCTCAGCAAGTGATCAGCTTCATCACAAGTTCGGTATGGCGTTCATGCCCGGGAGAGCTTCACCAGGCCTTCAGATACGTCTCGAGTTTGTCCAGACGATGTCCGAACCGGGGAATGCGTCTTAACGGATGGCGGCTATTGTGCTGATCTCGATGGGGTTCCCGACGAGGCAATGAATGGCAAAGAGGCAAAGAGTCGACGAGAGCCCAGAACAAAGGAAATGAGACGGGAGCGAACGATCGGCGCAAAACGTCCTCGGCAGGTGGCTTGACGGTTGAGACTGGTTGGCAGTCGCTTAAGAGACACACCACGCGAACGGACGGAAGCCGATGTGAGTGGCTGATGGCCTCAGCCGGTGTGCCGGGATGCGACGCAAGAATTTCCCGTTCAGCTACGGTTTCCCTGCACGACCACCAGCGTTTCGACCGTTCCGTTGCTCGCCGCTGATGGTCGAGACGGTACTGTGGATGCGGTCCTTCTTGGGTTGCATTGGCAATGTGCGGTGGGGAACAAGGGAACAGGGGGGCCGTTCCACCGTTACATTGGGCGGCGGGCAGGCACGCACACTTGCACACTGACCAAGTTACATCGCATCATGTGGCGGCGACGACGCGTCGACATTGGACGGTCTAGGAAGGCCGAAGCCGGTGTGGCTGGAGAGTTTGCTTGCGAGTTTCCGGACCTTTACCTGCAGAGTTTTTTCTTTTCTGCTCCTGAGTTTTCCGGTGAGTGCTTCGGTTAGAGAGGCTGAAGCTGAAATGCGGGCATGATCCCGTCAAGAGACTTCAATCTTGTTGAGTTGTCGTCGTGGGCAGACAACACTAACGCTAGGGCCAGGAGCAAAAGCGCACCGAAAGCAAGGCACAGAGGGAAGCACCCGCAGTAGCCTCAAGCACCGTCGATTTCGCAACGTGTGGCTAGTCGCTCTTCAGCCCCCTCCGTTAATGCCTCCCGATGGCACTAGCCCCGGGGAGGATTGGACAATATTATTGTGCTCGTGGAGGGTGGACTCGACCCCACAGTCGTATTGGAGATTCGCCCCATTCATAAGATCAACGGCACCAAAAGAGCGTGAAACGCAGAATGGCTAGGCGGTAGAGAGATTGGCGCTACGAACGGTTTGATGGCGACCGTCTCCGCCGATTCCGCCCTTTCGCGTGCTTGACGGCGGTTGTCAACACACATGGTTTGGCTTTCCTTCTCCGCCCGAGCTTGTGTAACTAGCGGGTGGCTGAGGGCACAGATGGTGTGCTGAAACCAACTACACACGCTGACATGGCCTGCAGCCAGGAGGGCCAGCATCAACTCGGTGGTAACGAATTGGGCATGCAGATGGACAATCGCGACTGCTCACGGTGTGATTTGGTGCATGTGATAGTAACTTGATCAAATACCATTCGTTGAAAGTGTTTAGAATGCTTTGGCTAACGTCGAATAGGATTCCCATAAAAACTTCCCGAAATAACGTCCATATCTCATCATGATGGTGGTGATGCACAATTCTTTCATAATACACGCGGCAGATGGATACCGACATCACATCCGTCCACCAACTCCCCTGCTGCGGGCCAACCGTTTTCTCTCGCGGGTGGGCAGACAGGGTCAACAAAAGAAAACCCGCACTTTCCAGCAAACTGTGTCGAAAAATTCGCCCACTGTATTCCCGCGACTCCGTGTAAAAACCGATAAAATGTTGATTGCCGTTTTAAGATTTGTCCCTGGAGAAAACGCCTCTCAGTTCCTGATTAAAAGACGAGGAAAAGCCCATTAGCCCATTATGAACTTGGCCTAACTAGCCCGTCCTTGTCTCTCTGTAAGAAAATAGGACGGAACGGGATAGTCTGACGAGATAGAGGGGGCCGCAACTGAGGGGTAAGGAAAAAGGTCAGTACTTACAAGAGGGCAAGCTCAAGGTCACCGTGGATGCGCGCCTTCAGCGTGATCTCAATATCGAGGTTGAGGTCGAGACGCAACCTCAGGGTGTCGCTCTTGTCACCGCCGCCGCCGCCGCCCCCCAGAGCACCACCAGCAACGTTGCCTAGTGTGTTCTGAACACCACCGGTGACGCCCTGGACAGCCTCGGTAGGGTTACCTCCTCCAAGGCCGCCGAGAGGGCCGCCTTGTTGACGGCGCTGCATCTGCCTGTTACCCTGGCGGCGCTGGCGACGCTGAGGCTGCTCCTGCTGTTGGGTGTCCTCGGAGGTCTCCTCATCGGAGGCGTACTTGGTGTTGTTCTTCTCGCGGGGGGAAGACATATTGACGATCTAGATGGCGTGTTGATGGAAGTTCGAAAATGGGCTAACGAGGCTCGCCTTCCCGTCGGTGTAGGATGGGAAACTGAGGAATTAAGGGCTCTGGATTATATGCGAAGGTTTGTGAGTGCTGCTTCAAAGTTCTTCTCGGTCGATGAATCGCGGATGAAGGTGCAACATATAACTGATTCCGGAGAGTATCCGGAAGCAGTCAAAACAGGATGTAAAGCTTACACCCTCTTCGGCCGATGAGATCATGTTGGACCCTGGGGGACCCAGGGTTTCCACGGTAGATGTTTTCACCCCTTCGACTTTTTGCGTCACACCACTCGAGTCTCGAGGTGTTCTGGACCGAAATGACGTTGAAGGAGGGCCAAGCGGCATGCGGAGGGGGGGCGGAATCAATGGGGCTGCTGGGGCGGTTGGACCTGTCTCATGCTCTCGATGAGCGGTCCCGATCTGCTCTGGCGCCGAGTCCATTTCACTCTCCACCACGCAGTCAGTCACTCATCCCAGAAACCTTTGATTGGAAGAGGGTGTCGAGCATCTCTGTCGCTTTTCTCTCGGATTTGCATCGCAAAGCCTTACTGCAGGCTACAGCCCAATCATGCTCACACCACGGGCTCGAGGGTCATCACATTGCCAATGCAGGCATGACGCACCATTACTCTATTCTCTGCCATCAAACAAGCTTCTCGTAAGTCAATTTTGCGCCTCCTTCGGTGCCTCGCAAGCTAGGCTTGACAGGCATTGCGGTTTTTCGCACTGACGAGGTACGGGTTCACGGGTTACAGATACCAACTATCCCAAATCCATGCAAGCTGTGCAGAAACCTCGAAGGAGCCGTGCTGTGCGTCGTTGGTGGTCTATTCGCACATGCTGCCAGAAGGCTCCTCCAGGTTTCTGGTTTCTCCCCGCGCCTTCTTTCAGCACACACCCCTCCCCTTTTCTGTCTACTGCGGTGTTCACCACCATCCGGAAAAAGAGGCCTAGCTATCTTTCAATCTCGAACATATGCGCTTTCGATACCTAGCGCCATCTGTCGCCGCAGGACAATCTCTACACACTCATCCGGCTCGTACCCTTGCCGCAGCCTCCCGTCCGGATCCCAATATACCGCCCATCTGCCATCGTCCTCGAGGGCAGCCACAAACCCCATCCCGCTGCCTCTCAGCATCAGATGCCTCTCATCTTCAGTCCAGCCCCAGGGTCCTATGACGTGGCCGATTGTGTCTTTACGACCTCCGTGCCGGACGGCTCGGGTATCGGCGTCGACATAGATCCAATTCAGCATCGGCGGGTCGTCCGCAATGGTTGATACCAGCCCGCGGTAATTCTCTTCGGAGGGGTAATTGAAGTAGTACCCTGAAAACCTGTGTCCCGGCGCTGGAGCCATGCTGTGGTTTATCCAGAGCTGGGGTAAAGAAAAACTGCATGTTAGTCTGCTTGTGTGGATGGGATGTGCGATTGTGGATGTGTGTGACTAGTGTGTAAGTCGTGCGAAGGCTGGTGTGTGGGTGGGTGGGTGTGGACAGAGACGCCGCCCCTCCCCCATTCCCAACGGTGGGAAAAGAGACAAAAAAGCAAGTTGCAAGTGCACCTTGCAGATGATTGACGAGACGATACGCAAGAGGGTTGCAAAAAGCGAGGACAAACTTGCCTTGTTGTCGACGAGGACGCAGGGCGCTTCTTCCTGCTTGCCGTCGATGGTCATGGTCGCCGTGAGGCTGAACTTGGCCTGCTCTTTGGCGGCGGCATTCTGCTTCTTCTGCGCGCTGACGGCCTGCCCAGTGCCGATGACTGTGGGGATGGCGGCAATGGTGAGTAAGCCGATGACCATGTTTCGAATCTTTCCTCCTACGCAGAGAGGAGGGCCTGGAGGAAACGAGAGAGGCGAGAAGAGGAGGAGGGGGATTGGTTCCGCGTGGGAGATGTGGACTGTCCAGACTGTCTGTCCAACACCGGAGAAGCGGACGCCTTGAATTGACTCTCCTTCTCTCTCGGGACTCGGACGTGTCAAAACCGTGTGAACCGCGGGGAGGCGAGGCAAGGGGGGCCCTTTCGACCGGGATTTCGAACTGATCGACTATCGACTTGTGGGAAGACAAGTTTTTTTTTTATTTACGCTCGCTGCCGAGCTTCCTCAACAAGACGGCAGATTTGCGCGCGGACGACGAAAAAAGCTGTTCGAGATTTGAAGAAACAGGTTTTACCGAATATCCCATGGAAAAAAGAAGCGCGGGGCGGCCTGCGACAGGCAGAAATTCCGCGTGGCTTCTATGGATGGGTTCGTGTGTGGTCATCATATGCCTCCCAGTCATGCATATACCAGTATCTTTTTTTGCTGTCTGGTCGTCTGTTGTTTCGATTCGCCGGGCTGCTCTCCTGGGATCGAGATGCCCGTTTCGGGAACACCCCCCTCCCCCCTTCTCCATCCATGTCTGGGGTCAGCCCACACCCACCCACCACCTCAGAATCGGTACCGGCCAGCACGCCAGGAGGATACCCACGCGTGCGCAACGGTCTCCACCGAGATGAGTGTCCAGACCGTTCTGTTTTGCGCGTATCACTGGGTCACCGTCTGATTTACTTGTCACATTTTGTCACTGCGCGTGCCGTGTGGATGAGGTTGGGTGGTTTAATTGCACACCCCGGCCTACGTCATTTTCTCGGTTCGACTCCTTCGAGCTTCAACCTCTCTCCTTTGGTGCCTTTTTTTGGTGCTGTTGGTTCGGCTACTGCCAGTGACTTACACACCTCTCGGCATGTTCCCCCAACTCCTCGACAAGGATGTGCTCTACTGGGCCCCCGTATCAGCTCTTCCCGCCCGGAAGTAAGGCCGCAGACTCCCCATTCGCATTGATGATTCGTCGCTCGGCGAGAATGAAGAGGAAGAAGAGCTTCATGCTCATCGACGTCACCTCTTTGATCCCTTTTTCTTGCTCACCTTGTCAACACCTCAGGACCCTGTCGATCGAGGGTGTTCGGATAGGAAGGAATCCTGTTCTCGAGAATCACACACGTTCCCCCCCTCCACCAAATATGGTATCAAGTGATATCACACCGACGGGGTTTGTGTTGGCCTTTGGTCGGTTCACGGTCCCCACGATTCCTGTCTCCCTCTCTCTGTGTCTCCCTTCTGCCTTGCCGGCGTGTGTAAGTCCACAACACGTTTAGGAATTAGTTCATTCCCCTTCCCTTACCTGCATAAGCCGGGTCCCCGTTCAGCTTTCCCACCCCGGTTTCCCACACCTATTACATCACTGGGTATCACTCCCCCTTAGGGGTGTGAGGTAATTGTCACCGAAAACAAGATATCCTTCAATTCATCGTGCGCGGATCTGATTTAAGTGTTCGTGTGCCTTCGTGTAGTTTTCCCGTTAGTAGCTTTTACTACTTTTGGTCCCCAAGGTTTACCACTTTTGATCAAACACGTCTTGTACATCACCCAATCTCACCTCACCACCTACTACCTAACGCGTACTTTCACGAGAAGACACCCTCTCGTCCCCCACTTCGGAAACGATACCATTGAGTGAGCAGGTGTCGTTTGCGAAATAACTAGCTTGTTGTAAGGGGAAGATCACATTTATGGACGACACAATGGCCAAGAACAAGAACAAGGTATGCCTCTCACGGTTACTGATCCCGCAAAATTCACATGTTGATGAGACGTGAGTAGGAGGGCCAAGCCGCCCAACAATCGCCTGGCGGAGAGGGTTCCAAGCCCGAGGAGACGAAGCCCGAAGGCACCACGCCCGTTGGCGAGTTCGGCAATCCCGCAGAGAAGGCGGGCGACGACAACAACGAGAAGAAGGCCGAGGAGAACGCCCCCGGCAGCAGCACCGAGGAGTCCAAGCCCGAGGAGCCTCAATCACAGGAGCAGCAGCAAAAGTCGCCATTCGACCAGCCGCCGTCATCAACAGAAGACGACAAGAAGCCCGAGGAGAGCAAGCCCGAGGAGAGCAAGCCCGAGGAGAAGAAGCCTGACGAGAAGGCCTCCACGGAAGACAAGAAGCCCGAGACCAGCAAGCCCGATCAGAAGTCGCAGCAGGCGCAGGTCGACGACGAGCCCGAGGAAGGGGCCAACGTCGACAACGACAAGAAGCCCGAGGCCAAGGGCAAGGAGCAGGAGCCCGCCAAGGTGCGTTCGCGTGAATCAGGGTACACTGAGCGTGAAGCTGACGCCGAGGAGCCCACGGAGCTGCAGGATGACGAGGAGGGCGAGTACTACGACGACGAGGACGGCGAGGGCGAGTACTATGATGATGAGGAGGGTGAGGACGGTGAAGTCTACGATGATGACTACTACTCTGGCGATGACCAGGACGAAGACTATGACGACGAAGACGACTACGAGGAGGAGGAGGGTGAGGGGTCCGACCAGGCGGACAACTACACCACCACGAAACAACAACCGCGGCGCGGATACTCGCAAAACAACGACCCGTACGGCCGCAACAACCAGATGATGCAGCGCAACGGCGGTCGCCAACAGGGCGGCGAAGACATGTACCGCCAGCAGCAGATGCAGCAACAGCAGCAGCAGCAGATGCAACAGCAACAACAACAAATGCAGGGCGGCGGCGACGCTGGCGGCAAGAACCCGCTGAAGCTGAGGCTCGATCTGAACCTCGATATCGAGATCACGTTGAAGGCAAAGATCCACGGTGATCTTACTCTGGCTCTGCTGTAAGTTTTTCGGATATTCCCTTGCATTTTTCGTACCCCCCGTTTCTCCATGCTGGAAAGCTTATTTCCTTGCTCCTTTTGCTTTTACGGATTGTTTGATCCGTGTCGAATACGATGCTTTTCCGGACGTTTTGACGCTGGAGGGCGCGAACGCGACTCGGATTTTCTGCCTGTGCTGCCCAGTGCGCTTCGTCCTTCCCGCAGAACTCTGTCATGCAAATGCGATCTCCGGATCCCGGGCGGGGCGCAATATCGGCGGTTGAAATCGAGTCAGGAACTGTGCTGCAAGAAAAAAGCTTTCGAGCATTCTGAAGGCTCGTTCCCTGCTCCTGTCTTCTCCACAGCGAACAATTCAGTTACGGAGTCATGGAGCCCACGACGCGAACGGTGAAGAAATGGCTGGCAGACCCCGGCCCCGCGAGAGTTCGCGACCGTGTTTGCGCGGCGCCTCATTTCGGACCCGAGCCAGTGTGCGGGAACCGTGTGTTTCAGGCTGTCGAAATTCTGCTCGACTCGATGTCAGAGTGACGACATGCCTCCTGTTGCTCTTCTTCCCTCGTTCTGTCGTGTTGGCATTTTCCTTGCATCAATTACGCGCGGAATAAGCACTCGAGAAAATCGTCCAGATTGCTAACTGCACAGCGACATGGATTAGTGACATGATGTGAACACGGGTCTTTGACCTGCGGTCTGTTATCGCCGAATTTTCGTCAGACTTTCTCTTTCTCAGCAAGACACTGTTCGGCATTATGAATATTCCCCCAACGGCATAACGGCGATAAAAAATCCACAGCGTGCAATGCGCATTAGTGACGAGTTTCTTTTGTTGTATCACGGCTTCATTGAAGACCTTTTTTGGCAGTTCGGTAAGACGGTGTTTGATGGATGGTATGGAGAATTGTGGCCGTTCCCACAGCGATCGGACTTGTCAGATTTAGCGGCGGATCAGATCTTGCCCAGTGTAATTTTAGGCGTCCACACCAATGATCAATTCTCTGAATGAAAAACCAACGGGAGGCCGGTGACAATCAGGACTCAGGTGTTAAGACAGCCGTACAAACGGTGCAAATGTGCCCTACACCACCCGTACTTCACCCCTTGGACGCTGGACAAGTCCGCGCTCACTGATGGAATGCTCTTACTTAGTATTTTTCCTTGGTGCGGTCGGACCCATTTTGGGAATGTTCTCCGACCGTTCAGCTCGTTGCCCAACGGTTAGCGGAGCGAGAACGAGTCCGGGAGCTGTATCCGGCGAGCTGCATTTTGGCGAGTTCGTGTGATGCCAAACGACACTCCGCCAAGGTAAGCTGCCGTGCATCTGCTTTTCGCAGAGGTGGAAGTGTGGCTGGTGCGGCATCTGTTCTCGAGGACTTCTGCCCAAGAGCATCGTCATTGTCAGGTATCCGCGGCTGCCCATCCATCCCAGTGCGTGATCCGCGAGAATCGGCCGAGTGCAGCATCACAATGCAGTCAGAGTGAAGTGCCAATGCGGTCGAGGTCCAATGATGAAACATTTCAGCCTCATCGGGTGCCCACCACACGGCAGCGGTTGCAGGGAATAAAACCTGTTTTTTGGTGTTCCCTCGTGATGTTGACAGCGGGCGATCGCAGGCCACCCCAGGGGAAGAAAAACAGCCACGGTATCCGTAATAGCGGGAAAAAGGCAACGGACGACCCACCGCCCGATTCTAGACAGCTCTGCTCCATTTTTTTGAGTCGTGTTCCGTACCGCTTTTCGCCGCCGCCGCGTCGTACCCGCGATCGATCATATTTGGGGGTGATATCGCAGCCAAGCAAACGCTGGACAAAGCGTCTCCCCCAGTGAAAACGATGGTAGTCGGGTGGGTGCAGTTTAGGCTCTCACTCTGTTCGGACGACGTCTGGCGGACACGAGCACCGTGCCAGAACAATGGGATTGTACGACGGTTGGACGTTTATTTGGCCTTGTGTGTGCGAGTGTGCCGTGCTCCGTCTCACAGGAATTGCGAGCGACGACCGTGACCGCAAGCGAGACCGTAGGCGAGCCGAATCGAGATCATTGCAGGAGCTATGACCAAACGGTTGGCTCAAAGGGCAATGAGCGGCGGGAAGAGATTGCAATGCAGGCGTCTGAAGGACAGGGGGCCGCGTGGACAGGGGGCCCCGAGACGTCTGTTCGGAGCAAAAGCGCCGCGGCGGGCAGGCAAGACGGTCGGGATTGTTCTTTGGGATTGTCGCTGCCCGGGGGCCAAACGGAAGAGCCAGGGGCTGCTGGTCCATGCGACGTCAAGAGCGGGGAACGCGGCGGGGAACCGTGTGGCGCCGACGCTAGGGAAGCAGCCACATTTGGTGAAACGGTGGGTGATCTGCAGCCAAAACGGTGGAGTGGCTCCGTTATCGACGTGTATCCGTGTTTCGTCCACAAATAATGTCAGGATTATGCCGTTTATTTTTGTGATGGTGGGTTGCTGCTGCTTGGTGAGCGTTCCGCACCGGCACTCCCGGCAGGCAACGAAGAGGGGTGGAGCTGGCAGCTGCCTGTCAGTCTGTCGTCAATGTGTACGAATGGTGGAAGGCCGTCGAAGGTGTCGCAGGAATGCGGAACGTTTGCTGGCGATGGCCTCGTTGTCGTCGGGACAAGCTCAAAGGAACACCTAGGTGTCTGGGGTGCTGCGTCGTACTGGCACGGGAATCCAGGCTTTGGAACAGCATGTCGGTAGGGCTAGCGCTTTCACGGAGATGGGATTTGTGACACCTGCTAGCATAAACTTTGCACCACGGCAATACAACGTCGGATCGAGGGCGTGGTCGAGATCGGGGGCGGTTGTGTTAGATGCGTGCAGCAGGGAGCAATGGAACCTGCGGCACGTGCAGGGAAGGAGAAATGCCATCCCGTCCCGCCGGATTGCCTTACTTAATCAGTTGGTCGGTAGCGGATAATCCTGGAAGCCGAGAAGCTTTATCGATAGGCAAGCACCACTTTGATAAGATAACCGCGAATCGTGGCGTCTGTGGCGGAAGCAGAAGCGGGGTTGTGGCTGGCCTTATCTCCCATGCTCAAGTGGGGGAACGACGCATGAAGCATGAAGCATGACGGAGCTCTAGACCAAGCAACCCTACAGGCGAACAACCCCGTCAAACTCAGATTGGACGATTTATGGCGTGTTGACCGCGGCCAAACAAACAACCACGCGTCTGGCGATATTATCAACAACATCAGACAACAAAGCACCCAAACAAAACCTTCGTCATTGCCTCAACTTCGACAACCAAGCAAACATCACCGACATCACCGCAATCGCCTTCAACATCCACAATGCCCGATCTCAACACCGTCCCCGCTTCACCACATCCCGCCAACACATCCCGGCGCTCTTCATCCAACCAAATATCTCACCAGATGCCGCCTCCTCCTGTGCCCGCATCGTCAGAGTCGCCCTCTCTCAATATCCTTCCATCGAACCAGAACACGGTCAACCACCCGAATACCTCGAACCCCTCCCTCCCATCGCCAACGATGGCCCCGGCAGCGACATCTCCGCCGGTCGCACCTGAGCCAAGCGTTTCCGGGCCGGGTCCGATCCGCCACCCGCGTCCCATGACCGCCTCCGATCTTCATATGCAGCTCGAGAAGGAGCAAGAGGCAGTGGTATGTCGTGCTACACCCCTCATCACCGTTGCCACCTAACAAACCTCTAGGTAAACCGCCTGACCCGCGAACTACAACTCCTCCGCGCCGCCCAGAATGCCTCCGTTGTCTCCAACGCATCGTCAACATCCGCATCCAACGCTGCCGAAGCACCTCCCGACACCCACCTCCTCTCCGGCGCTGCCTTCTCCACCCCCGCGGTGCCATCTAACAGCTCCCGCCGGCACCATCGCACCGCCTCAAACGCTAGTACGCGTAGCCAGACCGCGATCGCCGGCTCAGCCTCCGTGTCCACGACCTCCATCCCGATTCCACGCCCCTCGAACCCGGTGCGCCAAGATAGCATTGCCTCTCGCCACAGCTTGTCTTCCTCGCCAGCGCACTCGCAGCAGCATTTGGACCCCCACGCTAGCGGCATGACGTACTTCCAACAGCAGCGTCTGCCTCCCCAGGTAACGGGGAGCACTTCCATAGCTGCTACACCGGGTGGGAGCGAGTCACAGCTGTCGCCGGGCATGATGCCGGCTACTTCTAGATACGGGGAGACTGCACTCCACCGACAGGAGTTGGAGGTTGCCAAGAAGGAGAACGAGGCACTGAAGCAGCGTATCCGCGAGTTGGAGAAATTGGTCAGGGAGAAGAGCGCCAACGTGAGCCGAGAGAGGAGTGAGAGTGTCAGCAGTCTGACCACGGGAGGAGCTGGTGTGGGTTTGCCGCCTCCCAGCGGCGCAGCCGTCGTGGCTCGTCGCGAGCGTCCTGGTGGCGAGAGAGAGAGGTCTCTGACAACCATGAGTGTTGCAAGCAGCGTTGCCGTTGGTGTTCCTGAGGAAGAGGTGCAGGTTGGAGAGAGCGCGGCCAGCTCTGGGCTAAACCCCTGAGCGTGCTTTCGGCAGTAGATTCTCTGATACCCTGAATCATTGCTAGCGACGGATTAAAGAACACGGATTACGACCTGATGAACGAAAAGGGATGGCGTTTGGGGATTCTGAGGGGGTATAAGCTTTGCCTCCTCACATGGGTTTACGACTTTATTCAGTAATAGAACACTTCTGCGTCAATATTCTCGTCTCCAGCGACAGTCATGTTGTTTTTGCACCCAATCGGATATCATGATAAAGCTCATTGAGACCCTCTATCATTTGTCCATGCGTCTATGAATATGCCCCAACTTCAAAATCTATCGCAAGGACTGACCTCCTTTTCCAAGTTCACTATCCGAGCTTATTGAAGGCGTCCGGGTATCGTTCTAGAACCAATCGCCAAAATCGAGAAGCGAAGCCAAATCCTCCTCTCCATCACAAAGAAGAAACACACGCGCACTTCTTGTCGCGACAAACCGAGACCTCGCCAACCCTCTGTCCGCAGCAGTTCTTCGCACACTCCTTGTCCTCCTTACACTCCTCCACGTCCTCGAGCGCAATCATGCAATGCTGGCAGTGACACTCACCATCCCGGCACATGACGTTGTTCGCCGAGGCGCAACTCGCAGGGCCAAACTCGCCGGAGCAGCTCGCGTGGGTATCGCACCGCCACGGCTTGCACGCGCACTTGCCGCCCTCGCAGACCTTGCGGTCGCTGCGCTGGTCGCAGGCAATGCCGACGCACTCCTTGGACTCCTTGCACACCTCGCCGGCGCGCTCGGGGCGGTGGTACGGCTCGGAGGCGGTGAGCTCGCACTTGTTCTCGCGCGAGCACGTTTTATAGGGGTGCGTCTCGTTGTTGCGGAGGACGTAGGTGCAGTCGTCGTGCTTGGCGCAGCCGGTGTCGTCGGTGAACTTGATGGCGCACTCGCAGCTGCCGCTGTTGCAGAAGCCGGACTGGACGATGTTGCAGGACATGAGGCCGGCGCAGTGGGCGTCGACCTTGCACGCGGCGCCGACCTCCCTGGGTATGGGCTCGCAGCGACACTTGCCTTGGAGGGAGCACGAGGGGTAGTGGTGCTCGGGGCAGAGCATCTCGTTGCACTCGGACTCGACGGCGCAGGCGTCGCCGGGAGCGGGCCGCATGACGCAGTAGCAGCCGTAGCGGTTGCCGTCAGCGGGCTTCACGCAGGCCGGGTACATGTCGTCGAGGCACGGCAGGGCGATGCAGTTCCTGGCCCAGGCGCACGTGGAGCCGGCGCCGGAGGGCTGGGGGATGACGGTGGGGATGGTCTTGGTCGGGATGGGCTCCCACTCGGAGAGGACGACGGTCGTGAAGGGCTCGGTGCCGGTCCAAGGTGTTTCTACCGTCAGGGGGAAGGTGGTTGTGACGTTCAGGAAGGTGACGCGGGTCGACCAGGCTCTGGTGCGGGCGTTGGTGAGGCTTGAGGTGATTGTGATGTTGTCGTTTCTCTCCTTGATGACACAGCGGCAGTGATCGAAGAAGCATGCGGCTTGTCTGTTCTCGGGACAGCTGAGGGCGACGCACTCAGAGTTCGCGAGGCAGGATTCCGTCGGGAGCGGCAGAGCAACTGAGGTGCGCGTGAACGTCATCGAGGACGAGGGTGCAAGCTTCACTGGGATCTTGCAAGCGGGAGCGGTCGCTTGGCGGCCTTCAATCATCGAATCACCTCCAACGGCGTCGGGGTCGATTGGTGGTAGAGGTGGCCAGAAGAGGTCGTCGTCCGAGGGCGGCACGACCCGATGGCCATCACCACACCACAAGTTTTCCCACAAAATGTTCTTCTCCCACCGCAGCCTCAAGGCCTTGAAGCCTATGCCGAGGCCCATGCTGTCGTCGTGGGGATGGTACTCCCAAGAAAACACACCCCATTCGGGATGCTTTTCCCTCGACGCGTCAAGGTCGGACGAGAAGTGCGGGCGATACGCGACATCCACCATCTCGTCAATGGACAATCCAAATTCGACGAGGAGCTTCTCCTTTATGGAGATAACGACGCTGTGATGCATCATGACATCCTCGGGAAACGGAGGGAGAGCCCCGCGGGAGACAATGAAAGCCTTGACAAAGTCCATCTCCTGCACGTTGAACGGCCCGCCGGGCTGGAAGTACTGGGCAAGCCCCGGGTTCTCGTGTTCGTCCAAGGGGTTCGCGGTCAGGGACCGTTTGTTACCTCGGAAGTTGCCGGTCCCGAGGTGGTCGATGATGTCTTCCTTCATATACTGTTCCGTAGGCAAAGGGTACGCCTCCTGGAGCCACGCATTGTTCGGGTTTTCCTCTCCTCTCGTGTGCCCGGGAACTTCCCAGAAGTGACTGGTCCAGACGGCTTTCGGGGACACGATGATGAGCATGCTGCAGCCCCAGACAGGGCCCGAACCGCCGAAACGAGGTCTCTCGACAGGGACCTCAGTATACTTCTCCCTGTCAAAGAAGGTAATTTCGCTGGTCGTCCAAGGCCTCGGGTACTCGTCCTCTTCGTAGGGCCAGGAATCAGGAGGCCCGCCAAAACCTGGACCGAATTGATCAATGACGTTTCGCATTGAATGCCACCACTTTAATTCTCCCTCAGGGGAGTCCTCGGGCTGGATCATCTTGTCGTCGTTGGTGAGATACACCTCATCAGGTGTTGGGACCTGCTCAGGCCAGGGGTCTCGTTTCTGGAGTTCTTTGCTGGAAGAGCCTCCGCATGAACCGCACTTCTTGAGCATGCAAAACTGAGTTACGGGGCAGGTATCATCTTGTCGCTTTGAGATAGAAGAAGCAGAGCGCTTGTCAACATGCATGCCGTCAGGCCCCGCAATGAGTCCATCGCCGCACCAAGTCTCACGGTGGATGACGTCTCTCTCGAAGCGAACGACGAGCTCTCTCTTGCCACTCGCTCCTTTGGGAGTGTACATCCAGGAGAGGAGACCGTGCCAGGGCTCTGCTTGACGGAACTCAGGAGGAGGAGTCTTGCCTTCATCGTGATCGTGGTCCTCGCCGGGTTCCTTGCGACGCTTGTAGCCGTAGATGGTGATGTGCTTCTTGTCGATGCCAATGAGTCTTCCGGTCAGGAGGTCAACGATCTCTTGGTTGGCCCGGGGGTATACCATGGCACCGCTGACATCGATCGGGACGAAGAGAATTACCCGGTAGAATTGCGTGTTTTTGGCGTCGAGCTTGTCTCCGGTCTCGACGAGGTGTCGCAGGGCGGGGTATTGCTTCTGGTCGGTCCAGCTGGAGGAGCCATGTCGAAGGAAGTGGTGGACGTTCTGCCGGAAGTAGTGCGCTTCATCGTAGTTCAAGGTGTCGGTGTCGAAAGCCTCTCTGTCCTCATCGGGAATCGAGAAGTTTGGGACTTCCCACAGGTGGTTCGTGTAAATTCCAATGGGAGAGAAGACCGCGACCATCGCGCATCCCCATACGGGCCCGCTACCGCCTCCCATCGGGTAAGTGTTGGAAAAGTCCTCGTATATGGCTGACGAGTCGGCGTGGATGGGGCTGCTCTGGTGGTATCCGGGACCGTAGTACTTGACAATGCGACGCATGTTCTCCCACCAGTCGGTCTCGCCCTTCTCCCACGTGTCGGGACCGGTCATGACATCCTGGACGATGACATCCTCGGGGATGGTGCGCTTCTCGAGAGTCGAGCGCTTCTCGAGGCCGTCGTTGCGCTTGACCTTGCTGTCGCTGCAGGCGGGACACTTCCTGGGGCTGCATCCGCCGGTGGTCTTTGGCTTCTTGGTGGTGTAGGTCGTGGTCGTCGTGGTGCGGACGCTGGTGCAGAGCTCCGTGGTCGAGCACCTGGCAGTGTCGCAGCTGGTGGTCCAGGTGTTTGTGACATGGTCGGACACCTTGGAGACGACGCAGGGCCGGGTGCAGTAAGGGGCGACGGTGATGGACTCCGTGCAAGACGAAGAGGAGGAAGATGCTGAAGAGGTAGGCGAAGGAGAAGCCGTTGGCTGTGAAGGCTCCGGGTCATCGGGGTCTTCCGGCTCATTGGGGTTGTTTCCACCACCGCCGCCGCCACCAATGGGTCCGATGCCTACCAAGCGACCCCAGGTTGGGAGATTGGTTCCGAGGCGTAAGTTGGGAAGGTTGAGATTCCAACGCCACCTGGGGATCTTGGTCCCGATACGCCAGTTGGGCAGGTTGGTTCCCAAGTTGAAAAGGACACGGAGACGCCAGCGAATGGTCCAGCTAAAGCGGTTGAAAAACCAGAGGAGAAAGTCGTCGTCGAGGTCAATGTCGATGCGGATCTCGTTGAGTCGCTTGTGGATATTTTCCTCCTCATCGTCCTTGTCGTCATCGTCGTCGGGTTTCTTTTTGTCGTCATCGTCCCCATCACCATCATAATCTCCGTCACTATCACCATCGTCATCGCCATCTCCATCGCCATCGCCGTCGCCATCACCATCTCCGTCTCCATCTCCGTCACCGTCACCATCGCCATCCCCATCTCCTTCGTCTTCGTCATCATCACCACTTCTACTACCTTTGCCAAGTCCGGGAGGTGCCTTAGGCCAGGAGAAACCATCGTCTTTCTCAGGCGAGCCGAAACACTGGATCTCGGGGATCAAGCAGATCGGGTTGCAGAGGTTGAGTGAGATGCATCTCCACACAGGAAAAACCGTGGGAATGACCATGCCGTCGGAAGTTGTCGAGGTAGGAAGGTCGATCGAAAGCCAAGTCACGTTCGCGGTCTTGCGGCTTCCATCCGGCTCGGTTGTCGTCGCGATGAGAGGCAAGACAGTAGTATATTTTCCTGGAGGTGCATACCAAGGACCGATGGAGCCAGAAGCTGGGGGACCAGAGGGGACTGGGCGAGGGCCTGTCTCCGGGTCGTGAGGGATAGGAGTTGGATTGCCGGTGTTGACTGGCAGAGTGCTTGAGGCGACAGGAGCGGGTAAGGGTCCACCTAAATGCGAAGACACCGAAGGGCTTGAGATGACGGGAATCGGCTGGCGGCTTGTTGTTGAGTCCACAGGGGGCAACTTCCAGGAGAAGGACTTTGACGATTCCGAGAAGCTGGGAGCGCCAGGAAGACTGATAGGAGGAGGCACGCTCAGCGATCCCGAGAATATGGGAGCGCCAGGGAGACTGACGGGAGGAGGCAAGCTCAGAGATTCTGACTCTGAAAAGCTGGAAGCGCCGGGTAGACTGATGGTGGGAGGAAAGCTCAGTGATTTTGAATCTGACTTCACTGGAGGCAGCCAGAATGACAAAGACCCTGACGACTCCGAGGAGCTCGAAGGTGGAGGCAGTCCAATATGATCTGTCGACTCCTTGGAAGTGAACGTCGGGAAGGGAGCAGGAGTGAAGCCAGGGACTGAGCTGTCGACAGAGCTTGCTCCAGGGAGATGCAGAGAGGGAATGGTGACTGGATCATCGGCGGGTGCGTAGATTGTAAGGACAGTGGTGTAGACGATAGGAAAGCGCGTCGTCTTGATGCAATCAAGGGCAGCTGAATTGGCCTCAACTCCTGTGAACAACTTTTAGCCCGCCTTTGTTGGTCAGCTTCTGAAATGGACATGATCTTACGCGCGAATCCCAAGAGAAAGAACTGGGAGAAGAACAACGCCCAGAGGGCTGCCTCCAGCCGGTTGTGACTGGTGGCAGCCATTGTAACTGAGTTTATTGATCAGTTGGTGAACTCAGGCAAGAGAGGATGTTTATCCTGGTGGATCGAGAAGGGTTTTGAGGTGTGAAGTGGTTTGTGAAAGGTTGTGGTGGAAGAAGAAGGGGGAGGAAAGGCGAGGGAGGGTCTGAGATCTGGTTTTGTGGGAGGAGTCGACCCAAAGGCGAGAGTTTGAGGTGAATTTTCAGAAGCTAGAAAGGAAGGAAGGAAGTAGTCTGGAAAAGAATTTTCAAAGTCTTGACCTTTCTTCCACCTTAGAGGTGAGATGAAAAAAGGTCTTCACCTCATTCACCATTGGGAAAGGTGAGATCTAGCACGCTTAGGCGAGGACGGCTTATCCCACGAATAGGTCCAGTTCTGCAAGTCGCTCCTTCCTCATTGACTCTGAAAGAAAATATCAAAGTATCTTGTATTGCCAGGGCTTAAAAACCTGCTATGAGTGGCTTTTTATCCTAGACCTTTCCCATTACCATCTCTGATTGAAGACTGAGGTAGGCACCAGGTGAAGTTGTCTCTGAATCCAACGTTACCAGTAATGATGGTACTATTAATAATGCCTGCCTCCCTTTTCTCTGGCTTTCTTGCACGCAGGGCATCATTCCTGAAGCCAAGAGCTCTGGCAAATATGGACTATCGCTTGCGACTCAGGTTCACGAAGGCGGCACCATGCCGGCGAAACATCCTACAGTAAGCCTGAATGCATCTCCTTACTGCCAACTGCTCTCTGTACTATGGTAATAAGCCTGCTGCTCATGGTCAGATGACTCTAATGAGAATCGCAATTTTGCCGATGAATATTGATGTGTCAAAGCGGTGAATGTGCCACAGCAGAAGAAGGGACAAAAATTGGAGATGCCCCTGCATGTGGAGACACTACCTTGGCCTGAAAGATCTTATCATCACCGGTGAAAATCAAGTTGGCTCAATGAGATTACAAGATTTCTTAAAGGAGGCACGTTCCGATGTCCAGCTAGATGTCTTGTCGAAAAAGGACGCTCTCCCGACTCTAGAGATGCGAAGCAATGCCTGACAAGCTATGACACGCATAACTCAGATGCGGCTTCTATCTCTCGTGTCTCTCACAATATCAAAACCGGCCCACCCATCCAGCGCCTCGCGAATCTCTTTGGCGTACTGAGGAATACCACCAGCGAAGTTGACCTGCTCAAACGCTTTGCCTGGCATCGAGCCTCCCATGTACGTCGACCTGGTCGTCGGGAACAAAGACGCGTTGCTGAGGGCGTTGATCCTTTGTTTCCACGTCTTAGTCGCTTCGGCGGTAGGGTTGATGTACTTGATATTCTCCCTTTCAATCTTGCGGATGCAGTGTGCGATCCACCGTCCTTGAACCTCGACCGTAGAAGGGCCGTTGCTGAGAAGAGTCGGTCCGTGGGGGCCGTACATGTGGAACATGTTGGGATATCCGCTGACCGTGGTGCCCAGGTATGTGTTCGCCGCCGCCTTCCACTCGTCTTGGAGGTAGGTGTTGTTGATGCTCTTGAGACCCATGTTCGTCATGCCGCCAGTGGTGATATCCTGAATCCTTCAGTCAGCTTCGGCAGTTCGGTAGCAAGGAGTTGATCTTGACAAAGCCTAACTTGCGGGTCCCAACTGCTGTGTACCATGGAAAGGGTAATACTTACAAAGCCGGTAGCGATAGCAACCACATCAAACTCGTAGTGAGATCCATCCTCCAACTTGATGCCCGTCTCAGTAAAACTCGCAATACCGTTCTTGCTGATGTCAACGACGTCCACATTCGGCTTGTTGAACTGCTCATAGTAGTTCTGCTCCAAGCAAGGCCTCTTCACACCAAAGAAGTGCGGCATCTTGTCTACGGTGGGAGCCAGAATATCCCTCTTCCTGGCGTCACCAATCCTGAGACGGACATTCTTCGACCAGAAGTTGTACGCCTGTTTGTTCGCCTCAGCGTCGAACAGCATGTCCTTGTAGTTACCCAGCCAGTATCTGAAACCACCGTGGTCCCAAAGAGCCCTGTAAAAGGCCTCGCGCTCCTCCGGCGAGTCGTCAAAGGTGTTGCGCTCGTGCATGCCGTAGAAGAATCCACCAAAGCATTTCTCGCGGAGCTGGAAGAGGCGTGGGTACCAACCTTTAGCGACGTCTTGCTCGGCTGGTGTAAGGGGGCGCTTGCCCATCGGCACGGCCAGATTCGGCGTTCGTTGGAAGACTTTCAGTTCTCCATCTTCTCCGACAAGTTGTCCCCATTCTTGAGAAATTTGGACACCTGAGGCGCCAGTACCGATGACGGCACATCGCTTGCCCCGGACGTTGACATCTTCTTCGGGCCAGAAGGAAGAGTGGTGGACGACCCCTTTGAACTTTTCGACGCCGGGCCAGTTGGGGATGTATCGCTTGGATGCCTACAGGACGGATGAGCATCAGGTGACCGAATAAAGGGAGTGCAACATTGAGGTTAACTCACAAAGCCAGCTGCAACAACAAAGTACTTGGCCTTTGCCAAGCGACCGTCGGCAGTCTTGACGTGCCACTTTCCTTCGGCGGGTTGGAATTGAGCGCCAACTACAACTGTCTCAAAGGAGCAGTCTTTTGAAAGGTTTAAGACCTGCAGGCATTCATCTTAGTAACCAAAAGACTATCAAAAAGGCAGAGAGAGGCGACAGTGCCAATCAAGATGATCTTACTTTGTCGACATGGTCGAAGTAGGCCCGCAGCTCCTGGAAGTTGGGGTAGTTGGTGGACCATGTCCAACCCTCAAAGACCTCGGGCCAAGAGAACTCGTACTCGGGGACCTCAGAATCCACACGCGCTCCCGGGTACCGGTTCCATCGCCAAGTGCCTCCGAATGAAGTGCCGGCCTCGTAGATTACACACCGAAGTCCCATCTCACGGAGGGTCTTCAGCATAAACACGCCCCCTTTCGGGTTGTCAGCCGTGCCACAGTCGTACAGCATCGGTTACACTTAGAGGGTGACTTACCGAATCCTCCACCGACAATCAGGACATCCACATCGAGGTTGTCAGCATATGGTCCCGTGGTCTGACGCCGTGAGGAGTAGTCTGACAGCTCTGTAGCGAACTTCTTGCCACTTGTTGCCGCCATAGTTGAAATGCTGATTCTGGAAAGTGTTTCTTGAAGTCTCGCTTGAATGTACACAATGGTCGATGTTGCAGTTTGGGGAAAGGCTATGAGAGCTTGACAGCTGTCTTATAACCACCTTCATTGTAACGAATTTACCGTTCGGTTTCGTTTGAAGTGATGCTTTGCCATGACATCAGATGATACCTAGCATTCCCAAAGCTTCATCCCCGTTTCGAGGAATGCTCCGCAGCTCCAATGCCTGCGGAAGCGGCCAACGAACCTGAGCCGCAGTTGCATCGATCACCACGCGGAGACATTTCAGTAACACAACACCTATGTAAGCCCCTGCGGATGCGCATGCATGTACTCGATAATCCGGCTGCACTGGAGAATCGGGTTTCCAGCCAATAGCCACAGCCTCACGACCAACCACGCGAACAAGCTCCCTCGAAGCTCCCGGACCGCATCATGGGTTTCACCCCTCTCGCAAACGTCAGCCGCGGAACAGTTACGCTGCGGATCCGCAGGCTAGTCGTGCCCGGTTTGGCGCGCGGGAAGGATGTCGCATGCAAGTGCGGAGAGCCGACCATTACTCGGGCGCGGATCCGCATGTGCCGTTGCTACCGCAGCGTCTGCGGGGAAAACGAAAACCTTCGTGTCGCCATCGTGGAGGGCTACCCCCTGTCGTTGACGAATCACGCAGCCCCAGCTATGAGACATCTAACTAACTTTCCCTTCATCCTAGGCTGAGTTAATGGTGTGTGCTGGCCTGCCAATTCGGCACTTACATCGTAAGTAGTCGTTGTAAACCGAGGCCCCGCGAAGCGTGGGATTGGCTGTTTTGATTTTCTGCCCTTCGTCTATGGATACTGAAGTGCGTTCATTTTGCCATATTGAGCGCACCCTGCGTTACAACGATTAACAGTATGCGGGCCTGTTCGAAACCAGCGGACAAATGCCAAGAATAACCGCAGGTTGATAAGCCGTATTGCAACCTCGGGTGTAGATATCCGCTTGTCCTATTCTTTACCAAAGACAACGTGCTCAGTCGTCATCGTTCATCCCATTGAATTGTTCCCACGCGGCAAGTCATCATCCTAATTGTATCTCAGCCCTAATCGCGCCTAATCATGCCTCTTTCTGCCCAGACGGTTGATGAGCTGAAAAGCCTCGTTGACAATGCCACCAGCAACTCTCACAGCATCCCGGGGACGACGGTTGTGGTGGTAGACCGCAGCGGGGCGGAACAATTCGCTCACTCTTCAGGAAAGCGCGGGATCTCATCGAACGAGCAGATGAGTCTTGAGAATATCTTTTGGATCGCATCCTGCACAAAGATGGTCACGGGGATCGCGTGCATGCAGTTGGTCGAGAAGGGGGTTCTGAAGCTGGATGACTCTGCTCATCTTGAGAAGCTGTGCCCGGAACTCGCAGAGATCAAAGTACTGAACTCGGAAGGAAAACTGGAGGAAAAGAAGAGAGGCATCACTCTTCGCATGCTTCTTTCGCACACTGCTGGATTCGGTTACACCTTCTTCGACCCCCGTCTCCGAGACTTCAGTTACCCAGCTGGCATCGATGAGTTCTCCGGTAGTATTCGGGATATGATGCAACCGCTCATGTTCCAACCTGGTGAGAATTGGGAGTATGGCGTAAGAAATCCACTATGCCTGACCGCTGAATTGTTTGGTTCTGATATGCTTGCAGATTGGAATTGACTGGGCTGGCATCGCTCTCGAGCGTGCGACAAACATGACTCTCAATGACTACATCCAGAAGAACGTGTGTCAACCGCTGGGTTTGAAGAACGTCAACATGATACCCACGCCGTCAATGAAGGCACAGCTTGCATATATGCATTACAAGAACCCCGAAGGCAAGATTACAGTCAGAGACCATCCTCTTCATAGGCCGCTCATTGCCCAGTCCGCCGAGGAAATTGCGAACACCTTCAATAGTGGTGGAGCTGGGTTGTTTGCAAAGCCCCAAGAATACGCTCGTAAGTTGCGTGTCAGAGTGTGTTTTCTGATCTAGAAAATTGCGGCTAAGCAATATTAGGCATCCTCACCGTCTTCTTGAACGACGGAACCTGCCCCATCACCAAAGCGCAGATCTTGAAGAAGGAGACCGTAGACGAGATGTTCAAGAACCAGATCCCCGAGTTCCCCAACTTTGGCAGGTCAGGCATTCCGCCCGCGAAGCCGGAGCTCACGAACCCCATCGCTGAGGTTTACCCGGTCCCCGGGAACCCGCCCCAAGGGTGGGGACTGACGTTCATGATCACCGGTGGGCCGACTGGGCGGTCCGACGGAACCGCGTGGTGGGCAGGGCTGCCGAACCTGTTCTGGTGGTGCGACAGAGAAAACGGAGTTGCTGGCATCGTGTGCTCTCAAATCTTGCCGTTCTGCGATGCGTCGGTCATGGGATTGTGGGGTCAGCTCGAGATGGGTGTGTACAAGGGACTCGGGATTCTGAAGGATTGAGGCTTGACGAAGTTGAATCTGATCAGTAGCTTTGCACGCTTCTATGAGCTGTGAAGTCCGGTTTCGTAGGTAGAATGCTTGGGGAGGCGAGTGATTGGACTTCACGTCCGAGCTCGCCAAGTACTTTTCATCACTTAAGCACAATGGAACTATAATACACCTTGGAGCATGCACAACGAACGTGGTTGGCTCTGTCCACTCGATATACGTAGGAAGTCCATGTTCACCGACATCTTGGTCCTGTGGCTCAGCCATCAGCTACAGATTCACTGCCACCTAAGCTGACCCCAGCAATTTGGACGATGTGCCAACCTGGCTTGCAGCTACCAATCTCTGGGGACGCGCAGGGTCGGCGGGGAGACAAGCCGTATGCACCCCGCTCTCATATGCAGCTCAAACGCGGGGTTGACATGGTCATCCCTGGGTGCGCGTCGTTTCGGATGGCCGGGCGCTTTAAAAGGTCACGGGGAACCAGCGGGGAGAGCGTTGGGGGAAAGCTGTGGGCACTTCGGGCTGACTTTGCTTGCGTCAACTCACGTCCCTCGCGTCCGAATGCCAACGTCAAACGACACCATTCACAGCATCTCCAACGACCAAGCCACCCGCCGAGATGAGGAGACAGAATAGCAGCTGCGACCAGTGCAGGAAGGGGAAACGGGCATGCGATGCCGGTGCTGTCAAGGATCTCCAGCTCTGCTTGGATAATGAGATGCAATGGAACATTGGCAAGTTTCTCGAAGCCTCATATGCCTCCTCCTAGCTAACGTCATTGCAAGATTGGCAAGATTTGACGGGACCGTGCTCAAACTGCCAGAAGACCAGAAAGAGCTGCACTTACGACTGGGCTCGCTCGCAGCAGCACCAAATCCGCGAGAGACGACAATCATCAGTCTCCGATAAACGACCCTTGCCAAGTCGCAAGCGGGTCAAGTCCGTTCATGATGCCGTGGTACCGGCCACATCGCAAGGAACAGTCGAAGGCTTCCAAGATGTCTTCCCAGGATTGGGCTACAATGAACCAAGTCTCTTTTATGAATCGAATCAGCCATTGTTCCCCGAACCCATGTTCGGGCCGGGCTCTGAGAACTTCTCGCTGTCCCCGACCAACGACACAGCCAGCAACGCTTCCCTGGCCGATGATCTATCATTGGTCTTTCCGGCCTCTTCAGCGACGTCGATGCCGAGTTGTTTATCGGATGAGCTACCCGGATTAGACGGAGCTGATGGTATTTCTGTGCACGACCCATCAGTAATGGAGTTCGCTCCCAAAGCGCTGGCAGGAGCCCGAGCGACGGCACGGAAGAGGCCATGGCAAGGCAGAAGGTACCCAGACTTCTCACTAGGCGGCTTGTCAGAGTTCTCGCCAACCCAGCAGATGATGGCTCGCACGAATAACGGGCTCATGACGGAAAACCTAATGAAGCTCTACCACGATGTGTTGGAGGGAGCACTTTCATGCTGGCTGACGGAGCAAAATTGTCCCTATCTGCTGCCTGCGAAATCAACGGAGAACCTCAACTTTCAAGTGGGAGACTCGGTCTTGAATCTCCCAAACAGGATTTACCGAAGAGTCCTCAATCTTGACAAGTCCCTAGACTCTCTCGGAATCAAGCCGCTTAGTCCATATGAGGACAGGCAGGCCACTAGGGCACTTCACTTCTCAATCATGGCATTCACAGCTCAGTGGGCCCAGGGCAGTTGGAGGAGCCAATTGCGATATAGGCCACCAACTCTTGATGATGCAGGAGTTTGTCTTTCAGGTTTGGGGGAAGAATTCGACACAACGATTCAACAATCGTTCTGGAATCAAGCACGTAGACACCTTGATGACTGTTCCCGGATCAACTCATTCAAGGTTGCGTTCGCGGAGATAGTCTTTGGACTAACACAACAGCACATATCTGAGTCAGATGATTCCCCGTTCGAAGACTTCGATATAACCCAAACAGCTTCGTCTTACGATGGAAGTGTACCAGAAAGGATTAAGATGGTGTTTGAAAAGGACGGAAGCAACATATATACGGAGAGAGCGGCTCGAAGGCTTCACGTTCTCAGACGACGAGTCGACACATTCGACCGAAAAGTATCCAAAGAGCAGCTTTCGGGGCAGGTATCTTGGAAAAGAGCGGACTCTGAGGAGCGCAAAACGATGGAACTGATATTCTGGTTGGCGGTCATGTTTGACACCCTATCTGCAGCTATGACGGAAAGGCCGGTGACTGTGTCGGATGAAGAAAGCAAAGACAATGATGAGGCAAAGGAAGACCTCGAAATTGGACAGCAAAGGAGAGGGACGTCCACCAGCGACTGGAACGACCGGTTCATTATTAAGCGACACCAGAAACTCGCACCCTTGAGATGGCCGTGTCCCGAGCAGGCGGTTTCCAGGGAGCTTCGGGACGCGGCACCTGTCAAAGTCCTTCTCTTCCGGAAGATTACCCGGCTGCAGACTTTGTCCTCCAGGGGTGCCAAGGAAGACGCAGTTGAAAGCGCCATTCAGGATGCTCTCTCCGTTTATCGACACTGGAACATGACATACGGACCGCTATTCCAAGATTGTGTCCAGCACCATGACTCGCTTCCCTCGACGATTCAGAGCTGGTATGTGTGTCTGCTAGGCCACTGGCTCTTGGCGGTGATGATCTTAGCCGACACAGTCAGCTTGATGGATGAACAAGGCATGAGCGTGTCACCCCGCGCAAGACAAAGAGCCGAGACGAACATGGTCGGCAATCTACGAACAACAAGCACCCGAATGGTTTCTGATCTTGCGAGAGCCTCAACACCCCGTGATGACGATCTAGGAAAGCTGCCGGAATATCACCATGCCGCGAAAGAGGGCGCTCTGCTTACAGAGCCTTGGACAATGGTTCTGATGCGATCATTCACGATGGCAGGGTTGTCTCTACTTGATGAAGCTACAAGCCGAGGACCGCAAGATGATATCGCTGTCGAAGACTCGCAGAGACGCTGCGAGGATTGCGTCAAGGCGCTTTGGTACTTGGGACGCAAGTCAAGCTTGTCTCTCAAAGTAGCCGCAATTCTAGGCGATGGGCTGGAAAGATCGAAGCTTCGAGGCCTTGGGTCGGGTACAGAGTTCGCTGGTGCTGGCGAGCAGAGCACAGTTAGTCAGGTAGAAGTTTTCTGAGCACAGTCAGCGGGCGAGATATCCTAAACATTTATTGCGTACATTCGGTGTGGAGGAGGCTATCGGGATAGTTGATTTCGGGTGATTGAACGGGCCAGCATTGACGATTGACTAAATGAAACCTCTTACTTTCATCTTCGACCGGAACCTGACCAATCGTACTCGGCGCATGTCTCATTACAAGCTTGCGATTGCCGATGATTTCGTCCTTTGTGCTCCTCCTCCTAAAGACTCGTCAGCTCCTGGGACGACCAAAGTCTGAGATCCCATCTAAGACCCCCTCCACGTGTGAACATCTTTCTTCCTACAGGGAATAAGACAATTTCCGCGGGATAGACACGGAAATTTCCTCTTTTTCTTTGAGACCGATCTTGCGTTGGGGGTTGCATGGAAGATCTATTTCCGCTGTCGTCAGGTTTTACCGCATCCGGAAGGGAGGCTGAAATCAAATAGGCGAGGGCGCTCAGTTCCGGACTGCCTTCACATGCGAGTCTAATTTCTTGGGGCTGATGTTCGGATCCAGTCTCGCAGCCCGTGCGATGCAGGGTCGCAGGATCACGTTCTATCAGTTTGGAGCAAATTTGGAAGGTTTTGAATTTTGAAGTCGTAGTATCTGCAGACCGCAGACCATTCTGAAATTATAGTACGTGAAGATACCCCAATTGTACAAGAAGAAAGGGTGATAATACGTCATGATACCGTAAACCCGACTCTGAAATCCATTCGTAACGTCATTATTCAGCCCGTAAGTCCCCAATTACCCGACCTTCGTGACCTCGGTCGTAGTTTTGCCCTGCATGTACGCCCCGAATATCCTCGTTTCCGGCACCTCAAACAGCTTGTCCGTGTCCGCCGTCGGTGAGGGCTGCGAGTACGAGAAGCTTGTGCCCGGGCAATGCGCCAGTTCCAGATCGAGGTCGTCGTCGCGGGGGTACTCTTCTGTTGTGACCTCGACCTTAACCTCGTGCGTGACAAAGATTTGCCCGATGCCGCTCCTGAGAACGGGCCAGAAGACGGGGAGAGAGGCGCAAATCGCCGCAACATCGATCTCGAGAATGGCGAGGACCATGGGCACCGGGGCGTACCATGTTGGGTCGAGGGTGGGGTAGGTTCCTGCGCGGGAGCGGACGAGGGAGACGAGGCGCCAGGCGGAGAGCATCAGGACGCTTGGAAGGTGTGTCAGCTTTCGAAAACGATGGACAATACAAGAAAATATTTAAACACTTACACGCTGCCGAGGAGGAAGAGGCCAAGAACGCCCTTGCGTGACCTCGTGTTGGCTTCTTTATTGAAGTAGAGCGGTAGCGGGATGGCAAAGATGATGAAGTCGAGGAGCATGTTGCTCGTCGCGTGGGCCTCATAGGTCCTGATCAGTTCCTCCGCCACCTGCGTTCCGAAACCCCATCGTCCTATCGTCGGCTGGCTCCAGTCCCAGTACCCGCGGACGGGGATGCAGGGCACCCAGGCGAGGAACATGAATGCGATGCCCCACATCGAGGTGAGGACGATCATGACGATTGTCAGGGCGCGGGACTTGGAGCCCTTCTCGAAGGTGCGGAGGTACTGCAGGAGGATCGCGATTTTGATGAACGTTGTTGACATTGGAAGAGTGCCGTTGCAAATGTAAAAGATCTGAAGGATTCGGTTAGAGGTGAACAAGAATGGGTCAGCGCATGGGGTCCTGTGTACCTTGAGAAAAGTGCTCAAGTCAAGTTGAAGTTTGGGGAATTCCAACAAGTGCTCTCCTAGGCCATGGTCGGTTGCGATGCAGGTGCCGATGCTACCTATTGATATTGATATCTGATCAAGAGGTTAACGGATGCCGCGGCCCGCATGATAGTTTGCGAAGCTCACCATCACCAATACCACGAAGAAGTCGTCCCATCCTGCTGCCTTAACGATGAATATTCGGGTAAACAATCGCATAAGTGCGCATAGCAAAGTGAAGATCTGGGAAAGGAAGCTGTTAGTCCCAATGATCTCCCAAACATCATCAACGCCCACATAAGTCGCGACCTACCAAGAATGATATCACGATGCCAAGCATCACATTTCGATTATTAATTGCAGGCCGCGCATCATTAAGGTTGTCGGCTTTCCCAATCAACTCGATAAAAGACGTCATATCGTCGATGCCCCGGTCGTAGGGGGAAAGGAGCGCGACAAGGAGGGAAATGGCTAATACCACTATTGATGCATATCAAATCTCCTCGGGTCCGCTCTTGTTGCTCCTCAGTCGAAATGTGCAATCAGTATCGATGGAAAGGGGCGCGGATGAAGCCTTGGAATGGACTTCAAGACAAGGAACAACAAAAGAAGGAATACAAGAACAAGTGAACTGCCAGAGACGAGGGTGTGCGAAGGCCCGGGGCCTTATGGCATCCTGGATCATGGCAACATCCGGAGATGGCTAAACAGAACGCAGATCAAGACATGCCAGCAGACTCCGGGATTAGCAAAATGATGAAAGCGCGGCCGCCCGGCGGCGTTGGGCTTGGTCGTACAAGCGTCCAGCGAAACGTTTCTCGGCTGGCAAGAAATGATCCACGCCAGGATGGTATTGGCCCTCCAAGGCGTTTGTCTCTCTTCTCTGTCTCTGTCTTCTGCCCCCCCCCTGGCTCGCTTCTGGACTTTTGCGCCCCACCAATTTCCCGAATGAGGTGGGCAAATTCTCCGGGCTGCAGCAGCGTTTGCATGTATGTCGTATTACGGCGCGTGCAAACAAAACATTGAATTGATATGGAGTTCCATTGAAGAAACGGGGGAGATTGCTATCAATAGTAATGCCCATTCGGCTATCCCGCAATGAAAGGTCCTTCAATTACGAGGCGGAAACGACAAGTCCACCGCTCTCAGAGGATGAATCTCCCTCATGTCTATCAAGAAACTGCCGCATGGCGAACGGGCGTTCCATTCACGCCGCGGACGCACACGCCATATGAGCTTGCGCATCTCGCGTAGAACCCGGAGAGCCGGTTCCCATCCGCTGGCCCCCTGTCCCCTGTTGCCGGGAATGCTGCAAGACCCCTGCTCCATTCTGGCCCTGTGGTTAAAAAAGCGTGGCTTGCCCCAAGACTTTGGTCCGTTGCCCAGAGCTGGAATACCCACTCGACGCATGCGGGGATGGGAATGTGGCGGATGGGCAAAATACGCCGTGTTGGGATTAGGGTGATGGGAGGAAATGCTGTGGTCCTTTGCAAGACGCCCAGCAGAAGGGTCTTGTCTGTCTCTCTCTCTCTTCTCTCTTTCTTCGGCCAAAGCGAGCCCCCCACATTACCGAATGAGACATGTTTTCTTGTTCTTCAGCAGCGGTTAGTAGTGCCGAGCTCGCGTTCTGGAAGCTTGCGGGTTGTGGGGTGCCTGCGAAGCTGCTGATCCGGACGCATTCGGATGGCCAGCAGCTGTCGCAAAGGTCAAATGTTGCGAAAATGTGGCTGATATGGAAGGAGATACTCAGTTCCAGACGAGCAATCTTGACGCATGCGATGGGTCTGGTACACCTGTTGGTTGGACATGGACCTCGAACGTCATTGTTCAACCTCCCATGATGTCTGGGCAAGCTAACCAACGACCAACTCTTTGCCTGCCGTAGGTATCGTCCTTGTCGGTCTTTTGCCTTGCCAACCGTTTCAATTGTTTTGCAGCTTTTCTGCCCGCCCGCCCTCTTTCTTTGGCTGTCCCTCTTTCATATCCCCCTTGCGAGCGTTCCCCTGAAATCCACGCAGCCCGTTCCGAAATGCGGCGTCAAATGTGGCGCGAGCATTTCGACACAACTGCGGCCCGCGGCTCCAGAATGATGGCAGATTTGCTCGCTCGGTGAGTCTAGCACCCTCGCTTAAACGCTGGCGGCAGTCGTGGACTGCCTCAAATACCGTTTATCACACCGTGACACCTGAGCTTGACGTCTTTTTAACCCACTTCACACGGGTTCTCGAAACGGACGGTGATAAGACCATGCGGTCGGGTGGCAAGCCACTGTCGTCTGGAACGCAACACCTCGACGCCACGTTATTTCCCTAGGAGCGTGGTCTGTGGTCTAACAGCGCGGCAGTCGCATTTGATGTGAGTTGCGAGTGCGGCTTCTAAACATGCCAGTCGACAAGCCAGACGCTCGGTAAGTAGTGGGAAAACACGTGGCGTGTCAAGTCATTTTCAGACGATCTCGATCGTGAGGCACTCGTTTCTTGGCTTTGACATGATTTCTTCATTGATAATTCGATCGCGGTCTCGTCTATTCATGCTCATTCCCTTCTCCCCCTTAAACCCAACTGCCGGCCCAAAAACAACGTGCGCGCGTCTATCGTAATTCCCACGCCGTTTGCCATGCCCCTGATTCCGATGCCATTCCAAGCGTCCAAATCAGGAAATCCGCGGAGACTATCCTCGCGGTTCCCACCCCTCGCCCAATGAGACAGGAGACTTTCCATCCGTGACCGTTCAACATAACAACAACAACAATAAGCTACCCCATCTGGCTGCGTCCCATCTAGCTGGAAGCCCCGAGCTCCTCCTCGAGCTTGTTCAGCTCGCTCATCAGGCTGTGCACGGCCTTCTTCTGGTCCTCGCTGGCGGGGAGGTACGGCCTGCGGGGGTCGAAGAGCTTCTCCTGGCCCGCGAGGCCGGCGCGCGGCGCCGTGAAGACGGAGGCGGCGTACTTAATGGTCGCGATGCCGGCCTTGGTGGCCTGCTCCGCGAGCGCGGCCTTCTGATGCAGCGCCAGCGCCTCGGCGGTCTTGCCCTCGCCGTGCAGCTTGTAGATGTGCGTCGTGACGCGGGGGAAGACGTTGGCGAAGGCGGCGATGCAGCCCGCGCTGCCGACGGTGAGGCCGCCGAGCAGAAAGTCGGACTGGCCGCCGTAGGTGGCGAACTTCTCCGGGGCGAGCTCGGCGGAGAGGCGCACGATCTTGGCGACGGCGCCGCAGGTGAGCTTGACGCCGACGATGCTGTCGTACTTCTTGGCGTACTTTGCGATGGTGGCGCTGTCGAGGTCGATGCCGTTGCAGACGATGGGGAAGTTGTAGATGACGATGGGGATGGGCGACTTGGTGGCGACCTCGTCGAAGAAGCGGTCGATGACGGCGGGGGTGGTCTGCTTGCCGAAGTAGGCCGGGGGCAGGACGAGGGCGGAGTTGGCGCCGGCCTCGGCGGCGTCGGAGAGCAGCTCGAGGACCTGCTTGGTGGAGTGCGCGCCGCAGCCGGCCATGATGGGGAAGTCGGGGCCGGTGGCCTTGCGGGCGGTGGCGATGAGGGCCTTGCGCTCTTCGCGGGTGAGGAGGAAGGCCTCCGCGTTGGTGCCGAGGATGACGAGGCCGGCCAGGCCCGTCTTGGAGAGGTACGAGTAGTACTTGGTCTGCGCCTCGAGGTCGAGCTCGTCCGTCTCGGGGTTGAAGAGGGTCACGGCCGGGGCCCAGACACCGCTGGGAGGCACCTTGGAGGGGGACATTGTGGTGATTTGGGGTTTTGCTTCTTTAGTGAGGGGTATCTAGAGGGGCTGTGAGATGAGATGCAGTGTTGCTGGCAGAGACCTTGAGAGCTGTGAGAATGCGTAAGTATGTTGTGAAGACTAATACTTCTGAAGTTGTGATACGAGCTGCCGTGAGTGAGTGATCAGGGAGTCTTTATTGTGAACGAGTCGGGTTCGATGACCGAGGTTGTGCTCTCCCCAGACTCGGGATGGTATCCGTTGGATGACAAGAGTCAGATAGCAGAGGGGTTACTATCGGATATCCGCACCGGGACCAGATCCGACTCCCCCGCCTTTGAGGCCGGTCTCGGCCGTGCATGGACAGGGGTATATCCGGCCGATGCCCGATGCTTTTTCCACGGATATTATTAACACGGGCGGCCCCCGTCCGTAGCGCATCACTCTCATTTGCGACCAGCACACACACACTCACTCACTCAAGGTCACTTGCTTGCATGTCTGAAGAAAGTTTCGGGTTCTGCAGCGCACTTTCCAGCAATCACGTAATGCGTGTAACCCCGAAATTGCCCCGCTACCGGATTCCTGCAACCAACACAACACACGCACATCCCAAAAAGTCGACGATGGCTTCAAAAATGATTTTCAGGCCCTGGCCAGGGATCGAACCTGGGACCTCTTCCAAATTAACTGTTGAACGATCAACCCTAAGGAAGAATCATACCGCTAGACCACCAGGGCTGGTGATATCCGCTTGCCGATGATGGCTCGCTTGGACGGCGGGGCGAGAGTGGTGCCCCCATGAACCGATGGTGGGCTCGATGGGGCTGTTTGACTGGATTGTTCTTTTGACGAGCAAGAGCTTCACGACGCTTCACGAGGCTCTCCCAAGTGGGCGTTGGGAACTTGTTCGGCCCCGTGACGAGCAGCTAAAACCGTCAACCGCCGGCCATGAGTTTTCTTGCGAGGCACGAGCTCCTCCTCACTGTCCCTCGCTTCTCCGATGACTCGAGCAGATGACCGGAAATAATTCCGAAAATAAGCACAGCAACGAAATCATACGTACTGTCTTTTTGGTATTGAACGCTGTGCGGAACAAAATGTGGCAACAGATAAGAGTAAGCTGCTAACAAACATAAGCTCGAATGATACACACATGGCAAGAATGAGCCCAGAACGGGGTCGAGACTCCATGCTCATTTCTTTCAGATCCTCAGCTCTCGAAAATCGAATACGGGATGCTGGCAGAAACCGCAAAGTTCGGCATGTCGACTATTTCCGCAATTTTCAAATCTGCCGCGATACTGCAGAGCATGTACGCCTCTTCCCTGGTCAAGTCCCTCGTCGCAGTGAGATGTGCGATGAGAGACCTCAAAGCCTTCTTGCTCGCTTCCAACAGGTCGGAGTCAATACCCAGGACAGCGTAGACCGCCGGGTCACTCTCAACCTTGCCATGCACCGAGCCGCGGGTGTCGTAGTGCGGGCTCGTGACGTACGGCATATCTTTCCGGACGTTGAACCGCAGCGTGGCCTTCATTGGTGTCTCGATCGCCGTCCCGCAAACTTCGCCGTCGCCTTGGGCTGCGTGTCCATCGCCGCAGCTGAACAGAGCCCCGGGGACCTTGACCGGGAGGTACAGCTTCGTTCCTTGGGTGATGTGTTTACAGTCGATGTTCCCGCCAGTATCTAGCGGCGGGATAGTCGAGAACTCGCCGTCTTCCGCTGGCGCGATGCCTGCGACGCCCAGGAACGGCCGGAGCGGGATCTTGATGCCCGGCTTGAAGGTGATGAAGTTGTCGGAATTCGACCAGTGGTAGTGCTTCAGCATGAGCGTGTCCGGAAAGTCCGCGGCCAAGAGGCCGAAGTTGGGCATGATGCCCGTGAAGCCCCAGCCCGCCGTCTCGAGTGAGACGACCTCGACCTCGAGCACATCTCCGGGGTTCGCGCCCTCGACGTACACCGGTCCGAAGATTGGGTCAAACGTCGAGATTGGAATCGCCGAGAGATCTGAGGCTACTGAGGTGGCTGTCACCTGGGCGCCGGAGGAGTCGAGGAGATCGAAAGACACGACTTCGCCGGGGGACACCGTCAAGGCCGGCGGTGTTGCGTTTGACCATTTCAGGCGAGAGGTCGAGGGACCGATATAGTGCTTTCGCGTCATCTTTTCTCGCGGAAGTATGAGGGGAAATGGGAGGCAGGTAAGAGAGAACGAAGTAAAGGCGCGATTTTCAATGACTCTGATCGGTTTGAGACGCTGGTAATGAGACCGTCTCGCGGGCGCAGAAGCCTGAGTATGTCGCTTATCGCCCCCCGACGATGCGGGGTATCGCGGTCGTGACGTATCGTCGGTCCAGGACAGGGCCCTGGGTACGTTGCGTCAAAAATTGCCGGTTTGCCGTATTTTTGTCAGGAGGAAGAACGGCTCAGATAAAGATAAGAGCGAATTGTTCCTTGTGGGCAGTTGAGCAATTAGGTTGTTCCATTTAGCTCAAGCCTTGGCCGTCGAAGTCCCTGCACAGCGGATATTCTCCGCATTGATCGAGCGAACACCGAGCTTAATCCCGTCAATGTGGTTATGCTTTTGATCTGCCCTTCTGTTCGGACAATGAATGCAGGAATGAAGTTTGTATTCGCATTGATCTCAGATTGGCTTCAATCCTTATAAGATCTTAACACATCGATGTTTTGCAGGTTCGTTGGCATGAGACGAGTAAGCCCCGAACTGTGGCTTGCTCAGCTTGTCATGAAGCGACTTGAGTATTTTCATTTGTTGGAGATAGCGGATGCATGGTAGAAAAGCCTGTAAGATGCGTGCCCCATTCAACCACACACAACATGACTGCACCTGTGCACCCATTCCATTTTTATAATAACCTACTTACTTACTAAGATGCACCGAAGGATTCTGTGAACATGTCGGCCAGGCCAATCAACCAGGCTCCCGTCCGGCGGAACGGCGTGCAGGGTGAGCACAGGAACAGCTGAAAAGGCTGGCCGAATGAAGGCGGTTCTAATTTCGGCTCCCTGTAGGAGCCCACTTAGTTGGCTGATGTCGCTCTGCATGATAGAATGCGACGTTCATCTTCGGAAGCCTGGAGCCTTGTCTCACTCGAACGCTTACTTCTCACGATTAACCAAGAGCTGCTCGTCTTGACACGTACACCGGCGCCTTCGTCAATCGCTCGTCAGATCAGAATTCGTAAGTGCACATTACCTGATTCAAGAGCATCTCACTGACAATCTTCAATCCAAGGGTCCATGACCGATACCCGGCAGCAATGTGGCTCATTGACACCAATACCCTCCGTCTTGTTGGGGTCCAAGGGGATCCACAGGAGGACTACGCGATTCTGTCTCACACCTGGGGCGCGGACGAAGTCACCTTCTCCGTCTTCCAAGCCTTGAACGCGGCGACTGAAAATGGATCATTTCCTGCGCTCGAAGACATCGGTGGCCAGATCGGCGTCACAATCACAGCCGGCTACAGCAAGATCAAGAACTCGGCGGAATTGGCTAGGAAGCAGAAACTAAAGTACATATGGGTCGACACCTGCTGCATCGACAAAACTAGCAGCGCCGAGCTGTCAGAGTCCATCAACTCCATGTACCGATGGTACCAGAAGGCCAAAGTGTGCTATGCGTTTCTCGAGGACGTCAAACCAGTGAGCCTAAGCGACCCTTTCGGCAAGAACTCGAGCTTCAAGAAGAGCCGCTGGTTCACCCGTGGCTGGACGCTACAAGAGCTGATAGCTCCTGCGACCGTCCAATTCTACGCCCAGGACTGGTCTTTCATCAACGCGAAGCAGGCTGGAGACGACGCGTTTCGTGGGCTTTTAACCCAGATCACCGGCATAAGTGAGTCGCTGCTTGCCGGGAAGACGTTGCTCTCAGATGTGAGCGTGGCAAATAGGATGCAATGGGCTGCTCTCAGACAAACAACGAGAATTGAGGACATGGCGTACTGCCTACTTGGTCTGTTCAATGTCAACATGCCGCTGCTCTACGGCGAGGGCATGCGGGCCTTCACCCGCCTCCAAGAAGAGATTCTGAAGGAAACAGACGACCAGTCAGTTTTCCTCTGGGGCATTCCACCAGACGAGACGTCAGAGGGTGACGCGCTCTACGGACTGCTAGCACCGTCGCCTCATGCGTTCTGTCAGCTGGACCTCGATCGCGTCCGCCCTCTCCCGCCATCTGAGGTCCAAGAGAGCACGCCAGCGACCGTGACCAGCCAAGGACTTCGGACAAGTCTGCTTCTCTTCCCTGTTGAACCCGAGTCGGACGACTACTACGCGATGCTGGATTGTGTCGCCTCGAAGGCTGACGGGGCAGCTGTGGACTGGAATCCTGGAATCATGGTCAGGAGATTATGGGGCGACCAATTTGCTCGAATTACTTCTTCCAAAGGCTCTGTCGTGTTATTTCCCGAGGACAGCTTTGACGAAAAGAAAGGGAAATTCGAAAATGTCTACGTCAGACAGAATCCCTTTTACGCCTTGCCCGAGGTGACCATCAAGTCGAAGGGCCGCCGTGGTGATAACCTGACTCCAGGATACCTAGGTTTCAAAGTCGCCGAGGCATATCCGCCAGATCGGTGGGACTCAAGTCTATCAGTCATCAGACCCAAGGAACCACAATCAGGACGCCCATTTGTTGTACTCCGATTCGCTGCAGATGAACGGAGTCCTATTCCCACAGTTGACGTTGCCGTCGGACTTCGTCGCATCCAAAAACGCTGGGAACTTTGCTACGAGAAGCATCCATCTGGCGGCGGTCAAGTCCAGCGGGTATACCAGAATCTTGCCAAAAAGGAGATCACTCAAGACCCGTCGGCTTCGAGCTCTCGCGGACTTGGATTCGTCAACATCGCCGTCAAAGCGACGCAACGAAGGGGCCGGCGCTTCATCCAGCTGGAGCTCTCCGGTGCGGTGCAACTCGACTCCAAGTCCATCCCAAACGCCAACGTCTCAAAAGACATCAGGCGCACCCTCTCGGACGAGATATCGGAAATCACCCGAACATGCTGCGTCCCGCAAAAGCTGGCGTACATCCTGCCGGCGGAGACCCGGATGATCGAGGCCGTCAGGACCAAGTCGCCGGACATGAAGCCCTCTCCAGGGTATTACGGTCTGGGCAACATGATCAACGACGTCGAGGTCGACGAGAACAAGCCGTACGCCAACATGATCCGCGCCGTCCGCGCAAAGCGCGAGATGAAGATCAAGTCCTTGGTGGCCAAAGATCGCAGTCTCCTCGAATGCGAGACGGAGGAGTTTGATCGTTTCAGACCGATACACTGGGCAGCAGGCCTTGGCTCGCAGTCTGTGATGAAGACGCTGATCAAGCTTGGCGTCGACCAGACTAGTTTGACTGGAAGCGGGCTCATGGCGATTCACGTGGCTGTTCTGAACGGCCATTTCAATCTGGTGGCCTATCTATTGGAAGAAGAAGCATACCTCCAGCCACGATCGACGCCGGATTGTCTGCACAGATTCTTGACCGATAGGCAGGAGTCTGTGATGCACGTTCTCGTTGCGCCCGTCTCCGTTGGACTGCGCCTGCAGCGGATACAGAAGATCATCGAGAACATACGGGAAGAGATGGGAGGAGCACATTCTTTCGCCCATAGAAATTGGCTAGGTGAAACTCCCCTCCATCTGGCCGCCGCAACAGGGGAAGAGTTCCCTCTCAAGTACTTGATGGACGTCGCAGGACACCCCGACGCCCACCAAAGAGTGGACAGGTTTGGGCGCTCAGTCCTGTTCCACGCAGCGTGCGGCGGCAACCGGAATGTGATCAAGTACCTCGCAGAACGCGGAGCGTCAGTCAATCTCAGCGACGACCTCGGCCGAAGCCCCCTCCACGCCGCCGTCACGGTCAACAACCACGATTCCGTCAGTGCTCTCCTAAACTTCCACGCCAACCCAACAAGCATCACCCACAAGTTTGGGCTCACACCGTTACACTTCGCCTGCCTGTACGGACATTCCGGGGTGATCCGCCAGCTGTCGGGGTCAACCATGGACCGCTGGTCAGCCGGCGGTCTGGCCTTCCAGCCTCTCCACCTGGCTGTTGCCAACGGACACGAGAGCTGCGTCAGCCAACTACTCGACGCCGGGTGCCAGACCGATAGCTCTTGTAACAGCTATCTGAAGCTCGTGCGGTCGAAGAATGGCGTTCAGTGGGAAGGAAAGCTGGTCATGTTGGAGACTCCGCTGAAGCCGGTCGATCTGGCATTCAACCTCGGCTTCAAGAATCTTGTCACTATGTTGAAGGGCAAGGGCAAAGTAGCCAAGGTCAACGGGGTGAACGGGGATAGTTCGACAAGGCATGCCACTTTATCGGCCGAAGTGAACGGAACAGCAAAGTCGAACGTGACTACGGGCCCGTTATGGGGTCTCCTCGGACTTGAAATGCTCGACGACTAGGCATACTTGGGAGTTAGGTTGAGTTGCATCTGGTAAAAGTGGGAAGAGGCGGAGGACATCCAAGAAAAAAAAAGAGAGAGAGAAAAGAAGACGAGAATGTACAACTGATGGATAAAGCACGCCAGCGTATTTGTAGCCTTTAATGTCCGTATATGAAGCCTTTATTCAGAGAAATGCCATCCGAAATATGGTTACCTGCGCAGGTATCATCACATCGTTGCGTCTCAATTGAGAGATAGCCTGCGTATGATAGGTCAAGTTTCAGAGGTTAGATATGAAAAACAAAACTCAATCAATCGCGAGAACCACTCAGTACGTGCGAACAGTCAAAGAAAAATCAATTAACCCATTCAACTCCTCTAAATGCATCCATGGAGGTATCATCCCACCCTCACGCCTCAACCGCGCCCCAGGCACCACCGCCCGGCGACTGGATAATCACCCTCTCCCCAGCCCTCAACTTCGTCGTCGCCTTCGCCCCGAGGTTCACCACCCTCTCCTCCCCGTTCTTCATGTCATCCCTCACAATGACCAAGTTCACACCCGCCTCGCCGTCGCCGCCGCCCTCCATGCCATACGGCCGCCTGCTCCGGCGCTCGCTGAGAATGGAGCACTGCACCGGCACCCGGAACTCAATCTCCCGCACCGTGCCGTCGCCGCCGCGGTTGCGGCCGACGCCGCCCGAGCCCGCGCGCAGCTGGAACCGGCGCAGCACGCACGGGTACCGCTTCTCGAACACCTCGGGGTCCGTGATGCGCGTGTTCGTCATGTGCGTGTGCACGCCGCTCTGGCCCGCCCACGTCGGCCCCGCGCCCGCGCCGCCCGCGATCGTCTCGTAGTACCCGAAGCCATCCTTGTGCTCGCCGGTCACGGGGTCCTTGCCGCCCGTGCCGAAGGTGAGGTTGTTGCAGCAGCCCTGGCTGGCGGCGGACGCGCGGAACGCCTTGAGGACCACGTCGGTGATGCGCTGCGAGGTGAGCACGTTGCCGCCGACGACGGCGAGCCCCGCGCCCGGGTTGAGGATGCTGCCGTCCGGGATGACGATGTCGATGGGCGCGAGGCAGCCCTGGTTGAGCGGGATCTGGGACGAGATGAGCCCGCGCAGGCAGTAGATGATGGCGGAGTGGGTGATTGCGATCGGGGCGTTGGTGTTGCCGAGGACCTGCGGGCCGGTGCCGGTGAAGTCGAAGGTGGCGGAGCCGTCGGGGGACACGGTGATCTTGAGGGAGATGGGGGTGCCGTCGTCCATGTAGTCGACGGCGACGAGGGGCTCGGGGCCGAACTTGGCGAGGGTGGACTGCATCAGCTCGCGCACGGCGTGCTCGGCCGTGTGCTGGATCGCGTACATGTAGCGGTGGACGGTGGCGAGGCCGTTTTCGGCGATGAGGGCCTTGATCAGGGCGATGCCCTTGGCGTTGGCGGCGATCTGGGCCTTGAGATCCGAGAGGTTGTCCTGCAGCCTGCGGGTGCCGGAGCAGCCGTCGTACTGGGCGGGCTCCTCGAGCAGCAGGCGGCGGACCTCGTCTTCGTTGAAGCGGCCCTCGCTGACGAGCTTCGTCGACTCAATGGCGGCGCCCTCTTGCCAGAGAGCGGACGACGTGGGCGGCATGGAGCCGGGGAGGATGCCACCGATGTCTGCGTGGTGTCCGCGAGAGGCGACGTAGAAGGCAATCTCCTCGCCGTCGAAAACGGGCGTGATGACGGTGATGTCGGGCAGATGGGTTCCTCCGCACGACGGGTGGTTGGACACGAGGACGTCACCGTCCTTCAGCTTGCCGTTCCACAGGTTGTGCTGGTAGCGCACGGCAAACTGCATAGAGCCGAGATGCACAGGGACGTGTGGAGCATTCGCGACGAGGCCACCGTCAGGGCTGAAGATGGCACAAGAAAAGTCGAGACGCTCCTTGATGTTAGTGGAGACGGCGGTCTTTTGCAAAGTGCGGCCCATCTGTTCGGCGATCGACATGAAACGGTGGCCGAAGACAGTCAGTTGGACAGGGCTGAATTCCTCCTGCTCGCCGTTGGTCTTGGCGGCCACCTCCTTGGGCGCGCGGTCGATGACAACGTAGCTGTCGAGGACGGTGGCAGTAGACGCAGGCGTAACGAGAATCGTCTGGGTGTTGTCGATAATCAAAGCCGGGCCAGTGATGCGGGCGCCGACAGGGATGGTCTGGAGCTCGTAGATAGCGGTGTCAAGGTGGCCGTGGCCCTCAAAGTAGACCTTGTTCGTGCCGCTGGGAGCGGGGGTGGCAGCAGTCGAGCCCTCGACGGTCTTCATCTGCGCAAAGGGACTCTTCTCGACCTTGGCGCGGGCGGCGCCCGTCGCGCGGATGCGGATGTCGTCGACGATGATGGCCTTCTCGGGGAAATGGAAACCGAAGCCGCGACGGTGCGCGTCCTCAAACTCCGTCTTGAAGTTCCAGTCGGCGCCCTTGAGGATCATCAGGGAGCTGCTCGAGCCGGCGTATCTCATGTTGAGGTAGGCGTCGTGGGTGATGCGGTCCTCGGCGAAGCCCTGCTTCACGAGCTCGAGGGTAGCTTGGGAGGAGAGTTCCTCGAGTTGCTTCTGGATGCTTGCGGCGGTCTCGTCGGAGTAGGTGATGGCGGAGGGGCGCTGGATCTCGTGCACCACATCGGCCAAAGACATGCCGTAGGCTGACAGGATGGAGGAGTACTTGTGGATGATGATGCGGGAGATTCCCAGGACAGTTGCGACGGAGCACGCGTGCTGGCCGCCCGCCCCACCAAAGCATGCAAGGTGGTGAACACCAGCCTCGTAACCGCGGGCCTCGGTGAGGGCACGGATGGGACTGGCCATGCCCTCGTCGGCAACCTTCAAGAAACCCAGAGCAACCTCCTCGGGGGAGAGAAGAGACAGGCCAGAGGCCTCGCGGTCCTTGTTGATCTGGCTAGTGAGCTCGAGGAACTTGGAAGCGGTGACTTCCCGGTTCAGGGGCTCGTTCTCCTTGGGGCCGAAGACCTTGGGGAAGTACTCGGGCAGGAGCCTGCCGAGGAACAGGTTGGCGTCCGTCACGGTGAGCGGGCCGCCCTTGCGGTAGCAGGCCGGGCCGGGATGGGCAGAAGCGGACTCGGGCCCGACGTTGAAGAGGCCATTCTTCCACGTCAGAATCGAACCACCTCCGGCAGCGACGGTGTGAATATCGAGCTGTGGCGACTGAATAGCAATGCCGGCAGTCGTCGTCTCGAACACATGGTCGTAGACACCGGCGTACCGAGAAACATCGGTGGAGGTACCGCCCATATCGAAACCAATCACAGGACGGCGCTCCTCATCGTCCCACGAGGTTTGCGCATAGCCGACAACACCACCGGCGGGACCGGACAGGATGGCCTTCAGACCGCTGAACTTGCGGTAGTCCACGAGGCCGCCGTCCGACTGCATGAACTCGATGCGCGTAGCAGCAGCCGCGAACCCGCCCTTGAAGTTGGCCGAGATGGAGTCGATGTACTGCCGGATGACAGGCGTGAGATAGGCGTCGGCCACGGCGGACATGCCGCGGGGCACGACGTTGATCATGGGCTGGACCTCGGACGACAGCGTCACGGAGAAGCCCATCTCGGACGCGACGCGGCCCACCAGCAGCTCGTGGTCCGGGTACGCGTACGAGTGGATGAAGACGACGGCGATGGACCGGAAGCCCTGCTCGCGGACCTTCTCCAGCTGCGTCTTGATCTCGGCCAGGTCTGGCCTCTTCAGGACTCTGATGGTCTCCCCGGTGATGGCGGTCACCAGCTCCTTGTCGTCGGGCGTGGGGGTGGTCTTGACGGAGGCCGGGTCCTCGGTGTAGTCCTCCATGGTGATGCGCTCGTCGACCTCGACGACTTCGTCAAAGAGGACCTCCGGCCTCGTCACCGAGAGATCGAAGATGTTGGGTCTGGACTGGTTTCCGATGGCCAGCAGGTCGCGGAAGCCCTTGGTTGTGATGAGGGCGACGCGCTCTCCTTTCCTCTCGAGGAGGGCGTTTGTGGCTACCGTGGTGCCCATGCGGATGGACTCGACGTGGAAGAGGTCCAGGAGCTGGCCTCTGGGTAACGTCTCCCCGGTGACCATCTCGAGGATTCTGCGGATGCCCTCGGTGGGAGCATCTTGGTAGTTGGCCGGGTCGACGGAGAGAAGCTTGAGGATGATGTCCTCTCTGCCGGGGATGGCGGCGTGCACATCAGTAAAGGTGCCGCCTCTGTCGATGGAAATGCGGATGCGATGTGACTTGACGGTCATGATGAATGTCTGGGTTCGACGTTTGTGTGAAGTCGAAAGAAAGATAGTGAAATGAAGAAGGAAATTGTGGCAGGGGTATCAGAGAGCAGTTGAGCCACAGCAACACGAATGAAGATGAGATAAGTCGGCAACAGAAAGATGTTCAATGTTGAGGGTTTATACTCAATGTGATTCTCACAGTGAGTTTGTCACGATGTGTGAAAGAACAGCTTAATAATTTGCCGTTGGGATCGGTAAAATGGGGCGTCGGGGGACATCTGCGATCGAGGAGAGGATTGTCCCTGAAACCGGCCTCTCGCGTTGCGCCATCGAGTCTCTCAGACGATTCATGATCGGGAATCCACGCATCACAGGCGCGCGCAAAGCGGCTGGGCTGCCTTCACTCGGCCACAACGGCCTCAAGGCGCCATCGGCCTTTGCACCGGAGGTCGTCGGCGGGGAGAAGACGGCCAAGCTGAGAGTTTGGATGCTGCGTCTGGCGGAGTGGGTCCCCGATCAGCAAATCTGCGAATGAGAATGGAGGTATTGGCCGATACTTGATAAGGCATGATGGCGAATGATGAAGTGGAATTGCGAGATATGAATTCGAGCGCGAGACAGGCAAACGCCCGACTGTAGCCGTCGGAGTGGGTCCCCGACGATATCGGCCTATCGACGGCATCTGATTGGATCTGAGCCAGTGTCAGCCTCGGATCATCCCCGGGCCGGTCAGCCCCACTGCGGGCAGGGGTCCGGCCGTCGGCTGGTCTGTGCATCGGCAAAAAGACCGGACTTCGCGACTGGAGGCGCCTTGGTAATGAAAACATGTCACTCGCTGCTCATCGCCGTCGCATTTCACCGTGCTTTCGGTGTCGTCCTCTGGAGGCAGTGGAGAAATACCCCATAAAGCCCGATCCTCCAGGCCCCATGCTCTCACGAAGCCATGAAAGTGTGCATATCCGTCTGCTCGACGTCTCTCCAACGAGTCCAACCATCATCCGTGGCCCCCAAGTCCGTGATTCCCCCGCGTTGAACCCCAGCCCGTGAAGCATTTCTGTGTGTCAACGACTCCATCTTCAAGAAGCAGCACAGACCCGCCTGCCTGCCTGCATCCAGCATCGCACATGGGGGTGCGCCATCCCCACAACTGATATGCCCGAGTGAGAGATCAGACATCACCAATACACACATCGAAATGTCGTCGTCGACCTCTGCATCTCCATCGCAGGCGGGCGAGAGTAGTAACACGAGACCGGTGGCGTAAGCGCAATCTATGTGGTTTTATATTGCCAAGACATTTTACCTGATGCGTGTGGTCTAGATGTCTTAACTGCCGTCAACGACGGTCTTATTGCTCCAAGGAGAAGCCTACTTGTTCACGATGCCGCGATAGCAACCTGACTTGCAGCTATGAGGAGACGAGGAAGATTACTGTGACAGAGGCGTAAGCTGTTCTATACCAAAGCCTTTGGTTTGGACTTATCACTAATTTGCTACAAGGCACTTGAGGGAGCTCGAGTGGAAGGCAAAAGCTTATGACGGTACAAATCCAATCCACAGCGTCTGTGACAGTCTCGGAGACTGACCTTTCACTTGCAGAGCTACTTACGCGTCAATCTCAGAATGCTCAAGGCCAGAGCATTCCCGGTGCAAAACTCAAAGGAGTCTCGACCGAGGAGAATGACGAGGAATTTGAGGATGCGCATCCTTTGCTAGAGCCCTTCAACCAGTTGAGCGTTCATAAACCATCAACAAGTAATGACAAACCCCACATAACACTCGCTTGACGGTGCTGATGCCTCCTAGGTTTCAAAGGCCCAGGGTCTTCGGACAATTTTCTACGAAGCGTCAGGAAGCTCTCTGGCTTCCATGGTGATGACGGCAGCCTGGACGTCAACCCCAACTTCTATGAGCCGAGCGCGCTACCATCACGGCGGGAGACAGCGAGGACGCGAGCAAGACTACCACCAATCGACATTGCCCGAAGGCTCTTCGCCGCACAATACACATACATTGGCACCATATTCTCATTCACAGACCCAAAAGAGAAGTTCGATCAGCTATTGACCGAAGCATACCGCGGTCCTCCAGACCCGTCGGACAAAGAAGCTTGCCTGTCGTACGCTAAAGTCCTCATCATCTTGGCCTTTGGACAGCTCTACTCAGTCAACCAATGGGTAGACTTCAGGGGCCCGCCGGGGTTCGAATACTTCACTCATGCCTTGAACCTCCTCCCGGACACACATGAGGAAGGGTCAATTCTCTGTGTAGAGACCTTGGCGCTCATTGGCTACTTTATGCAGAATATGAACCGACGTGATGCTGCGTTTCTGTATATCGGCATGGCCCTTCGCATGGCCATCTCGCTTGGGCTGCATCACGAAGTCGGCTACAGCCCGACGCCCACTACCCTGCAAGGACAAGACGCGAATCCAGAATCGATCGATCATGACACAAGGGAGCACAGACGGCGAGTGTGGTGGTCGGTCTACAGCCTAGACCGCATCCTGTCAGTCAAGTCCGGCAACCCCATCACCATCCAGGACGAAGACATCGGGGTGGACCTTCCTTCCCGGCTATCCAGAGAAGCAGAATACTGCCCCGCGGTGGTCTTGCGGCACTATACCGAGCTCTCCAGAATACTCGGCGAGATCCACAACACCATCTACCGCAGGACCAGCAAGACGGCGCCAAAATCCGGACAACGGCTCATGGCGTCGGTGCAGGGCATCATCCTCGGCCTGTCCAAGTGGAACCAGGACCTGCCAGACGACTTGCGCTTCGACCCGGCCCGCCTCAGCATCAGCCGCGAGAGCGTCAGCACATTTGCCCATTACTACCAGTGCATCAACATGACCGCGCGGCCGCTGCTTTTCCACGTCGTGCAGAAGCGTTTAAAGAGAATCCGCAGCAGCAACGACCCCGGTGAGAAGGAGAGGGACTGGAAGGAGGGCTTGTCGCAAACAACCGTGCGAGTCATCGACATGTGCATCGGGGCCGCCCAGGACACCATCAACATGATGACCGTCGCCGCGCAGAGGGATCTCGTGGGTAAGTCGCTCCCTTCGTCGAACGATGCAGCATGCATGCGGGATAGCGGGCTAACGGAGTAAATACGCAGCAACGTACGGCTACATGGACGGCGAACACGTCTTCTCGGCCTCCATCGTCCTCGTCATGGTCTGCGTCGTCTTCCCCACCAACGCGTCCAACATGCTCGCCATGAACGCCGGGCTGGACCTCCTCCGCGGCATGGGCGAGCGCGGCAACAGCTACATGGGCGCCCGCTATGAGCTGCTCGCCAACCTGCGCTCGGCCGTCATGTCCGAAGCGAACACCCACCTCGAGCAGCAGCCGCTGGGCCCGTTCCCGACGAATTTCTCGCCGACGGAGTCGCTCATGCCGGCGGGCGTCATCCCGCCGAACGTCGCGATGCTGCCGGTCAACAGCATGAGCGGCGACGGCAACCTCCTTGCGATGCGATACTCGCTGGGAGGCGGGCAGAACATGGTCGTCGGCGCCGAGCGCGTCACGTTCCCGGTAGTCGACAACAGCGCGCTCGGGGAGCCGTTCTACGACGAGAGCGTGAGCACGGTGATGGACTTTGGGCTGTGGGAGGAGGGCTTCGCGGACCCGGCGATGGCGATGGACGCGAGCTTCGACTTCTCGCAGTGGACGCAGACGGCCGCTGCTGGCATGACTCAGGCAGATGATAGGATGGATGTATGACAAGCAACTCTTATTTTGCAAACTGCTGTCGCTCACCAGAAAAGGGTTCGCCTTATCGATGTTATCGCCATGGGTGACCACAAAAGTCTGGCCACTTTTTTGTTCTGCTTCTTGACGATCGGCATAAGCTGAAAGCTTGAGGCGGTGACTAGACTAGCAAGAAAGGAGTCGAAGCCCGAGACTTCGGACGTCGTGTCCGGGGTGGCTTTTCTTATCCTGACATCATGCCGGGTGGCTGGGATGAGCTGCCTTGATACCGCATCTACCAAAGAGCCAAGACAAGGGACGCCCAGCGCTGTGGTTTTCCGCGGCGTACTATGTATGTGGCCAGACATGCTCCCCCAACGAACCTATGAAGGCACCTCGCAGCGCCCTTTTGAACCCAAATTACTCGCCAATGCAACGGCCACGCGAAGGATGATAGGGGAGCCACCCCGAGGGCGGGCGGGTGGAGAAGGCGCTATCAGCGCTATCATTCCCAGGTGGGGATGATCTCCCCGCACCGCCAGGGGTGTCGGTGAGGTCCTCCGATCATGGCCTGCTTTCTGGTCCGCAGACGAGAGAGCCTACCTTGCCTTGCAGACGCGGCGGCGCGGTTCCTGTCGTCGTCGTTAGGGGCAAGCCAAGAAATGCGGAGAGTGGTTCCTAGTTCCCCCCTCACGATGTCACCGTTCGATACCAAGGATCCGTCTACCCGTGCCATGTGGGTTCGGCAACGCGATACATCCCGACGAACTGAACGCGTTATCCGTCGAGAGGACAGAAAGATGCAGGTGTCCCCCGGGAGGGGTGCCGGCATTGGGATAGATAAAGTCGAGTGATGCCCCCGTCACATTGTCCTGCAGCAGGAGACCCAAGAATAAGGAACAAACTTTAATTCAACTCACGTCTTGACGAGCTCACCAACCTCACAGCAAGACCCTGAAGTGAGATCCAGCAGTTCCCGTTCCCTCGCCATGACGACCATCTCCACGGCCGTCGACACCTCCGGCGGCGTCACGGACTCTACGGAAAAGGGCCTCGGAAGCGACATTGACCGCGTCGACTCCAACGCCGGCACCACGGCCATGGAGTCCATCGACCCGGCGGCCGAGAAGAAGCTCCTCCTCAAGCTTGATGCCTTCTTCGTGCCCATCATCATGTAAGATTGAGCCCAAAATCCCCTATCCAATTCGAATGAACTAACAATGGATGAAACAGGCTGGTCTACCTGACCTGCTTCCTCGACCGAACCAACATCGGCAACGTCAAAGTCGCCGGCATGCCCGAAGACATCGGCGCCTCGACGCAAGAATTCTCCACCGCCATCTCCATCTTCTACGCGACCTACGTCGTCTTCGAGTCCCCCTGGACCATCCTGATGAAGCGCCTCACCCCCCGCGTCCTGCTCACCGGCCTCTGCGTCGTGTGGTCCATCACCACCGTCTTCTCCGGCTTCATCACCGGCATCGCGGGGCTGTACGTCGTGCGCCTCATCCTCGGCGCCTGCGAGGCCGGCCTCTTCCCCACGCTGAACCTCTACCTCACCATGGTGTACAAGCGCGAGGAGCAGGCCAAGCGCGTGTCGTACCTGTTCGTCTGCACCGCCATCGCCGGCGCCTTCGGAGGCCTGCTCGCGTACTCTATCCTGAAGATGGACGGCGTTGCGGGCCGCGCCGGGTGGCGCTGGGTCTTCATCATCGAGGGCATCTTCAGCATCATCATCGCGCCCATCATCTGGTTCGGTCTGCCGAACGACCCCGGCAACGCGTACTTCCTCACCGCCGAGGAGAAGCGCATGATGAAGGTCCGCGCGGCGCAGCGCGCGCAGTACATGGGCAGCGAGGAGTTCAGCTGGGACGAGGTCAAGATTGCGTTGAAGGACCCGAAGCTATACATCAGGTACGTTCACTCCACACATTTCCATCCTCTCCTCACCATATCATACCATGCAATGCTAACATCATCTCTCAAAAATAGCGGCCTCATCCAATTCTGCCAAGACATCCTCCTCTACGGCTTCAGCACCTTCCTCCCCTCCATCATCGTCAGCATGGGCTACACCAGCATCGAGGCCCAGTACCTCAGCATCCCCGTCTACATCTTCGGCGGCATCGCCTTCCTCTGCTTCGCCTACGTCTCCGACCGCCTGTGCCTGCGCGGGCCCCTCGTCCTGCTGGCCAACGTCCCCGGCATCCTCGGCTACATCCTCATCATCTGCCCGACCCCCAACGGCGTCAAGTTCTTCGGCACCTTCCTGTGCGCCGTGGCCGTCTACAACGGCCCTGGGCTGAACCTGACGTGGCTCAACGTTAACATCGCCCCGCACTACCGCAGGGCCACGGCCATCGGCATGCAGCAGTCCATCGGCAACACGGCAGGCATCGTCGCCGGGCAGATCTACCGCACCTCGCCGTACCTGCTGGGCAACGCGTTCTCCGTGGGCGCGTTGGGTGTGTCGCAGCTGTTGATCATTGCGAAGTGGCTGTACATCAGGCGGTGGAACGAGATGAAGAGGAAGATTGCGAGTGGTGAGATGGAGGATACGAGGAAGGTCAAGACTGGTGATTGGGAGCTGGATTTCCGGTATCATTTGTAAAGCGTTGTTGGGTGCACTAAGGGGTTTGGCCGTCTACAGCAGAAGATGGAGTTGTTTCGCATAATTATTTAGACCTTTATACCACTATGATGAGATTGTAAGACTTATGGAGCCGCGGCTTCCAATTTCCCACAACACCAGTTGCACCGATCTTGAAGTTGCATGAATCTTGGCCCCGAGTTCAAGCCGCCTGAACTACACTCATGTCCCGCGCGTCTGTCTTCAGGTGCATCAGAGGGCAGCTTCGATCATACCTTCAATCTCAGCCCCCTGTTAATATCAAGATAGATTAACGTTAGGCAATCATCAACGGGCGCTGTAACTCTCTGTGGTAAATATCTCCTGGCACAAGGCGCTGACTCACAAGATGGCTATCGTCTTCAATTGAGCTGCAACAGGAGTGACATTCCCAAGAATCAGCACGCCATTCTTCAGCCACTCTCCAATAGAAAAGCATCGGAAAGCGCCAAGACGCGTTGCGTGAAAGTCGCCTTGCATATGCGTGCGTGTGGCACAGCCCAACCAGATGCGGCGTTCAGTGTCACCAAATCAATCCAACAAGCCATCCGAGGGGACCGTTGGGGTACAGGATGATCCGGCGATGAGGGGAACCCGCGTCCAGACTCCAGGACCAGAAATCCCCTCTCCGTTCATCACGATTGTATTCCAGCATCACGTAGATCAGGCTACCCCAGCGATATGGATGTCCGTGATCTATTGACGACCGAAGCTGTAAATACCATCGCTTTCCAGAGCCGAATTCCTCGCGCGGACGGTGGACTGACAAAACTGACAGGGTGCCCAGCCCGAAGGGGCCGCAAATGCGCGAAGCCAGGACGTCGCTCAGTCGACCGAGCAGCCCGGGACGACTGAGACTCACCAGCCAGCGCGAACGGCACCGCAAGCGCTTGTGGCCCTTGGTGACGATGACCAGTTTTCCGATGGGTCATCTGTTATAGCCTCGGTTGGTCATACTCCGACGGTGCCCTTCTTGTCGATTCTAATAGGTTTGACGCAGTCGGAGGGCACGTCCTCGACGACTGCCTCCTTGCGATCCAGCATTCTCCGATATCGAGAAGAAAATGGACGCACGTACCACAGCGTGAGCGACGGAAGTGAGTCTCCCTGTGACCCCTAGCTCAGGTTGTTCTGAACTGAGAAATCTTGCAGCGTACATTCTTCCGAATGACGAGGTACTTCCCCATCCCCGGAATACCTGTGTTCACATGTGACATGACTCTTCTTACAAATGATAGATGGAGCAAGATCGTCTAGGTAATCGCAGTTACGTCCCATACCTGTGTTGACGTCGTCTAGATATGCTGCACCATCTGTGGCTGAATACCTGGGATGGTCAAATATGTTTTAGCCCGAAGGCAAAAGGTGCAAATCGTGTTCTGGACGTAGGAACTGGAACTGGTATTTGGGCTCTCGATTATGGTGAGAGGCCTCATAGGAATCTACCTCCCAAAACGCATATAGGCTAACAACACGCAGCGGACGAGCATCCCGAAGCTGAAGTAGGCCGACTCTCCCAGCTCTTGAATGCTTTACACAAGGGATCTAACAGGCTTGCCGCTCTAGGTCATTGGCGTTGATCTCAGTCCTATCCAGCCTTCGAGGTAAGCTAGCTAAAGACTCAGCTCGAATGGACCAGAGTGACGAATACGCACAGTACGCCCCCTAATTGCCGGTTCGAGGTCGACGACGTGGACAAAGACTGGACTTGGTCACAGCCCTTCGATTTCATCTTCATCCGAGGCGGCAACTCGTGCTTCGAGAGCTGGGAGAAGCTCCTGCGAAAGGCTTACGAGTACGTGATCAGTACTTCCCCTGATGCAGTGTGCACAAAACTGACTGAGACGAAAGCAAACTTGAACCTGGTGGCTATATTGAGCTACAGGACAACGCGTTCCCCATCCTCAGCGATGATGGCAGCATGAAAGATACATCACTGGCCGAGTGGTCTTCTCTCCTGATCGAAGCCGTTCAGAAGATGGGACGATCGATTGAGGCGCCCTCTCAGTTCAAACGGATGCTCCAGGATGCGGGATTCGTTGACGTGGTCGAGGTCAAGGAGGTTTGGCCTGTTTCGCCGTGGACAAAGGACAAAACCCTCTTCGACCGCGGACAGTGGGTCAGAGAGGCGTGCATGGATGGGATAGAGACATCGTGCTTGGCGCTCTTTACCCGCGTGCTCGGATGGACGCGTGAGGAAGTGCTCGCGTTCTGCGCCGGGGTCAGGAACGACGTCAAGAATCGTAACATTCACGCCTACTGGAAAGTGTAAGTCTTGGCCTCCGATGTTTGATATGTTTCTCGGGTCTTTTTGCTGAAATCTCTTAGCTACGGCGTCTACGGGAGAAAGCCGTTGGAAGCAACCCCGGCGGCCGAGTAGATTGCATCAAGTCTTAAAAGCCCAATCGCCCGGTTTGCTTCACGGATCCTTGACTTTCAGTTTATTTGAGTGGTCGTTTGTTTGTTCATGGCTTCAATTTAGCTGGACAGTGAAATGGTACTTTTCGCGACATACGTTTGGACAATCTTGACTTTTGTTATCGCCGTCGACGGCATCATCTGGCTCGAGAGAACAATGGCTCTCAGCCTATTATATCTTGCAGTGCACTACGTTTTTGTAGCCATACACAGACGTCTTCATTTCGCAAGTACACATTCGTTGCTTCAAATCCATTCGAGGATGATGCTGTCCCAGAGGAAGCCTCTCCACTGCGTGTACCGCGTGACGCTGAACCCAACAGTGTTCGTTCCCGCCTTCAGAACGTCAGTATCAATCTTGTACTGAAAGAACCTCCACTCTCCGCTGATCTTTCCAGACCGATAGAGAGCAGGATCGCTCGCCAGGACATCCTTGCTCAACGAGCCGTAGACCTGCCCATTGACATCGATATCCAGCGCCGCGCTCTGCGAGTAGCCAGCCAACGACACGCTCAGAAGCGCAGTCCTGTTAGCGGCAACATCGGCAGCAGGGAGATCGAACTCGATCGTCCACTTTCCGACGGCAGACGACGCAAAGTACCAATCCGAGTCTTGGGACTGGCCGACGACGAACGTCAGGTTCGCAGGGCTGTCGGCCGCCACGCCGTGTTGGTACGGCACACCGCCGTTCTTGAACCCGGTCGCCTTCTTGTCGAACTCGCCGACCTGGAAGATGCGCTTGCTGCTGGGCACCTTCCACGAGAGCTGGCCGAGGTTCACCGTCTTGTCCTTCGAGACGGTCACGGGGGCGGTGAAGTTGGTGTACACGTCGGCGAGCTTGCCGCCGTTGGACCAGGCGTAGACGGCGTACGAGCCGGTGCGGACATTGTCGAAGGTAAAGCGGCCCTTGTCGTTGGTATACGTCGTGTAGTAGTAGTTCGTGCCTTGGATGGAGGGACGGATTGTGGTGTCGGAGTCGCCGAGGTAGACGGCTGCGTTGGAGGCTGGGCAGCCATCAGAGAGGGTGAGAGTTCCTTCGATTCCGCCACGGGAATGATAGGCGGAGTCCTTGAACCATGTGTATGGAACGTGCTTGACCTCTTCCTGGTGCTTCTGGGCGGCGTCGGCAACGTCGCCATTGTTCTTTTACTGTGTTAGCATCGCAACAGTCGATCTATGCGTTCGGAAGGTCTCACCAGGTACCAGAGCCAAGGACCCCAGACCTTGCCCACCGGCTGAGCGACGGTCTGCCCAACACGAAAGTGCGAAGTGTCCTGAACAACATTCAGCTGGACAGAGTCTCCAGTCTTTGACTCTCTGTGGATCTGCAGCAATGTCAGAACATACGATTTCCACACGGGAGATCGTCCTCGCACTCACCGTCAACGTCTGACTCAAATGGTCGCTGTTGTAGTACTCGGTCGTCGGGTGGATGTACCACGACCCGGCCTGCGAGCCGTAGATGCCATAAAAGTCGCGATCCCTCACGGCGTTGGACCAATCGTACTTGGTGATGTAGGACCCATCAGCCAACTGCCAGGTCTCATCCTGGACCTTGGTCGCGTTCGCGTACAGCGAAAAGTCGGGCAGGGGCTCGTCCTTGAGATGCGTGCGACCGTTCGGAAAGTACTCCGGCGCCAATCTCCACAAAGTCCGGAGGATGCTGATGTCGGGCAGGGCCCGGTTGACAAAGTACTGGTACGCGCCGCTCAGGTCGTCAAAGATGACCCAGTGGAAGTCGCCCGCAGCGGCGGAGAAGCTGACGTCAATGTAGTTTGTGCCTCGGGATGCGATTGTGGCATTGGTGAACTGGAGATTGTTTTCGCCATCTAGCAATATGTCAGATATTAAAAGCCCCAAATTGCGATGGGTCCGGGGAGGGGAGGGGTGGCGTTGTTTAATGTTATCGGGGGAGGGAGGGAAGCCGTCGAATCGTACCGTAGCCGACGTAGTGGCCGACGGCCGAGCCCACCAGATCGGCGCCCGGGACGCCGGTCCAGTGAAGCTTGGTCGCGTACAGCGAGCCCTGCGTCAGATTCCAGAGATCATTTCCAATGACCCAGGTCGAGCCATTAATCTGCTCGAGAAAAGGCCCCTTGCCGGCGCTGACGATTGAGGCGGTCAGCGCCCAGGCGGAGAGTCCTGAGAAGCGCATCTTGTCGGGCGCAGAAGACGCGTCCCAGCGAGGCGCTTGAGCTGAAGCTGTATTTTCTACGAGGGGTGACGACGCGAAGCTTGTCTAAACTCTAAGAACACCACCATACTGAAAGCGCGAACGTCGAATTTTATATCACTGGCGTCAAACTCTGATCGAACACCGTCGATTGAAGCTTTCGCTTCTTCGGCAGGAGCCGACAGCGACGTGCGGGAGCTGTGTCGTCAATGGGGCTTCGGTGGAGAGGCGATAGTGATTGGCACATTGAAGCCTGCCATTTCGTGATAAGTCGCAATGGACGCTTCGCACTGTAAAGACCTGTGTCAGTTGTATGTGTGAACACAGTGCCAATAATATTCAGATGGCAATGAGTTTCTTCAAACGACGTTGTTCTCCGTGATCCCCTTGTTCGTTTCTTGGATTTAGGCTATGACGGCACTCAGCAAACACCTGTGGTTGGTGGCGCTTCTTTTCACCGTTGTATCCTACGCCATCGATGCAGGTCTTGCACCATCGCTGTGTCCACATTTTCGGCACCCTAACCGAAAATCCCATCGTGATAACGGTGGACTGGCATGTTGATAAGACTGACATGCGGTCTTTTTTTCCTATTCTTTCTTGAAATCTTCAAATTTCAATTGCACGTTTCTATCACATCACACCGATTCTGGATGCTTTCTATCTCATATGACTGCTCACACTCTGAGAAGAAGGCAAGGATAAGTCAATCTGCAACAAATGGGGGCTTTGATTCATTTCACGTCGGGAACATTTTGCAGCAATGAGGTTAGGCTTATGATTGAATATTCAGATGCCTTAACAGGCGTAAGTGTTGACAGCTTCAATCTAAGTATGCTGGCGCCTTACACATGAGCTGAGCAGAACGTTCTGCCACATTTTGGTTGAAGTGGGTGCTGTGACCAGCCGAGGTTTTCTCTCCTCTCCTCCCGGTGAGGCGTTTAGGCAACACCTCCGGGCCCGGCCTCGGGATGTGGAGGTGGATCGTCGCTGATTGTCCGGAGCCCGCAACGCCAGGATTGCCCCGGGATATCCGCAAGACCGAGGCGGCTCGGCTTTTCTGCAAAATTCTCAAACTTGCGCTCCCGACATTATTTTCGATGATTTTTAAATCTGGTGCGCCTGGGCTCAGGCAGTGTTTGACGCACGCTTTCAAAGCAATGCCATTCTAGCATCCATGGATAGCCCATGAATTTGTAGTAGTGTATTTGATTGTTACGTCAGTGCACATCTTGCAATCGACCCAGCAGGCCGAAAAGCAAAAGCAAACACTTTTTGGCGTCTGGTAGTTTACTGGTATGGACTTTGGTGCTATCAGCAGGGCCTGTGCTCTTTTGAAAATATCGTTTCCTCATTGGTGAGGTGACTAAGAGGCATAATGACGCTTTCCTTCGTCGAAATTTAGCCAGTCTGAGTTTCTAGCTATTGTTTTTCATAAGGTCTAGATATCAACACCATGATGTATACGTCAGTTTCTGGCGCGAAAGAATGCTCAGGTCATTGCCTCTTCCATGCGATGTAAGTTCCAACACTAATGCTAGAAATGACCACCAGTTCACGGGATCCAAGTTTTGTGCGGCCAAACCTCACCTAAAAGAACTGTAGGCTATTTTCATTTGACGATACCTCTGGATCTGTTTTCAATTTTTTTAATAGACCGGTAGATCGAGCTTATATCTACCAGCATCCAGCTGGCCTTTTATACCAGCCTTTCACACATCACCTCAAGCACCGGATCGAGATCTAAATAATTCCTGTGAAGCCCATCAATATCCTGAGCTGACCATCTTTTTCGTCAAATTCTACTACCATAGTGCCTACTGATCGAGCTAGCGTAGAAACATGTTGTTGCAGACGTCCAAGTAGAACGTTGATTGCGGCACACTCATGGGGTTCTTGGACTTGGTGCTGTGTCAAGCGGGTGTACAACCTCAAGTGAAGCGTCAATACTTATGAAAAAGAGCTAACTAGACACTTCGAACATCAAGTCTTTCGAATTTTGGGACTGCGCAACCATGAAGGAGACCAGAGATCAACGCTGCCCACTCATCTAGTGCTCTTATGATCTTTCCAGTGCGCATTTGGGGGCTTCATTGATAGAAGAATATATCTAGTCACTGTGTAGACGGAGAAAACGTCATTGTCACCTCTTGAGTAGCAGTAACAACATTCTGCGTTTCACAGCAGGGCATTCGGAATGCTTAAATCTGCGATACCCTCTGTATCATGACTTCATAGTATGGTTCGAGAATTTCTGTCCAGACGAAACGTGTGCATCCTGAGAAGCTTGGAGTTTCTCAATCATAACAGAAAGAGGAAAATGTCATGACGACGAAATTTCAAAAGGGTCCTTTGAATCGACGACAAATTACTGGTGGTTCGGAGCCTACGGAAGTGCCGGATACTGATGTCGCTTCCGAATAGACTTTAATCCGTCAACGCATCAGGATCTTTGATCAGGTCCATCTTTTACCATATTATTCGTATTTGTTGGGTTCCTCATGTATTGTGTCTGAATGACAGTCGGACAATTTCCTGTCCGTATTCGCCGCACTCGCAGTAAGGCCACAATACGAATGACATGATGGTTCACAGTCGGCCCTCGGGGTTGACGTGGAAAGTTTCGCCAACTGCTCGTCAATTCTGGCCTTATTTTGGACCACCGAGTCTTTTGATAGGGGCGCCTGTGGGACAACGGAGGTTTCCCGAGACCAAAGTTCCAGGCCAAATCTCAAGTGAGAGCAAGCACCAACGTCCAAAGACCGAAGACTCATCTCGTGGGATGAATCCGCTCACAACGGTCGGAATTTGCTTCGGACGACTGGCCGGCAGTGCACATGCTGAGTCGTGAATGGGCGACATTGGAGAGAGTCAGAATGCTCGATCCATGAATACACGAGACTTCTCATAGCACGCAAGAATGTCGATGAAAGCTCATGAATACGACATCTAGATGATGGCCCATCTATTGAGATAGCATCGTGGGCCAAGACAAAGAGCATACTTGATTGCAAGCACAGGCGAACACCCCCTTTATTCCATCAACCTACGCTGTTTTTAATATGGAAAAATTGCATCGCTCCAGTTATCTTCCAACGCCGCCTGCGAGTCCACCAAAAGATGCAGTGCAGCCAAACGCCATTGGGGGCCGAACCGTTCCTGCAGATGACGATCAGCATTCGTGACATGCCGTCAGCAGGACCTTCTCCAGACTCCTGGATCCTCAACCAACCCGTAACACCCCCAGTTTTCCCGCTGCGGGCTCACCCTAATTGCTCTAATCTTATCGCAGCGCGACAGACTTTCGGCGTGCATCCCGCCCTCTAACATGCTTCGGAAAGCTGCGTCCTAGAGGTCCTTACAATTTTTAAGGTGTGCTATTATTGCAAGGTCCTGAGATATTCGGGGGACGTTACGTGGCAAGTGGGGTTCTGGGCAGAATGTTTTCCGTGATGTCCTGTAGAATCGCCATGTTGGTCGGTTTTCTGCTCGCCATGCGGTTTAGTTGACCGCAGTCTGGATGCATCTAAAGGCCGCCCGAGATATCAGTCACTGTCGTCAACCGAGGTCTTACGCGTCTTTACAGAAGCTAACCCGAGTTCTACCAGCTATTATTCAAAGTTGTTTGCATTAAATGGCAGCTTTCTTCTTTAGCCTCAAAGACGGCTCAGCTGTCTCATGAACGACCCAGACATTGCGGTGAGCGCCTCGTTAATGCATACTCGGCCGATGGAAGGAGTTTGAATCCGAAAGACAATATATTGGCGGGGAATGCTTTTCCGCATATTAAATGCGGGTGAGTTGAAGTGGACTGCTGCTCGCTAATGAGAGTGCTGCAACCCCGAGCAAACAAAATGTGCAATATCTAAAGTTGCCAAGTCCGAGTTTTCCAGAGTCTTGGCAAGTCCCATGGAACTTTGACAGAGTTTACAGCATGAATCAAGCAGCGCTCGCCTCCCACGCGGGTAATGTGACATCAGGTACACATACCGCCGGGTCTGGCCCATCAATGTACAACGAGGACGACCTCCTTTAAGCTCTACTCTCTCGTGTTGGATTTGTTCAGGGGGAAATCATGTTCCTGGTTGCATTCCAGGTTGTTTCGGGACCCGCAGAAGCGCCACAGAAGTCTCTCTTTTTTCGTATCCAGTAAGGGGAAGCGAGCCAACGAAATGCGGCTGAGTGCTCATCCTTGGTGCCCCAACAGTGTTGCACTCCAGCACAAAATCGCACACGTTACCGCGCCGCCGACCGCGGGTTCCTCCCTGCGTCGGTCGGGGCAAGCCGAATGGAGCGTAGCTTCAGACGAAAAGAATCCCCACGATTGTTAACCCTTGTCTTCGGGAGGTTTATGAATAGTGTCATGCGTGAATGTCAACTGCCGCGGTGGCGCTACCAACTGTGTGTCTCTCTCTTTCTCCGACTGCCCCATCGCCTGTTCTGCTTTGAGTGACGGGCATGGGGGACAGATGCCCAGACTGGGAGTCCGAAAGCCTCGCTTCCTCGGTCGCGTCGTACGTTGCCTGGACTGATTTTGATGATTTTGATTCGGGTGGTGGGGTCCTGTCTCCGCTTACGGGATGGCAGGGGTTGGTTTAAACACGGTTGGAAAGTGACACTGGAGCCTCAAAAGAGGCATCGTGGGAAGTTTTGACGTTTCTGAGAGGCTCAGTATGCTTGCGGATGGGACCGTGTTAAGGGAACGGGTGTTCTTGGCAGTATTGACACAACACAGCACATTCTCCGTTATTGCGTCGATCGGCTGCGAATTGATTAAGTCTGTGCCAGCAACCGCCTTGACCACCCCCTTGAGGAGCAGGGGTCCGGCATGGAACCCCAGCGATTGTTTCCTGATCGAGTAACTGTTGGCTGCTCCATTGGATTTTACGTGTGGAGCTGCGAACCCCCTCATATATCCAAATCCATGGTCGTTTACGCGCCGCTGTGAGCCAGGGGCCGGAGCTACGCGGCCACTGCAGCAGCGCAGCAACACGGGCGACATGGGCAAACATGGGCAATTTTGGGTCATCATGGTTGTGACTATCGAGAGAAGGAGAGAGAGAGTGTGTGTGAGACAATGATGAATGATCACAAAATCCGAAAGACCCAGTTTTGGGCCAACGGCTCAGTGGTATAACATGTCGCGTCTTCTTGCCTCTTGCTGATCGTCCTTCTCTTCCATTCTCCAGTCACTCATTTTCCATTCATTCAGCCCTATTCAGTCTTTTTTTTTCCAACTTCCAAGATGTTTGCCAAGTCCTTCCTTATCGCCGCTGCGGCCATCGCCCAGCAAGCCGCCGCCGTCTCTGTCTCCGGCACCCCTGAGGGTTTCGCCGCCGACGTGACCGGAGGAGGCTCTGCCACCGCCGTCACCCCCACCACCAACGACGAGCTGGTCTCGTACCTCGGCGACTCCACGGCCCGTGTCATCGTCCTCACCAAGACGTTCGACTTCACCGACGCCGACGGCACCGCCACCGAGACCGGCTGCGCCCCCTGGGGCACCGGATCCGCCTGCCAGGTCGCCATCAACAAGGACGACTGGTGCACCAACTACCAGAGCTCCGCGCCCTCCGTCTCCGTCTCCTACAACAAGGCCGGACTGAACCCCATCAAGGTCGGCTCCAACAAGTCGATCATCGGTAGCGGTTCCTCTGGTGTCATCGTCGGCAAGGGTCTCCGCCTCGCCGGCTCCAAGAACGTCATCATCCAGAACATCAAGGTCGAGAACATCAACCCCAAGTACGTCTGGGGAGGTGACGCCATCACTCTCGACTCTACCGATCTTGTCTGGATCGACCACGTCACCGTAAGTTACTTCTGAAGCTCTTCTCATGACTCCCAAACTAACCCTCTCCCCCCAGACCTCCAAGATCGGCCGTCAGCACCTCGTCCTCGGCACCTCCGCCTCCGGCCGCGTCTCCGTCACCAACAACGAGTTCGACGGCAAGTCCGACTACTCCGCCACCTGCGACGGCCAGCACTACTGGAACGCCTACTTCGCCGGCAGCAGCGACACCATCACCCTCAAGGGCAACTACTTCCACGACTTCAGCGGCCGCGCCCCCAAGGTCAACGGCAACTCCTTCGTCCACGCCGTCAACAACGTGTTCGAGACCTCCACCGGCCACGCCTTTGAGGTCACCTCCGGCGGCTACGTCCTGCTCGAGGGCAACGTCTTCAAGAACGTCGCGGCCCCCATCGAGTCCGGCGGCGACGGCGCCAACCTCGCCATCACCTCCGACAACGCCTCCACCTGCTCCTCCAAGCTCGGCCGCTCCTGCCAGGCCAACAGCTTCTCCAGCTCCGGCTCCTACGCCGGCACCGACAGCTCCGTCCTCAACAAGTTCGGCAGCGCCGACATCCCCGACGCCGTCGCCGCGTCCTCCGTCAGCAGCTCCTCCGCCGGCTACGGCAAGCTCTAAGCTGTTTACTTTTTCTGCAGCAGCTCGCCGGCCACTCTTACTACCGGGCCGTCGCTTTCCGACGCGCCCTTCTCGAGCATTCGGGCACCCCGAGGTTGACCTCGGGTTTGGTAGTGTGGGGCGGTTCTTCTATTCCGTAAATACCTTTTTAGCTTCTTCGCAACATGTATAAACAGCGTGTGTACATGTACATATAAATGCAAACAATCTTCTTGGAAAATGCGACCAGAGCCTCCCGCATCGAGTGACGTTGAATTGACTTTCCGCCCCGATCGCCGTTGATTAAAAAGTTTCTCGCGCCATGTGCCGGATTGCCGGTGTTGGTCGCTGGAACGTCAGTGCTCGCCTCCCACCCGTGCCGCCCGCCCGCACGCACGGCATGTCTCCGAAACCCTACCTTACCTTAAATCATGCATCCCATGTCGACACGCCGCAGTGGGCGACAGTGGGCGCAATGCGAGTTTACCTAGTCCAGTGGCTTGTGCGCGAATTCAATTTGACACGGCATTGCGACGCAGTTTCCCGCGCCATTGCGTAGTCTGGCGTGCGTATTTTTATCTACCTTACCCAAATCACGGCAACTTGAGATCGTCACGATAGGGTGGGTACGGGATGCAAATCCGGGCAATGTGATCGGCTTTCTGCAAAGGTTCGATCGCTCTTCGCAGATCGCTGCTCATTTTTTTTTACAAGTGGCCCACCTCACCTGAAGCTTGTCACGACTGGGCAGAAAATCTTCAACCCGCCCGCGATCTTCAGTCAATCAAGCCGTCACGCCATGTGCGAGTAATGACAAGGATTTCTGCACAGGTAGATTATCTGCCAACGCTTAGTGCTTTTCCGAAATTCTGCCAGAGAGTTTCGAGGATTGATCAGCCGTGGTGATTCGATCAAAGGGTATCCGGCGACAAATAGTATATTTGAGCCGAAATATGCGAACGAGAACCTGGCAGAAAAGAAGTGATAATTGGACTAGCTACATCACGACAAACTGCCCACAAACGCGAAATGGACTGTGTTCCGCATATCGATTTGATCCCATTTGTACCTAGGTATGAAAGAATAATACTTATTGACGAGTTGAGCACAAGATTCATTCCGGCCTCTCAACAGACTAGCTGTATGTAACTGCAAGTGTAGGTGGTGCCACCGCAGGAACTAGTGTCGAACTCTAGAGAGGTACCATCCAGAACAGAAGCCGTTTCAAACGAATACTGATAAGCTAGGCCGTTGTTCAGATTTTGAATGCCAATGCTACCATCCGCGCCCTTGGCTGGGGATTGATAGTAGGTCATAGTAACCACTCCTGGAAGATTCTCGTAGAATGTTGTGGTAAAGTGAAAGTTGTCACCGACAAAGTATTTGGCTACGATATACTCGAAAGTAACCTGCCGCCCAGTTGTCCGGGAAGATGGGGAGATCTGGTAGTATATGTGGTTTCCGGAGTCGATCTCCAGGTCTGTATCATATGTCAAAATAGTGACATTTGACAAGTCTGTTGAGGGCAATTGTTGCGGGTCGTAATTTGATGTTGGGGCGCCGAGAGTGATCATCCCATTGATGTTGACGAACACAGTAGTTGCGAAAGTGCCGTTTACACCTATGGCAAACGGCAGGGTTACGTTGCCATAGCCATCGTCATTGTTAGTCGTAGGGATGTTGACAGGATTGGAAAGCTTCGATGATTGGAGTCCTGTGCCGCATTGAGCTGGGGCTTGAGCTTGATTACACTGAACAGGGGCCGCTGGCGGTGGTGCAGTGCATCCAGTGGCGGAGGGCTGGGCTGAGGAAGAACTGCTCGAAGAACTGCTTGAAGAACTGCTTGAAGAGCTGCTTGAAGAACTGCTTGATGAACTGCTTGATGAACTGGTTGAGGAGCTGGTTGAGGAGCTCATTGAAGAGGTCGAGGAACTACTAGAAGATGTGATGGACGTGGTTGTGGTGAACATCGATGTAGTCGTGGGGGAAAACGATGAGCTGGTCGATGATGAGCCAGATGAAGAAAATGCCTGTGTTGTCGAACCGCTCGATGAAGCTGTTGATGAATTCAAGCTACTGCTTGTGGAAATAGGTGAGGAAGATGAAGACTCTGTCGTTTGAATGGAAGAGAATACTGAAGACAGCGTCGATGTGGGCGTTGAAGAAGATGTTGATAGGATGACAGATGATGTTCCTGACGTCGTGGACGGAGTCACTGACGAAGGCGGTGTTGACGTGGGAAACGACGAAGACAATGTCGAGGTTGGGGTCGCAGACTCAGCGGAAGACGCCGTCGATGGGAGAGAGGATGATAGCGATGATGACGTAGTTGATGCCGCGGTGGATGAGAATGGCAGGTTTGGTGTAGATGTACTTGGGAGAGAAAATTGAGAAGACGATGAAACCGAGCTTGGAAGTACTGACGCAGAAAGCGATACGGACGTGGGTGATGTTTCTGGAGAGGTGAACGTTGATGAAGACCTCCCCGGCGGACTTCCTGGTGTGGTAGATGCACCGGATGCTGTTGAGAAGGGCGATGTCTGAGAAACGGCCGAGCTGAAAGTTGATGATGAAGGTCTCTGGCTCGATCCAGGAGCCGGAATGCTTGGAGAGCTGCTGCTCGGAACTGGCGTCACGGGAGTAGTCTGGGTGGTTGTTCTAGCAAGCGAAGATTCCTGTAAGGTAGTGTTGGGGAAGAATAGAGAGAGCGTCCGGAACGTCGTCGAGCTGGTCTGGGCCTCACTAGCTGGAGTCGAGCTGACCGGTGGCAGCTGGCTGGTCGTAGGGGAGCTCAGCTGAGCATTCGAGCTTGCGACCGATATTTGGCTGCTCTGAGTATTTAACTCGCTGGTTGACGGCCTAGTTGTTTGGATTACCTCTGTACTGACTGGTCCCGGAGTCGACTGGCTATCAGAAGGGATGATTGCTGTTTGTGTCTGCAGGATACTACCGGAGCCTGTGCTGGCGGATACAATCTGTCCGTTCTGCCATTGCTGGGCTGTTCGGAACCGTTAGTGACATGTCTAGAGATTACTTTCACCTAGTTCACAGAATGGGATAACTTGCCTCCATAAGCAACGATATTGACCGGTACGCAGCCTGAGGGGCCAGATGTGAAAACGACATACACCTGCCCGCTGGTGGCGTCCTGACAGAAACTTGCTTCCCCATTAGGCAACGCCGGATTTTGGAAGACGAGTAGGCCGTTGACAGTCGCGAAGCCTCTGGTGACTGCCCCAGCTGGGGGGTTGCTTGCGCCTCGGAGCTGTCTGAAAGAATCTCCAGCCTCGTAGTACAGTGGAATCCCCCCTATAAAGAGCTCTTGTGCGTCAGTTAAGATAAAGACGCTGGCTTGGTCGCAAGTTGGCGGATTCTCATCCAATCCAGTACTGACGAAGCCGCCGAGATCTCGTTTGCGAATGCGCTTCGACCTATCGGGTGGAGCTGGAGCAATGAGGAATATCACTCGATTACCAGAAATTACCGAAGGTGTAGGAACGGATGACGACGTCGTGGTGGCAAAAGAGCCAGATACTTCGGAGGTCGCGACCGTCGTAGAGGGTACATTTGAAAAGGACGTGACTGCAGCAGCCGTCGACGATATCAAAGAGCCAGTTGATATGGATTCTGTCGGTATCGAAGATCCAGGGATAAGTGCGCTTGTAGATAGCGCGGATGATGTGCTTTCTGACTCGGCAGACGTTGCAAAGATCTCGGAACCTGTAGACGCGACTGTAGACGCGACCGTTGACGCTGATATGGTCATCGATACTACGTCTACTGGCGATTGAGCCGGACCCACGGTCGAGCTATCAGGAACTATGGTGGTCCCGAAAGATACAGGCTCGAGGTATGTTGAAAGATACGTGAAGCACCACAGTCGTTCGACATCATCAGCCGGAGGAGCAGCACCTACTGTGGCGACCACACCGAGTACAGCAGCGACAAGCGCTAACCGTGCCATGTCGGTGATGTGAATGGGAAAACAGTTGCCAGTTGCAGGTTTCGATGGGTTTGTTGAAGGAGGCAACAGAAAGATAAAATGGGCACGCAGATGGACCGAAAGGGACAGTGGAAATGGTTGATGTGATATCACGGGCCGAGGATAAACACCGATGCCCCTTTGACATAGAGACATTCGCATTTCTGTCTCGATCATTTTACGGTTTGGCATGTTGGGAGATGGAAGGGCTGAAACCCAGACAGGGAGACAGGAATGTAGGCCGGAATTAGAAAAACAAGTGTTCTCATTCCCGTTGCTCCATCCCTCTTATGCAACATGTAAACAACAACGTGTCTCTCATCCGTAAGACATTGCGAAACAGGTGAATTCCCGGGTAGTCTGGGTGCCAGATCTCACCCGCTGTGAAGATTGTATATCACTGAGGAAGCGCCACAAACCTTTGCTTCAGCTTCCTACTTGCCCATCACAATTGCGCCCACAAAGGGGATCATCTTTGAAAGGCATACACCGCGTTTCTTAGCCACCGTTGCACGTCAGCCTGGAAACATACGCTGCTTGTGCGTCGGATCAACGCCTAGATAAGCGCAACGGCCAACTCTTTCTTGGCCATCATACAATACGGAGCATGCATCATGCAAGGACGTCGCTGGATACCCGCAGTTGCCATCACTTCCGCCGCCGCCGTTTCTGCGGCACCCGAGAACATCACTCTGACATGGCGAACAGCCACCATTACACAATGCTTCGCCTTCACGTTCGAGACGCCCTCGGTTTGCAACGGCCATTGTGTGAGGCCTTTCGTACACAAGCCAGCGGCACAGAATGAGCCCATTACGGTGCAAATACAGGCTCCTAGCTGCAACTCTTGTGGGTGCGACGCCTGCGCTCATACCATCGCGTATACGACGACCTACGATTCATTCTGCTCGACCGGCCTCTCTCGTCAAGTATACGCGGTGACAGAGACGTACAGCGGGGTCGAGGCGAAGCCTACCGTAGCTTCGTTACCAGTGCCACTCGGCTTCACGGCCGAAGTACAGACCTGCACGACGTGCGGCAGCAAGCCGGTTACGGCCACAATCACATACCCGGTGCCAGACGCTGCATATATCACTGGCATATCAGGGCCATTTCCTGCGCCACCTGGGGCAAAGAGCTATGAAATCAACACAAGTGGTTCAGTTGGAGCTTCTCCTTGGCAAGATGGCGATGCAGCTGGGGCTGGCTTTGCTTCTACTGTGGCACCCACTGCAGCACCTACTCTGGATTCCGCAGCTGGGTCAAATACCACTCCCGGTCTGGGTCCGGGTCCAAGGCCAGCGTCGGGCGAGGCGAATGGATCGGGACAAAACTCTCTACTGGGTGGAGCGGAGGGGAGTGGGGTGTCTTACGGCGACTCTGGTACTGAGCCAAGCCTTTCAGCTGGACAGTACGGCAATCCGGCCTTCTCACCGATCTACGGCCTCCCTGTTCTGGGTCCCACTCAAAGCTCAAGCTCAGATATTGATATGAGGCCCTCGTCTCGTGAGTATTCTCTACAAGATCCCAAGATAATGATTATCGTTTTGACCAAACTGCAGCTATAGCATCGAACAGCATCGCTGTAGTGACACAGGGCTCGACAGGCTGTCGACGTTTTTCTTTCAGGCTAGAGCTTGCCGTGGGGTCATTTATAGTCTTTCTTGCGAACATCCTGTGAGACGACGACGTCAGAAGAGTTCGCCCCTCAAGTTCTGTATATAACCGTGACCGATACCTTTCAACGTTGAGATAGGAGTAGCAGGAAAGCTCTGTATGATATATACTTAATAGAAGAATCAAGAGTAACGCTTGAGGGGAGCCGAGGGCAAAATGGGAAACGTCATCCTAACTCAGAATAGCAAGCAGATAGGATCGATTCAAATATACGTAGAACAGGCAGGGATATGTTACACGTTAACTAGAATGCCGAAGAGAAGACCACGATCTTGGATCAGGACCCCCAAAAGTCTTTTCGAGAAAAGATGAAAAGAATGCAATTTCTAATCAAAAATTTGTCTAGGAATCTTTCCTCTACCTACCACAAAGTTACATGGTCTCGAGGTAGTCTCTTGCCGACTGAACAAACGAAGCGTCTTGCTTCATCCCCAACGATATGGCTAGGCTGTTGTCAAAATGATCGGCCCAGGAATACAGCAAAGATCTTAGCTCTGGATCGTCCTTTTCTTCAACCATCAATAGTTTGTCCTTGCCACCAACCTCCTCCAACGCGTCCAACATGTCCTGCACCGTCACGCCGAAGCCCGGCATGTTTACAGCTCTCCGGTGTGGGGGCAGAGCGTCTTTCGGTAAGGTCAAAGCCACCATCAGGTTGTGGACCAGTGTCTTTGGAGAAGACATCCAATGACGCCAAGCTCGATCTTTCAAGGGGATAATGCACCTTTGGCCATTGAGTGGCTCCCGAATTACCCCCGAAAGAAAACTAGACACTGCTGCGCTGGGTGGGCCCGGTCGAACGGAGATGGTAGGGAGCCGGAGGGAAAAGCCATTGATCATGTTTCTACGGGTGTAGTCATTGATGAGAGTTTCGCATATAACCTTCTGACAGCCGTAGGACATTTCCGGACTTGGGATGTCGTCTTCCGTGACATTCTGCGCGGGGACCGGTCTGCCATATACGGCTTCACTCGATGCGTAGAGAACGCGAACGCCGGGACATCTCTTGGCGAGTAGATTCAAGACCGAGCGTGTTGCGTCAACATTGACGCGATAACCCAGTTCGAAGTTTGCTTCTGCGCCGGAACTCATGATGCCATGGAGGAGTATGGCTGCATCGAGACTCTCCGGCACCACATTTGCCGCCTCATCGACCAGATCAGCCTTGATGAGCTTCACGTTTCCGTGAGATTTTGAGCTGGATATAGGCGGCTCGATGACGTCGGTGAGAATGAGCTCATTGCTTTCGTCTTCTAGAAATTTGCTGGCGACAATTTGACCGATAAATCCGGCGGCGCCAGTAATGAGTACGCGCATTTTGATGCAAATTTTGGCAAAAAAGTCAAGTTTCGGACAGTATCTACAGAACTCGCTGATTCATGGCTTCTATCATAATCATCTCGAATGTTTTCAATGGCTTCCATACAAAGTTTCGCGCAAGATTACGTCCAGAATCACTTCTCGGGCCTAGATTTGGATGCCGTTCCGGTCGGATGATCCGCCGCTGGCAGCAGCCGGGAAGTGAGGTATCTCATTCGGGGCCCCGGGGGATTAATACCCCGGTGGCGCCGGCGATGCTGGCGACTATTCGCTCGAAGCCTACGATCTTATCACAATTTCTGCAGGTCGCGACGAAATGGAAGGCATTTATACGAGAAGTCGCATGTTAGAAGTCGCGTTTTATTGAATCTGACCTAGCATACACCAATATTGATTTTCGGCCTCACACCGCCTCTCACAACATTTCATTCACGTTTGCAGACTGATTTCCATCATGGCGACCACAGCTACGAATCCCGCCTCTGTTAAGGTCGACAGCCCTTTCAAGTAAGTAGTGGCTCTTGAGAGTTCATGTGTCTTTACATCACGAGGTATGACTGACATTCATCAAGGATCGAAAACCCAGGCGGCGACTGGCGCGATCAGCTTGAAGCCAAGGGCTACTGCGTCGTAAAAGGAGCCATTCACCCAGAGAAGGCCCGCTATTATCAGCAGAAGGCTTTCGAATGGCTTAAGTCCTTCGATGAGTCTCTCGACATTAACGAGCCTTCAACGTGGAAAGACGCCAAGTTTCCTGTACAGACGGATAAGAACACCTACGAGAACTACAGCGTCGTCCATGAACGCTTCATGTGGGAGGCCCGACAGGAGCCGGGCGTTCTCGATGCGTTCACCAAGGTCTGGGGGACTGACAAATTGATCGTTTCGTTCGACTCACTCAACATCACTCTCCCTAATCTGAAGGAGGCGCGCGCGCCCTGGCCCCACGTCGATCAAGCACCGCGCAAGCGTGGGCTGCACTGCATCCAGGGAATAATCAATCTGAGCCACGCGGGCCCAGAAGACGGTTCTCTATGTGTCATGGACGGGTCTGCTGCACTTGTAGAGGAGTTCTTCGACAAGGAGACAGACCCGGCAACATGGGAGTGGAGGGACAATCGCTACTTCGATGACAAGGATATGGAATGGTTCAAGGTACGCGGGGTGCATCCCGTCAAGGTTGAAGCCGAGCCTGGCGACCTCATTCTTTGGGACTCGAGGTGCATTCACTGGGGTGGAGAACCTACCAAGAAGAGCGACGTAGTTCGGACTGTCATTTACGCGGCGTATGCGCCTGCTGAACTGGCATCAAAAGAGGCTCTCGAGGAAAAGAGCAAGGTTTTCCAGGTGAACGGGGCGACAACCCACTGGCCTCATGACAACATCAACCTCAGAGACATGCAGGCGCGCCTGCCTGATGGTACCGTCGACCCTCGAAACCGATCGGAGCCTCTGGAGAAGCCGATCCTAAATGATCAACTGCTTAGACTGGCCGGTGTAAAAGCATACTAGTATTCTACAAATGAGATGGAATCGGGATATGCCTGTATTGAATCACCAACGACACTCACTATCCTTGACCTTGTGTTCAATTAGTTTATATTTTACATAGCTTCAACGTTCATTACGGCCACATCATGCGCTAGTAGTAGTTGTGACTACTCCGGGAGATGATTGCGCCGGATCGCGGGAGGGATTACCAAGGTCTAGTGGGTTACCCCGCGTGCAATGCCACATAACCGGGGGAAGGGCTTGGCTTGCGGGGAAGCATGCTCGTCAGACCTTGGTCTAATTGTGGAGATCAGGTCAGGGATGGACTACGCGTTCGCGCTCAAGTTTCCTTCGAGCATTGAAGCACGTCTAGATTCGTCTTTCTATCTCCAAAGGTAGCATCACTGATCAATGATACTCCGACCATGCCTGCCCAATCGGCGAACGAGGGTGGTTCTGATAACGAGGAGGGCACCTATCGTCCGCGGAAGAGACAAGCCGTGATATCAAAAGCGTAGGTACTGCAAATTTTCACTTTACTGGGCATTGGAAAGACTGATTCAACTGGCTTCACAGATGTGAATACTGCAAGGTCAAAAAAGCTCGATGTGATAGTTCTCGCCCTCAGTGTGGCATGTGCCAACGTAAGGGTATGGTTAACTCGGATTTATCCTTAGGGGTGACTTTGTATCAACCATGACTGACCCCGACGCTGTTACATAGGCGTGTCATGCGAGTACAAGGAGAAGGGCCAGCCCGGTTTGCGTCCAGGCTATGGAAAGGCAGTCGAGCAACGTCTCAGCTTACTGGAGAACAACATGGAAAATATGTCTCATACGATACAAGAGATCCTCAGTTGCGTTCAGAATTTCCAAAAAGATCCCATACAAGCTCAACCTCTAGGGACTCAGCTCTCAATATATAGTACACCGCCGAATCCCGCGCCAACGGCTGGTGACCGCGAGCAGCAACAAACGAGTCCTTCAGATAAAGAGCCACTCTGGCAAACCCCCTCTGCCACTTTAACAGCTACTGGATCAACAACGACGGCGAGAGATCTGAACATGTTTGCCGCGTCCCCGTTGGCAAATAGGACTGACCCTCCCCCTCTCCTTGAGTCGTGGGATGTGACAAACATCCCCCAAATTCCGACAGTCACGACCACCAATTCATCACTGCCACCTGAACCAATAATTCGCGAGCTTGTCGATCTTTTCTTTGAGCACGTTTATCCTTGGGCGCCACTGTTCCATAAGCCAAGTTTTCTCTCTAAAGCATTCTCCCCAGAACAACAAGCTGTTCTACACGGCATCGTCGTGGTTGCTTACCGATTCTGGAAAAGAGCAGAACCTCCAGCCGAAGTCCGTGAAGCGCAGGTAAAGACGTCGAGAGAACAAATCCTCCTGCGATCAATTGACGTTGCATCGCTCGCATCAACTCAAGCCCTTGCTCTTCTCGCCATCGATGCTATCGGGCAGGGCCCTGGGCCAAGAACATGGAACATCATGGCTATGCTCGTGACATCGACCCGTCAACTTCGCCTGGCCAGCACCAATAATACAGCTCTGGACCCGCGCTCATCCTCCCTCGTCGACAATGATGCTCCAGACAAAGACCAAGGCGGTGACGATATGTCCATCAGCGGCAGCAGCAGTGACATTCACTCGAATGTTGAGGAAGAGCAGAAACATCGTCTGTTCTGGACTATTTATGCCCTCGATCGCTTCTCAAGTGTGCCTCTCGGCCAACCAGGCTCTATCGACAGCAGGTTGATCAAGCTACCATACCCGATTCGTGACGGCGAATGGGGAGAGAACGTGGTGCCTGAATGGTTTCAAAGACCATCTCCTGCGAGACCTTATCTTGACCATCGGAAACCTGTCAATCTTTGGCATTACCATATCGACGTCTTGACAATGGTCGACCAGTCGAACCAGCTACTGATTCAGCCGGTGAATCTTGCCCTACCAGCTAGCTGTGAGGAGTGGCAAAGTAACTTCCGTCGATTCGACATTTCGCTCTTCACTTGGTTTGAAAATCTACCATGGGAGGTTCGCGAGCCCCCCACATGTTTTGACCCAGTCTGGACTTTGGTCCATGCTACTTTCTATCTGTACGTGGTATTATTACTTGTTCATCTAGCCAAGTTCCATGGCCTCTCTAGGGACTAACTCAGCTGCAGAATCAACATACGCATGTACACTGTTGCGGCGTTCCCCTCGACAGCCTCACCTTACCTGAAGCCCTCAACCTCGGCCCGGAGCCGCTGTCGCCAGGCGGTCCGAAGCGTTGCCAACCTCGCAGCTTCTCTAGAGTCTTACCAGATTCAATAGCTGGGGCCCACGTTTCCCTTTGTGGTGTGGGTTGCCGCCCGAAGCCTGGTTATGCTCTGGACAATGGGTTATGAAACCGCACGCGGAGCTGTGCCTGACGACCTGGAGGCTCTCCTGCATACCTTGAGACAAGCAGCGATACACTGGCCATGTAGTCAACGCTACTCGGATATGGTCCAGTTGATTGTTGATACGAAAAACAGTCCTTCTGGACCAGTCGGCCTGGAAATTTTCAATGACACCCGTCGAACGGCGTATGGACTTCAGAACAGGCTAGGAGCTCTGGTTGACTGTCAGGCTATGGCTTTGTTCGCTGGCTCTGACGACTTTCTTGATGTCGGATTTTCGGACTTGCTCAACTTTTCTGGGCCTCAGGTTGGGCTGAGAAGAGTTGGCAGAGAGTTTGACGCAGACTGGTTGTGAAAAAATGGCCGAGACAAGAAATGTTCTATTGTGACGATATGGGATGTTTGTGGGCTACAGTCTTTTAGTCTTCCTCGGCATCTTTGAAATGTTGAGTTTATACTCAATTTGGGGACCTTGAAATGTTAGGTACACTCAATTATCAGGAAGGAACACTATTAAGCTTTGCCTGCTCCGGAACCAATGTGACTAGCCTTCCCGTTAAAATACCCGACCGCACGTTTGAAATTGTGCACTCCTCCATCTTTGTCTTGGTCTGCGATTGAAAGTCAGTGTTGTTTGCTCTGACATGTCATCGGATGTTCATTCAGAATGCCGTACCTCCACAGTCGATGTTCCCATATGTGGTAGCATGCAAACATGTGGGTTTGATAGAAGACCGGGGTGGATGTCAGGCTCGCTTTGGTAGACATCGAGCCCTGCAGAAAGAACTTTGCCAGAGTCCAAGGCTTTGACCAGGGCCTTTTCATCTAGAACGCCGCCCCGGGCCGTATTGACAATAACGATGCCATCTTTCATTTTTTCCAATTCTCCGATTGAGATGATGTTTCGGGTTTTGTCCTGTGACTGTCAGGGTTGCTCGTATGCGGAGAACAACAGCGATGATGATTGAACTCACATTCAGTGGTAGATTAAGACTCAATACGTCGCTTCTTGCAAGCAGCTCATCGAAGCTGACATATTCGGCACCGTCGGACATACTGGATGGCGATCTGTTGTGATAGATAACATCCATACCAAACATTTCCATCTTTCTCTTCAGATTGATGCCGATGCCGCCGAGACCCAGAATACCAAGGGTTTTGCCTTGAGGGTCATGACCAAGGGGACCTGGTGGGACGTGGCCCGTCCAAGTTCTATTACGTATGGACATGATGCCATTGTTGAAGCCTCTTAGCGCAGCCAGGATCAGAAATACAGCGGTGTCGGCCGTAGCATCGTCCACAACCTCGGGGCAGTTCGAGACAAGAATGTTTCTTGCGGTGCAAGCTGCCACATCGATGTTATCATACCCAGCCCCTAAAGAGTAAACTCAAGTCAGAATAACTGCGCACTGGTTGTTGAATCATTTTACTTGCCATTGTGACAGATGTATTTGACGCTTTTAGGGAGTGCCTGCACTAGCTCCTCGTCGAACTTTCCAGTGACTGCCAGACTGTAGGGGGCCCGATCACATATGGCAACAACGCCATCCAGTTTTCCGCTTTGAAGCTCGACAAGAAACTCCCGTCTGCTAGTTGACTGGGGCCTCACAAGATCTGCGTGCTCTGAGAGTGATTCCCAGGATGCAGTTGCGCTAATATTATCAGTTCTGTTTCAATCCGACGACTGGAGCCCTCGAATTTGAAAAGCTTGGTAACTTACTGGTCAATTCTGCCAAGAAGCAGCACTTTTGTATGCCCATCCATATTCCAATTCAACGGTCGCAAGTAACGTGACCTACAAGTCAGGCTTGAGGGAGTCGTGTGCAATATTCTAGTCTCATAACGAACCAGCGACGCTTGCGGCGAACTGTACCTTTGTATGCCTTGTTGGTGTACAGAAACATTTGTACAGCGCGGGGTAAGCTGGAGTATCCTGGTCTTCGCCCGACGGACTAAGCGGAGACCCCAACCGGCTCGTTATTGCGCCGTCAAGTGTTGGTACAATCTAACCCCGCAATCAAGCAACGTTTCCGAGAATATGTGAATATGGCCGACGAGGATCTCGCGACCTTCATGCCACACCTTTCAGGAGTCATACTCCAGTGCAGCAAGACCATTTGGAATCGAACACGCTGAGAAGGTCACCATGTGTGAAGGTCGCCGTGAAAATGGTGTTTCAGGGGTTTTACGACAACTGAGTGCTTAAGACATTCTTCGTAATGTCGTCTATGTAAGTTTTATGCTTTACCCGTAGACATCAAGAAGTCCATGTGGTACTCCACCACGTCCTGCATTGCCTTCGTCTGCTCCTCGATGACCGTTGTCAAGGGGACTTTGCCAGTCAGCTCGCCCTGCACCTTGGTCCATGCTGCAGCAACAGGACCATTCACGTTGACCTTTGCCATGCCGTAAGAGATGCATTTACGCAAAAGCTCCTCTTGAAAATACTTCTCGTGGGCGCCGTGGAGCACGAGGCGCACGCGGTCTCCCACAGCTTGCCGGACAGTGTCGAGGCGAGGGAAATCCAGCTGAGGTCCTTTGGGTCCATAAACCCCGTGAACATTGCCAAATGCAGGTGCTAGCCAGTCAATACCGCAAGAGACGAACTCTTCTGCCTGTTCAGGACCCGTGAGAATCTCCTCCATATCGCCCGTATCAGCAATGCCGTCTTCACAGCCATTAATACGGCCAGGTTCTGCTTCGGTAATTATACCGCGTTCATTACAGTACTGGACCAGTTCCTTGGTGAGGCGCAAATTTTCTTCTTTCTCGTAGTGACTCATGTCAACCATAATGCCGTCAAAGCCGCCTAAATCAGCGGCCCGTCTGATGATGTCCGGGGACTGGGCATGATCCATGTGAACTCCGATAGGGACGGATGCCTTGTCAGCCGCTTCGGCGGCCGCATGCAGAAGAAGACCGTCTGCGTACTCAATAGACCACGGGAAGAGCTGAATGAGGGCTGGCGAGCGCTTTGCTTCTGCCGCGCGAACAGTCGCGACGACAGCCTCAAGATTGTAACAGCATACGGCCGCAATGGCATATCCGCCAGCTGCTGCCGCGTCAACAATGGCCTTGGCACGGTTGTTTTTCAGCTTATGGACGATTCCATTCGTATTGCTGCCGATTTCGTTACTGTTGGTTCCATTGGTTGCCATGGCTGTGGTGTGGTGTTTGGAAAGATGAAGAAACAAAGTAACTCAAGACAAAAGGGTAGATGAAGGCGCCTGGTCTCAAAGCTCATCAACATATGGCGCATGCAGGTTACCCTCAGCTTCATTCTTGTAGAATGACGTTGGACGCATCGCTGAGCCCATTCGATATGCGAGAGATCATTGCTCCGGTCACTGACGATCCGGTGTAATTACACGCCTCCAAAGGCGGGGAATATCGAGGCAGCGTTGACGTTCTCCGGCTTGATGATGTCCCGGTCAACGCCGCGCCCGGGAATTCAGTTCCGTCGTCGTGGAAAAGCCGCCCCACTATACAACTAAGACGGCCTGCATGCAGCTTTTCCGGGCGTTGCTACTTTTCTCCTGTCAGCTACTGCTTTGCGGCAGCCTCTCTTTCAGTATTGAGGTCAGGTCTGATCCGCAATCGCCATCACCATGAAGGACCACTACACGATCCTCGTTGCTATGTTCGCCTGTTTAGGCACCTTTCTTTATGTGAGTCTCTAACCTCCGTCGCAGAATGTGTTCATCACGCGACCATGCGGCTGGCAAGCGAGTATCTGATAAGTGATCCTTGGACTTCAGGGATTCGACACCGGCATCGCGACGACCAGTAAGACTCCCCTTCCAGAACAAATCGCGAAGGCTGAAAACCGAAAGTAGTAATTAAACTGACAGGCTGGTAGCTATTGCTCACTTGAGCTTCGTCGAATACATGAATAACCCCTCGAACGCCATCATAGGCTCTGTAAGATCATTCGATGTGCACCCGTCAACCTTTCTGACTGCGTAGGTGGTGGCGACTTACATCGCCGGCGAAGCAGTTGGTGCTATCATGCAGATCCTCATCGCCGACAAACTGGGCCGTCTTCGCTTCATGCAACTGCAATGCATCATCGTTAGTCTTGGGTGTGCCATTCAGACTGGTGCAGTCAACGTCGGGATGTTCCTCGGGGGTCGCATAATAGCAGGCATCGCCGTTGGCGCCCTCAGTGGCACTGTTCCTGTTTACCTCTCTGAGATCAGCCCTCCTAAGATCCGTGGCCTCATTGGAGGTCTCAACGGCGTTGGGCTTGCTTTCGGTACTATGACTTCTAATTGGGTTGGTTTTGCCGGTGGTTTTGCCCCGTATGGCCAGGCGCAGTGGCGCGTGCCGCTTGGTCTGCAGATTCCATGGGGTATTGTCCTCTTCACAGGTCTGGTCACGTTCATGCCAAACTCTCCGCGTCAGCTGATCCAACGAGGCCGTGTTGAGGAAGCGCGGCATGAATTCACAAGAATTCGAAGCGACCTCCAATCGCATGTTGTGCAAGAAGAGTTTGGACTCATGAAAGCCCAGATCGAGTTCGAGATGCAGAGGGAAATACCAACGTTCAAAGAAATCTGGAAAACATATCGACGCCGAGTTTTGGTGTAAGTCGAACAGACGAAGGCTACGGAAAATGTGGCTGATACTGTAATTCATATTTAGCTCGGTCTCAGTCCAAATATTGACAAGCGTCACGGGAGTCAACGTGGTTCAGGTACGAAAATGCTAATCTCGTCTTTTGTCGTCTTCATGCAGATACTGCAGATACTGCAGATACTGACAATAGACCGAACAGTACTATCAAAGTTAGTGTACATGAGCTATGACATTCTTAATCATGTCGCTAATATGCTCAGCGTCCTTGTATCGCTCCCTCGGCATTGACTCGAAGACGATACTTGCCCTCGCCGCAGTTTGGGGTACCTGCGCATTCCTAGCCACAACAGTATCCGTTCTCATCCTGCCGGATAGATGGGGTCGCCGCAAGTACGTACATCGGACCTCGGTTGCCTTTCCATTACACTGTTTGAATCGCATAGATTGGGAAGCTAATCTCTCATTTCGCACATCAGGATGCTTCTTGCTGGCGTCACTTGGGTCGTCGTCGTCGAGATTTACTGTTCTGTCATGCAACGCTCGTTCCAGAACACAAATAATCGCGTCGGCAAAGGTTTTGCCATTTTGGGCATCTATCTATTTGCTGTGGGATACTGTGAGTTGATGTATGCATATTTTCATGCTGCTACTAACATAAAAACCACAGACAGCCTCATAAATCCCGTCACATGGATCTACGGTGCTGAGGTCCTTCCCATTTCTATCCGGAGCAAAATCATGGGCGTCGCTGCTGCGGCCCACTATATTGTCAACGTTGGGGTGTTACGGTCAGCTATCCGACAGTAGGGTCTGCTAACAGAAGTTGGGGATTAACATTAAGAACAGTAATTGTAGTTATAGATGGGTTGTAGGTTGTAGGCTGTAGTAGATTAGGTCTTTAGAGGCTAAAGTGATCAGTTTTAGACTTAATAAGTAATTTGCAGTGAAAATAAGCTGAAAATATCTATAAGGATTGATATGAAGTTGATTGCTAAAGAGCTATAGAAGTTTAACCTTAAGTGAGGCTTAAGTTATACTATATATAAGTCTTAAACAGCCTTATTATTTACTATAGAGTGATCACTTAGATATATAAAGTGATTGCAATTAATTAGTAAAGCTAACTAATTACTAAATATATCTTTTTATGCTCTACTGATTATTTCCTTATCTTATTATTATATAACTTATATTATAGTTCTTCTATTCTAAGTGAGTTTCTATTATTCTTATAGTCCTATAGTATAAATATCCTGTTCTAACTGCCTAACACCTAAATAAGTCGTTCAGCTGTTATTCTTATTTATAAGTTATAATATTAAGTCTTCTCTCTAAAGGTCTTATCTTTAAAACCTAATATAAGTAGGTTATTAGTTTTAAGTTAGAGATCTATTAATTATGCTTTCTAATTTACTTATAATGCTGATATTATATTAAGTTATATTTAAAAATTAAAATTAAATTCTGCTTCTACTTTTTATTATTATAATTATATATTATGCATTACTAAGTTTAGTTTTGTTATTAATATGTTTTATTCTTATTATTATTCTTTAGAGAAGCATTATAAATTGCTTTTTAGTAGTGAAGTCTATAGTAAATATATTTGCTTAAAGCAGTCTTATAATACAGCAGCAGATACTGTTTATGCTTATAGGTTTCTATACTTATAATAGTAATATATTTACTAACTTATTATAGTTAATTATCTGTTAAATAAGACTATTTATCTAGAAGATGCTGAAGTAGCTAAAGAAGAAGTGTTAAGAAAGAAAGCTGCTGTTTTATATGCTATATAGGTTGAGTTAGATAAGTTTATAGCGCAGCTTAATTGTTTATATAAGCAGAAAAGAATAGTGTTTCAAAAAGGTTAAGAGATTACTAAAGAGGAGTTAGTAGCATCTCTTATATTAGAGGTTCAGTCTATAGGTAGTTTTAATATGGTAGACTTAAATGCTGTTTTAAGTGATTAAAATTTTAGTACTTTAAATTTTTTGTTAGAGGAATTCTAGTTGCTTTTTAGTGTTCTTAAGTGAATAAATAGTTTTTTTTATTGCAGTTTATCTGCTTCTATTAGTAGTTTGATATGCTTATATAGTTGTCTGATATATTAATAACTAGTGATATAGGCTGGAGTTAATATTAGTATTAGTATTGCTGGTGTTATTTCTCATTCTTAGTATTATTGCTAATAAGTTATAAGTTTGTTTTTTACATTAGTAATATTCTTAGCTAGTTTCTATATATTATCTTTATAACTATATCCTTTTCACTTAATAAGGTATTAATATCTTTCTAGTTCTTTAAAGTAGTTAATAATCTGTTTAACTTTATATTCTAATTTGTTATCTTCTATAATAATAAGGTTGTTTATATATAACCCTTATAATGCTAGTTTGAGTAGTAAAATATAGAATACTAAATAGCACTTTATAGTTTTTAGGAGGTTAAGTTTATAGTTAACTAGTGAGATTTATTAGAGGATTTTAAATAGTCTAAGTTTTTTAAAGTTAAATTTATTACTTAGTTATTTAGTTTTAATATTTTGCTATATAAGGTAGATGCTATCTCCCTCTTTTAAGATTAGTCTTTTAATTCTTTATTTATTAGCAAATTTTATTATTTATTATTATATAAACTTAAGTTCTTTATATATATTATCTTAGATATCTTTAATTTATTTAGCTATAGCAACAGCTTTTAGTGCTGCTAAGCTATTATAAGGTTCTCTATATGCTATTAGTTTTAATTTATAGTTAAGATAAAAGGGGGATTTCTTAATGCTTTCTCTAATTATGCTATTATAGGCAAATTAGGCTATTAATAGTAATACTACTTAGTTATCTTAGTTATAATTGATATAGATATAGAGGTAGGTTTTAAGGATTTAATTAATTTATTCTATTTATCTATTAGTCTATAAGTAAAAGGCAGTAAATATTGCTTGCTTAATGCTAAGTTATAATATAATTAACTTCTAGAACTTAGAAGTGAAGATTTTATCTCTATCTAATATAATTTCTTTTAGCATTCTATAATTAGCAATAATATACTTAAGAAATATATAGGCAAATTTTTCAGCATTACTTGCTTCTTTATATAAGATGAAGTAAGCATATTTTATAAGTTTATCTATAATAATAAGAATACTGTTAAAGTAAACTCCTATAAGAGGTTCTTTAGACTTTAATAGTTTAATAATAAAGCTAAGTGATATAAAGTGCTAAGCAGTTTTAAGTATAAGTAAAGGTTATAATATTTTATAAGGCTGATATCTTATAGGTTTGCTTTTTATATATATCTTGCAGTCTTTAATTATATTTGCAATATATTCTCTTATAACTGTTTCTCTATATTATTATTATAATTGCTTTTAGGTTTTTATAATTCCTTAATAATTATATATAGGTTAAGCATAAAACTTTATAATTACTGCAGCATTTAGTTTGCTAGTTAGACTAGCTATAGATCGTTTAGCTATTATTAAAAGTTTAGTTGCTAATATTAGGTTGCTATTATTATTTTATTTAAGAATCACCTAAGTTTCTTTAGGTATTAAGATGTTATAGTCTAGTTATTAGCTAAAAACGTCAGCTCTGCTGTTTTTTAATCCTTTTTAATAGATAATCTAAAAGTTAAATTTTAAGAGGAATTTTAACTATCTAATTTGTCATTTATTAAGCACTTTTAATATAGTAAAGTATGCTAAATTCTTATAGTTTATATATATAAATACTTTATAGATCGTTTTTAAAAGTTTAAATCTCTATTCTTTAAAAGCTTTAATAATTGCTATAAGTTCTTTATTATAGATTTAGTAGTTAAGCTTTAGTTTATAGAGTTTGCAAGAAAAGAAGGCGTAAAAGTGTAAGCATCCTTCTGAGTTTCTCTAGGATAGTTATGCTCTAAAGGTAAAGTCTGAAGTATCTATTTTAAGTTCAAACTGATTTTATAGGTTTAGAATTATTAGAACTAGTTTGCTAGATATTCAGTCTTTAATTTTCTAAAAAGCTATATCCTAAGCTTTTTTCTATTTAAATAGTTAGTTTTTGCAACTGAAGTCTATAAGAGATATATTAATCTTGCTATAGTATTTAATAAACTTCTAATAGAAGTTAATAAGTCTAAAAAAGCTTTATACTTCTTTAAGGTTAGTTAATATTAGCTATTTCTTAATCGCTCTAACCTTTTTTTCTAATATATTAATATATCTAAAGGTGATAGTAAATTTAAAATACTTAACTTTCTAAGTGTGAAATATGCTTTTCTCTAGTTTCACTAGTAATTTAGCGTTTTAAAAGGTTTGCAATATAAAGTATATATATTCCTTATATTATTCTATTATTATAGAGAAGATGAAGATATTATTAAGGTAGATAACTATAAAGATATCTATAAACTTCTAGAGAACTTAGTTAATTATATTTTAGAAAGTAGCTAGAGTATTAGTAAAACTAAAAGGTATAATGAGGTATTCGAAATATCCTTTATATATTCAAAAAGCAGTCTTCTATTCTTCGCTCTCCTTCATTCTGATAAAGTTATAAGCATCTTTAAGATCTAATGCTGTAAACCACTTAGCTCTATAGAGAAGTTATTATAGTTTATTAATTAAAAGTAGTAAGTATTAATTTTTAATTATCATTTTATTAAGCATTTAATAGTTAATATATAACTGTAGTTTGCTGTTCTTTTTTAGTATAAATAGTATTAAGCTTTCTATTAGTAATATTAATTCTCTAATATAGCCTTTCTTAAGATTTTTATTAAGGTATTTATTAAGGGCTTCTATTTCTATCAGATTAAATCTATAAATTTTATTAAATTTAAACTTCTTCTCCTTTTTAATAGGGATTTTATAGTTGAAATTTATATATTTAGGCAGTTTAGTCTTTAGTTTAGCTGCAAAGAGTTTCTTATAGACTCTATATTCTTCTAAAATAGATAGAAGTAGATTATTCTTCTTTTTGAGATCTATATTTATTAGTAGTTATAATATAACTTCTTTTACCTTTAAATAGCAGATATATCATTTTGCTGCTCTATTCTATAGAGATTTATTTAAAACCTAGTTTTAATAGTACTGCTTAGAGACTAAATTATTATAATTCTAATAAAGTTAGCTTATTCTCTAATCTATCTATAAGTTATTTTATTCTAACTATAGCATTTTTAACATAATTTTATATAATTCTATCTCTATAAAATCAAATTAGAAGTATTCTTTTTAATTTAAATAACTTATCTTAAAAAGTGTAGTTTTATTTTTAATAGTTCCTCTTTTATAATAGACTTATTTTCTCTTAGTATTATTAAGTTTATATATATATTCTTTTGCCTTTTATAGTATTTATAGTTAGTTTACTACTTAAAGTGTAATAATGTTAACTTTTAATCTGCTGTCTATAAGCGTAATCACTTTTTTATTATTAATTATAACTTTAAGTTATAGATATATTTATAAGTTTTATATTATAGTGTAAATAGACCTTATTATAGTTATCTATTATAATCCTTATTCAGTAAGCAAATCTAGTTTTTTAACTGCTTTAATAATCTAAAGTAGATAATCTGTTTTCCTTTCTATTATACCTTTATAAAGCTGTTCTTTTTAACTCTTATATAAAGAATGCTAAGTCTATTCTTAAAAGTTCTCTATACTTAAGCCTTATTCTAATAGTGAATCAGGCAGACGTCTTATTAATATTCATCCTATTTTATATATTAGTTATAAGTACACTTCATAAAGTATTATTAACTAAAAGTAAATATAGCAATATTATTATCAAACTTTCTAAGTTTCTATTTTGTGAGAGTATATATTATATAAACGTTTTATATAAAAGTGTTATTATACTTTTTAAGTTAAAAGTAGTAGTTATGCTTATCTCTTATATAAATTTTGCAGTAGTTAAAAAAGCATTATACCTAAAAGAGGTATTAGTAGTTTAAATTAGTAATCTTAAGGTAGAGGTGATCTTCAATTTTAAGTTTAAAGGTGTAATGCATTCTTAGTCCTATATTTAGTATACTATAAAGTTTAATAAATTATTTATTATTATATTAATTAATCTGCTTATATATAATCTGTTTAAATATATTATCCTCTTTAAGTTCCTCTTTAAAGCTAGTGTTATCTACACTAGAGGTAAGCTTATAAGCAATCTCTGCCTAAGCATATTATTAAGCAATATTGCAAAGTTTATTTAAGTTATAAGGAGATTCTTCTTTTTTACTAAAAGTCTAGCTGCTAGTAAAGTTGAGAAGTTATTATTTTGTTAAGAGGTTATATTAATAGTTAAGTTCTTCTTCTAACTCTTCTTTAATAATATCTTTAAGTTTTTATTTTCTTATTATATAGTTTAAAGCCTTATAAAATAGTTATCCTTATATATTAATAGCTTGCAGAGTGGATACGCTAGCAAGTTTAAGTTATTAGACTTAAAGCATTTTATTTAATTATTTAGTAGTTTTTTTAGCAAGCTTACTGTTGCTTCAGTAAGCTATAGCAATTATTTTAGTCTTTACTATAAGTAGAGTTATATTATAACTTAATTATTTAAAGTTGCTATCTCTAGAATAATGCCTTAATATTTCTTTATCTTTAAAGTAGATTTAATATTTATTATTATAGCATTCAGTCTATAATATAGATATATAAAGTGTTTTTATAGTTATATTAACTTGCTTTATGCTTTTTAGTGCTAGCTTCTAGCTTAGCTTCTTTGATTTATAGTTTTTAGAAATATATTTATATTAGTTGCAGTTATAACACTTTAGGTTTTAAGCTTTTTTATCCTAGTTTTTAGTAGTTATACTAAGATCTATAGGTCTACTATATTATCTATAAGTAGTATTTTATTAAGTGCTATTCTAGTTGTTATAAGGTTTATTATTATTCTGCTAATTATTAAACTTATACTAAGGTTGCTATTAGTACTTATATCTTAAGTTAGAAGTCTGTTGCTTATCGCCTTATTCCTTTCTTTATTTGAATAGTTAATTATCAATTTTAATTATAAGTTTAATATATTAAAAGAAGTTAGCAGATTAGTTAACCTTAATAATTTTATCTTTAACTTTATCTTTAAGTTCTTAAATAAAGAGACTTATAAATAGCTTTATATTACTAAAGAAGGTTTTTAAAAGTATTAAAAGCAAGAATATATTGAGATAGCTGTTTATACTAATAAACCAGCTTATCTAAAGCTTCTATAAGTATTATTTATATTAATTACAGTACTTTTAAAGCCTAAAAACTCTAATTATAGTTAATAATTAGATAGCAGCTTTTATAATATTACTATTAATAAGATTGATAAGTTAAAAAGTATTTTAATCTTATAGTTGCTTAGCTTGTTAATAATTCTATTTAGTAGTAGATTTTATATCAGCAGACTTTTCTAATGCTTAGTAAATTTGCTCTTAATATCTTTGCTATCTTAGTAATAGCAACTGACTGTAAGAAGGTATTTAGCTTTGCTAAATTAATACTGATGTTACAGAAGCTATTAATAAAGCTATTACTGCTTAAAGAGATATAGTACTTCTAAAATTAGGTTTAAAGTAGCAATATTACTGTTAGTAAGCATTACTTTAAGTAGAAAGGTTAATAGAAAGCAGAATAATATAAGAATACTAAATAAATATATTTTTAGTATATTAAGATATTATGAGAGCTTTACTAACTTCCTAAATAGGTAATATTAGTTAAATTAAATTAAATCTATCAAATTAAGTAAGCTTTTAGTGATAATCTAATCAAACAGTTAAGCCTAGAGGTTAGGCTTGACTTATTTAATTGGTATGCAGCGCTGGAGCTAAGTTAAGACACAGCCTCAAGGCCTGCCGCAGCATTTGCAGAAGAAAGACTTAAAGAAGCCAATAGTGGAAAACAAGCATGCGAAGAAGTTGGGCGGAGATGTATAGCGCCTCGAGGTTTGAAGAGACAGCTCAGGGGCGTTGATTTGACTTTTCAAGAAGAGCGATAGATGAACCGCATTTCACTCATTAAACAGGTCCATTCCGACTACCTAATCTGTACCCCTTTCACCAGGGAATCAATATCTGTCTCACAGCGTCCGGCCTGTATGTAATTTGTGTTGAAGCTTCTGAGTCTCTCCATCGTTGCGGCAACCCTCCCGAGCGATAAAACTGGTATGGAATCGCCGGTCTGTCCTTTATCTTGGAAATTGGCCGGTTCTTTCGGTCTTTGACGCCGTCTTGTCATCCCCCTTCGATTTGATCAGGCAGGAAAATGGTAGTTGAGGCGGCTGAAGAAATATGCGATTGCTTCAGACTAATACCTGGGGGCGTTAGTCAGCCACGTTAAGCGCAAAACACCCCCTACTCACGTAGGGGGCGAAAAAACAGGGTTTCCACGCAAAAAAGGGGGTTTCCACCCAGTTGCATAAAAGTTGCGTTTTTAACCTTTTGCCACTAAAATACAACTTTTTTGAGACTATGCTGTAACTTAAAACTACTCTTTTTTTAATTATTGCTTTTAAGCCTTACTGCTAGGATATTTCACTAAAGTGATGCTAATTTGATGCTTACTAAATAGGCTGTATAGGTGTTATATATTTTATATTAATAAGCTTTCTAGCTGAAGTATTTAGAGAAACTTTTAGCTGTTATACTGTTAATATAAGTTATTACTGCTGACTATAAGGTATTTTATATAGTAATAGAAAAGCATCTAAAAGCTTTTAAAGCTAACTATAACCTCTCTATGCTGCTTTAAGAGGGTAGCTAGCTAAAAGTGTTAATAGAGGCTGAAGACTCAGCTTTAGTAGCATTTATAATATAGCTTAATGCTGTTAGCTTTCTAATAACTTCTTTTATTATTAAAGAGATAGCTAATGCTTTTTAGGCTGGCTGAGGTATAAGTTTAGTCTTAGAGCATTTTATAAGGTTTTAAAAGGCTGATTACTTAGAGTTCTAAAAAGAATTAAAAATTAAATCTATTAAGATTTATTAGAAAGATATTAAGTTTAATTTAGCATTAATCTAATATTTCTTTAATTAGTGTAAAGCTGTAGTTTGAGATTATAAACTTAGGCTTTTTAAGATATAGAATGCTAATAAGTTTAGCTGCTATATTAGCTGCTTTAGCAGCTGTATATATATTATTTTACTCTAGGGATAATAGAAGTAGAGCAGACTATAAAAAGTTATTAATTTAGCTAATAGAGAGTTATATACTTTTATTAGCATTAGTAATACTATTAGAGATATTATCTTAATATATCTTATCTTTAAGATATAGCTAGTTACTATTTAGGCTGATTATAATATTAAAGAGGATGTCTGCTTTATATAGTTTTTTACTGCTTTTTCTAACTAAGAGATTATAATAGATTATATTAAGCATTTTAATATATACTTATTTAAGTAGTTAGTAAAGTTCTAGTAACTTAGGTATATAATAGAGTTATAGTTTAGTATTAATATATATAGAGGCTGCTCTAATAAGCTTGAGATGCATAAGATAATACTAAATATTTAGGCTAAGTTATATTAGACTTTTTAAGCTAAATCTAGCATAATGCTATATTATTTACTTCTTTTTAATAGCTTTTTTAGTTATATCAGTATAGATTTTATAGAATATTATATTAACTTTAATATTATTATTAGATTTTTCTCTTCTTACACTATATATCTATTTCAACCTATAGATATAGAAGTTTTCTAGCTATTTAAGAAGGCTTATTAAATAATATTATAAAAGTCTATATAAAGTAGTAATTTTACTTTTACTTATAGAGACTTTATTAGCAAACTTTAGCAGATAATAGATATTATATTTACCTATCTGAATATTATAATAAGGTTTGAAAAGTTAGATATCTAGCTAATTACAGATAATATAATACTCTTTTAATTAGTTAAATATATATAGTCAGCTTAAGTTAATATATCTAGCTATCTTTTAAGTTATTTATTAGATAATAATAGGTTTAAGAGAGCTATACTATAAGCAGATGCTATTAAGTAACAGTATGCTGCTAAATAAAGCTCTCTTATTTAAAGAGGTTATAAAGTAATTAAAGCTGCAATTAATAAAAGTAATTTATACTATAAGAGAAGCTAAAAGCATATTATTAACTGAAATAAATATATAGAGATATAGTAGCATAAGAGATAGACTTAGTAAGGCGTTAAATCAGCTTATTTATTTATAATAAATATAACTTTTGCAGAAATTAAAGAGCATTATAAGAGATAAATAATAGAAGTCTTATAGAAAGAGCTTAAGCAGCAATATATTGCTATAAAAAACGAAGCTTAGCAGCAAGAGAAGTAAGTATATATAGAGTATAATACTATAAAGTATTAATAGATTAATAGGTATATAAAGAGATTAAATTTTAAGTAGTAGCTTACTTATACTAATAAGATTTATAACTATATAGCATTTAACTTAAAAGACTTATAATAGTTTAAGCTATTTAAGCTGAAATAGCAGATTAATTTTAATTTTATACTACTATTAAAAGAAGCTTAAGATTATATTAAATATATAGTAAAACCTCTTAGTTACTTTAATATTAGAAAGTTACTTAGCAATATAAATAATAATAATAACTTTAATTTAGAAGTTAATAATAATATTAATAACTTTATTAATAAAAACAGCAATAATACTATAATAAGTGTTAAATCAGTTAGTTAGTTTAAAAATATTAATAACAGCATTAATATTAGCAAGCTTAAGTTGCTGCTGTTATTAATGCTAGCTGCTATATTTAATACTATATTAATATTAATTTTATAGCTAAAGTATTAAATAATTTATTATACTATAAAAGAAGGTTTTAATAACTTCTATACTTAAGGTATTATAGAAAGTAATTTTTTACTAATGCTTCTATTAATATAAATATTAAAAAAGCATAAATATATTATTAATAATATAAGAAGTAACAATATAGTGATTTTTTGCAACTTATTTATATTTATATAATATATATAAGTATTATATATATAGCTAAATAGCCCTACTTAAGAGTAATATAATAATATAATTTTTATTATTATATGCTGAAAGCTAGCAATTAGAAGAGATCTAAAAAGTTTATAAAAAGGTGTGTATTGCTTAAGAGGAGTTTACCCTTATAAGCATCCTTAAATTGTAAGCTTATAAGGTTTATGCTAGTTATATAACCTGCTCCCTCAGTAAGGCTTACTGAGAGGCTATATGAAGCAGAGAGCATATTGTGAAGTAGATTGCTATATACCTCTTCAGCTGTGAGAACAGCTGAATATACCTTATGTGTATATTAAAATGCTTATAAGTTAAAATAAATCATATAAAGACTAAATATATATAGAAAATCTAAAAACTTTTTATAAAGAAAAAATAGCTTAAAAGCTTACTTCTTATATTAAGGTTGAAAGCACCTTAATAAGCATCTTTAATTTATAATTTATTTAGACAGCTTTATAAATATATAAACTGCGCTAGCTTATATATCTTATGCTTATAAATAAGAGCAATTAACTAACTAAATATAAATAAAAAAGAAGAATTTTCTTAAGCTATATATAAGTCTATTTTTTCTTTCTATATAACTTTTTATATTTTATTATAATTATTTATTTTTTATATTTTCTATTATAATACTATCTCTTAAGGATTATATATCTTTATAATTCTTCTTATAAGTCTTTTCTTATTCTATTATATAATCTTTAAGTTTTATTATAGCTTATAAGACTGCTTATATATACTGCTTTTAGCTATAAGCTAAGTAGAACTAAGTTCTAAAAGACTAAGCTGCTTATACTGCTGCTTATAATACTTATAACTTAACTGATAAGCTTAATAAATATTATTATAATCTTTTTATATATTTTCTGCTAATAAGATTAATCTAGCTATAAACTCTATTAATAAGGCTTATAAGGACCTGCCTTCTGAGGTTTATTTCTATTAGCATCTCTATAAGTACCTTCTTAGAACTATCTTTAATAATTATATTTCTGCTCTTAAGTAGATATATAAAGAGATAGTAGAAGAGCCTACTTCTACTGTTTATAAGTTAGAAAGTAATAAGATTGATTTTTCTAACCTTTCTCTTAAAGACTTTAACTTAATTATGATTTTTAAGTTTTATAAATATATAGGTTTTAGTATTGCTTCTTTGTAAAGGTATTTAGGGGCTACAGGCCACAGTTAGGTCAAACTGATGGAAGAAGCACCCAAAAGGTAGGTATAGTATTGCTGCGCTACTTTTGCTTGCTTCTTCTAAGATCCCCTTTTCCCAACCTTCAGCAAGTCCTCGCTGAGTTCTTGCTATAAAGGGTTCTATGCCTTAGGCCTACAGACGTCTCTATACCTTCAGCCTTCATTAGCTAGGTCGTCTCCAGCATTACCACTCTATATGCCCAGTCCTTTATAATTATCCCCTTTCTAGTTATAGTAGTTTTCACTATATAGTTAGCTTTTAGTTTGAAGTAGCTATAGCAGTTCTCTTCTGTCGTCTAGAGCAGCTTCTATTATTTTTCTCTGTCGTCCAGTATAGCAGGTAGCTGTTATATATTCAGCAAAAGCTTTATTATCTATTTAAGTTGTTATTATTATAGTTATTATTAATTAAGGTTCTTTAGGCTATATATAAGTCTTTTTGTTTTAAACCTTTTTATTAGTTATCTTTAAAGAAAGTGATATTTATTCTTTTTTTTAGTAAATATAGTTATTTAGGTGTTTTGTTGCTCTTATTCCCTATAAACTCACCTTTTGTTCAATAAGGTTTCCTAATATAATATCCTTATAGTGTTCTTTATAATAGCTTCATTTTTTATTTTATTATCCCCCTTTTAAACAGGTGCATTATAAAGCTATTAATCAAATTAGATAGCAACTGCTGTTATTAATTCACTATATCTACCTTCTCACCTTTAGTAGTGCTTACTATAGTAAATAACTGTTATTCACTTTATCTAATATCATACTTACCTCTATAACTGTTTAATAAAGCCTTATAATCATCTATAAAGTGACAGCTTTTCTCTACTTCAGTCTAGTTCTTCTTTTCCTCATAATAATATATCTTTCTATATCTTCATATTATATAAGCTTTGCTAAGCCTCTACAGACCTTTTATAAATATTTTATTACTTTATAATACTTCTATAACTAATATCATAAGTATAGAGAGCTTTATTACTTAAATTCTCGCTAAGTATAGTCTTAATAATTCTAAGCTTAGTAATAGCATATATTAGTGCAACTAATCTAATAGCAGTAAGCTTTATATTAGCTATATATTATAGCTTTATAAGAGCAATAAGGTTGTTTATATTTACATCTGTAATAGAGATTATATATATAAGTTATGCTAGTTATACAGCATTAAGTGCTGCAGAGTAAGTTTAGCAATTATTTAGGAAAAGCACAAGCTAACTGTTTCACTTCCAGATTCCTTCCTGCTTTATCCTAACTGTTTGCTACTATTAGAACTAGGTTAAGCATTACATCTATCAGATTGAGGCTGGTTATTACTGCTAGCATAAGATTTACTATATCTTCACTGCAATCAAGAAAGGTTAGATGCTTCTCTAGAGTCTTTATAAGTGGTTAGTAAACCCTACTAGCCTTCAGTAAAGCACTAAGAATTATAATAACTAATTAGTAGCTATAGGTATTAAAGAGAGTGCTGCTGCCTATATATAAGTATAACTCTAAATATCCTTAAATATAAGTTTTATCTTATAGTCTATTTTATCTTCACTTTTATATTAATAAGTGTTTACAGCTAGCTTATTAAGCTAAAAACTAAGATAAAATAGATAAAATTATAAGGCAGATTAAAGGTACTCTTCCTTCCTACCTACGCAATAAGACCTATATCTTTAAATAAGCTGACTTCCTTAATAAGCTTGCTAACATCCTAGCAATATATCTCTCAAAGAGTGATCCTTATATAGCTGCACTTTCTTTATAGGATCCTTTAAAGATTTAAAGTGCCTATATGCTTTGCAATACCTATTGCTATGCTCTAATTGTAATCTTTAAGACTGTTAGTAGTAGTCTTACGCTCTGCTCTAATTCTCATAAAGATATTAATAAGTATTTAGCAGCAGTTTGCTAGAACTTAATTAATACTGATAATAAGAATGATTCTTCTAATAGGGGGGATAGCAATAATAGTAACTTCAATAAGCTTAACAACAATCTGCAGGATAGGAATAGCAGCATAACTAGCAATAGCAATAACAGTAAGAATGAAGATAATGAGAATGAGGCTGAGGATGAAGAAGAAGAAGAAGAGGAAGATAAAGATAAAGATAATAATAATAAAGATAGTGAGGAAGATAAAGAGTAGTGTTATTAGTAAAACTTCAGCAAAAGTATAGTAGATTTCTATAAAACGTTTTTAGTTAGATATTTATAGTTTTATATTATTTTTGCAGGAGGTTTAAGGAGTCTTTACTGGCGTTTTAGCTGTTTTGCAGTTAATTAACTTTTCTTATTTTCTCTATATTACTTATTATCTTATTTATAATGCAACTTATACTACTGCTTTTTGAATTCTATAAGAATTTGCAGAGCATTTGCTAAGTGTTCTTTAGACTTTTAGGTGTTATATTCTATTAGCTAGCCCTTCTACTTAACTAGATATAGGGGGCCCTCTAGTGCTTCTCTTTGCAACATAATATCTTCAACCTCCTATTCTTTAAGGTCCTCTTCTAAGTCTAAGAGCAATCCTTCAGCAAACTTTCAGCTGTGCTACAGCTCTAGTAGTGCAATAGAGAAGATATTATATGCCTAATTATACTTCTCTAGAAGCTATACTCTATAAGCATTAAGGCTTATAACTTCTATAACTAATATAGGAATAAATTATAGAGTAAGCTTTTATTAATTTTTTGCAAAATAAAAGTTTTTAGTTAAAAGTTTTATAATATCTCTAATATTATATAATTATATCTTTCTTCTAGTATTTGCATTTTTAGCTTATGCTTTAGTTATATGCTGTTAATTCTCAGCTATCCTTTAGTAAACCTCTATCAGCTTCTTAAGTTTTTCTTCAACCTCTTAGGTTTTAAGGTTAATATATAGTAAGCAGTAGTTAATTATTCTTAAGTGGTATTTTATAAAAGCTTCAAATAGTAATATGCTAATAATAATATATTTACTATTATTATATGAGAACTTAGCTTTAACTAGCTGCATTGCTTATTAGTTATGCAGATTTTTGCTGAACTTTAAGAGATATATAGTTAAAGTCTGATGCATTCTTTCTGTCTGACTGTCTGTTTATAAATGCTACGCTATAGAGATGCACCTTTCTATATCTCAGGCCTTAGTTTAGTCTCACTAGAACTAACTGATAATCAGTTTATCTCTGTTGCTAATAATAGCTTTAAGTATGCTATACTAGCATTTAATCTCTTAATATAAAATTCTCACTAAGCCTGCAGCATCTAGTTACTTAGTTATCACTAAGAATTAAGCTACTTTAGTTATTCTGTATATAACCACTAAGATTATATTATAAATAATTCTATCATCCTAATAACTTTCTAATAAGCTGGTTAAGAAGTCTAGAGAAATCTATTAGAATAGGTGTGCTAGCAGTTCTAATATTTGCAGCAATCTATATAATTTATGCTGTAGTATACACACTTTCTAGTAATATAAGCATTTAGCAATATATCGCTATATATCCTCTATTAGATATAGCTAATAAAACTTTTATAAGATTAGTTCAGCTGTTTTGTTTGCTCCTATATACCTTAATCTAAGTGCATTATAGTGGTTTCTCAAGATTTCATAGCAGAAAGATCTTTCTTCTAAGATAATAAGTCTTCTTTTAAACTAAAAGATATTATTCTTATTAAGTTAGTACCTTTAGTATTCTCTAGCATTTCAGCAAACCTTAGCTGCAAAATCTCTGCAGAAATAGTCTTTAGCCTGCAGTCTTCTAACTATTTATTCAAAATCTATATTTAGTTATAATATATAAGCTGTTTCATTCTAAATAAGCTTCCTCATTACAGCATATAGGATATACTGTTCTAGCATAGTAACTCTAGCTCTCCCTAAGTCCTCTAGCATATTGCTAATCTCCTATAGAGCAGTCAGCATAGCATCTATATATAATTTTAAGTAGGTAATAATGCTAATATATATACTTTAATGCAGTAGATTATTAGTTCCCTCTATAAAGTAGTACTAACCTAAAGGTAAAGATCTCTCAACCTTAGAGCTAGCCCTCTAGTAAGGTTCTTATATGCTTTGCCAAACAGCTTAGATATAAGTTTTTGCAGTAGCTATAGTCCTTTTAAGCTTAGCAATATATTAGCAATTTATTGCTAAAAGCTGGCTAATAAGCTTAAGTTTTTTTCTAAAAGTGGAAAATATATTATCCACTTTTATATCTTCTACTATATAATCAGAACGTTATAACAGTCTATCTGCTAGATTTATAACTTCTAACTTATATTGAATTTCAAAATTAAATGCAGATAGGCGATAAACCTATCAGGCAAACCTTTTGCAAATATCTTATGTAAGTGTAGCAAGCACTCCTTTTAGCGCTGCATAGTTTATAAAAACTAAAAACTTCTTAAGGAGTTCTTATAGGTATTAAGCCTAATGATCTAAACTTTCTATAATTGCTAGGAGCTCTTACTGCCTTATAGCCTAACATCTCTCTATATCTGAAAGCTTTCTTAACTAGAAGGCTACTAAGTATCAGACTATACTATACTTCTGCAAAAGTATGCTAAACACTACTTAAGTAGATATATCAGTTTTAACTCTTATTTCTAGCATTAGGTTATAATATCTTAATATTAAGGCTTTAGTAAATGCTCTCTAAAGCGTCTTAAATATAATCTGCATCTCTCCTATTCAGACGAAAGCTTCTAACTTCATGCTGTTTTAGCTTCTTTTAAGCATATTATTTATAAAGGCAGTAATATAGAAATATCTCATAATAAACTTATAATAGAAGTTGCAGAATCTTAAGAATACTTATATATCTCTAAAAAACTTTAGTACTAGCTATTTAGTAACTGCTCAGACTTACTTTAGGTCTATCTCTATGCTATTTTAAGTAATATAAAACCTTAAGAAGTCTACTTCTATCTAATAAAAGTTATACTTCTTCAGTTTTATAAACAGCTCAGCAGCCTTTAAGCAGCATAAAACAGCATAAAGGTCCTTAGTATACTGCTCTCTTATATCTAAGTAGATAAAAATATTATCTAAATATATAACACAGCAGATGTCTAAGAGGTCAGCAAGCACTTAATAGATATACGCCTGGAAAGTTATAAAGGCGTTAGTAAGCCTAAATAGCATCACTATATATTTAAAATGCCTATATCTTATTCTAAATGCAGTTTTCTACCTATCTGCCTTATTAATTGTAATATAATAGTATGCTTCACTCAAATCAATCTTTAAAATAAACTTTACACCAGCAAGCCTATCTAGAAGCTTGCCAATCAGTAGCAAAAGATAACAGTTTTTTATTATAATTTCATTTAATCCTCTATAGTCTATATATAATCATAAACTTCTATCTTTCTTAGGTATAAATAGCATAAATGCTCTTATAGAGCTAGTTAAACAGTATATACAGCCTGCTGCCTCTATTTCTCAAATATATTCAGCAAGCATTTAAAGTTATTCCACTAATATAAGGTATATAGGCCTATATAGGGGTTTTTTGCTAAGTTTCAGTTTAATATAATATACTGCTCTTTTCAGCTTAGGAACTTTCTTTATATTTTTTTTATTAAAAATGTCAGCAAAATCTCAAAATTTCTTAAAAACTTCTTTTTCCCAGCTTTCACTTAGCAAGCATTCACCTAAAGTCTTAATATCCTTCTCATCAGAGGCTAAGGCGCCTGTTAGGTATATAATATAAGCCTATTAGCTATTCTCTACAATTTCTTAGATAATTACCTCTAGTTTAATAAGCAAGAAGCATTTATATAACTAAATATATACATAAGTGTTAATATAAATACTTTCCCACCTTATTAAATTATTAGACAGAAGAATATCTCCTGCTCCTTTAAGATAGAGGCTTATAATAAAGGCTTAGCAAATCTTCTGCAGATATCCTTAACTATCTATAAAGAAGAATATAAGCTAATAAACCTTTCCAGTAGATATAAGCCTTCCTTAGAAGTCTACCAGTTTAAAAGCTGCAATACTTATAGCCTCCTTCAATTAAAGTTTCTCAATAAGGTCTTCTCATATAATATTTACTGCTATATAAATGTCTATATTAACTTCTAGTTTAATTTTGCTAGCTGCTCAGAGTGCTAGCATTTATCTTTTAATAGTTTATTCTACGAAAACTAAAGTGATTTCTAATATAATACCCCTTAAGGTTGCTTCTATGCCTACTTATTTCCTAAGTCTTCAGCATCAGTTATATAAAGTACTAAAATTGCATTAATCCCACTCTATCTCAAGTTAAAGTTCTAATTGCTACCTACTAGCTGCACTTAATTCTCAGTGCAGTTAGAGGAAATATACCTATACTTCTTGCAGTTATAATATTAAGATCTCTAAAAATCAGAAGGTCTACTACTAGAGCTAGGTGTTGCATAGGTGTTTGCTAAGCAGTTATTCTAAAATAAAGTCTCTAGATAGCAATCCTTTTAGTCTGACAACCTAGAGGGCTACAAACTGCTCTTATAAGGGCGGTCTAAGGAGCCTAAATGCAGTTACTTATGCAACTCAGAACGTCCAGCAGTTCTTCCTATACACCTCCCTTCTATAATCTCCTATAACCTCTAGGTATACAAGGTAATAATATATGCATTAGTATAGTTAACATTTTGCTTAAACAGTTTATCTTTTAAGGTTCTCATAAGGCTCTAAAAGAAGGCATACACCTTTATATTACCTATATTCAGCTTACTGAAAGCTTAATTAATAGACTCCTATTAAGCCTAATATGCAATTAGCTTCTCATCATCTTTCTAACAGCACCACCTTAAAATATCACAGTAGTTTTATTCTTAGAGTTCAAACGCAATATGCTACCCTCTTATAAAGATTCTAAAGTCTTCCTATCTCAGGTCAACCTCTCTCTCTAAGGTGTTTATAAGCATTTGCTAATATATTTGCTATTCTATTTGCAAGATATACTTTATTACACTTACAGCCTACTAGATATACTAGCTATTAAAGCAGCTAAGATAATATTTATAAGCTTCTTCTACTGCAATAAGCTAATCTTCCCTCATTATACTTATAGACTTACTAATAAAATAAGCTATATTATAATTTAAAAGTTTTTTAAAAACCTTAAGCAATCATTCAGCAAACGCTTAGTTACTTAGTGCAGCAATAATTAGCTCTTATTAGCTAGCTATTATAGCAATTATCTGCTATATCAGCATTTAGCTAGTTGCTTCTTCTAGCCCTCTAGCTTAGGCTAGCCTGTTAGCTGCAGCTATAAACATCTAGCCTTATAGCTTATCCAGTCTATAGAGAGGGGTCTTATAATCTCTATCTTCCTATATATACTTATCGCCTAAGTAGCAAGCATTCAATACAAATAGCCTATCCTCTTCAGAACCCCTAACCTCACTTAAAGCATAACTTCTCACTTCCCCTTATTAATTTATATTATCTTCTAATTATTTACTAAAGTTATCTTTTCTATATAGGTTTATACAGGCTGTTTTGCTCTATGCTTAGTGAACACTAGATATAAGTTCTTCAGCCTGATTAATAAGCATTACTCAGATATATAGTGCTATTATTATTGCTAACCTTTTTGAATTAAAGTAGAAATAAAAGAATTATAAAGGTATTTAGAGGCTATAAGCTATAGTTAGGTCAAACTGATAGAAGAAGCACCTAAAAGGTAGGTATAGTATTACTGCGCTACTTTTGCTTGCTTCTTCTAAGATCCCCTTTTCCCAACCTTCAGCAAGTCCTCACTAAGTTCTTGCTGTGGAGGGTTCTATGCCCTGGGCCTACAGGCGTCTCCATACCTTCAGCCTTCATTGGCTGGGTTGTCCTCAGCATTGCTGCTCTGTGTGCCCAGTCTTTTACATTCTTCTTTTAAGCAAAAATACCTATTAAAGCGTTTTCTAATAAGTTATAATAAAGAGATTGTTGCTTTTGAGAAAAACCCTATTAAGAAGCTTCTTAAGTCTATAAAAAGTTTATCTTTTTTTTATTTCTTATAAATCTATCTGCTTACTTTGCTCTAAAGTGTATTTTATATATCTCTATTAAGGCTTAATCTTATTAAAACAGTAGCAGTAATATCTTATTTCTATTCTCTTAGAAGAAGCTTAATAGGTTTTATTTGCTTATTTTTATAAGCTTATAAGCTAACTGCTTCTAAGTATTTATCTTACTAAAGAGGGAGATAAAAACTATAATTATAAGGCTAATAAGCCTAATAAGTGTAAATGCTTATGCTATACTGTAAGTAATAGCTGCAGTAACTACTATGCTTATTGCTATTATTTAATTAATTTTAGCTACTATAATTTCTACCTTAAAAGCAGTTATAATAAGTGTATTATAATCCTTTATAAGCTTACTTATAAGGCTGAAAAGCTTAATACTGCTATTTTTAAATATAAGCTTACTTATTCTATTTTTAAAGTTAGAAAAGCTTAGAGAGTAAGTTATTCAGCTTATAAGTTATTTTTACTGCTAATAAGTATATAGCATCTTTCAAAAGCTTATAAAGCTTAAAAGTCTATATAGAATGCTTATAAAGAGGACCTTTCTGCTTTTTAGCATTATAAAACCTTAAAGATTTATAAATTTCTTGCTGCTTAAAAGCTTATTACTACTGAGAAACTTATTATAAAATCTCTTATAAATAAGAAAAAGGTAGTATAAATAAAATAGAAGCTAAAGAGTTTAAAAAATAAGATCTCTTATAAGCTCCCTCTTTCTCTAGCGCCTTGCTAAGCAATACTTCTTTTTATAAGCTTTCTTAGAAGCATAAAGTCTTAAGAGCACTATTCCTTATAGTTATCTTAAGTATATTTAATTAAGGATTCTAATAAAAAGGATATTATAAGGGTTTCTCCTTCTATATATTATAAGAAAATAATAGAGAGTAAGTAAAACTCTTATAATATCTATCTCTTATAAGGTAATAATCTTTCTGTAAGCACTTTTTCTCTTATTCTTCTAGTTATAAAGAACACTTCTGCTAAATATTCTTATAAATATATATCTGCTCTTAAGCCTATTATTAAGAAAGTTTATATAAGTTCTAATATTGCTAATGCTTAGCAACAGCCTATATCTTATAAGTCTCCTTATGCTTTATTATCTTTTGTTGCTAAGAGTGCTCTACTGATCTTATGCCTTAATACTTTATTTATTTTATAAGCTAGAATGCTGCCTTCTTCCTCTTAAGGCAGACCTTTAGTTTTTGCCACTCTAAGCCTTACTTCTTCTTATTAACGCTTATAAGGCATTATTCTCTGCTGCTCTGCTTATATGCTGCATACGCTCTTTAGAAAATATAAAGTCTTTAAGTATAATCTTTCTGATATTAATAAAGAATTAAAAGATCTCTTATAAGAGATTAGTTTAAGTTCTTAAGAGCATTTTAATATTATTAAGAATATTAAGGGTTTTCTCAACTTAGCTTAGTTCTCTATTGAAGACCTTTAGAAAGCTATTTATAAGCTTAGCATTCTACGCTAAGTTTATAAATATAGTTTTCTTATAAGTGTAGTGTTTTAATATTTAGCAAATAGCCTGTTTTAGTTTAAAGATCTATAAGATTTTCATCTTATAAGAGATATTTTAGATTTTTAAGTAGTTTTTAAAGTTTTATATAAATAAGAGAAACCTAGCTTTGCTTTACAATTTTATAAATATAATATAACTAGATATATTATATTTCTAAGGTTTAAAAGTGAGCAGAAGTATTTAAACTTTGCTTATAAGAGGTTTTTTATAAGTCTATCTATAAGCATCTTATTTATAAGCATATAGATAACTTAAAAGCTTTCTTTCTAATATTTCTATTTCAACTATATATTATAAATATTAATATATCTTAAGTAAATACTTAATCTTTCTCTTTTGCTTATAATAAGTCTAATTATTTATTAGTTATTATAATAAATATTCTAAATATTACTAAATTTAAGTTTAATATCTTTAAATAGCCTCTAGAGAGCAACTATCTCTTTTGCTATTTCTACTAAGCTTAAGAGTTCTATCTTAATAATTAAAGTTATAACTGTTGCTTATTAAGTTGCTTTCTATTAGATTAGTCTTCTAAATAGCATTATAAGATATCTTTATAAGGATTAATATATAGCTTTATTATTTGCAAATAAAGTATCTATTACTATAAAAAGCATTTAAGCACTTATAAGTCTACCTTTTAAGATGCTGAAGCATATAGAAAGGTATTTAGTTCTATATAGGTACTATATTATATGTTTTACTATATCTAAATGCTTTTAAGATAGGTTTATAAGAAATCTTAAGAGTAATGCTGCTATAAAGGTAATATCTACCTATATAAATATAGCAGTATAAAGTATTAATCTAACTATCTCTTAGTAGATTTTAACTTCTTAAATTATTGCTTACTTTAGGTTTTTTTTAAGATCTATTTATAGAAGTAGTGTTAATAAATAAGTAGCATCTTATAAGTTAAACTTTTAAGCGATCTTTTTAATATATAAGTTATAAATTAGAAATATCTTTTAAGCCTTCTGATTCTTTATAACTTATACTCTAAAGTACTATTTAATATCTCTTTGCTTTTTAATCTTATATTCTTTTTTAATTCCTTTAATAATCTTATTAGCTTTTTTTTAGTAGTTTTTATAAAAAAAAACTAAGAAGTTATCTATATAAAAAACTATTATAACCTTTTAGTTAAAATTTTAGAAGAAGTATAAATCTTCTTTTAAGCCTTATAAATTAAGTCTTATAAAAGTTAAGCTAAATTCTTTATACTAGAGGAGCAAAGCATTTTGAAGTCTATATAGAGCTCTATCTAGCTTAATAATATATCCTACTAGAGATTTAAAATACTTTATAAGTTCCTCTATCTCTTAAGGTAGCTTATAAGTAACTAGTTCTCCTCTTTTTAGCATTTTAGCATTTAAAAACATATTAATTATATTATATTAAAAGATCTTATAATCAAACTAAATACTAATTGCTATTACAACCTAGAAGGTCCTCAATATAAAGGTTGCTATATAGGTATTCTTAAGATCTTCTAATTAGAGGTCTCTTTTTATAATAATTTAAGCTTTTATCTCTATAAGATACTTATTTATATCTAACTTATAAGTGAAGACCTATTTTAGAGGAAAAGGCTTTAAGTATGCTTTTAAGCAGTTTGAAACCTTTTATATCTTAAAGTTAATAATCTTCTGAAGTTCCTTATAGCATATAGTAATAAATAGCTTTTAGAGCTATCTTAAAAGCTTCTTTATATCTTTCTAAGTCTTTAGGAGCAGTAGTAGTTCTAAGTAATAAATTTTCTTAGATTGTAGAAAGAGTTCTAAAAGCAGTTTTAGTATTAAGCTTTCAAAAGTTTAGCTTCTGAAGGGTTTTTCAGATTCTAACTTTATTATCTTATAAAATATATAATAAAGTCTTTTGCTTTTCTCTATTGCTTTTTATTTCTCTAGTATAAAAGTAGTAAAGAAGTATTTTTAATCTTACTTATTAGATATTATAACTTCTTCTACTATATTAATAGAGATATTAGAAAATATAGTAAATATACTCTTTAAATTGCTTTAAAGGCTACCTTTCTTATAAAAGCAAGTTTAAGTGTAAATCTTCTTTATATAGGTATACTTTTTCTGTAGCTTAGAGGGTTCTTTTTATATATCACTAAGGTTAAGCTATACTTTAGAAAGAAGAAAGTCCTTATAAGTGTTATTTATTTCTATTAGTTTAAAGTCTATTATATCTCTCAGTAGAAGTTTTATTCTATTAGTTCTTAATACTTTATAAGATTTAGGTCTAATAGTTATAATATTACTCTTTAAGCTTTTATTGCCTGCAAGCTTTAGGTTTTGCTTAAGAGGTTTACTTTTAAGATCTTAGCTTATTAGTTTAAAAGATGCTTTAGAAGTGAGAAAGCTATATTAAGTGTTTTTAGGCATAATCTTCTGATTTTCTGCGCTTTACAGCAACTATTATGCTATAATTTCTTTATTAAAGATAAAATTAATTTTATTTAAAATATTAAAGCTTATAAGTGTAGCAGAAGTAGAGAGTAATTCTTTAATTTCTTCTATAATAAATCTTATAACTATAAGCTTTATAGCTTTTTTAGTATTTTATTTTAAGTAGAACTTACTCTTATTAAATATAACATTTTATAAGATAATAACTCTTTTAAGCTTTAAGATCTAAATCTTATAGAGATTATATATATTTAGTATATATCTTATAAAATATCTGATATAGCTTTATAGAACTACTTTAAACTTTCTTCTCTTTATCTCTCTTTTTTTTTTCTCTTAAAGATATATGCTTTATAACTATAAATATATATCTCTCTCTAGTAAGATTAAGTTTCTAAGCTCTATAGAATGCTATAAGCTGATGCTTAAGTGTTAATATGCTTTTTAAATTATTCTTTTTTTATTTTATTAGAGGACTTTTATTTTGTTAATATATAAGGACTTATGTTATATAGAAAAATCCCTATAAGTATTAATTTATTTTACAGCTTAATTAAGAGCTTTACTATATAAAGCATCTATATGCCTTATATAATTGCCTCTTTTTCTGCTCTTTTCTTTCTTCTTATTAGTTCTTTTATATAAAGTAGAAGAAGTTTAATATTAATATTATTCTTATAAGCTTACTGCTAATATTTAGTTATTCTTTAGATTATAATAATAAATCTATTAATATTTTGTTATATCTTATATATAAGAAGTTCTTTTTGTTGAAAAACCTAATTCTTAAAGGTTTAAAGCATTTAGAAGATTTTATAATAAGTTTTATTTATAAAGTAGAACCTAAAAAGCTTTTCTATATATTTATCTTTTATAATAAGAAGCTATAAGGCTTCTGAATAAGCTTCTAAATAGTTAAATAGATCTTAAGAGATATACTAATATAAGTATCTACTTTTAGAGTTAGATAGTCCTTATAAGATAACTTATTGCATATAAGTTATAGAATAATATTTATATTCTAGCTAGGTTAGTCTTTTGATCTTCACCTCTTAAGCGTTTTATATTAAATGCTTAAAAGCCTTTTAGCTAAAGTGTCTAGCTTATAAGTGCTAAAGATATATATTATCTTCTTAAGTAGGCTTTAAGTGATATAAAGGTTGCTTTTAAGAGGTTGCAGCTATTAGTTAGATAGTATTTATAACTTCTAAGTAGTTTATATTAATATAGATTTATAATAAAGGTAGAACAGAGTAATTAGAAATAGGTTTATATTTAAAAAATAAGATATTATTAATATGCTTAAGCTTTTAGAATAGAGTGCTAGCTTTTTTATAGCATATTTTATTAGTTCTTTTGTTTAGCTAGATGTTAGCATTTTTGAGAGAGAATTTTAAGATTATATTAGTCTTAAATCTCTTAATATAATAAATATTTATAAGAGTAAGATCTTTTATAAGCTTCTCTTATAGTTTATAAAATACATTTAAAAAGACCTTTATGCTAACTTTTTAAACTATAAGAACTTAATTCTCTGCAGCAACTCTTTTCAGTCTCTTAAGATTCTTATAATTTTATAAGTAGGCTGAGTTATTAATAATATAGTTTGAAGATATAATATTATAGATAGTGTAAAGTTATAAAAGGTCTTTTATTTCATTAGTTATATTAAAAACTAATTTAAGCTTACTTCTTAGTTCTTTATAAGTAGATAGATCTAAGTTTAGCAGTTTTATAAGAATAGTAACTACTTTATTAGAGAAAGTTTTCTTTTTAGCAGTATATCCTTTTGCTTTTGCAATATCTTTTAATTTAATTTATTTCTTGCTGATAAGGTTTTAATAAATTAGTTTCTATTTCTTTAAAAATGCTTTAGTCTTAATATTATTCTAGATTTTAGCTATTACTTATAAAGAATTTTAGTGAGAACACTTTCTAATAAGTATAAATTTAACTTTTATGTAATCTTTTAAGGACTATATATACTTTATAGCTTACTTCTCTTTAATAAATTCTCAATATAAGCATTTTTTAGCCTTCTTAAGCGTTTTTAAGTCTTAAGACTTCTTATTCTTATTCAATTTGCCTTTAGATTTTATACCTCTTAAGTTTAAGCTTAAAGCTTAAAAGTTATCTAGTTAGCTTCTAATTATTGCAAATAACTTATTACCTTTTATTTTCTTCTAATAAGTATTTAAATAGATAATATTAAAGAGAATTTTTATATAATATATAATATTTAAAATAAGTTTAAATATTTCTTTATAAGCAATAAGCTTTTAGATCTATTGCTTAGCCTACTTAAGAGCGATTTAAACTTCTATAGCTTAGAGGAAAATCTTCACTATAAGAGCTTTATAGATATTAGAGATCTTATAAGTTAATACTTAATAGTAGCAATCTATTTATTAGTTATAAAAGTTTATTAGGTTTATAGTTATATAAATAGCTTTATAAAAAATAGCTATATAATTTTCTTATATAATAGTTTTTATAGCTGACTTGCTCTTTATAAGCTGTTTCTTAAGAAGTCTAATTACTATTTAGAGAGAAAATAAGTTTTTACTTAAAATATCTAAAATAGTAGAGCTTATGAGGGATTATAGAATTAAAGAGGCTTATAAGAGATCTATGCTTTTATCTATTTCAGAAGTATTTAATTCTTTTAAGTTAGTTTTAGTGAGAAGCTTATATCTTAAGATGCTTATAAATAAAGCATTAGTTTTATCTATTTTATTTAAGATCTAAAGCTAAATTATGCTTATAAGTTTAATATTAATGCTTATAAATAGCTAATTTTAAATATATTTTAGAAGTTATTCTTTAGTTTTCTAGTTATCTTAAGCTTCTGCAGTAGAAATACTTTATTATTTAATAAATATTCTATATCTAACTTAAAAGAAGAGGTCTTTAAGCTTTATAGCTTTCAACTTAATTAGCTTAAGAGAGGCTTAACTTTAAGTTAATATAGAAATATTAGGAATTTATGCAATATTATTTTTATTAGTAGGTTACTGCTGAAAATTAGCATTATATCTTAGAAAGTCTGCTTATTTATATTTAGTTGCTTATTTAGAGATCTATTTATTATAAACTTCTCTGCTCTACTTATTAAGAAGTGTAAGATATTTTTTAAGAGAAGGTATATTAATCTTATTTTTGCTTCTAAAGTTAAGCATTTTAGGTTTATTTAAGTTAATATATTTCTAAATATTATAAGTAATATAAATAATCTTAAGATAGTTAAATTAAATTAGCTAGTTTTTATAAGTCTTTAACTTAATTTATATAGCTTTAAAGTATAAATCTATTTTAAAAGCTTTTCTAAAAAAGTAAGATATTTTATAAGTTATAAAAATTAATTATAAAAATATAGAAAGAGAAAAGAGAGACCTACTCACTCTATAAGATATTTTAACAGCAATAAAGAGGTTAAATTAAAGTTCTAATAAGCTAAGCTTATAACTGCTGAAAGCTAGCAGTTAGAAGAGACCTAAAGAGTTTATAAAAAGGCGTATATTGCTTAAGAGCAGTTTACCCTCGTGAGCGTCCTTAAATCGTAAGCTCGCAAGGCCCATGCTAGTCATATGATCTGCTCCCTCAGTGAGGCTTACTGAGGGGCTGCGTGAGGCAGGGAGCGTATTGTGAGGTAGATCGCCATATTATATAATATAGTTGAAGCTGAAAATTATATTGCAAAAAGTTATTAATTTGGTAGGTTAACATAGAAAAATGCTACTTTTGGTGATGTGGGTGGAAACCCCCTTTTTAGCGTGGAAACCCTGTTTTTTCGCCCCCTACGTGAGTAGGGGGTCTAGCGTTAGCCTGCCACACGCTTTAACCCCTGGGTAGACCGCCTCTTGATTGAGGCTCGTAACTGACTCCTACAACTGATCCGCAATTGCTGCCCCTGGAAACTTTAGCCCATTGCATACCGACAATCTCTCTGGTTGTGAGGGAACCAGCCCGAATTGCGGAGCCAAAACAGATGAACCTACCAATCACACGCAGCTGATCCTTGTTTCCAAGAGTCAAAATCCATATATAGATCATTAAGCCTGGGGCAGACTTCCAAATATTCCCCACTGCCCCTCGTATTTGGCTGTAGTCCCACATTAACAACCAGCATCCAGGAGCAGTGACCTCACACTCAACAATAATAAAGTAGAATGATTGCCCATGTGCGAAAGGGTTCGATTTCACCGACAACTCCTCAACTCCACCAATACCCAACACAACGCCCAAAATGCAGTTCACATCCATCCTTCTGGCCCTGGCCGCCACCGCCGGCGCGTCCCCCATCATGGGCAGCATCAAGATGTTCTACGACCCCAACGCCAACTGCAGCGGCGTGGCCCTTCAGACCGAGGGCGGCTCGGAAATGGCTATCGCTCCCTACGACGTCAACAAGTGCCAACTTATCCCCATGGGCATCGCCAACACCACGTACAAAAGATTCTCCGCCAGCGGCTTGACGCCCATCTTCAGCTGTGAGTAGTTCCTTCCCACTTGGTTGCCGGAATGCCCGTGTGGTTGACTGACTCGCGTTCGCTACAGTTGAGCTCTACACCGACAAGGATTGCCAGCAGCTCGCCACCAACGCGTCGAATGTCTGCGTTTCAAACATCAAGTCCTACATTCCTCGTCGCAACGACGGCAACTGATTGCGGAGGCTTGGAGGAATTCTGTGGGACGATTGCAGCGGATGATTAAAGTGCAGCGGCGATGGCATAGCAAAAACAACAACAGACAGGCATGGCCGTAATGACTTCCAGATCAAAGTTCTGATACGTGTAGACCGGGATGCACGGGCTGTGCTCAATGCAAAAGCATAGAGAATGGATAGACAAAAGATCTTAGCTATTGACTAAATATCAATGGAGGTACACTTTTCAGATTCAAAATGCAGTAGAGGGAAACAATAAAATCCACCCTTGGTTTTCTTCATTTAACGTTTTCTTCATTTAACGTTTTCTTCATTTAACGTTGAAGTCACTAGAACGCTTGATTTCTTCAAGGACTCTTGTGAGTGCGGTCTGGTCATTCTTATCTTTGTCTTCTTTTTCCCATTTTCTGGTTATGTTCTTGTAAACCAGACTGTGGTCGACCGGCATATCTTGCATGCTAGTGGATATATCTTATCACAGTGTGTCCTTTTGCTGAGTGTCCTCCTTTTGGCGAAAAATACTGCATTGAAGCTCCCCGACCCGACTTCACAAGATGCTGTGTCATGCCTCCTGCGTTCTGTTCTTGTTGTTTTCCACCCGTGATTTCCCTTGCTGGGCAAAGGGCGTCTGCACCGGTGACCATACTCGCTACTCATGTATATACACAAATCCTTGCTACACTAAGGTAGTTAAATATGCAGATAAAAATGAAAGAATGAATGCTCAAACCCTGTAGATCCAACGTCCCGTGGCGTGCTTTCGTTGGTGCTTGAACGTCAGTTGCCTCAGCTTACTGAATATTGGGTGTCACAGGCTAAGACAGCATTGACATTCATCGACGGTTCGAATGATTCTGGCTTCGTAAGAAATTGTATATGAGCAACGACACTTCATTCAATGCTTTGAGGGGGGTTAAGATTGCAGTGAAGTGTATAGCGGCCCAAATTTGTTTTCGCTAATCAAGTCGGTGTCTTAGCGCAGCAGATGTCAGCCACTGAGTGATGTTGAGGCATCCAATCATGAGCTACATCTCGCTGATCAATTGCCCCTACTACACCGCACTTTTTCTTCACCTCTGCCAAGCGAGACGCGTTGCTGCCCAATTTGAAGAGGTGGCGCATTTTCCAATGTGCCACGAGGGCCTAACGTAAGTTGCAAGACTGGCTCTGCTACTTGACTGAACCCATCACGCCCTTAATTGCATCGATTAATGTATGTACTCGGCCACTGATACTTGATAGACTTTGACAACCCGGGTACCTAAGCAAGCTTTCAAGTTTCTCCGCCACCACCAGCTAGCAGAGCTCTCAAGTGATGCAAGATTGGTGAGGTCAGAGGGCACCGATCGGGAAGATGTTCTTCGTGACTGTCTCTCGAAGGACTCTGGGTGCTTCCATGTATCGAAAACGACTACTCTTGTCGTTGTGGAATCTTCTGTTGTATAAGCTCCAGCCAACACTCCCAATTTAAACATCGAGGGACCATTTCCCAAAAGAATGATAGGGATCTTTTATTAATGTAATGATGAATTGTGTTGAAAAAAAAAGGATAATATTTTTTTTAGATGTCGCCTCTCGCCCTTTCAAATTTGTAGTAAATGAGAGTGAAAAGTAGCCGTCTTCATAGTCAACAAAGGAAAGCGAAACGATCTCAGCTGCGCCCTTAGGAGCGAACTATCGTTGGCGGTTACTAGGTAGCCTTTACCTTGGGTCGTTGCCTTCAATCCCGTAGACAGACAATTAGTTGATGCAGTCTTAGCAAGGCCTGACTGAGGAAGATTGGTGGACAGGTGATGGTGTCATCTTCAAAGACTTGGGGAGAGTTTAAATTGCAGTGAAGTCTCGCCCATTGGAGAGAAAGGTTTTAAGCAGCCCCGTCAACGAAACCAAGTTTTTCCCAGTCTGCTCCGCAGATTTGCCGTCCACAGAAGTATTAGTAAAAGCCCCACTGTCCAAACCATGAGCACTAGTGCAGCAAAGTCCAACGCTAACAATTGCTGGGAGGGGGAGGGGAATTTGGGGGGAATATCCGTATTGTACGCCAGCTTCAATGCCTTCCTTGAGCGGGGTTAAGAATGCAGTGCACATATGCACAGCGCCTCTACCCAATTAAACAAGTCAAACCCGGGGGTCCAACTTAACTGTTTACAGATGATATGCAAGTCCGCGCGCACTAATTGAGAAGATTGTACACCATCCTATTTGTGCGATTAGGTCTACAACTCCAGAAGATCGCAGAGACGTAACGCGTCCAATCCATACTCATCGGGTTGAAGCACTGTCCTGCCTAACATTAAGCGTTAAAAGTAGGTAATAGCGGGCTTTCTGGCAAACAGTGAGCCTTGATTAGACTATCGCCCAGGCCAACCCCCCTTGAGATTACTATAATCGCTACTTTGCTTAAGGGGCTGGTGTAGTATTACAGTTCAGTAACAACCATATTTACTGCTTGAATGTGAAGGTGAATGGTTTTTCGTCCAGCATCCGATCTGAGAACGATGCCGTCTTCAGCTGATGGACAAGACGCACAAGAGAAGTCCTTCACAATAGTGCTTTCCCCCATACGGGGTCCATGATTAAGGGGTATCTAACTATCATCTGCACGTGTCTTTTGCAATCCATTCAAAATCTGCTGCCACTTGCACCGCCAGCACCCTCAGTTCTCTGACCATTGCGCATCGCGATGTTTCCCCGCGTGCCACTGCCAGGCAATCCTTCTCGGTTGCTCGAACCTCCGTACTCGCTCGCATTGCTCCAGGTCATCGGCTCGCGAGGAGAAGACTCTGCACTCTCTCCCGCCGAGAAGCTGTAAGTCCTGCCGTTGTATCCGGGCGGCTGCGGCCAAATCTTTGGGATGGGGAAGAGCCCGCTGCTCTGAGTCCGGCGCTTTTCAGTTGGCTGGATAACAATACGAACATTGCCCTCGCGGGAGCTTTCGCCACTCGTGTTGCTAGGCAGGGGCCCGCTTGGGTCGCGTTGGCTCATGGCGGGTGGTAATGAGTCGATAATAGCGGCTGCTGCGGCGGCTGAAGTCATTTGAAAGCTGTCTTCTGGGATGTTAACGTGCTGGCGGCGCTTGGAGCGCCTGCGAAGGGCCCATATGGCAAGCGCGACGAGGACGATGCCGAAGACGCCGCCTACAACTATCCCGGCGATTTGGCCATCATCCAGTGCGGGCCTGAGCGAGGATCCGGAGCTTGGAACAGCAGTCGAAGATGCCGTGATACTAGCAGAGACTTTCATCGAAGTCGAAGTTGGGGCTAGGGTTGGCCATGTGAACCCATCGGGATCATTCGTGAACCAAGTCGTGATGTCAATAGTTGGGCTAGCCGAGCTCGAGATACTGCTGGTGGCCGTGGGAAAAGTGGTGCTCTTAATGCTCGACAGCGAAGTTGGGACGAGCGAAGTTTGAGCTGACGTGGAGAAAGTCATGCGAACGGAAGCTGTTGTTGGTCTGGCCGGCTCTGGGGTAATCGTCGACTCCTCTTGGGTGCCTGCAATCGAGGTTGGAGTTGGAGCACCCGCTGTGACGAACAAGGTAGTAGTTGAAGTTGGAGTTGCCGTCACAGATACTATGACGGGGTTCACGACCGTTGCCGTCGAGACGAAGCTGCCCGTCCTAGTCAGGGTTACCGTCGTTTCGATGGTGACAATCGATATCATGCCAATGACAGTAACCGCCGCATCTAAGACTTGGCGTCGAACGCCGCGGCGTGCGGTAATAAGTGTCGTCGGGGTTGGAGGAGGGGTCGAGTCTGGGAGGGAGGAGAGTGATGTCGAGTCTGTTCGCGGAGAATTGTCACGAGGAAGACCAGGATTTGTTGACGAGATCGGATCGCCATCGTAAATGGCTGCTGGTGAAGCAAATCCTTGTTTCGCCAAGTCGGTCGGGGCTTGCGCGATCGCGACGGTGCTGGTCTCGGTGACGAAGACAGGGTCGACAACGGTCACAGTCTTAACAAGCGTTGAGACGACGACCTTCGTCTCGCTCGGTACCTCGATAAAGGATGTTCTCGTGAGTGTGGCGGTAGAGAGCGACAGCGGCGGCTGGCTCGGGGGTCTGCGAAAAGTGGTCAGCGACTCGAATTTGGCCGCGATGGGGGAGGTTCTTCTTACGTCGAATTCTGCCTGGCCCAGAGATGCATCATTTCCTTGCCATTGTTCCGGGAGCGCGATCCGTCCGATTCCAAGCTCTTTGCTTCCACTTTCTCGCCAGTCTGCAGATGATGCGCGATCTCGATGTTCGCCTGTCGCGACGCCTGTGATGTCCGCGCATCGATCAGGAACGACGAAGTCGATTTTTCGGGAGCAAGAGCGCCATCGCGAAACTGAGTAGCGACGACTGCGGCGAAAGCCAGGCAAAAGGCAAGCAAGATCCGAATTTGCAGCATGGTTACTGATTCTGTCGCAGGTTGCTAGATCTTTCCCATTTTTGGTTTTGTGAAAGTTCGAGAGGAAGGTGAAAAGAAAAAGAAAAGAAGGTACGCCGTTTGCGCTCGCAAAAGGCAGGAAAGAAAAGAGCGACGATGGAGCAAACGGTGGAAGCAAGCTTCCTTGGACGGGAGGACTGAGTGAAAGGATCGAGCAGCTGAAGGGCGGGTGGGAAAGGGAAGGCGCATTGAGATACACGATGCTTCGAATCGAGTTGCCACCGCCTGGTGCAACACGAAAAGTGGTGGTTTGAGGAAGGAAGCTGACTTTCGCCATTCCCCTGCAGCTGATGGAGGCAATGCATCTCGTCCAGCCGTCAATAGCTTCAGGTCAAGACAAGATACGGCATGGCTTGCATGGGGTCTGTATCGGAGAATTAAGTCTCAAGTCAACCGTCAGAGGTGCGCGGGAGAGCCTCCTCGTCATCCCGGGATGGCATGGGGCCGGCGACAGGCGTCCCGAATACAAGGTGTTCATCTCAACACAAGTATAACAGAATGAAGTTGCATTGATATATCTGCCGATCTAAGAACGCGCATCAGTTACGGAACTTGTTACGGACCCTTTGAACCTTGGCCAAATCGCCCCAGCATTACAAGCCCGCCACGGGACGGGACGGGACGAATGGGCCCCGCCTCGGATCGGCCGCACCTCATCACCACATCCGGGAAAGACGAAGACAGACGAGGAAGACGACCACAACGACGACAGCCAAGAACCAGGAGGACGAAGATGAAGAGAACGACAACGACGGAAGCTGGTTGCGCTTTGGTGATCTCTTGCCGCGACAAGAGACATTCAGGAGGCGGAAGGAAGGAAGAAATGACGCACAGACCGTCTTATCGGGATCCATCCCGGTTGCCTTATCCCTGCTCACCCATTACGTAAGTTTCTTCTTCGCATTTCGGCCGAGATTGTTCTCTGGTTCCTCCGTCTTGCCAACCACCTAGCCGCCAACGAAGCCTTAGTCACTGGCGACCATCCGGCCGAATCACAACCACATTACGACGCGTCACGTTTAGAGGTTTGTTAATGAAAGTGTCTTGTCATTACGTTCATCATTACGCTGGGTCATCTGGCCGTCTGGGCCTACGAGGAGGGACCTTCTTGTCCTTCTCCCGGGGTATCTCTGTCGTCAATCTTCCACCAGACTTTTCGCCCTTGGTGCTCCCGCTGTTTCTGTCAACTGTGTATGTGTCGCCACTCAGATCGGACATTGGACTCATCCGATTCGGGCTCAATGGCGCCTTCTCCGCCATGAAGCCTTCTCCGTCTCCAATACCAGGCCCGAGACTCAACCTCATCTCCTTCAACACGACCCCATCGCCCCTGCCAGACCTAGGGGTGTCAGGCACCTCAAACCGGTCATCCTGCGAGTATACCGAGGAGCTTCTTTTCGCCTCCCACGTCGCCTCCAACATCGGCCTACCGTCTCCAGTGAGGGGCCGGCCCCGACTCCTCGGCACGACCCCCAACACCGCAGTCCTCAGACTTAGCGTCGTCGGCGCCATGTGCGATATTGACAACACAGGCACAGGCGGTGCCGGCATCCGTAGCTTGTTCAAATGACTGACATAACTCGCGTTCCGGCTCCGCGCAAACGGCGTGCTGGGCTCCGTCCAGGGATAGCCGTGGTACGTCAAGCTCGTCAAGTCAAAGCTTTCGTTCTCCGTGGCTTCAAGCGACCTTCTCTTCGCTGCACTCATCAGGCCCGGGAAGACCTTGGCCAGCAGCGGACGTAGTGTCGGAGCGCTGGCGCAGATGAGCGCCAGATCGCACTCCAGGATCGTCATGACGAAGAATGTGAGTGTGTTGGTCACACCCGTGCTATTGGGCAGGTAGTGCCTGTGCAGGCTGAGCTGAAGACGGACCATGCTCGCTGCAATGACGAAGATGCTCAAACTCAGCACCACCGAGAGCGCAATCTTGTCTCTCCGAGGGAGGTCAAGTCTGGCAACGCAGGGGATGACCATGGCGATCAACCACGCGTCAGTGGCGGAATGAAGACTTGCGCTCGAGATCAACAGCTCTGGAAAACCGAAGCACATCATTGGCCGTCCGAAGAATTGCCCCATCACCGGATGGCATTGGAGGAAGCTCATAAGCAGCATCGGTACGCTGTACATGAGCACAAACACAACTGTTCCCCATGCAAACAGCCGCTCTCGCGGGCGGGAGACAAAGACCCGGAGATAAAATGCCAGGATGGAGAATTTCGTAAGGCAGAGGCAGAGTTGGTAGTAGATCAAACCGAGGTATGTGCGCATGATGTACGGGTTGACATCTTCCAGTAGGGACGCCTCGGATGGGGCCGCCAACAGCGAGGGCGTCGTGGCGGTGATGCCGTAGACGATGCACAGGGCCGTCGAAAAGAGCCACGAGAGGAAGATGAGCGTGTCGTCCAGAAACCACTTGCGAATGACCCATAGCCGCGAGGCGATGCGAGCAAAGATAAAGAGAGTGCATACGACATGCGGGAGGAGGATCCCAGTCATGAAAACCGGGATGTTGGCATCGTCCTTTCAGAGGTCAGATACGCACAAACAGAACAGGGCGAGAGGCCTACGATTTCCTTCAACACCGACGCTGGGACTCTTGGGTCTGGCGATTTCGGGTACGTGAGGTTCATGCCAATGCCCTCGGCAGAAGCCATCTTGCCGTGTTGGCTCTGCGATCGCAGAGATCGTGGAGATCGGGCGTCTTGTTCGTCTGTTCTGTCGCGCCACCTGAAGAGAACTCACGTCCTCGAACCCATGGAGAATGTGTCAATGGTCATACAACATGAAGCCTGCACAAGCCCCAAATCCGGAAGAGCAGCTCATCGGTTTACATACGAAATCCCATCCCCCCAAAAAGGCAACTCCAATCATGCAAGCCACCCACACCACGCCATCCCGGCACCCGAGAGACCCCTACCCCTCCATCCCATCAGATCTACCTGCCCACGGCCACGTCTACCGCCTGCCGAACCCAACCCAGTCCGCTCCAAGCAACGGGCGCACAAGCTCCTTGCCAGGCAAGAGCGGTACCACCTGCTCGCTGCAGGCTGAACCCCCGGGATCGCGATTGGACGGGCGATGGTTTCGTCACTGATGGGACGGGACCGTCGGCGCGGCGAGCGTCGACTACTCAACTTGCACGGACGAGGGAGGATGGACTGAACTTGTGGCATTCAGCCCATCTTTTGGCACCGCTCGAGCTTCACGTTCTTGAAGCCCTGCCGTCCGTCTGTCTCTCTCAGCTTGAGGAGCAGACGAGACGACGAGCTGAAACGCCTGGGAAGGAAACGATCAACCCGTCCGCCTCGCCTCACTTCCATCGAGCTTTTTGATAAAGCCGTGGAAGCAATAATGAAACGCGCCTCACCTGTCAAAAAATCTTTACTTTCTTTCCCCATACTGTTCTTCGGCGGAAGAAAGGAAACGGGAACCCCGCCATCTCCAACTTTAACAGCCAACAACTCGACCAGTCGCAGAACCGTTCTTGGATGCGGGGTGCGGCACGCCACACACATCCGCTCCGTCTCCTCCCCTCTACCCCCACCAACCTGCCCTTCCATTGCGGATCTACTGCGCCAAAAGACTCACATGCCCCAGCTGCAGCGGAATGCCGTCCGGGAGTTGCCCGATCCGGCAGGACAAGACTGCATCCCGGCGCCGATTGGTGGGCCATTTCTTTCTCGCAGAATGAGCGCGATATCATTGCCGACTTTTATTCGTTGTTGCGGGGCGTCTGTTGGATTGTCGATTCGCGATTGCATTTTGTCTGGGTTGAAGGGCACGGCAGACACCCACTCTCTGATCGCAGTCGCTCGCATCTGGCTGGTTGGGCTTTCTTTTACCCTTTCGCCATGAACAATGCGCCAATGCACCCGTAGGTTGGCCAGCTCAGCAAAGAACCGGGAGGAGGGGGCTAGGAACCAGCACCCCCACCGCAGCGCATCTGTTCGTGGTTGGCAAGATCTGGCATTTTGCGAAATAGGTTTCGGCCCGTCGTTCCCTTTCTGCCTTTCTTCACTGTGCGGTTGTGCCGGCTCGATTACCTTTGGAAGCTCACGCCAACGGCCGATGGCGCCCCGGAAGGCGAGATTGGCCTCCGAATGATGGACGCGCGGAGCTGCTGAACGGCACTGCATTGGATGAAGCTTCTTTTGCTTTCAGTCAAGATACGGGGGATCCTGGACGTATCTGGGATGAGCTGTTGATACTGAGCTCCCGGCGTTGGGCGGAGGAAGGCCCGTGGGCTGGGATTGACGTGCGGTGCCATCTGGTGTGGTGGGATGGAGATCGTCTGTGCGACCACGTCGTCGTGTCTGTGGGGAAGGCATGATGTGATTTCTGAAGTATAGATGCGATGGATGATGAAATGCTGGATTTGTGTTTTCTATGCGAAGGTTGCCAAGGGCTTGGAAGCGGTGCTGGCTGGACCTTTCAAGTTAATTGATGAGGTCCCTATCGTCGTTACCATCGTCGTCGTCGTTATCCCTATTATCGTGTATGACTACTACCCGCCCGGATAGCAAAACTCAATTAAGAACTCATCGTGATCGCGTTTTCGTGGTTGACGAAGCTACGCGATGTCTTGGCTGGAGGCAATGATGAAGCTGCGGAAGCCTCATCTTGGCGTGAACTCTGAGCAGCATGTCCACTGGACAGATGTTCTTGGACTTGAGGCTTGGCTCTGAGGCAAAGGTATGCCTCGGGAAAAAGATGGCGGCATGTGCCGTGGTGGCCCGAGGAGCGTGGTCGACCTGTTCATGGCTTCGGTTTCGCTTTATGTATGGCCGACCATCCATCTCCGAGGCCGACGTGAAAGACAGCCATGAAACCTGAGAACCGTGTCTCCAACGTGGTCCTAAAACCCTTGTCAAACACCACGCGAACTTCCAAATTAGGGGTAGGTGAAGTTCAGACGGGTAGGCGACACTTGAGACCCTGGGCCACCAGCCAGTCTTTGTCCCTGTGTTGCTGTATGCCCCTCCGGCTTGAGACTTTTCCGGGAGAAATCCGCGTCTTGGAGACGTCGCCGGATACCTCAATCCAACTGGCCGGACGATGATTGGGCGGGAGAGGGTCCCCCGTATTCGCAGACTCTCGCAACACTACATTGCCGCATGGCTCACTTTCGGCATCGTCAATCCATAGCCATCCCCACCGCTTTGTCGTCGTTTTTCCATCACGGTACAACCTCAAGCTTCCCAGGAGGCGAAGCCACTTCTGATACTCCAAGAAAGGGGAGAGGAAACTGCCTCGGTATGAGGTCAAGATGTGAGTATAACGCGAAGCTGTATTGTGCAAGTCTACTTAGTTATCAAGGGGTCTGTTCCCTCATCAAGTGTGCCAACGGTCGCTATGAGAAACAGTCGAATGAAAACCTGACAAAGGAAAAATGTAACGAATGTCTATGTCTCAATGCTTGTTGTCAACCAGAGGGATGTTTCAAGCCCGCTGGCCGAATATCCGTTGTGATGCCGCTGTGATGCTGTAGTGATGCCGTTGTTGTATTTGGTATTCCCGCCGGCCAGACCTGCTATGAGCAATGGTGTTTCGTGGCTCGAGTGTACTGCCGATCAATTCTGACGTTGGCGTTTTGGATTGTGGTTTGGGCCATCTGAATCGGATCTGCCTGGGACATAGTTGACGCCATCCGAATAGTTCAGGAACGGGTCATTGTTGTAGCCATTCATTTCGGCCATGATTCTGCTCACTGACGTGTCATTGTTGTAGCCCTCAATTTCGCGCATGAGTTCTGTCATGGATGGGACATTGTTCAAGGCATCCGAATCGACCATGGCTGTGGGTTCAGCCGTCGAAGAGGTCGCCTGATGATGTTCCCTCTGTATGTTAGGATTATCCATCTCGGCGTCTTGGTGCTTGTCCCTCTCCTCTTCCATGTGCGTGGCGAATGCAATGGAGACGTCCATGAACATCTCCCTCATCATGAAACGGCCAAGAAACTTAACCGTTGCACTCAACCGAAAATCCTTTGGCGCTATGTCCAATGCGTAGTCCACCCGCCGCTCCATGGCTTGTATCTCTTCTTCTGTGAACTCCTCAGGCTGTGATTCCGGCATAGAGGCTTTGGTCTTCTTCAACGATTCAGCTGCGACGTTGGTTTGCTTCGCCGTACCTCCGGTATGGTCCAGATTTGGGAGTATCTCTTCTCCAGTGAATGTCTGAGGTCGTGGTCTCGGTCTAGAGGCTGCGTTCGTCTTCGACGGCTTAGCTGCCACGTTGGTGTGCTTCGCCAATTCTCCGGTGTAGTTCACTCTCGGGAGGTGGACATTGTATGGTGCTTGTAACTCATCTTGAGTGATTGGTCGGGATCGTTGGGCATCTGATAACAAACGGACCACTTTGTGCATCGCCAGCAAAGTGGTGCTGAGGTCTTTGTGAGCCTCCCACATGCGGGTAAGATCAGGCAAGGCAAGAGCCCGGATTGCTAACGCCCAGAGGCTCGATTCTTGCACCGTCTTTCCTGGTAATTGGTTGACCACTGTCTTCGTGATTTCCTTGTAAAGCGCCGTGCTTAACAACCGGTACGTATGCTCAGAGGTCTCGATATTCGCGTGTGCAGAAAGGCTTTCGAGCATTTCGCTGTTGAATATGGGTACCGGTAAGTTGCCGTTGGAGGTTGTGATGTTATGTGTCGTAGTCTTGATCGCCTTCGACGCTGCATCGTTGCCGGATTGGTTGCCTGTGGACATCTTGTCTGATCGGATCACAAAGACGTGGGTCCGAACGGGGCTCCAGACTGCCAAGTGTTCGAGTAATAGTAGATGGCTTCCAAGAGAGGTTTGTTGCGTTGATTATCCAAATTCTGGATGCGGCGAGAGGCGGTGATAGCAGAGATACAGGAGTTAAAAGGTGAGAAGTTTGGGAGAAGCGCTCTTTCTATCCTGATGTTTGTTTTCCTTTCTGGACGCTCCAGGGAAGAGCTACCATTGAACAGGAAAGAAGTGAGTAGTATGAATGAACTTTGGCAAGCGCGATTCCTCGGAGCAGAATTTCGGCCGGAAGCAAGAGCTTCAAGTGCGGAAGCCTCATCCGAGCTGCCCATCTTTGAGCTTGACCCTGAACAGCCTTTCAGCGTTTCCGTGCGCAATCATGTCCAACTCCCGCTCCCCTACCAGTCTGCTTCCCTTCAACTCCTCCATCCACTTGACCCCGTTCTCGCTCTTCTCAAACGGATAGTCGACGCTGTACAGCACATGCTCAACAGGCGTGTTTCTCAACAAACAAGCCAGCGGCGCCATCCCCCAGACTCCGCTCGTGGTGAGCCAAATATTCCCCTCCCAGACCTCCTTCCATCCCCTCCTCCTGGGGCCCCATCTCACCGACAACTTGTCAACCCGCTCCATGATGAACGGCAGCATCTCCCCAAAATGCCCAATCACAATCTTCAGCCCGGGGACCTCGTCAAACAGCCCGGCGGCGAAAAGTTTGAGGACAGCAAGACCTGTCTCCTGATGCCACCCAAATCCGCTGGTCCCCAAGCTCTTCGCCGCCCCGAGCTCAAAGTTGCCCTCGTACGCCTCCTGCTGCACCTGCGACGGCCACGTCGGGTGCAGATAGATCGGCACGTCCAGCTCCGCCGCGACCCTGAAAACCTCCCAGAACTTCTCGGCGTCGTAATGCGTCCCGTCAGCGTGCGCATCGACCAGCGCCCCGACGAACCCCAGCTCCTTGACACACCGCCTCAGCTCCGCCGCCGCAGCCGGGGGATCCGCCATCGGCAGCACTGCCAGGCCCACGAAGCGGCGCGGGTGTGCGCGGATGGACTCGGCGAGGGTGTCGTTGGCGAGGACGCTCATACGCGCGGGGCGGGAGGCGAGGCCCGGCGCGTGGGAGACGGCTTGGAGCGCGATGTGGTTCTTGTCCATGTCGGCGAGACGGAGCGGGCCCACGTCCGTGAGGCGGGCGGCGATGTCGGGGAGGTGTTTGAGCTGCTCAGCGTAAATATCGGAGAGTTCGGGCAGAAGGGCTGGGGCGATGAAGTGCTCTTCGAGAGCGATGAGCGGGGGGATGTTTGGCGCCATGATTGTGAGTCAATCGATATTAAAAAGTGTAAGTAGCGATGTGAATGAGGGTTGTCTATGGGCATTTGGCTAAATTTTGGCGATGATGTATTAGCTCCCCGCACTTCCCCAACGCCTCGACGCCTCTTTGAGTTTACTCTGCGGTACTACGTCCGAGACATGCATTCAGATCACGGGACTCGGCAGCAAACCATCCAACCTTTCATCTAGAGTCTCGCTATCCGGGCGGGTAGTAGGCATAAACAATAATAGGGACGACAATAACAATAGGGATAACAAAATTGTTAATATGAAATAAACTATTATACCTAACACAATGGTTATCCGCCCAGTTATATCGAATTATTCGCCGGATAGCAAGACTCAAATGAGTAGTCTTTCAATTCTTGATCTCCCACCGGCTCTCTCTTTCATAGACTCTACTTCCTCCCCTCAATCTCCTTCGCCTTCTCCCTCGCCTTCACATACCCAGGCTCCTTCTTGATCCTATCGATATACGCAGCCACAACGGGGTACGCCGCCCGCGCCGACCCGCCCTCCCAGGTGCCCATCGCGTCGAACGCGCCGAGGTGGTCCGCCGTCGTGAGCCCGAAGCTGAGCAGGATGTCCGCGGCGCTGAGCTCCGGCCCGCAGAGGAAGCCGTTGCCGTCGGGCACGCCCGGCGCGGTCTTGAGGTAGGACTCGAGCAGGGCGAGGTTCTTTTGCGCGTTGGGGAAGAGCACGAGGGACATGATCTTGTTGGCGACGACGGAGGTGATGGGGCGGATGAGGAAGGGGACGTTGTCTGATTTCAGGGCTGTGGGTTTGGTGTTAGTGAGATCCGCGGTGAGAAGGAACATGCGCGAGGGAGGATGAGAAAGGACATACCGCTGATGAGGAGGTACTGCACCAGCGTCGGGAAGAAGGTCCCCTCGACGTAGTGCAGCAGGTACTGGAACCGCGCGTACGCCTCCGTCTCGCCGCCGACCTTGCCCTCCTGGCCGTCTTTCCACTTCTGCGGCACCAGCGAGGGCTTGTTCTGGCCGAAGTGGTCGACGAGGTACTGCGTGATGTAGCCGCTCTCGGCGAGCTTGATGGGCTCGCCGCCGTTGGGTGGCGTGATTTCGAGCACGGGCGACTTGCCGAGCGGGTGCACCTGCGTGAGCTCTGGCGGCGCGAGGCGGTTGGGCTGGCGGCGGAAGACCTCGGTCGTGTAGGTGAGGTTGAGCTCCTCGAGGAGCCAGAGGGTGTTTTGCGCGCGGGAGTCGTTTAGCCTGGGGGGTTTGGTCAGCGAGGTGGACTCAATTGCGGGGTGGAGGTGGCGCGGACCAGTAGAGCTTGATCTTGGGCTGTTCGTCGGTCGCCATTGTGAATTTTCGATGGGTGGACAGTGAGGTTGAGTGAGATTTGTGTAGTGCGGTGTTGTGGATGAAGGTGAGGTTCCGTTGCGCAATGAAGAGCTTCGGGAGCTGCGATGAGGGGGCGCGATGAGCTAGGGGTGTTAGCCGAGAGCCACGTGCCGCTAGTATTCCAGCGTTCGCGGCGATGATCATTGTGGGGTTTTATGACTTTGGTTGGCTGATGGGTTTCGGCGGGTTTTTCTGGTCTCGGGGAGAACATCATGACGTGCACTGATATAGCAATCGGGTCATCGGCGGAGGGATTCTGACCGCCGGCAGGATCGGGGGACGGGGGTTATGTGGGCCGTGGGCGGAGCGGTTCCGCTGTGTGCCGGGCGGCTGAAATGGCTGGGCTGCGTGGGCTGACCTGGGGAGTGTCAGACGGGCCCAGACAGCTCGGGCGAGAACATGTTGCAAGGTACGATTTTGAGATTTCGAAAGTTGCTCAAGTTGTAAGCGCTGCGACTGTGAACGACAGGGGAGAGATCTTCATGCAGGTAAGACGGCTTTAAGATTCAGGTCCGGGCATGTTGCGTCGACAGGGACCTCTACTTGCCTAAATAGGTCCCATAAGATGTTCTCGTGGGTCATTCACGGGGTACTGTGCCATGCCTCCAAGCATTGAATGGTTCTCGGCACCAGTCTTGATGAGAGTAAGATCGGTAGTCGATTGTCCCGCACCCTGTCGACGGCAGCCTCGACACCGATATTCTAGCTTCCTCCGATCAGATGACGAGAGACGCCGCATCCAGACTACAACTTCCTCTTCACCAACCCCTTCCAAAAATCAAAACTATTCTCATCGCTCTGCAGCGCCCACATCCGCCCCGTCTCGCGCCCGTCGCGATCCACCTCGACCGCCTTCAACAGGCCCCAGTCCCGCGTGATGCCCACGATCCGCGCCCGCGCGCCGGCCTCCTGCTCCAGCGTCACCGTCTGCCCGGAGTGCAGCCAGTGCCTGTAGTACCGCTCCTCGAGGTCGCGCGAGAAGCCCTCGCGGCGGAACTGCGCGTAGATGGCCTCGAAGCGCGGCAGGATGCGCGCGAGCAGCGTCTCGATGTGGAAGCCGCCGGCGAGCGAGGCCGGCGCGATGGCGTTGAGCGACGTCGTCGGGCGCGTGTTGGTCGTGTTGATGCCGATGCCGACCACGCACTGGTACGAGCCCTGGAAGTAGCTGCAGGTGGAGAGGATGCCGCCGATCTTGACGTAGGAGGGGTCCGAGGGGGAGGAGGCGGGGTCGCGGCAGTCTGTGATTGTGGTAAATCAAGAGTTCTTCGCGGGAAGGTAGATGTGAAGACTCACAGATGTCGTTGGGCCACTTGAGCTTGATTGGGATATCGCCGCATCCTACGTCGTACGTTTGCACGGCCTCGGCGATGGCGATCGCGGAGATGTACTGCAGGAACACGATCGGGTGAGAGGCGGCCAGGTGAGCGGGGTGGTTGATGACCGTTGAGAAGAGCAAGCTTCCAGGCGGCGCGATCCAGACGTTCGTGCCGCGGCCGCGGGCGGCGACGGAGACTGCTGCCGTCAGCGTGAAGCCAGTGGGAAGACAAGACAGGAGCTTGTTGTTTCTGCCAAAGTCAGCATGTCTTCACATTGCCTAGAAAGAGAAAACATACTTATCCATTAGCGTGTTCGTGCTCGTCACAACTTCACCATACAACAACGTATCGCCCCACTCCTCCGCCTCCTTCTCCTTCTCGCGGTACCCCTTCAAGCTGTTATAGTACAGCCGGTGGTTGAAGCTCGGCGTCTCCTTGACGTCCGGCCACGCCTCCTCGTGCGGGACAATGACCTTGACCACCTTGTCGTAGTCCATCGCCCCGGACGGCAGCGCATCGCGCAGGTCCTCGACGCTGAACCGCGTGGATTGCTTCTCGATGCGGAAGACGTCGTGCTCGCCGTGGATGTACTCCTCCCCGTCGCCGGTCCGCGTGATCGACTCCTCCCATGAGGCCAGCGTCTCGGCGACCTCGGTGTGGTTCGCCGATGTCAGGTGCAGGCGGGAGAGCACCGGGGGAGCGGACGGGTCGGCGCTGAGGTCGAGGCCGAGTTTGGTGAGACAGGTGCGGAGGAAGGCGATGCGGGCTGCGTCGGCTGCTGCGAGTGTCGCGATGAGGGTTTCGTAGGATGGGATCTTGGGCTGGGGGTGCAGGTTTGCGGCAGCGAACCTGGACATCGTTAGCTGAGCCATCGAAAAGGGGGCAAGGGACGTACTCAGGATGAGGACCGGTGAGAACGACATGCCCGTTCCCAACCTTGGAGTAAATCACCGCAGCTTTTCCATCCCCGCCATCGACATCAATCTCATCCGCATAACTCGCAAGCACCTCAACCCCCTGACACCCCTTCGCATCAACAAACACCCCGCCCCCGTTATAATAACTCACCACATCTCCGCCAGCCGTACTCAGCCTCACAGCACGCGCGCCGCTCTCGCTGTGGTACGCAAACCCCTTCAGCGCGCCGCCGCGGCACGTCCCCGGGAAGAAGCCCAGCTCGCGGGTGCCAATGACCTCGAGCGTCTTGTCGCCGACCTCGAACTCGCACCTGCGCGAGGCGTAGTACCCGCCCGCGCAGAAGCCGAGGTACGAGCCGCCCTTGCGGACGAACTCGGCGATGCGGCGGTTGCCGGCGCCGTTGAGCACGCGGCAGTAGCCCAGGTCGCCGCCGCCCGGGATGACGAGCAGCGCGCAGGTCGCCTGCCAGGGCTCCTTGAGCAGGGCGGGCTCCGGGAGCGGGATGACGGCGTAGGTTGGGGAGAGGATGTGGCGGAGGGTCAGGAGGGCGTGGCGGACTGATTCGAGGGTCGTGCCGGTGCCTATCGGGAGTGTCAGTTTGAGGACATGAAATGAGAACTGGGAGGTTGGTTACCGCTGTAGACCAGCACATTCAGTTTCCGAGGGGCCATTGTATGATGTTGGCGATGGCCGGTGAGATGAGTCGTGAGGGATGAGTGAGTGAGTGAGTGAATAAGCCCCCGTGGTTGGGAGTCAAACGCCGAAAATTTAGGGGCACTGTCCTGAAGTGCTCAACCCCAACAATTCCGCAATGCTAAATTTGACTCTTTTCCCTTCCTCACATCCGACGAAGTAAAAAGCAGCCTGCACTCGTCAATCAGCGCGAACTTCAACTCTCGGACCGCGGATCGAGTCGAGGGAATAATGTCGAAGCAAGAGAGCGACGCTGCGCAGAAGGCGGCGGAAGACGACGAGCCCGATGACTGGTGCGTATTTCCTTTTTCCCCTCGACGGATCTCTCTTCTCCGAGACAGCGTCGTCCGTGATGTGAATTCGACCGGGGGAACATCTTGAAGAAAAAGAATTGTCGACGGACATCAAAACAAAAACGCAGGGACTGCGGCTAACGTTGCCATGCAGGGACAAGCGCATCTTCAGCACCGGCTGCGCAGGTAAACGCCCAACCGCGTTCTCCGATCCAGCCACGGAACGATCGGCCGGCAATGGCTTGCGCTAACATGCTGTTCGACAGACGAGAATGCGAAATTGACGGACTGCTATTTCGAAAAGAAGGACTGGCGACAATGCACCGCCGAGGTTCGTCCAAATCCCCCCCTCGCCAACGTGATGAGTGAAGCTGACGACGGGGGTTGTCCCAGATGGAGCGGTTCAAGAGCTGTTGGAAGCAGCAGGGGAACGATGACCGGACAGACACCAAAAACGCCTGATTTTCAACTGTTCAGCATGAAAGAAGTGTACGATTCGTGTATTATTACTGTACATAACTCCCATCAACAACATCGTGATGCCCTCAGAACAAAGTGGACTGACCAACTGCTCATGACCGCGACAGTGCCGAGGCGTCGCTCACACGGTACCCATTTAAGCGGTGGCCCAAGCTCCAATCCACGGCACGGCGTTCCTCCGCCCCGGCCAAATTTCAATCTCTCAATCACCAGTCGCCCGCCGCCGCCGCCCATTCACGATATCACCATCGACAGCGCGCAGACACCCATTCGCGCCGCCTGCCCCATCCAAAACCCTCCTCCCGCCCTTTTCTTGAAATTACGCAAAAATTACACGAATATCATAATGATCCCCGCCATGGCTTCCCAGCAAGCCCTCCGCCCGCTCCTGCGCCTCACCCGCCCCGCCACCCAAATCGCAAGAATCACCACCACAACCCGCACAAAAGCAGCCGCCGCCGCGACAGCAACAGCTCCCAAACCCGCCCCGAAGCCCGCCGTCTCCCGCGCCACGACACCGATAGTCAAAAAGCCATACACCAAAGTCGCCCCCAAGCCCCCATCACCGCCCCCGCCCCCGCCACCAGCAGCATCAGCAACCCCCGAAGCCGACGCCGCCATCGGCCCCTCGCTCTCCTCCTCCACACCGCTGCCGACCGCGCCCTTCGAGAACGGCAACGGCAACGGCGTGGTCGACTGGACGAGATCATACTACGGCCTCGGCACGGCGCGCTTCCCCAAGGAGGTCGTCGATATCCTGATGCAGCCCGTGAACCCGGCCGACGTCGAGGTCAAGCCCGACGGCATCATCTACCTCCCCGAGATCAAGTACCGCCGCATCCTGAACCAGGCGTTCGGCCCCGGCGGCTGGGGCCTGGTGCCCAAGGGCGAGGTCGTCGTCGGCGAGAGGATCGTGACGAGGGAGTACGCGCTCATCGCCGAGGGACGGTACGTGAACCTGAAAACACATTATTTCCCAATCCTCGACAGGAGGTATGAAATATGACAAGGTACCAAATGCTAACTTTATCACCACGCAGATTCATCTCCCAAGCACAAGGCGAAAACGGCTACTTCAACGTAGAGAACCTCCCCTCCGCCGTCGAGGGCTGCAAATCCAACGCCCTGATGCGCTGCTGCAAGGACCTCGGCATCGCCTCCGACCTGTGGGACCCCGTCTTCATCCGCGCCTTCAAGAAGGAGTACGCCCTCGAGGTGTGGTGCGAGCACGTCACCACGGGCAAGAAGAAGCTCGTCTGGACCCGCAAGGACGTACCTATTGCGTACCCGTTCAAGAAGACGCAGTGATTGCCTTGAACAACACAGAAAGAACATAAGATGCGACGGTGGTGAGGGGTGTATAGAACCACAAGGAACAAAATAAAAATGTACGATGGATGGGAATCTCTCCTGTATAAATAGACCAGATCATATGGCATGGGAATGGCGCATAGACGCAGAGGCATTTTACGTAGCGACAACAGCAGCTTGCCCTGACAAAACATACTTCATATCGGTTCGTGAGAAGGGGCATCGACTGTTAGCGATGAGCCCCGTCTATTCAGCCCTGAACAAGAGGGGATTGAGGGGAGCGCAGTGCTTCTGGTCCCCAGAGACGTCTTACAAGTCTGTCCATCCGATGCTCCGCCCGGCCGAATCTAGCAAAATCAGACATGGAACCCACAAAACTCCGTAACCCGGTTCAATCAAAAGAGAAGCGAGACACTACTTCTGCACGCCAGAGCTAGACCCACCGTCGGGATCATCAGCCGTCGGCGTCGAGCCCCATCCAAACGGCATCCACGACGATCCACCGCCCTGTCTCCGCCTGACGGTCCCTTCGCCGTCTTGGTCCTCGGCCCCGCTCTCGGCATCGATCTTTTCAAAGTCGGTCTCGCTGCGCGACTTGCTCAGCCCGCTATGCGCGCTCAGTGGCCTCTGCGTAGGCTCGTCGTCGTCCGCCCCGTCCAGCTGCATGCTTCCCGCCCTGCCAGGCACCTGACCCTCGGTGACGGCAGCCTCGCGCTCCAGAACCTTGAGGAGGAAGGCCAGGCGCTCGCGCTGCGCGGCGATGAAGCTCGTGCGCTCGCCTCCCTGCAGCTCCGGCGGGATGATGTTGCCAGACTTGGAGAGGTCCTGGTGGTGCGGGTGGCCGGTCACGCCGCCACCGGTGGCTGCCGAGACGGCGCCGGCGAGGAGGTTGTAGAAGTCGGTGCCGGTGTTACCAGCGGGTGCCCAGCGCGCGGCAGGGACGCTAAACCGGGCAAGCAGCGACTGGGTGTAGGACTGCGAAGCCGGGGGCGGGGTAGCGGCGGGTTCGGGCTCGCCTGGGGGCAGGCCGAGGACGTTCGTCTTGATGAGCTCAATGGCGCGCTTGAGGTAGGCGATGCCAGCGGCCTTGAGGCGATCGTGAGCTTCGGAGATGAATTCTTCGATTTGGGCTTCGTTATCTTGGAGGAAGGGGTGGACGTGGGTTTGGTAGATGATGCGGGCGCCTTGGGTCTGGGGGAGGACGAGGTAGAGGAGGAAGAAAAGGCGGATGTAGGCGTAGAAGGGGATCCTAGGAGTGTCAGTCGTTGCGATTGCAGCGGGGGAGGGGAATTGCGACATACCAGACGAGGATCCATTCAGTCCAGGACTCGACGAGGAGCGCGCAGGCGAGGACGACCCAGTACATGAGCCATGGCGTCAGTTGGGCGGGGTCGGAGGTCTTGAGGGCCTTGTAAGAGGCGAAGAGGGGGAAGAGGAAGGATGCGATGGAACTGCGATGCGGTGTCGCGAAGTCAGTGAGGAGTCCGGAATCGGCGGAGGCTTCTCCCAGAGAGAAGTATGGGGGAGAGCATCGGGGAGAAGGGGATCGGAGGGGCGGCAGGGTGCCCCGCGCGGGCTGTACTCACGATAAGAGATGGGCGAATATGTCGAACATGGTTGCGCTTCGGGTGGGAGTATCGATAAGGGAAGCAGCAGGTAGGGAAAAGGTCGAGAAGGTGTGTGAGAGAGAAAGAGATGTTGTATCAGCGAAGAAGAGATGGATGGCGGCAGCCTTGCACACGGATCGGTCAGCGCACGCGCAGCGGCAGCGGGAACCTGATGGAAGAAGCTCAGCAGGGCAGCACAGCCGACGTCAGGCGAGGGGGCACGCAGACGGGATGGCCTGGCCGGACCGAGTTGAGGTGAAGGTTCGAGTAAGAGTCGGGGGCCTGCGTTTGAAGGGTTCCAGATCCCAAGTCCCAGATGATCCCGTCAGGGCGCTGTGTAAGACGGAAAGTCGGTCTTAAGGTGAGGCAGGCGGAATAGTACTTGTACGACGGCGGCGACCAGTAGAGGTGGGAAGAGGTGCAGATGCAAGCAGCCGGTGCAGGTGTAGGCGCAGTAGTAGCAGTAGCAGCAGCAGCAGCAGCAGCCAGTGTCGGCGCTCGGAGGACGAGAGAGGTGAGGTGAGTGACAGGGTGGGGAATGGGGGTCCTGAGCACGCGGACAGAGCAGGTCACGGTGCAGTGAAGCACTTTCTCTCCAGGTCAGGTCAAGTGAGCTCTCACCTTGGCGGATGCAGCGGGGCGAGCTGAGGGGGCACTCGTGGCGGGGAGGGGATCGTTTTGGGGGCGCACCTTAGGTACCCGCTAGAAGCCGCGCACTTGCGGTTGATCGGAGGGGCGTCGCAACGAGGAAGGGAGGGGCCTGAATGAGATCCTAGTGTAAGGTAATGCCTGCTGCACCTGGATTGGCCGACGTCATTGAGGGGCGTCCGATAAGCCCGATAAGGATCACTTAAGCAATGCTGAAACCGGACCTGGCAGGGACGACTCGACAACTCTTGTTTTCATCTCATCTCGGTCCGTGTGCTGTTGCAGGGCTCACCGAGGCACGATGCCGTCTTTAATACCATGAGAGACCCCTTAATGAACACCTAGTCTTTGACGAAAGATATATATGTGGCAACGCTAAGGTTCGTGCCTGAGTCTACCAAAGAAACAAACACCTGTCTTTGGCTGACGGTTGCCTGGACCATCCAGACGTCGAATACGCGTCCATTGACGAAGTCAAATGCCCATTTTTCTCGACAGGAACCATGTTTTACCCCCAGGGCTCCCCCGTATCCAAGCGATATGTGATGCTGTTAGCGCCTGTCGGTCCCGCACCCTGGCCAGGGCCCCAACTTACCCCTCCGGAATGCCCCTTTCAGACATGCCACTGAGACCATCAAAGAAATTTCTCCGGATGGATATAGCCAACGAACTGTAGATAGAATACTGAAGGTTCAGGCTACAGTTTGTCTGAATTCACCTTGTATGCTAGGTAGGCGGCAAAGAACACGTCAAACAGCGTAGACTTACCACTAGGCACTATACTTTTCTGACAATGAGGACACTATGGCCATGTGTCATTGAAAGCTGAATCGTGTCTTGAAAGTTGAGAAGACTTACCTGCTCTTGAACAGCTTCGGTTTTCTATTTTTTGTTTCCGACGTGTACCTCTCAAATGTAAGCCATTCTGTCTCATCGTAAAGTTGCCCTTGCGCAAGAATCATTTCGGGGGCGATGAGAAAGAACAAGCCAGCCCCAAGGCATCGGTTGAAGATATTGCAATTCGTCATGACACTAAAGTAGGGAGTTCCATTGGGTTTCTGGTGTTCAAGCAATTTACTGACATGAGCGAAAGCCAATTGTCAAGCAATAAGAAGACATTCTGTCTGCGGATACAGGATGTGCGACATCAAGTTGAAGTATAAAATTAGGTATAGTTCTTAACTCTAGTCCAAGTGTCTAATAACACTACTCTATCCGTTGAATAGAATACCTTGCAAATGAAAAGATTCCTTGTGTACGTATAATTTCCGTCTAGACTGCAATAGACTAATCATGCGCTTCAACGTTCTCAATGGCAGTCTTGTTCAACCCAGGCCAGTGTTTCTTGCCCCAAGTGTACCAGAAGCTCACCGCACCAGCCACAACGACTACATAGACCGGGCCAGCATAGTTCATCTCCGTGCCCGTGACGGGGACCGTCTGCGGGAACGGAAGCCAGATGCTCAGGTACATCGACCAAAGCAGCGCGTAAATATTGATCGGCGTACCCCAGCCCTTCGGCAACGACCATCCTCCGTACTGCACCTCGTGTCCTGGGCCGTGGCCGATACGTCCTGTCATCCTGGCATGAAGCATGCAGGATATGGCTATGATGTACGAACTGTACAGACCCAGAGATGACAGTGCCGTGAACGCCGAGAAGATGGTTGCCGTGGCGTTGTTGCCAACCGTAAATAGGGAAAGTAAGGTGACGATGACGCAGGGCAGCCAGACAGACCTGACCGGCACCCGGTACTTGGGATGGATCTTGGCAAAGTACCGAGGAAGCCCTCCATCTCGAGCCCACGCCCACGTAATCCTCGACACCGACGCCAACGAAGCGGCAACCACGCAGAACGTGATAATCAACAACCCACACACCATCGCCGTCCCCGCCTTCGCGCCCGCCGCGTTGAACAGCAGCGGGATGATGGGATAATCAGACGCCAAAACCTCGTCCGGCTCGCCCATCGCAAACAAGATCGCCAAGATGATCCCGTACGACATGATCCCATTCAGCACAATCGTCCACAGCATCGCCCTCGGCACGGCCTGCTTCGCCCGCCGGACCTCCTCCGACATGTGCACCACGCCGTCGAACCCGATGAACCCCCACGCCGGCACCAGCATGCCAATGTTCCACGACACGAAGCCGTCCGTCCAGCCAGAGCTCACGGTGCGCTCGAAGAAGACGAAGTCAGCGCTCGCGCGCGGCGCGAGGGTCAGCAGGACGACGAGGATGACGACCCAGAGCGCGACGTGCAGCACGCCCGCGAGCAGCTCCATCCAGGGGATCGTGCGGAAGGCGTACATGTTGATGAGCCCGCAGGCGACGAGCTGCGCGATGATGACGAGGGTCAGGTGCCACGGCTGGAAGGAGTAGGACGGGTAGTTTGTGACGACGAGGCCCATGATGATGTTGGCTTCGGAGGCGGCGGAGCCGGCGAGCGCGGAGACCCAGGCGAACCAGGTGACCCAGCCTTGCATCCACTGACAGCAGCATCTCAGCGTTATCCTCCTGATTTGGTTTGGAAACTTGGGTGAGACTTACCGTGATGAACCTGCGGTGCTTCTCGGGAGCGAGAAAATGAGTCCAGTGATACTGTGCTCCAGCAATCGGTTGGATAGTTGCGAGTTCCGCCATTGAGAGTGCCTGTGCCATGGCCCCCACGACCACGAGAATAATACCCCAAGCAAGCGTCTGCGGTCCGCCGTTGTAAAAGGTTGCGCCCATGTCCATCGCCATGACTTCCCATGATGACATGAAAATCAGGGCGAACGCCAAAAGTTGCCAGAATGAGAAAAGTCTCTGCGTGCGATGTCAGAGAACCATACGTCCCCCGCGGGCTTCATATCGAATTGGAGTTCGTTACTCACCCTAAGCGATGAACCGACATTGTCATCGACCGCCGCTTGGGCGCTGCCACTCGTCTTCTCTGAGGAGCTTGTGGTGTTCACCGCAGCGTACTCGCATTTGGGCTGCTGCATCTCGATAAAGTCCGCTTGTGTCATGTTGTCGACGCTCGCGGAGACACTTCAACCTGATATCACCATACAAAGTTTTGGACAATGGAGTAAATCCTATCAAGAGGGGGAAATGCAGCCTAGAAAAGTCTTCGGTAACACGACCGGGTCATGAACAATGCCAAGACGACTAGACGATCTGGCCGCTGCACCTCTATCGCGCCAATCCGCCTTGAGATGCTCGGTACGCGGTGCGATGTGCGATGCGACTCTGAGACACAACGACCCAGTTATCGTGCAGGGCAATTCACAGCTTCCCATTGGGCATGCAGGTAGCGTGCTGCACGGGAAAACGCGAGATAGAGACAAAATGAGACCCCAGCCATCTTGATGAATTACAATTGCCGCTAGCAGGGAAAGGGATCTATTTCTCGCCACTGATCGTTGCAGAAAAAGAAAGTTATGCTGCAAGTCCGAGGTCGCGAATTGTGTCGCTGCTTTTTATTGGGTCACTCGCTTGAACCAGGTTAGTTGATGAATATACATACTTGAGGTCTTGCCGAGGGTGGACTTCGCAAACCCTGTGAACTTGGCAAGCTTGGTGTGTTATGATAAATTACTTTAGAAACTCCCATTGGACTGAAGTGTTGGAAATGTTCCGGGCACGCCGCGCTCGATGCCACCCACGTCTATTATGCTTTCAGACCATGGTATTTTCTCCCAGTCAAAAGGAAATGTTTACTATTGAATCCATCCTATTGAGAAACTGAACCTATTACTCTGATTAAGACGTTCGATTTGTTGTAGATTCTACCCAGATAGCTTTTCCACCTTCTCAGAGTGTTCTCACAGAAAGAGGCTAGGTGTTTTCGGATGTACTCATAAGTCGACAAGACTTAGACGATTTTCTAAAATGTTCCCCGATTTTGTGTTGAATCCAAGAACAGTCCAGTATATTGACTTGACGACACTGAAGCGGCCACTACTTAGAGGTGCAAGCAAGCAGGATATGTAGAAAACCCAACTCATTTCCTACAGCACTTCCAGCTAGAATGGCGGGAACATCCTACGAGCCATAGGGACCACCAAAGCTTGGCTTTGTCTGCTGGTCTCATTCTAGAAGTTGAGCCAGCAGTCCGATGCCATGTAAACCATGATGTTGCCTCTCCCTCCAACACCACCACCTCGGCCTTAGCCCCGGTATCAACCACGAGCCTCGACTTTCCATCTGATACTCTCAAGTTGCAATACCTCTCTAGCTGAGAGACGTTCATTATCCGCCCCCTCACTAGCAGCCGCCGGCCTAGCATGCTCATTTTCCCCCCTTGTGCCACCCGGCCAAGAGCCCACGGATGTAGGTGACCTATTTCCTGTGGCATCCAACACATCCCATCTCTGGTAGCTGGCTCCGTACCTACCATCACCTCACTTCGCAACATTCCAGCCTTGGCCAGTTGGTACATTAGCGCAGATTCGTCCATTCCATAATCCACCGTCAGTGAGCTCGCGCCAGCTAGGCAGCCAAGTAGCCCGTAAATTCGATCAAGGCTTTTGAAGCAATCCCTGCCGACTGTCATGTCCCATATGTCACCTAGTTCCATCTTCCCCTGTGATCCCACCGCTCGCGGCCACCCATATCCGCTGTGGTGATAATATTTCCAGCCAAAGAAGCCGCTCCCAGTACACACGTCTTTCGTCCCCTGCCTTCCGCTGTATAGAATCTTTTGCCCGTCCTGTCTCATCTCGCGTACATTGGAAGCCCAGATGATTGTATCCATGTTGCTGGATGCTCCCTGTGCAATGACTGCCAGATTCTCGCTGAGTGCCGCTTCTTGGAAGGTCCAAACTCTGCTCGTCCACCAAGCACATGCCAGCTGTTCTTTCCAATCGGGCCATGTCCTCAAACTCTTTTCCTCGGCATATTCTCCCATCTGGATGGTTGAAAGCTTGTCCAGTTCTCGTATTTCGGGTACCAGTGCCACTGTGACGGCAGCCCCGCCATAGTATTTGCCCATCTTAGGCACTTCCATGTCCTTATCCTGGTCGTCTTCCTGCAAAATACATCGTTGATCCACCCACAGCCAGTCTATCCCGGCTTCTCTCACAAGGGTCAAGATGGATCCGAGGACCGTGTCGAGATCACTCATCTGCTTCCAAACGTAGGACAGGGCGGCGTATCTGCCAGTTCCGTGCCCAACTTCAACCTTTCCAGTTGTCGTGTTGATTAGCCTCAACGGCATGTCTCCCATAGCTAGGTTTGTCTTCAGCCGCCTCTGCGTTTCCTTGTCAAAGAAACGAGGCACGTCAGCTGAATAAGCTTTAAGGGGTACCCTGATAGCAGATTTGCGGGCTCGTGAGAACTTTGGCGCTCTTGCCTCCATCTCGGCCTCCCATTCGCTGTAAATAGACGTGGATGGTCCCCCAGTGTCGGCATCTGCTAGGCTGGCGAAAATGCTCAATAATTCTTTATTGCCTCGAGCTCTGCCAGGCTTAGCTCCCATCTCGATGGCTATTTCATCTAGGCAGTTCGGTAATTCCATCATGGCAGTTGCTGCTCGGCGTGCCAGCCAATCAATCATGCCCGTCGGAAGGGGTGAAGTGGTGTTCCCTTCAACGCGGCACGGCTTTCCATTCACGATGGCCACTGTCACAGGGGCTTTCCACTTCACATGCTGTCGTTCGTCGTCTTTCGAAAGCGTGAGGTCTTCCTTGATCTTCAATGTCTCTGCTCCAGCCTTGCCGCCCAGTACCAAGGTTCGCCGGGCCTTGTCGACGCAGGTCCACACGTCAAACACTTCTTCTTTAGTGAGTTCTCGACTTTCCGTTTCCCACATCGTCCCACGCCCAGAGTGCAGAGAAGAACAGGCGCTACTCGGGTGGCATGATGTGCGTCGCGGCAAGCGCATTTTCATGTCGCGCAGCATTTCTTCCAGTTCCGCAAACTCTTCGCTTGTATTTCCGGAGCCTTTCATTCTCTTATGAAGGCCGTGCATTGCGCTGCGTGCGACAATGTCCAGTCTACAAATCGCAGCCATTGTCTTTGCTCTTGTGATAGGAGGTTGCGGTTGAGAAATGCGCTTGATCTGGATTATGGATGACAGCGGAGCGGAGGCTGACTGTTGCTTAGCGGTAGCGTGTAGGTATGGGTCTTTCGGGCGATTCGCTGCCACTGTCGTCACTCGTGATGCTGGCTCTGTGATTCAATGATTGAGGACTCGCAATCTGGATATACAGCTACAGAGATATATGACGCTTTAATACCGCATGATAGGCTTATCAGTGTTTCTGCTGTCTGCCTTGTAGATATCGAGGTCGATCCCAAGTGATCAGGAGAAGGCAACCGATCGTTGCAATTCCAACTCAACTCAGCTGATCGACGATGGAACCTGAGTCACGATTGATGTGCTGAGAGGAGATGCCCTGCAAGGGTACTAGGTATGCTGCACGCAGTTGTGGCTCCTTGCAGGGGTTCGTCTGGCCGCCGTCTGCCTCAAAACAAATTCAACATCACTACCCATCCAGATGCACTTGCCACGGGGCAGCCAGTAGTCGCAACATGTTCTTAGTGTTATAATTACATATCAAGGACCAAAAGATTTCGCATGACAATTATCGTTGGACGATTTGTGAGAACGTTGTTGGAACTGAAGTAAGTTTCGGTGTGCGTAATGCAAGGTGTATGCCTTGGCAACAAGGACGGAGTTATTCCCGCCAGAGAAGGCTTTCCTAAAATAGACGTCCAGCCTCGATTATTGCATGCAAGTATGGGTCACGACAGCCTTCAACGTTCCAACACGGGCCTAGCTCTCCACCGGATTTGGCCCACCTTCCTCCCAAGCAATAATGCCAATCAAAGGATTCATCGGCTTTGGGGTTCAAGAGAAAAGAAACTAGAAACGTAAACAGGGAAAGCGCAAAACAGGGGCTGTAAGCCAGCTGACGTGTGATCAAGGCCATATTATTGGACACAAGGCACCTTCTGCAGGCAACAATGGCAATGTCGGGGGATCCACAGTTAATCAGACTGCGTCTCCGTCTGCCCGAGGTGTCTGGGGCTGGCTCTGGATGAGATTCATGACATAAGAAGCGAAGCAAAATCACATATGCGTAAGTGTCTAGCGGTCTTTTGTTTAAGAATATTACGAACAGACGAGTACACTTCCGAGAGCACACAGCGATGTTTACATAGAAAGATGTCCTCTGCGTGTGCAAAGGACTGATCAAGTTGAAACGACTCTTAGTTTCTGGCCGCCGTGTGAAATGCTCCGTCTTTGTCTCAATTCCACCATAACTTACATTGAATACTGAACCGTGTCCCTTATAGTAATTTAACCTTGCAGCGGCATGTCTCACTGACCTTGCTGTTGAACAAGGGTTAATCAGAATCATCAAAGATGATTGGGCGTAACTTGTCTCTTTGCTAAGTTTCACTGCAATCTTAGCCTCTACTGAGGCACCGAAATTTAGATAGTTTCTGATAACTCTGTGTTAAGTTATTGGCCATTTGATCAGAAGCGTCTATCCGTTGACATTAGACTGCACTATCATCTACTCCCGCCATCCGCGAGTAAAAATGTTTTGTAACTACGACGGCTCTAATTTTGCTCCAAGAATAGCATTCCCCAGAATGTCATCATAATGAGCTCATGTAGAGACTTTTACAAGTTTAGCATCCAACATATAACCTCGTCACTTAAGTATATTCCCTCCCCCAAACTCTTCATAACACTCACTTTCGCCATTTGAGCAATACATAGACTTGACGGTCTTGAATTCGCTCACTCCGGAGTAGGTCTGAGATCTCCCGGTTGCGGATCTCGGGTTCCCTCACAACAAGACGCCACCATGCAGAACCCATCGCTTGCTCCACTTCACCAAGCCCTAGCATCAAAGACCCATTCCACTGCGGACCCGTCAGCGCTTCCAAGGAAGCACAAAAAAAGCATTCGCTCAGATCGTCTAGTTGGTTAGGATGATACGTTGTGGTCTTCTTCACACAGCGCTCCGTGTTGACGGCGGTTCGAATCCGCCTCTGAGCAATGATGAGCAGCGCAGCACCCCGACCAAGCCTAATCAAACAATCAATCAATCAACCAATCAAATTAGAGGCTTTTTTCTATTCAAACAGTTAAGCCTACAGCGCTAAAAGCTTGATAGACTTAATCAAGCTGACGTTCCCTGGAATAAGGTAAATCTAACCTCTAGACTAATTAGAATTTTTAAAAGATTTTTCAAAAAATAAAAATATATATTACTAATAGTATTTTAAGAAATTTATTATTAGTAATATAAAGACCTATAATAGAATTTAAATTTATAATTTTATATTTTATTAAATAAAGTTAGAAATTATACTATTTAATTATATAAATACTAATAGATATTAATAAGATAATTTTTATTTATTAAGTATTTTATAATATTTTTTTTAATATATATTACTATAAAGCTAAAATATACTTTTAGCTAGTAAGCTTAATTAATATATTTTTAGCTATTTTGCTAAAGCTTAAAAAAAGCTTGTTTTTTAACCTCTTTGCTAGCTTTTAAAAATAACCTCTTTTTAATATTATTAGTAATACTGCTGCTGCTGCTGCTGCTGCTGCTGCTACTGCTGCTGCTGCTATTACACCTCTATATCTTAAAGACTTATCTATATATGCTTTTTAATATCTTTTTTAACCTCTTGCTAATTGCTATAATACTTCTGCTAGCCTATAATTAATATATTAATTACTTTATTAGCTATAAGGTGTTAACTCTTTATAGAATTGCTGTTTAGATTTATATATTATCTACTGCTATTAGTAATATATTAACTGTTAACTTAGCTATATATAATACTCTTAAAGCCTTACTTTATGCTATATAAAAAAACTAGCAGTTTGTTAATATTAATATGATTATAAAGAAAGGTTTTTAAAGCTATACTTCTTAGATTATAAATAAAAGTATTTTTATTTATAAGATTTTTGCTAATAGTAAGAAAAATAATATCTATTAGGTTTGCTGATATTATAATAAAATAAAGACTTTTAATAAGCTATATAATACTGATGCTATAACTGCTGCTATCTAATATCTTAAGAATAAGCATAAAGTCTTCTAAGGTTGCCTAAAAGGCAGCAATATATCTGCTGATAAGGCTGATAACTTTAAGCCTCTATTTAAGCGCTATTAATCTGTTTCTATTGCTATACTTAAGAAGAAGATTATATAAGTTGAAAAGTTAGCTATAAGCTTTTTTATTAATATTAGCAATCCTCTTATAATATTCAGTAATTAGTATATATAGTATATACTTACTATCTTTAATTATAATATTAATATTTAGATATATTAGTTGAGGATTAGTTTGAAGGATTAATTTTAATAACTCTATATCTTTAAGAAGCAATAGATTAAAGAAGAGATATAAAAAGCTTTTATAAAGGTTTATATATTATTTAACTTATAAACCTCTTTTAATTAATATGCTATTATTACTATTTTTAGCTATTTTATTAATAAGTTAGGCAAATAAATATAATATCTCTTAGGTCTTTATTGCTAGCTTTATATTTACTTTAGTAAGAATATTGCTGCTATAATATATATAGTTATAAGAGATTAGCATTTACTTAATAAGATTAGTGTTATAGTTTCTAATAATGCTAATGCTAATAGCACTTATATTAAGGCTTTATATCTATCTATTTTATATTTATATATAGAAATAAATACTTAATATTATTAAATTTAATACTATAGCTATATTTTTAACCTTATTAGTTATGCTATTATTTATAGAGTTAATAAAGAGGTATTTAAGTAAGAGTTTAACTATTTTATTAATATTAATAAGATATAAGAGGATTTAGCTTATTAAAGGACTAAAAAACTTATTAGCAAGCTTTAGAATATTATTAAGTATATTAAATTATTGCTATAACGCTTAAAAGCCTTTTTATCTATTAGTAATAAAGCTGATAATAATAAGTAAGCTTTTACTTTATAAGAAGAGTTATTATAAAAGCTAAATTTAATATTAAGTAACACTACTTAATAGAACTTAATATATAATATAATCTGCTATATTCTACTTAAATACAGTTAGATCACTAGTTATATATATCACTCTATAGGCTTTAAGAATAAAGATAATTATATCTTTAATAAAGATATTCTAACTAATGAGGATTAATAAGTTCTTATTAAGTTAAATAAAATACTTAAGCTTCTCTATTTGCAAACTAAGCAATATGAGGGCTAAAGTAAAAGTGATAAATATAATTAACTCTAAGAGATTTTAATAAGCTTTAAGTATCTTTTAGATTAACTTAAAGATTAATATAAGCTTTATAATACTTCTATTGCAGAAGAGATTAACTTTATAGCTATATAAATATTTTAAAGTTTCTTATTATAGCAATCTTAATTAATAAAGGTATTATATTAATCTAGCTAAGTGTTAATCTTATAGACTTTATTAATTAATAGTATTTTTACTTATTTACAGTTTAAATATATTATTATATTGCTATACTTTTCTTAAGCTACTAACTTTAATTTTTATATATTTATATATCTATTAATTATTAATAATTAGTAAGTATTTAATAACTACTATAAAAAGCTTAAAAAGTTTTTTCTCTATACTGCTGCTATAATATTACACTTTAATAGAGGTTTATAATAGCTTAAAAAGTATTGAAATACCTAAGAGACTTATAAATAGCTTTATACTGCTAAAAAAGGTCTTTAAAAGTATTAAGAGCAATAATATGCTAAAATAGCTGCTTATACTAATAAACCAGTTTATTTAAAGCTTCTATAAGTGTTATTTATATTAATTGCAATATTTCTAAAGTCTAAAAACTTTAATTATAGTTAATAGTTAGATAGCAGCTTTTATAATACTACTGTTAATAAGATTAATAAATTAAAGAAATATTTTAACCTTATAGTTATTTAATTTATTAATAATTCTATTTAATAGTAGATTTTATATCAGCAGACCTTCTTAACGCTTAATAAGTTTACTCTTAATATTTTTGCTATCTTAATAATAATAACTAACTGCAAAAAGATATTTAGTCTTACTAAACTAATATTAATGTTATAGAGGTTATTAATAAAGCTATTACTGCTTAAAGAGATATAGTACTTCTAGAATTAAGTTTGAGGTAGCAGTATTACTGTTAGTAAGTATTACTTTAAGCAGAAAAGTTAATAAAGAGTAAGATAATATCAGAACACTAAATAGATATATTTCTAGTGTATTAAGATATTATAAGAGCTTTATTAACTTCCTGAATAAGTAATATTAGTTAAATCAAATTAAATCTATTAAATCAAGCAAGCTTTTAGTGATAATCCAGTTAAACAGTTAAGCCTAGGGGTCAGGCTTGACTTGTTTGATTGGTATGCAGCGCTGATGATGAGATCGTGAGATCTCGGCTTTTTGCTTTTGGTCGTCCTGGGTTGTTAGTTTGCGGTAGGTTTTGTGTGGCTCGCCTGGAATTGAGGTTAAGGAGTTGTCATTTCATCTTCGTCTGTTTTCAAAGTCTGGGGCCTAACATGTCATCGAACGCTTGAAAACCCATCAAAGTTGTCCACATGACAGGTTCAGGAAATGCAGTGAAAGCAATCTGCCTGCAAATTGATTTTTGTCTTCAACAATCCTAAAACAAAATGTGGCGTTCAAGTTCGCGTGAATTTCCTAACTATTAGGAGGGTTTTCATGTCACCTGTACGGGCGGTTTTATCCCACAAGGTAGGTAACTTTCTCAAACGACAGTTAACAAGGTGTGCCCGTAGGCGATAGCTCGCTATACAAGCTTATAAAGGAGAGGTCAGAAGGGAGGGGTAGAAGGGGGGGGGCGCAGGTACCTTTTTTCTTCCTTTCGCCTTCTCCTCCCTCTTCTTTCCTTCTCTTGTTTGGATCGGCTACACAGACGAATCTGAGCCGAGCCGACTTCCAATGAACGAGGCGATCCTAGCAATCCTAGCAGGCGCTGGGTATGAGATTTATAGCTGGGTTTTTGACATCGATCCTTCTCGAGACTGCGATAAGCCGCTGTTTCGTTCTATCGGCGAGCGATGCTTCACGATTCAAACGACTTATCTTCACATCCCGCCGCGTCTGGGCTTCTTTTCGCCGGGGCCCAGTCGCTTACAAGGGATGGAAGCCTGCTTTTTCGCAAAGTTAGCCAGCTTCTATCTCATTTTCTACCCGTTTCTCGGCATGATTGGTCTCCTAGGGTTGTTGCCTCGCTCTTTTATACAGAAGGCTGCGCTCTTTCCTCCAGCAATGACTGTTTTTGCCTGGATCCTGATGTGTATAGTAAGTCGCCAGCAATTTGTCGCTCTACTCCCGCTAACATCCGAGTTCCATCAGACTCGCTACCTCGCACCGGCTTCTTTGCGACACGATGGACCCCCTCAAGGCCGCTGACGCTTGCCAAGGGTCTTCACAGATTTCTCCAAGACGCGAAATGACCTGAGTGATGTTTCTCGGTGCCATCTCTCGGGCCTAACAACTCTCGGCCGTGGCCGACGACGCATCTGTGTCCATTCCGGCCCACTTTGTCCCGCCAGAAACAGACAGGTTAATGGTTGATCGATTCCTATTTCTACTCGTTGTCACAACAGGTGAGAACTGATTTGAGGCTATCTGACATGGGCTCTGCGGTGCTCTTTCCTGCCAAAACTGACTCTCTCCAAGGTTGGAAGCTGCGACACGCGTTGCGAGCCACAGCCTGCACTTAGCAAGAGCTCTAAAGGCCAATCTTGCAGTCACGCCAAAGAGCTGGCTGCCTCTTTGGCTGGGACGTTTTCTGTCATGGAAGGGGCGCTTTCGGGGTTCCTGACTTTTACTCAACCTGATGTATTCTACTCCGCCTTCCTGAAATAAACTCTGCTGTTTTCAAGAAGGGGCTACTTCTCAAGATCTTAGGTTGCTGCAATGGATAATATGACTTCCATGTTCCTTCCACTTCGACCCCATTATGTTGTGCTTGGAAAGGGCCGTCCTTCCCACCCTGAACCAAACCACAGCCATTCTTTCCTTGAGATGTTACCAAGCTAAGGCCTTGACCTGCATAAAATCTCGAGAGTCTGAATCGAAGTCCGTTTTCTTTTCCCTTTCTTCTTCACCGAAAGCATCTCACACCCATCGTACTACATCATGTTTCCTATCCCCTCTCTCCGCCATTGCATTCTCCTTTGGGTGCTCGTGCCCGCGCTAGGGTGGGCAATTGAGCGCTCGCTCCGGCACGCCTTTGGAGTTGAGGAGCTTCGGCACCGACCCTCCCTTGTCGTCGCTGTATTCATTGTCAAGTGGATGACCGCTTTCATTGTTTGCTAGGTCAGCAGTGTCATCGAAATCATCTACCTTGCACCTTAGATCCGGGGGCTGTAATGGTCCTAGGATCCTGAGTGTGAGCTCAGGCCTGCGCACCGGACGGTAATTTTTGGAACTTTTGCCTCCATGGGCATCGCCGCTGGTCGTACACACCCTTCGGGGTACCATGTGGTCGAATTTCAATCAGTGGGTCGGGGTCCTGGTGGTCAAGACAATTCAGTCTTGGCCACGCGTTCAAGAAGCTAAGCATTCCAACAGCTCGCCACCGACTACGCCTATTTCTCTGCTAATGCATGCAACCCGACAGTTTTCATCCACGGCCGGCTCGGTAACCACTTTCGAAGACCAGTGAAACAGCCTCGACCTCGCGTCTTCCCTTGGGCTCAGACGGAAGCCGAAAACGGGACAGCCTTCTGAGTATGGCTGCCCGGCCAGCCTCCCCCTCCCCAGACACTATCTCTGGCTCATCGGCTTGAGAAGCAGACGAGACATATTGGATATGGTCAGAGGGATTCAGAAAGGAGCAATCGGTTTCTAGGATTACGTGGAAAGGAGACGGGGTATTGCCCCCAAATGTATCGTGGAACTCAAGTAGAAGGCTTAATGAGACGACGGACTTGCAGCTTCTTCGGAGAAACGCCTATTGTTATTGACTGCTTAGCAGAACTCCCCCAACAGTCAACTTACCCTGCTCACCCATTTGGGTTATTCACTCATGGCCAAACCGGTGAAATGCCGATACCCCGATTTGTTCCTAGTCTTACACTGATTCCAACCTCAAGACTTAATTTTACTGGGCCCTGGCAATCAGATTCAGCAGGCAGCTGCCATCGCCGCAACAAGCGGCTTACGACTTGCGAAAGATGACGCGTTTTCCGCAAAGCACCTCTCTGAGAACGCGAAGCAAGACCCTCGCTATGTAAATAAACACCATCAAAGCCGATTTAGGAATGAGAAATGCTCTCGACATGATTCGAGGTTGGCATTTCCGGAGGAATGTTGAATGGACAAGAGACACGTTGATTCAGCTGGTATCTGGAAATCTACGGCACGAAGCATTGCTCAGCAGAGAGACACAAGTCGGCACCAAGGAGACGGATATTGGCCAGGCCTGAAAACCAAATTTCAGTTCAAGGATGTATTACAGGGACTGCCCACGTCCCCTGGAACCGAAATAAAGTATTACTTCTGTTCTCATGAAAGGCGAAAAGCAAGGCTACTTACTGACCATGAAGCCTCTTCATGCTTTGCCTGGACCCCGTCGCCTCTATCCGTCTGGACATCACGGAACGGTTTTGGTAAAGGCAAGTGAAGGATGATCTCCGCGTGGCGTACTACGCAGAACATGTAACCTCAATCCATCAATGAGTAGAACACAAGGTCTGCATTCTCTAACGACCTCTGATCGGTCCAAACCCCTCACCTCGGCGGTTGTCTTCTCTTATAGTACAGTATTAACACACGCGCAACCCGTTTTTTTATCGTCTAACCATGCCAATGCAGGCGGTGCCGCGCCACGAATCCACCCTGCCCAAAACGCCATGCCATGCGGAGTCGAGTGAAGTTGTTCCAATACAGTTCCTTGATCCAGGAGGGCCCTCTCAAGCCTTGTCGCAAAAAAGACTCTCAGCCCTCCCGTCTTCATTCCATCGTCGATCATCCCCCCTCAGACCTAAGCCCATTGCTCAGGCTGAAGACGCTCACCGGTCCTTGTAAATCTTGGGCTTGAACCCCTCCTTCACCTCGGCCTCGGCCTCCTCCTTCTCCACCAGCGGCCCGATCTCGCTCTCCAACCTCTCCCGCGCGCGCAGGATCTTGCTCTGCAGGTAGAAGCTGCCGCCCTTCTTCGGGTCGTTGGCGTCGAACAGCCGCTTGAAGCGCTCCATGACCTCGCCCGCGTTGCTCGCGCCCTCCTTGGGCGCGTCGACGTTGAGGATCTTGCACGCCTCGTCGAGCGTCATGCCGCCCGCGCCGTTCGCCTTGGCGGCCACGCCGCCGCCGTTGCCGTTCTTGGCCTGCGCGCGCGCGTACTCGGACGACGCCTGCGCCTGCTTGTAGGCCGCGGCGAAGGAGCGGCCGACGATGCGGGTGCCGACGAAGAGGACTTGGGTCACGAGGCGGTAGGCCTAGTTACAAGCAAGACTCGTTAGCACTTTGGTAGAGCATTTGCGGTGTTTTGAGGTGGTGTTTCTGGGGGTTCCGGCGGGTTCGGGGCGGAGGCGGAAGATGCGGTGGCGCATCGGAGGGGAAGGGGGGCGGCAAATGGAGACTCACCATGTTGACGTATTAGTCGCAGCAAGTTCTGCGGTGGAAATCGTAGATCGAAGAGGTTGTAGAGAATCGGAATGTCTTATCGCGCACGGTGTAGCGAGTGCGGATGGGGTGCTGTCGGACGGGGCAGTCGTCGCGAGGCAGAGCTGCTGGCGTGGGGGTTTGATGGCGTCGCCGATGCCAGAAAAATCCATCACGATATGGAAATTGCCGACGAGAAATTCCGAGCTCTCCGGGTGTGGGTTTTGCCGTTCCGAGCCTTTTTTTTTTTTTTTTTCCTTCTCTCTTCTTGCCTCTGCGTCCGTGCTTGGTTCTTCACAATTCTGCACAACGGCAGCGATTCTCGCCAGCCGGTGCCAGCCGGTCACAGCACCCTCGGTCAAGATGGGTGGCCCTGGTGGATGAACATGACTCTTGAAATTTGAGTTTGCGACCATCACCAAAAAGCTCCGCTGCGCTCGTGCCCCTTTTCTACGATAACGGGCTTGATATCGCCCTGATGAGCTTATTCTCACTTCATTTCAGTTGCTGCTGTCGATATACAATAAGCCGGCCGAGAAACTTTGGCACGCAAATGAGCGCATCGTCCCATGACGAGCTCTGGGAAGTTGAACACGAGTGCCAGTCTCTTGGCCATCAATAACCCACCCGCTCAGCTCAATATACGGCAAAATTCTGTGACTAAAGCTACCAGCTTTGATGGCGAACTACGATTCATGCACAGTGGCAATCGCACCACTTCAACCCAGCACTGATGCGACTGACTTTCACAGACTATGTACCGGTGGATTTATGTACTCTGCACAGCGGCAGTCTAGCTAAGTATTTACAGCAAAAAAAGTATGTACAGAAGAGGACTGTTCTAAAGCATCGCGCCAGTGTTCACGATGACCGAGGATAAGAACCTAAGACCAGGTAGTGGTAGCACCGATAGCAGCGCCCGAGGTGGGGATCAAAAAGTTGCTCGCGGCAATCTTGCCGTTCGCCTGGCGCGCGCCCTTGACGAGGCTGACGTCGACGCTCTTGAAGCTGGCGTCGGACCACGTCGCGCTGCCGTCCCACGAGTTGCCGCTGCTGGTCGTCCCGCTGACGAGTGACGTCTGCCCGCTCTTGGCCGTCGTCTTGGAGTTGCCGCTCGCGACATTGCTCTTGAGCGTCGACTTGGTCGTGATGGTCTGGAAGCCAACCTCGCCGTTGTTCCACGCCGTGTTGCGCGAGAACTGGAAGTTGCCCGGGTTCTTGTTGTCCGTGAAGCCCTTGGCCACGTTCTGGAAGGCGATGCAGTTGGTAATGACGTGGTCCGCCGAGCCAATGTCCGCCGCGTCGCCGCCGCCCAGCTTGAAGCCGTTGCCGTCGCCCTGGAAGTCGGTGAAGCCCCAGCGGTTGACGCCGTTGCCCCAGGAGAGGGTGTCCATGATCGTGACGGGGGACTTGAATTCCCTGTCATGTCATGTTAGTCGTGCCAGGAAGGTATCAGAGGAGATTGTGGTCTTACCAGAGATCGAGACCGTCGTCGACGTTCTCCCAGAGACGGGCACCCTTGAGGATGTTGCCCGTGCCGGAGCCTTCCTTGCAGGCGAAGCCGTCGGCGCTCTCCCCGTTCTTGCGGGGGTCACGGTTGCGGTAGGAGTCGAGGTAGACGACCTGGTTGTTACTCAGAGAGCCCTGCATCTGGAAGCCCGTCTCGTAGTTGTCGTGAGTGACGATGCGCTCAAAGTAGTTGTTGGAGCCGTCACGGAGGTATACGCCGTACGGGCCGTTGATGATGGTCAACTTGTAGAACTTCCAGTAGTTGGCCTTCTCGATGTGCAGCACGCCGCGGTCGGCGTTGTCGAGGGAGGCGTCCAGCGCGGCGGGTGTGCCGGGAAGGGCCTCACCGTCCAGGATCACGGCCTCGTCGTTGTACGCCGTCATGGTGTAAGGCTTGGCGGATGTGCCGCTCTTGGTGATCTTGATGTTGGTCGTGGGCGAGTGCGTGCCGCCGCGGAGGTAGATGGTGTCACCAGCGACGGCCTTGTCGACGGCGCTCTGGATCGACTTCAGGGGCGCCGCGAGGGTGCCGGCCGCGGAGTCGGAGCCGGTGGGCGAGACATAGATGTCGGCAGCTAACACGACCGGCAAGATGGCCACAAGGAACTTATAGAGACCCATGTTTGAGACTAAAGAGGTAGGAGAAAGGGAGACTGCAGCTGTGAGTGACTTACGAGAAGGATCAGCAAACATGCCGTGTTAGCCGGCTGCCATCAAGCTTAAATACAAAGCTTCGGGAGGCCAACAGGGAGGCCCCTTCGTCTTTGACAGCCTTCGGCCTGTACCTTAAAGCGAGCAAGCTTCATTATCCAGAAGTTAAGGACCCAGGGCACCCAAGGGCCGTTGCCAGTCTATCTGCGGCCACCATCAAAGGACCCCCTGTCTTTGATTTGGGGTTGAAGAACAACATCTCGAGCTCCCGTTGGTGGAAACAAAACTCCACAACCGTAGGGCACCTCACCTTATTGACGGAGTGCTTGGCCGCGCAAGGGAAAAACACAGAAGGGCGGATCCATCGACATCTCCGTGGGAGAGAAATCCCGGCAATCGAGAGATTCGAGGAGTGCCCAGGATGGAGGGGCCCCCCGGGTTCGTAAGGCGGAAAAGTCGCGAGGCCTGTTTACGAAAAAGACCTTCAACCAGTCGGGCTGTCCCCACGAAGCACAACACGCGCAAGTATTTTACTCGCCCGGAGGATCTCACGTCCCCTCCATCTCGGAGAGCATCCGGACACGGACTCGATGGAACGTCGGCCAGGGCTTTAATCGCATTAAGCAGGCACGCGATTCAGCAAAGCCGCTGGACCATGTCGGTCTTTTCGATGGAAACGTGCCCGAAGGTGTTGATTGCATCTTTATTGCGAGAACGGAGGAGATTGACGGATTGAGGCGAACCGCGAGACTCTTGCGCAGGAGGACCACATCCAAATCTCACGATGTCTGTTTGGAAAAGCCGCATTGGGCTGTGGAGACAGACTCTCAGTCCACTGCCGGTATTTGTGTGCAGTGCCTTGGCAGACTCTCTGCTCATTGCAAGGCCCGGCGGGTTGGGTAGAAAGGGGTCCCCATATCCGCGTGCTTGGGGAAGCAGAAAACTGCCGCAGAATCTCGGGAATTGGAATTGCGGGATGCGCTGGGTGGCTCGAGTCTAGACTCCTCCCTGCAACGAGGCACTTGCCTGTTCCAGACGGCGAACCACAGGGCAGTTGACGCTAATTCGAACGACCCAGACTCTGGGCGCCCTCTGGTATTTCGTCTGTTGTCGGTACCAACATTGATGACAGGAAAACTGGATAACGCTGTGTGACGTCGACCTTTTCTAGAAACGAAAAAATAGGGGGAAACAAGCATCGGCTGTTGAGGTGACACGAGGTGGTTATGCAGCGTTCATGAGCAGTTCATCTCAAGGTCTCGGCGCATCAGGGGGGTGCTCAAAATCGGATGTTCTTCACGCGAACCCGATTGCTGATTAGATAGCTTTATCGATAACGCCATCCGATAACACTATCGATACGGCCCTAGCTCTGTGCCTGACTAAAGCTGCGCTGTGGCCTAACATTCCAGGCACCGAATGGCTCCAGAGCTGGGCCCTGCCTGACGTGTGTTGAACCTCCAAAGAAGCTACATCTCCAACACCGACCGCCGCCCCAAGCTCGGGTGTCAAACTGTCCTCTCCACGCAAAACCCGCCAACCACTCCGGCGCAACGAGGCTCTCGAGCCAGCCACCTTTGCGACCACTTTCAAAACCACTACAAAAACCCTTTCGAAGACGATTTCAACCCGATTTACTGGCAGCAAGCCCACACGAGAGCCTCGCGATACGACATCGACAGGGGGTGGGAAAAGCATCATTATTCGCAACTTCACGGCAACATAACACGAAAACAATGTCAAACTACTACCAACAACCATCCTACGGCCCTGGGCCCGGCCAGGGCGCCCAGAACCTCCAGTTCTACCCCTCCTCCTACTCCCCCGCCCAAGTCTCCGGCCATGCGACCCCACAACAGGCCTCCTACGGCTACGGAGCCCAGCCCTCCGGCTCGCAGTTCGGCGCAGGCGGCGCAGGCGGCTTTGGTGGCGCGGCCGCGTTCGGCGGCGCGGCGGGCGTCTCCGGGCGCATGGGAGAGCAGGGCGGTCTGCGGACTGGCTGGCTCGCGGCCTTCTCGACGGAGGGATACGACGGGGAACCGCCCCTGCTGGAGGAGCTGGGCGTGAACTTTGGGCACATCCAGGCAAAGGTTCGAACCGCTCTCCCTGCGTGCTTGCAACGCGGAAAATGCTGATGACATCTTGTAGACGCTCGCGGTCCTGAACCCCTTCCGCCGCATCGACCAACACCTAATGGACGACTCAGACCTCGCCGGTCCAATCCTCTTCTTCCTGTAAGCACACCTCCCTTCCACAATCCCATGCCCCTTCTCATCCAACAAGCCAACTAACAAACCCTGCCTCCCAGACTATTCGGCACCTTCCTCCTCTTCTCCGGCAAAGTCCACTTCGGCTACATCTACGGCCTCGCCCTCCTCGGCAGCACCTCCCTGCACGTAATCCTCTCCCTCATGACCCCGACCGACGTCCACCCCTCCGCAACCTCCTCCGTCCCAGGCGGCGTCGGCGCCCCCCAATACGGCGGCGCAGGCTACCCCGGCGCCGTCGACTCCCACGACCACCCGTCCGCCGCCGCGCGCACCGGCCACTTCTCCAGCACCCTCACCTTCGCCCGCTCCAGCTCCGTCTTGGGCTACTGCCTGCTGCCCATGGTCGCCACCAGCCTCGTCGGCATCGCCATGCCCATGGACACCCCGCTCGGCATCGTCCTGACCACCATGGCCATCCTGTGGAGCACCTACTCCGCCAGCGGCATGTTCTGCGCCGTTGGCAGGATGAGGGGCATGCGCGGGCTCGTGGCGTACCCGCTCGCGCTCTTCTACGTCGGCTTTGGTATTATGGGCATCTTCAGCTCGAGAGGCAGCGGGGCGCTGATCAAGGCTGCTGCTGGGGTGAAGGCGTGAGTTCAGAATGGGGTGAGTGGGGCTGCATATACAAAACGAAAGTTGTGGAATGAGGCGCAGATGCGGGAGCGGTGCCTTGCAACTCTAGGGGGGATGTTCAAAACGGGCGAACAAGTCCATAGGTGTCCAAAAGGAGTCATGGATGGATAGACAGAAGACAACAGCGTGAGGCATGTCAGCCATCAGAGGCTCAGCAGGCCAGACGCTTCTTTCACGTCACTGTACAATAGCATAATCATGTTCAGACGAAGCCAGAATAAAATTTTGATAGTCCAATGCCCTGCCCCCCCTTCCGATGCTTGAAAATGCGTCAATGCTGAGTAGCCCTCGTGATACCTTTGAATAATAGCAGTGTCAAAGGTGTGGGAAAAGCGGGGCCATCCTAATATTACAATGAGAGACTTTTTTCAGCCTCGCAAACAAGAGCCACGCAGTGAGGATTCGTTTCCCGCAGGCCAAACAAACGGGGCTTCGATGAACTGAGTCGCCCTTGGTATCATGAAATGACTTCCTTGAGGCCGTTCATTATATTCCCATCCGTTCCATGCCTTGCCGGAGCCCACTGCAGCTCTCATGAGAAGAAATGTCTATAAGCCCGTTCGCCGGACGACCAAAAATCCAAAATATTTCATGCGTTTGCGCAAAAGAAAAAAGACGCTCCTGCCACAGAGGCGAGCAACAAGATATCGGAACCCTGGAAATATGTCCATGACTTGAACCTTGCATCAAGTCCATCTGTTTCCCATTCTATTGACGGCCCTCAAACTCATTCATTATGCGTGATCTGTTGGATCTGCAGTCGTCATGCGCTCGTTTCGATACGTGCCCCACATGGTGAGGCTTCCCGCGCTCCAGTGCTCAGAAGACGGGCCTGAAGCCTCCGGTAGCTGGCTGGCCGTTCGAGGTGAAGACCATGCCGTTGGTCTTGGGAACATCGGCGACACCACCAAGAACGGAGTACTGGCCTCCAGCGCCGGCGAAGATAATCTTCTTGTCCTTGACAGCACTATTGTCAATCGTTGTAGGAGTCTCGATGTCATCGGTTGTACCCTGGCCAGTCTGGTAGTTGGCGGAGAAGCCCCATGAGTGAGCAACGCCCTTGGAGTCAACTGCAATGTTGTTGTCAACACCAGCAGCGACGAACACGCAGTTCGCAACATCTGAGACTAGTTAGCAAAATTCAATGCACGCAAATGGACTCACGTACCCTCAACGATGGTAGGCTTAGACAGGATGCGAGGGTTTTGGCTCTCATCCTTAATGACGTTCTCAGCATCAAGCTCCTCGATGGGAATGCCAACCTGGTGACCGTCAAGACGACCCCAGGTCAGGAGCTGGCCCTTCTCTGTGCAGGCCAAAGAGTGGTGCTCGCCGCCGGCAATGTGCTTAATCTTGTAGTCCTTGAGGGACTCGACAATGGTCGGGCGGAGGATGACAGCATCGTCCTCACCGGCGCCGCTGGAGATACCAGTCTCGGCAAAGTTGTTCAGACCCCAGGCCCAAACGACACCGTCCTTGTCCATGGCAAAGCTGTGGTATGATCCGCAAGCAATGCGGTTGATGCGGTTCTTGGGAAGACCCATGCTCTGAGGCACCAAGGAGGCAAGCTTGTTGCGCTCAATGACGCGGCGACCAAGCTGGTTCTGTTGACCGCAACCCCATGCGAGGACGGTGCCCTTATTGTCCAGGGCAAGGATGTGGTTAGAACCGGCGGCGAGAGCTGTGATGTTCTTGAGATAAGGAATGAACATGGGGGTCATCTGAATGCTGATCTTCTCGGTGAAACCAAGGATACCATCGCTCGACTGTTTCCGGTTAGCATGTTTGTAGTGTTTAAGAGGAGAGGGAGCTTACTCTGAAGGTACCCCAGCCATAGACTCTGCCATCCTCAGTCAGCGCAAAGGTGGCGCTGTCACTAGCAACGACCTGGGTGAACTTGGCCTCGGGAGCGAAGTGGGTAGAGTCAACAGCAGTAGGCGTGCTCTCGCGGGGGTTAACACCGCTGTCCTCGTCGTTCTCCTCATCTTCCTCGTCATCGACATCACGGACACCGCCCTCCCAGGTGGTCTCGCGACCGAGAGCGCCCTGGTCGTTAACGCCCCATGTCAGGATCTTGTTGTCCTTGGTAAGGGCAGCAGCATGCATGCCACCACAGGCAATCTGAACGACACCAACATCCTTGGCATCGAGGAAGGGGTTCAGGCGGGGACGCTTGACATCAGTAACCTTCTTGGGCTTGTGCTTGCTGCCGAGACCGAGCTCGCCGGAACTGCCCTCGCCAAAGACATAGATGTCGAGGATCTGTGTGGGAGCAGAGTTGATCTTGGCGCCAATCTTGTGGGGATGGGGCTTGGGAGCAGCAGTGGCGGTCTTCTTGGTGGCCTTTACAGGCTTGACAACCTCGGTCTCCTCGTCGGACTTGGCAGACTCGGTGGCCTGGCTGTCGACCTCGGTGGACTCGGCTTCCTTCGCCTTCTTGGCCGTGGGCTTCTCGTCCTCAGTCTCGTCGTCACTGACCTTGCGCTTCTTAGCGGCGGGACCAGCCTTCGCCTTGGGTGCAGCGGTCTTCTTGGTATCTTCCTTCTTCGCGGTAGCCTTCGCGGCAGCCTTCTTGGGGGCGGCCTTTTTGGTCTTGGACTCGTCGTCCGTCTCAGCAGCCTTCTTTGAGGCAGCGGCGGTCTTCTTGGGCGCAGCGGCCTTTTTGGCGGGCTTGGTGGGCTTAGTAGTCTTTGCGTTGCTCAGCTTGCTGTCGTCGGCGGACTCAGCGGCGGACTCCTCCTCGGGCTCCTCGTCCTCCTCGAGCTTGCGCTTCTTGGAGGCGGCAGTCGCGCCATTGGTCGCAGCCGCCTTCTTCGCAGCGGGCTTCGCGGCAGGCTTCTCGGTCTTCTTGGCAGCAGCAGCTTTCTTCGTCGCGGCAGTGGTAGCAGCGGCCGTCTTCTTCGTGACACCGCCTTTGGGTGGCGCGCCCTTGGGCGGGAGGCCCTTGTTGGCAGCAGCCTTGGGAGGCATTGTCCGTCAGGTGATGTCTGGGTTGGGTGGTTCGGAGAAGACGCGTATGAAATGTGTAAAACCCAGGAGGAAACGGGGTAAACAAGAGATGGCAATCGCTGTAACGGACGTCTGCGATGCGAATTGACGTGTTTTTATGATGTTCTGGAAACAAAACAGACCAGAATTGATGTATTGTGGAAAAGTGAAAGAGAAACAAAAAAGGTGTTCCGCGGGAGGTGACGCGACCGGAGGAGCAGCTTTGTATTTTCTTGGGCCCAGGAATTCTTGCCAAAAGCAGGGGTGGCGCTTTGTGGCCCAAAGCCGTCCATGGCCTGCGGCGGGTGGGCTCCAGAGCGCTCGGGTGCCCACCACAGGGTCCCAGTGTCCCTGCCCAGTGGCCCGGCGCGGCACCTTCGCAGTGCTTCTGGGCTGTTTTGTGCCGCGATGGCCCGAGCTCCAGGGCCAATTGCGTCCGACTGCAAAGCTCTTTCCCTGGGGAGCTCCTGACCGCCCGTCTGCACCTGCCCGTTCCATGCGGCAGAAAAGTCGTTGCAAAATATTTTTAGTGGAGCTTCCGGTGAGTCGGGGAACGTTCGCATCGTCTGCCGATGCCCCCAGAGGAAGGCGCGACCCACGCCACGACGAGACCGGAGCTTTGCATTTTTTTGACCACAAAATGACGATGAATATCCAGGCCCCAGCTTTTTTTCCCATGCACTTCCACATGTTCTTCGCAGGTCCGAAAGCTGAATGAACATTCAAGTGCCGTGGCGAGAACTGGTCGCCTCGCTCATGTCAGCTGCTGCTGTTGCAACAGTGGTCTTATTTCACTAACACGACTTCGCCTCAGCTGCAATCTCGATAAATGAACTACCCGGCCGTTCATCCCAACGATCGATCTCGCTTGCCGCTCTTCAGCCGACGGGCATCAGGTCACCCTTCCAGCTGTCACTCCAGCTGTCACCTGGTTTCAGTGCTTCTATGAAACGTCGACCCCCTTGGCTGGCGATCCGACTTGAATGAAGCTGCATCAGGCCCGGATGGCGTGTCATTCGGGTTGCATGCTGGCCGTATGCAGGTCGCCAGCCCGAGGAGCCTGAAGAGAGACCTCTGATGACAAAGAGCACTGGTAGAGCCATTGGTCCGCGCCAATTTTGTGGAATCCTGCAGCGAATGTTCCATGCATATCAGCATCCCCAGAAACTTTATTCGTTGGTCTATTGTTGCCTGAGTGTCGTCCATCGTGGTTGGTTCTGGGTTTTTTTTTTTGTTTTTTTTTTCTCATTGGTCGCGAGCAGCCGCAAGACGTTGACTTTGCGAGCCCCTTATTGGTGATGGGGCCCCGAACGGTCCGACGCCCCCGCGAAGCACCCACCAGTCCCGGTCCTGACCATCTCCGCAACAATCTCCCCCAGCATCATGTCGCTTTCTGCAGTACATAAAAGTCTTCATAACGATGAAGACGAGTGGGTCGATTGAAGCACAGACAGGACCCTGAGTGTCCTGCCCTGAAGCGAGGCCGGATGCTATTTCCAACCTGCTGTTCCTTTGTAGCAGCCAGAAGCTCAAACGTATTCGTAGACGGTCCATCATCAAAGTGAAGTGGCTCAGTATCCCCGGCCATTGTTCCAGGTACCTCGAATAGTTTGATAAACTTGCTCCAGCAAAAAACGTCAAAGGAAGTCCAAACGAGGACAGTAGGACGTCAATCACAAGAACAAGTGGCAGACAACATTTCGAACAATGAAGACCGACAGTTGAACAATCCTAATGAGCACAATGCGAAGAGTCTTGAAGAACGTTCTTATTGGTTGTACTTGCTCACTGCCGATGCTGTTGTAAGCAGGCAGCTTCTCACACCCCAACGCCGCCATTTTGTATGTCGCTCAGAAACCGCCCATGCCGAGTCCTGCCCACCCTCAATCCCAACTCAACGCCAGTCCGAAAATGCATGAAACGCCTCAAATGCTTAATGTCTAAAAACCCGCTTAGCGACGAGTGGTGAAGTCAATCTCGTGCTCGCTGGGGTTGAACGAGCCATCAGAGGCCTTGTCGCACGTGCAGGCGTCTACCACATCGTCAGTAAACATGATCCAGAAGTGACGCGGCGGAAAAGATACATACCGGCAGGTCTGACACCGCAGGAGCAAGTCGCGCCCGCAGGCTTGACGTTCTCGGTGCCGGCGCGGTCGCAGGTACACTCGCCGGCGGGACGGGCGCGGCACGAGCAGCGGGGTCCGGAGACGGCGTTCTCGGTAGAGGCCTTGCTGCAGGAGCAGTGGAGGGCGGACTCCTTTCCGCAGGAGCACTTGGCTTGCTGGGCTAGAAGGTCGAAACAAAGTCAGCTTTGTTGGTTCTGGCTGCGGGGGTGGGCATGTGTGGAGGGGACCACGGCGTGGGGGAGGGGAAACGTGGGAGGGAACGTACCGCAGACGCACTCGGCGCTCTTGCCGCAGCAGGTGGTGGCCTTGTCGACGGTCATTTTGCTGGTGGTTTTTGGGGTGAAGTTGGTGGAGATGTCTGTTGTTTGTTGTGTCGTGAGACGAAAGGTAATTGAGCTGGATGTGTTGGTGTAAAGTAGAGCTTGTGTGATGACTGATATCTTGGGGAATCAATCCGATGAAGACGGCCGAGAAAAGGGTCCTTATAAGCAAGTGCTGCTGCAGGGAAGGAGCGGCCGAGAACCGACGTCACGGTTCCTGAATGACACCGCGGACGGCCCCTGCATGCGGTCATCAAATCGCGCGCCATTGGCTATAGATCTTTTTGACCAATGGGAGGCTTCGAATTTCTAAGACGGAGGCGGGTTCCGGGTCGGCCCATTTTTCGTGGCCTGTCAGCCCATCTGCAATTGCATGACCACTGCGCGAGTAATGAAGAATTGCCAATGTCTCTTGGGATGACCGTGGCCTAGACTTTGGATTATGGTTCCATCTGCCTTTCTGGGACGACCAGAGTTGGTCAGCACTTTGTTAGTCGCTGACCCTTTTCAATTGCATCTCCAAGTTGTTGTGGGGCTTGTCCATCAGATGAGTTGACAACACACCACAGCATTTGATAGCAGGATGACTGGATGATTGGCTCTCGTACTGATATTCAGCAACCAGGTACGCATCTCGTCAATATCAACGAGCCGCATCTCTCATCGACCAGAAGCTACAGTACCCCAAATTCAAATCACAAATTCACTTCTCTTTTGAGATCAAGTTCCACCCAACCAGACCATTGAAGCCACGACCGCTAGGTGCGAAGGCCTCCAAGTTATTAGATTCAGACCATCCCGCTCATCGCCATGCTTGTATTCTCCCCCATAGACTTATGACCAATCAAACGTCTCGTCAATGGCTTTATCTAATGGGCCCTTCAACCGGACAAAGACCAGATAGACGCAAACCAGTAATGAAGCCCCCGGTTTCCATGAATTTGGTGCGTTTCGTCCTCGGGGTTATTGTGAAAAGCACGAAATCCAGGTGAGGTTATCGTCCCTAGACTTAGAGAGACCGCTCAATGTTGAGGTTCTCGCTGGTCACACGACATTGAGCAGAAGCTGTCAGTTGCACACGAAATGTTGCGGGATTAAAGGCGCTTTGCCCATGAATTGTTGAGAGAATAAAAGTACTTTGCCCGCTTGGCATCACATGATGTACAACAGACAAGTATATTGAACCGACGGCTGCGTAAGTAGCTGAGTTCTAGCTGCTGCACGACCAACAATGCATATCAATGTCAGATTCGAGACTACAGTTCTGATCAAGAACAGCCACTTTCGGGTACGGGCACAGGATGCGGTCTGTCTCGGTTCCCTTCAGATCCGTGACCTTTACCGGGGTTTGGTCTGGTGCCGTGCCGTTCTCAACCCACGCGCGCAGCTGGTCGAAGAGACTAACCGGGTTTCCGCTCGCTCCTCCGGTGCAGTGTCCCATGCCTGGCACCTCGAAGTGACGGTAGAAATCATGCACCTCCGGAATAAGTGCCGAGACTTCGTTGTAGTACTTGGTCGTGCCCTTCGAAGGGAGGAGCTCGTCGATCTGCGAGACTGTCAGTATTTGCCCAGAGAAGGCACTTTTCGGGGGAAGAAGACTCACTAAGCCGTGGAAAGTGACAATCTTGCCACCGGACTCACGAAAAGCAGTCAAGTCGGGATCGTCAGTCCCGATGATGGAATTGTATCGCTGGCGACCCTGGTGAGCCAACCAGTCAAAGTCCGCATGACTTACGTTAGACAGGTCCAGCTCTGCGCCTCTCGCCACGAACAGGGACAGCCACTGCGTGGCAATGGCCAGCGGAACGCCCACGCAAGATGACCCAGTGCAGTTGGTCACCGCAACGCCGGCCGTGATATCGGTGCCCGGGTTCAGGCCAAACCACGTCTGTTCCCCCTGCGCGTTCCGCAGGCCCTGCCATGTCGCATTTACGACAGCCGCTGCCGCCGAGCTAATAGTAGCTGATTCGGAACAGTTGATAGCCCTGCCCGCCAGCTTGAACGGATCGAAGCTGCTCAGACACCCGTCGGCGTCACTGATGATTCCGTCTTCGAGGCCGTCCAGGCCGTCGCAGGCCGAGACTGCGGCTGCTGTGATCGCTTGCATCTCACAGGGCGCAGGGTATTCACCGAGCATGTTCATTAACTGCTGCGGCCACAGCAGACTGGGAAAGAAGTCGGTCCACTGGATCCCGGGAGCTCCCGCCGCGATGCCGTCGTACTGCGTCGGGTATCTCTGCGCCAGCATGAGTCCCTGTCGGCCGCCCTGCGAGCAGCCGTTCCAGTATGAGTAGTCCGGTCCGCGCCCATAGTACGACTTGATGAGCGACTTTCCAATGATGGCCTAAAGCAACGGTGAGACAGACTTCTAAGCCCAGAATAATGGAGTATTCTTACCCCATCGTCCAGCGACACCGACGCAAGATTCTGCAAAGCGTACATGTTCACGTTGCCTGGGCTAAGAAGAGCCCATGGGCTGGCATCCTCGGCATTGCCAAGCCCGGCATCCGTCGTGATGGTCGCGTAGCCGTCCCACACTGCGCCGCTCATGGCGGTGTAGAAGGGGGCAGCACGGCCAGCGACCCATCCGCCGCCTCCAACGGCTTGAAGACGCCCATTCCATCCGCCTGCCGGGAGCCAAGCCTCGACCACGATGCTATCGTCCTGTCCAGGATGTGTATAAACTACCGTGACGTTGCAGAAACTGGCGTTGTTCACTTCGACTGGCGGCTGGGTAAATCGCACCGCTGAAGGGACCGAAACGCTGTGGTTGGTGACGAGGTTTGCCTGCACGGAGAGTATGTTGGCTCCAAATAAGGCAATGTCGCCGAAGGTCGCTGATGAACATGCTGGAACCGACATGACGGCGAGATGGCAGACAATCCACGAGGCCCAGGATAACAATGATGGTACTTTGCACTGGAAATCAGAGCTACATCTTCTTAATAAGTCTCTCTTATGTAGTTCAGACTACCTTATCATTGTTTCTTTTTCCATAAAGGAAGAAATTGACCGGGGCCAGTTTGATGGGGAGACGGTAGCGGCGCAGCGAATATTATGAGGCAGTTTGCGCACATTCTAGCCATTCCCAACGAGCATTCACAAACAATCTTGCAGGGTCTTTATTGCGGCGTTTTTCTGCCTAGAGCCAAGAGCGTAAGCGACATATATTAAGCCCCTTGCATCGCCAAACTAATACAAGCAGGGGGCAGCAAAATTTCGGAAGCCAACCCCGCGAGACGGATCGGGTCTCGGTGCTGTGATGTCCGCACCATCTCACAAAACGCGCAGCGGCTCTTGTACTTGACAGTTTCGAAATAGCTCCTAAGTTTCTGACTTCTACGCGAAGGGCTACGATTGCTGATTGCGTGTCATACGTAAGTATCTTGGTTTATTATCGCGGTGTAATTTGCCTTTTTCGTACTCTGCCTCTGCACGAAAAGAATGTGCTACTATGGAAGGTTTGATAGAGCAGGCATCATGAGGTTCGTACATCGTCACAGAGCTATGCATCAAACCTGACAGATACTAGGGCAAAGAGAAAGATATGAGTTGTGATGATAGCTCTGCGGTGGAAAATGAGCATTTAGAGAGTCCTGCACTGTTGTTTTGATAAAGATCCAGCCTGCATCTAAGTTCTTCATCAAGAAGCGCGATTGACACCGAGGGCGATGAAAACCTCTCCATACAAAGCTCATCAGAATCTCCCAAGATTAGGAACTAAATTAGAAACTCTACGTCGCCGTGGTTCTACTCCGGTATCCCAGGATCAACACGCCTAGATAAACGACAATTAAACACGTTACTTTTATTGCTACGAATAGACAGCATCATGGAAGGTCTGAGAAAGCACGCAAACTTCTTCATCTTCTCTACGGTAACGTCGAAAGCCCCCAGAGTGTTCAACACTGTCGGTAAGTCCTGATGAACACGTACACGAATATTTGTTTTTCAAAGTCGGGCTCTCTCTGGATGGACGGTGCCCTGGGTGCTTGATCATGGGCCTCGAATTTCGAGATTTGGGATAACGTTCTGACACTGCTGATTGGAGACTGGGAGGGGTCTCCGGCGAGGGGCGGAACTCGTTTCTGATGAAGGTGAACAATGACACACTGGGCCAAGATCAGATCTATGGTCTTTGGACCACGGAGGTGCGCTCGAATTGAGCGATGGGCAACCATGGCAGTCGGCATCGTGGATCATCACCAGCCCAGCTCACGCAGCTCCGTGGGTATAAAATTGCAGCAAGCATCTTCTTTCGGTAGAATATCGGACCAACGAAATGTAGCAGGCCTACTGCTTTCCAGTTAGGAGCATGCTATCTGAGCTCCCACGTTGGTTGGACAGCTAGGGACTTTATCCCTTCATCCGGAGTCCGCAGCTTGCCTAGTTCAGGCTCTTGCAAGGCATTCGGGCAGGATACATGATGGATAGCGTCAGAAGAAGACGGAAGGGCTAAGAAAGCTAGACACAGCTTTCTTGGTGTCTCTTGAGCACTTGCAAGAGAGAGCACGGATATGGCTGAATGCTTTTGGGAAGAGGAGCCTATGCCAAGCACACCGTTGTCTCTATTCGAGATTGAACTGGCAGCTGGGCAATGCATCTCTTACGTCGCTTGTCAAATCGCATAACGGCCTCTCAAGAACTCCAGGCTTTTCCTCCCCAGGTATACGAGACTTTCAGCAGTGTACATATGCCGCACTGCTGTCTGCTGTCATATGAAAATGGCCTTCGGGGAGGATGCTATCGAGCTTGTCCTACTTTTCTCCCTCGCGCCAGCGGAATCAAAGCTAACTCTCTCTTGGAACCTAGGAAAACATCCTAGCGATTCATGCTTCAAGTCTCCGCATATTCAAGTCGCCCACCCGTAACAAGCTTGCCTATAGCTGCACATCGGACATGGCGCCCTGCGTCTCTGGCGCCTGTCTCAGTATACTCAAAGGGGATTCATACGAGTCTGGCAGCTCTCCTGGAACGATGTACCTATTCTGGAACCAAGGCTTGCTTCATATCCGACCCTGGAAGACACCACGCGCGTTAGACAGGAGCGACCACCTCTTCGCGTGGTGCGACAAACAGGAGATTTGTGGTTATAGTGTATCTTTCGTCCAAGAACCTATGAAGCGTTGCAAAAGGAATGACCTGGAAGTGCGATGTCCACCTGAATGGATATCCTAAAAAAATCGCCATGTGCACCTGTATAGGCCCCCCCCCCCCCCCCCCCCCCCATCAACGGCACACGGAAAGAGCCCCGGAATGCGGTCTTCGGCGCGGTCCCGGACCCGATTCCGGAAGTGGAGACATTCAAACGCCGGACGCCGGCGGGATGTGTGACTTCAAGAGACTCCGTTTCGGAGCGGTCCAGAACGTTTCTTCACAGTGCCTAGGTAGTCAAAGGTAAAAGCCTACCCCAAAAAGATCACAAACTTTCGCGCGACGACCCCAATCGAAGGCACGTCATCCCGACCCTCTCGGGCGTTTAAACCTAACAACAAAACCTACGGCCATATCCCCCTTGGAGATCTATTCGAATCCTCATAATCAAGTCATCATCACTCCAAGCCATCGGCTCCATTTGGGCCCAGAAAAATTCGGATTCACTTGTCACGCAACGCTCCTAAAGCACCCAGGACAGAGGGCTACGTATGCGATGCAACTGGCCAGGGGCTATCCCCATCCCCTCACGTCGCACATATCCAGGCTCTCACCTGCCACGAGAAACGTCCGATGTCATGAACCTTCCGATCACTGCAACGACGGAGCTCTCAAGAATCCGAAAGTCCGGTTCACGATAGTTGGGCTGATTGGCCCCATTTCGTTTCGAGTGTCGCCGTTCGGTTACTCAGCACCCTGCGAAGGTGTTGCCAGTTGGAGCATGTCTGTCGTTGCGAAATTGGTGTGCAGCTGTCAGAGGCCACGACGGTACACAGATTACTGATTAGGGAAACATGAGATCATGCGCTCGAGCAACGAAGACTTGGCGGGGGGTGGTCTCTGCGGAGGTGCGTCGTGAGTACATATGTTGAGTTGGGACGATGCGTGCAAGATTGCGTGTTGCATTTCTATTCACGAGTCCTCGAAGGCTAGGTCGATGGTGCACATGGTACGGGGAGCGTTTGTTGTCTCCTGGAGGACATTGCAGGGTGACCGAATCGGCCCCGAACAGAAGCCAAAACGGGAGTTACCCGAGAAAGAGCCGCGGATTACTTGTTTCTGAAGTGTCAGCTGTGGTGACCCTGTCGAATCGAGGCCTCGCTAGAACGAGTTTGCAGAAGAGAGTCGCAGATGGAAAAACTCTATCTTGAACGCATGCCCCGCTGACAGAAGAAAGCAAAGGGACAGCATTGCTCCCTGCATCGGGTCGGGTTCGAAGACGGCAAACAATTTTCGTTCGAACGATGACAAGTCGACTGTTCCTTTTTTCCTTTTTCGGCACGAAAGTCTGAACTTTGAAGGGAGACAGTCTGCCAGCGTCGTGGGCCGCTCGGAAAACGACAACGGCGAGCGAATTGACGTCGTTCGCTCGGGTGGGATGAGGAGGTGGTGGTGGAGGGTGGGAAGGATGCATAAGCTTAGAGTCGTGCGTGCTGCATGGCGCACCGGGTGTTGGGGCGAGTGACGGCGAGCGAGTGACCACAGTGCGTTTGTCGGTTGGCTTTCGCGTCCTTGTTTCGTGTCCTGGGTCGCGGCAGTTGAAGCCGAGACGATTCGCGGAGTGTTGTGCGGCGGCAGGCAATACATTTGCAAGCAGCGAGCGGAGAGGAGAGCAGAGGCGGAAGCAGCAGGCCATGCGCTGGCGTGCTGACCGCAATGCGCGCGATGCGTCACGCCGTTCCTCGGCTCGCCAATGTTAGCTGCGATGAGACGGACGGACTTTTTGTCAAGTTGTGCGGATGGGCGAATTTTAGCGGAGCTTGGCAATTTGACCACGACATAATGTCTTGCAGCGGACTGGGACTGCGACGTAAGCAATTCCTAATTTCTCATCAACTGGCCTTTTGTCAGGAATGACGACAACGAGCGACGGCTGGGGTTGTGTTGTTTGGAAAATAGGAATGAACATTAGGAATCGTCGCCGAGCCTTTCGGCCGATCGAGGCCGAGAGACACGGAAGGCTGGAGGAGCCATCCGTGAACGGGTGACCTGCGGCGGGAGGGCGAGCGGGAGGCGTGGCGGCAGGGGCCACGCTGCGGAAAGGTTGTCAGGGAAAAGTCCCCGACAGGACGCCGGCCGTGACTCTCGAGTCGCGTCCTGTCTTGCGTGGCACAGCGCCGCCATTTGCTGCAATATGTACTACTCGTGGCCCCGTCGTCGTCGTCGGCTCCGTTGCACTGTCGCATGCAACGCAACCGCACCTCGACCGTAGTAGTCCACACATTCGCCTCGTTGATATTGATCTTTCTAGAGCCTGGTCTTCTTGCAGTCGTCGGTGCGGTGAGTCAGTCGGGAACGGGCTTGGCGACATGGCAAAAGTCCAGGGTTGCTCCGAGTGCTTGATAAGCCATGATTAGTTTCGAGTGGACAGCAAACAAGGCGCCGCGAGTGAGATTTTCGCTTTCGGAATGAAGGCCCGGCGTTGCCAAGAGGTTGTGACCGCCGCGACGGCGGACGAACGACGAGGAGGAAGCTGCTGGTGCTGAGCCTGATCCTGCTGCTCGGATTTTGGAACATGGGCCCCGCGGGGCGCGGTACCTGTAGTACCCAGTGCTCCACAGGGGACTTTTTCATTTTTTCGTCGTCCCTCCACTCGAATGTTTTTTTTTCTGCTCATGTCTTGCTGTGTGACGTGCGGACCTGCGTGGTGGCTCAGGTAAGGGGCAACGACAGACGGCAGCTGGAGCGCATCGCCATTCGCAATTCGCAATTCGCATCGCAATCTCTCGCATGGGGGCCATGCTGCGTACCACAGGCACCCGTGGAAATATTACCCACAAAGGGGAAAGGCGCTGGACCCTCTTATCAGATCTGCGGGCCGTTTGTGAGATGGCATTGGGAGGTGGAAGGCGGGCGGCGGAAGACATCCGGAGGAGAGCAAAGGTCGAGATATGCTTCTTTTAGCTGGTGGAGGAAGAGCGGGAGTTTGGCGGGAAGACTGCGGGAAGGGCAGATGGCGGAAACTCTGGTCTGTGGGCACGCACGCGGCGACAGCAGCAAGGCAAGAGACGATAGCGAGATCTGAATCCGTAAATTCGAGGAGCCTCGACCGGGATGCTGATGGCTCAATTGCAGAGGCATGTTGGGAGTTTGCCGTGTTGGAGGCGCGCAGAAGGTGATTTGCTGATGGCAGACCAAACATTGGCAGCTGGCTTCTCTGATTGGCCACTCTTTGCCGCTGAGTAAGCGGAGGTTCCGAAAGAGGCACTGTGGGAGGTCACACAGCAGGACCCCACATCTGGCGGATGACTCGAAACCGATGGTGGTGCCCCACAAACCTGACAAGTCGCGATCTGGAAGGAGGTGATTGGGCAATGGTCAAACGTGCTTTCCAACGACGGAAGCCACGAAAGAAACGACGGCAGGCAGGGGTCACGTCCGGCAGCAGCGCCACCGCTAGGTGCCTTCCTGCGTACGGATACTGCGTAGGTACGGCATCCAGCCGGGCAGGGGCCGAAAGACGTGGAACTTCAATGGAAGGCGCAGGCATTCGAAGACTCCAGTACCTGCCCTTTAGGGGTGGGGACTCAGTTTTGCAGCTCTGCAGACGACGGGAAAAGGCACCTCAGCGTTCGGCTCCCACCTCGCGTCAGCTGGCAATGGCAAGTTGGCAACTGGCAACTGGCTGACACTAAGGTACTTGCGACTTGGAAGTCGTTCTCTTCTCCACTCTTTCACCCATCCATTTTCTTTTCTTCTTTTACGCCGTCTGCAGACAACACAACGTGCATCCCCCCCTTGGGTTCCCTTGGCAGCATCAGTGGAGCAGCTACTGCACCCAACGGTGATTTGCTTTTTAGTGTTTGCGTTTTGCGACCGGAGTTAGGACAACGACGATGCCATTTCCATTGGCCTGGATACCTGCGTTGCAATTGTCGTATCTACTGCGCACACTTGATGCAGATTATCCCTACGGCAGTTTGCCTTCCACGTCTGCGCCTGCAAGAACGTCTGCGCCTGCAAGAGTGTCTGCGCCTGCACGGCAGGCTGCCAATTGACGTCGGGACGTGTTCCGATCAAGAGATCTGCCAAATACATCCTTGACTGGCAGGTGATACGCAGTGCAGCGCCTGTTGTCAGATAACTACCTTAGTACGGGCAGCAAGTATCTCTGCTCGTCTGAGAACCGCACATCGCCAACTCAACTCTGATGAGTTGCCGTCCATCTTGGCTCCCGGAGCTGGCTATAGCCGCATTCGCCTTGCTGCGCACCTGCACTCTAAAAGCAGATACTTGTACACTGACCTACACACGAAGCAGCTGTCAGCAGCGATGCAGTTCTTTTCCGATGACGCCTCGGTAGGCACACGGACAGCCAGCACCCGATCGCCCTCTTCGTCCCGTCTCATCCCATCGCTGACCGCCTTTCCCTCAAAAGATCGGAACAACACCCTCTCTGTCACAATGTGGCTGCCATGCCGAACTTTCCCACCACACCTTTCCCTCCACCGGCGCCCAGCACGCCGTCTGACTCCCACACTCCCAGCCGTCTGGTCTGTGACCGCAACAGTATCACGATGGCTCAAGATGGCTCATCGTGTACATGCACCACCCGTGGAACTCAACTCGCGCCAAGCCAAGAGAAGGATGATCCACATAGCCGTACCCCCACCTTTGCGTCTTGCCCCTAATTGGAAGAGTTCCCAAGTTCCTAAGCCGTACATGGCAACCGGGGGGTCGGCACGTCGCCTGGGTCTCCCCCGACATTTTATTAGCAGTGGGCCCCTCTCCGCCGCCCTCCACCTTGTCAGATGCAGTCGCATCTTTTGGAAGCCCTGGCAACTCGCACTCAGGACCCAGAAAAAAAGTACATTGTGTACGGAGGGTGCAGGCCTTGGGTGTTTGGGCGGAGGTGCTTAGCAGCTCCAGATACGGCACCTACATATCCTAAGTGCCAAAGCTCGGTAGGCAGGTAACTCCTGTGAAGTTGCCTCACGCCCTACCACCCAACGAAAGACACAGAGACGCAGAGACACGGAGCTGGAGCTTTCCCTCACAACACAATCAGCTGCCGGGTACCCACCAACGGGCTTAAGACGTCCTACTTCCGGGGCCCGACTCCGGCTGAAATTGTCATTGATCCTTGATTGGTAATATTTCTGTTGGTTGGGGGGGTCCCGAAGTCGATCCGACAGAGACAGACCCAGACCCAGACCCAGCGTTGCCCAGCCCAGCACCAGCTCCAACTCCTCCTACCTAGCCAGCCTGTCGTCCTTAGTGCGGACACTTTATTTTTTTTCCCCTTCTCCTAAATTTTTGTCTGCCTTCTGCTCTCATAAGCTTCCTCCTCCAGACCTCTCTCTCCTCCGTCATCTCGGTCTGCGTCTCGGGTCGACGGCGGTTGCTTGTTTGTTTCTTGCTCCTTTCCTCCGCCGAAAGACTCACACACTCCCTCAACAAAAGACCCATTGGGTACAACGATACTTCCACCTCTCCAACCTTTTCACTACTTCATATTAGACACCGTTCGTCCCTCGCTCTTCTCGATCATCCATCCGCACGGTACATCGACTCAGGCAAGGTACACTCCACCACATTCGTCTCACCGGCACGGACCAGCAACCGCCACTTTCCGGTCGTCTAGGATCGCCATCGTCACTCAATCCTCTATTTGAGTTCTCACCCGCGCCGATTTTCAGGACCTCCTTCCTTTTCGATCCCACATACGAACTGCCTCGCAGTGAACCAAGAACCCGATCGCGAACGCCACCTCATCCCAACGGTCCCAATGGCGGACCGGGATAACGAGAAGCACCAGGAGGCTGCCGCCGCTGGCAGCCCCAACGAGAAGATCAACACCAACGCCGAGACTGCGCCTGCCCCGCGATCCTCGTCTTCAACCTCGACCGCCGCCGACGCCGAGCAGCAGAGGGAGGATGCCCGCGCCAACAACCCCGATGGCTTCTCCGCCATCCACGGCGGCATTTCTGTGCACCAGGCGGAAGCTGACTTTGCGGAGCTCCAGCGCGAGCTGTCTGGCTTGTCGCGCGCAAGCAGAGTGAACAGTCGCAACAGCCGTAGGAAGTCCGAAGATGTCGAAAAGACCGTCGCAAACGTCAACTCAGCCACCCCGTCCTCCGACACGGACGGCGAGCAATTTGACTTGGAAGCCGTCCTGCGCGGTGGCGTCGAGGCCGAGCGCGAGGCCGGTATTAGACCCAAGCACATTGGTGCTTACTGGGACGGGCTTACTGTCATGGGCATGGGCGGCACCACCAACTACGTTAAAACCTTCCCCGATGCTTTCGTCGACTTCTTCGACTATGTGACTCCCGTCATGAAGATGCTGGGCTTGGGTAAGAAGGGTGTGGAGGCTACTCTGCTGGACCACTTCAAGGGTGTTTGCAAGCCTGGTGAGATGGTCCTGGTGCTGGGTAAGCCTGGCTCAGGATGCACCACCTTCCTCAAGACCATTGCCAACCAGCGCGCCGGTTTCACCAGCGTCACTGGCGATGTTCGGTACGGACCTTTCACTGCCGATGAGTTCAAGAGGTATCGCGGTGAAGCTGTTTACAACCAGGAGGACGACATCCACCACTCTACTCTCACCGTCGAGCAGACTCTCGGCTTCGCCCTCGACACCAAGGTCCCCGCCAAGCGCCCCGCTGGCATGTCCAAGAACGACTTCAAGCAGCAGGTCATCACAACCCTCCTGAAGATGTTCAACATCGAGCACACCCGCCACACCGTCGTCGGCGACGCTTTCGTGAGAGGTGTGTCCGGTGGTGAGCGCAAGCGCGTCTCCATCGCAGAGATGATGATCACCAACGCCTGCGTTCTGTCCTGGGACAACAGCACCCGCGGTCTCGACGCCTCCACCGCGCTTGACTTCGTCAAGTCTCTCCGCGTCCAGACGAACCTCTACCAGACCACCACCTTCGTCTCCCTGTACCAGGCCTCCGAGAACATCTACAACCTCTTCGATAAGGTCATGGTCATCGACGCCGGAAAGCAGGTCTACTTCGGCCCTGCAAAGGAAGCCCGCGCCTACTTCGAGGGTCTCGGCTTCGCCCCCCGCCCGAGACAGACGACCCCTGACTACGTGACCGGCTGCACCGACGAGTTTGAGCGCGAGTACGCCGCTGGCCGTTCCCCACAGAACGCTCCCCACGACCCCGACTCCCTCGCTGAGGCCTTCAAGACGTCCCAGTTCCAGAAGCAGCTCGACAGCGAGATGGAGGAGTACAAGGCTCTTCTCGCCCAGGAGACCGACAAGCACGAGGACTTCCAGGTTGCTGTCCGCGAGGCCAAGCGCGGCTCATCCCACCGCTCCGTCTACGCCGTCGGCTTCCACCTCCAAGTCTGGGCTCTCATGAAGCGCCAGTTCGTCCTCAAGCTCCAAGACCGCCTCTCCCTGTTCCTCTCCTGGCTCCGCTCCATCGTCATCGCCATCGTCCTCGGTACTCTCTTCTTCCGTCTCGGCTCCACTTCCGCTAGCGCCTTCAGCAAGGGTGGTCTCATGTTCATCTCCCTCTTGTTCAACGCTTTCCAGGCCTTCTCGGAGTTAGGAAGCACAATGACAGGTCGTTCGATCGTCAACAAGCACAAGGCGTACGCTTTTCATCGTCCCTCGGCTCTCTGGATTGCCCAGATCATCGTCGATCAGGCCTTCGCGGCGAGTCAGATCTTGGTTTTCTCGGTTATCGTCTATTTCATGTCTGGATTGGTCCGCGATGCCGGCGCCTTCTTCACATTCTACCTTATGATCTTGTCTGGCAACATCGCCATGACTCTTTTCTTCCGTATAGTGGGTGTTATTTCACCGTGGGTAATCCAGTTTCCCTTCATGAGGCTCAATAGCTAACATCCGCAGTGATTTCGACTACGCCATCAAGTCCGCCGTCGTCCTCATCACGTTCTTCGTCGTAACCTCTGGCTACCTCATCCAGTACCAGTCCGAGCACAAGTGGATCCGCTGGATCTACTGGGTGAATGCCCTGGGTCTCGCCTTCAGCGCCATGATGGAAAACGAGTTCTCGCGCTTGATGCTGACCTGTTCTGACGAGTCCCTCATCCCCTCAGGGCCGGGCTACACCGACATCAACCATCAAGTCTGCACGCTTCCGGGATCCGTTTCAGGCACGACGGCCGTCGATGGCTCCGCCTACATCGCCAGCGCTTTCTCCTACTTCAAAGGTGACCTCTGGCGCAACTGGGGAATCATCTTCTCCTTGATCGTCTTCTTCCTCATCATGAACGTCACTCTTGGCGAGTTGATCAACTTCGCAGGCGGCGGCAATAATGCAAAGGTATACCAGAAGCCCAATGAGGAGCGCAAGAAGCTCAACGACGCTCTCATGGAGAAGAGGGCCGCTAAGCGTCGCGGCGACAACACCGATCAGAGCTCCGATCTCACCATCAACTCTGTCAGCGTTCTCACCTGGGAGAACCTCAACTACGACGTCCCCGTCCCCGGCGGCACTCGCAGACTCCTCAACAACATCTTCGGATATGTGAAGCCCGGCCAACTTACTGCTCTGATGGGTGCCTCCGGCGCCGGCAAGACGACCCTCCTCGACGTTCTCGCTTCCCGCAAGAACATTGGTGTTATCGGCGGTGATGTACTGGTCGACGGCGTGAAGCCCGGCAAGCAGTTCCAGCGCTCAACTTCCTACGCCGAGCAGCTCGATCTCCACGACCCTACCCAGACCGTCCGCGAAGCCCTCCGCTTCTCCGCTCTGCTGCGCCAGCCTTTCGAGACGCCCGAGGCTGAGCGGTTCGCCTACGTCGAGGAAATTATCGCTCTTCTCGAGATGGAGCACATCGCAGACTGTATCATCGGCAGCCCTGAATTCGGTCTGACCGTCGAACAGCGCAAGCGCGTCACCATTGGCGTCGAGCTAGCCGCGAAGCCCGAACTCCTTCTTTTCCTCGATGAACCCACCTCCGGTCTTGACTCCCAGAGCGCATTCAACATTGTCCGTTTCCTCAAGAAGCTCGCCGCCGCCGGCCAGGCCATCCTGTGCACCATTCACCAGCCGAACGCTGCCCTCTTTGAGAACTTTGACCGTCTCCTGCTCCTCCAGCGCGGCGGCCGCACCGTTTACTTTGGTGACATTGGCCAGGACGCCGTCGTCCTCCGCGACTACCTGAAGCGCCATGGCGCTGTAGCCAAGCCCACTGATAATGTTGCCGAGTACATGCTGGAGGCCATCGGCGCCGGCTCCGCCCCGCGCGTGGGCAGCCGCGACTGGGCCGACATCTGGGACGACAGTGCCGAGCTTGCTAACGTCAAGGACACGATTTCTCAGCTGAAGGAGCAGCGCATGGCCGCCGGCCGCACCGTCAGCGCCGACCTCGAGAAGGAGTACGCCTCTCCGCAGATGCACCAGCTCAAGGTCGTCGTCCGCCGCATGAATCTCTCCTTCTGGCGCAGCCCCAACTACCTCTTCACCCGCCTCTTCAACCATGTCATCGTCGCCCTCATCACCGGTCTGACCTACCTCAACCTCGACGACAGCCGCTCCTCGCTGCAGTACAAGGTCTTCGTCATGTTCCAGGTCACCGTCCTCCCGGCCCTCATCATTACCCAGGTCGAGGTCATGTTCCACATCAAGCGCTCCCTCTTCTTCCGCGAGGCCTCCTCCAAGATGTACAACCCCATCACCTTCGCCAGCGCAATCACCATTGCCGAGCTGCCCTACTCCATCCTCTGCTCCGTCGCCTTCTTTTTGCCGCTCTACTTCATGCCCGGCTTTCAGTACACTCCCTCTCGCGCCGGCTACCAGTTCTTCATGATCCTGATTACGGAGCTCTTCTCCGTCTCCCTCGGCCAGGCCCTCGCCTCCCTCACCCCGACGCCCTTCATCTCCTCCCAGTTCGACCCCTTCATCATGATCACCTTCGCCCTCTTCTGCGGTGTCACCATCCCCGCCCCGCAGATGCCCGGCTTCTGGCGCGCCTGGCTTTACCAGCTGGACCCCTTCACCCGCCTCATTGGCGGCATGGTGGTCACCGCTCTGCACGACCTCAAGGTCGCCTGCACGTCCGCCGAGTTCAGCCCCTTCAAGGCTCCCGACGGCCAGACCTGCGGAGAGTACATGCAGCCCTTCTTCGAGCGCGGCGGACCTGGCTACCTGGCCAACAACAATACTCAGGACTGCGAATACTGCGCCTACAAGATCGGCGACGAATTCTACACGCCCCTCGGTCTTACGTTCGACAACCGCTGGAGGGACCTGGGCATCTTCATCGCGTTTGTGGGAAGCAACCTGATCATCCTCTTTGCTGCTGTAAGTTGATAATTCCCAATCTTTCCGCCGAACAATGACTAACCCCCCGACAGAGCAAGTTCTTGAACTTCAACCGCAGATAAATCCCCTTTCCTCCCCCAACCCGTACATTATTTTCCTTTTTCGTATGTTGCATGGAAATGAAACGCGCACGTCGACATGCACGTTATTCCATCCGCCACACAAATGTTTTCTTGTGAGGCAAAACCACTGGCATTTGCAGATACCATCAAATTGGAGTCTTGGGCGAATTAAAAGAGAGAGAGAAACCGTGTTCTGTTTTTGACGAGAAGATGGGAAAGATGAGAAGAAGATTAGAGAACGCCTTCATTGCGCGCGCAGCATGGCCTTGCATGGGGATATCACGCCTTTTCCCCCAACCTGTCTGGCACCTTTGAGTGCCGACCATCATTATAGCATAGAGCTTTTACGTAATTTAATAGATGTGGAGAGATTGTACGAATTTGAGCATGGCTTTCTGTTTGAGACGGTTGGCCTGCAAGTCCATGGAAGCATGATCGTTATGCGCCAGTAGGCTTTTCTAGTAGTTCATAACTGCCTGCCAACCACTCTGCGCGGCAGGAGATGGGAAGGCTAAAACACACGTCTTTCCCGATTATGTTACACGTTCGAACTCATAGACGTCGCGAATCGGAGATTTAATATGTGAGACATTCTCACTGAATATTTATTCAATCTCGCCCGTCCTCTCTGTCTTTTACTTTCTCGGAAGTATACTGGGAAGAAAGCTCATCACGCCGAGGGAGCAGGTCTTGTCTTCAACCCAGTTACGCAAGCATAAATGGCCATCATCACGATCATCGAAGCTTGTGATCGTCGACGCGCAATCGGAACGATATAGCGCGTCTTGATTTGCGGCCAGTAGAAGAAGTGGTTGTTGCATTGACAAGCTTTTCAAAGGTGAAACGATATTTTCAAGGAACAGGTTGTGTGGCCCTCGCCAGTATACATCGCCCCTCTGCCAGATGCAGCTTCCTGTTTTCATGTCCAGCCCACATTTTACGTATAATACAAGTGACGGGTGAACACTTTGATCGGGGTGCTCGATCTGCGTCGCTGGCTCGGGTTCAACTATATGAAACGCCGTTTGCCAAGTTGTTCTTACGCTCAATGGCTCCTCCAACGCTGGTATCCCTCATTAGCGGCTGAGAATCTTGGGTGGGCGAACCACCTTGGGCCCGGGCGGTATCACTGGTGTTCGTGGCTATCAAATCATTCAAGGCACACCGTTTACATGAGCTCCTCAGAAACGACAGCTTTCTAATGTTGACACCGAGTCTCGAACACACGACAGCAAGCTCTGCTCATGACGGGAGCCACTGTGTCCGTCATCATCGGTGTGCTTCTATGATTCGACGTGGGATCAAACAGCAAGGTGACGAGTCGATACAACGGAGGGGCGAGCTTCTTCGCGCTAACTGTTGCGCAATATCGGCCGATGGGGGCGCTTAGGAAAGGAGACTGATTTCAAATTAACAGTTGGACCAGCAGCCGGTTGGCAGAGCTAGTGTTTCAAGAACCCTCATGAGAGAAGAGATCCCTTCGGCCCATAGCCGTCTTATTCAAAGAATTTGCGACAAGATAACAGGATACGGCAAATGTTGCATTGTACAGACCGTCTTTTCACAGATGCTCACCAATCTCGCGTAATACCTACTGCCTCCAGAACGACTCCCACGCTTCCTTGCATAGCTCTTCGCGGATTTGCTGCAGATAGTCTCTGAATGCCACTGGCTCTTCGCCCTCGAGCATAATTCTCCCGTCCACGACACCTTTCCATCCCTTGATGGGCGCCTCGATGTACTCGTGATCCAGCGGACACTGCGGCATGTACCGGGGTCTACTTGAACTATGATGATCATCTTGGCTCCTTATCTTGTAGCAGTCCTCGCACAGGAAACATTCAGAACAGACGAGGCAGAGGTAGGAAACGCGTCCCGCCCAGGAGGCGAACTTGGCCGTGGGCATGCAGCCTCCGTCGCAGAACAACACTGTATCGTGATCGAGGTCGCCTTCATCACCCTTAGGCCGCGTCGCAGAATCCTCCTCGCCGCCGTTGTCGGAATCGTCGTCACTACGTTCTTCTTCTCCATCTCCCGCGTTCGCGTCCTTCACGTTGGGGTCTAGGCGGGACATTTGCGCGGAGAGGAGAATCTGCGCCGCCCTTTTGAGCCTCTGCCCGTCCTTGACGGTCCCGCCGAGAATGGCCAACGATATCGCCAAGCAAACCAGATTGTCCCGGTCATTCCAGCCCACGTTGTCACTGAGGGCCCCCACGCAGGAATCGACGACACCCTGCAGCGTCTGGTGAAACTTCTCGGCCGGACCCAGTTTGAGATACATCCGGGCGAGGACGATCTGCCGATACAGCAGAGCAGTGTTCGAGATCGGCGGCACGTCCAGCGCGAGGGGCCGCATCAGGAGCCCCTCGACCGCGCCCAGAAGCTCCCGCTTGCGCTTCACGTCTGCGGACTCCCGGAAGAGGCGGTACAGGACCTCGCTCTGGAAGGTGTTGGCATTGTTCAGTGTGGCTTCGGGCGCCTCGCCCGTCACGGCGTACGGCCAGCCGGTGGACCCGCTGTCCAGGGCCTGGTCGAAGACGGCCCTCGCGGCCTCGAGGTCTCTTGTCGCGTTGATGTGGAGAAAGCCGAGCTCGACGAGTAAAGGAGCGGACGCGTTGACGTTGTCCAGCAGTCTGATCGAGTCCTGGTACATCTGGACGACAAAGGCCACCTCTCCGGACTCGACTGCCGCGCGAATCACGGCCTGGTAGACCGAGTTCCAGGTGTCCCAGCAGAGGTAGGCCAGCCGTTCGAGTGGGGACCACGTCTTGAGCGTCCTGATGAACTCCTGCTTGCCGGGTTCATGCTCGAAGAGCTTCATCTGGGCTCTCAGAGCGTCGCCCGTCACGAGGTTGTTCGGGTCAACTGATCTCGCCAGCTCGTACGATGCAGCAGCGTCCTGACGTCTCCCGAGCTTGGTTTCGATCTGAGCTTTGGTGATGTAGACCGAGCGACGAAGAGGGAGCGGAACCGACTCGTCGTGTGCTTGGCGCAGGCAAGCCTGGATGTCTTCGTATGCCGCTTGCGGATTGCCTCTGGTACGAATTCGAGAGAGCAGCTCGAGCGACTGTACGCGCTCGAGTGGCGTTTGCGAGTAATTCATGGCTTTGAGACAGGTGCTCTCTGCAGGTTGAACATGTTTGTACAGGAACTGAAGGGCCGCAAGCCAGTGATAGCCATTAGAGCCCAGATCGATGTCTCCAAAGAGACCGTCAAAGCCGAGCACTGCCTGTTCGATCGAGAGTGCCTCTGAAACATCGCCAACCGCAGAGGCGAAGTTTTCTCTCGCTTGGTTCTCAAGCATTGATTCTTTATCGCACTATGATGAGTTAGCACTGTCCCAGAAGGATTCTTTGTCAAACTCACAATCCCCAAAGCATGCTTGGCTGCTAAGAATGAGACTTCAGCTGTTTTGATATCGACCGCATCTTGGAGTCTGCGCACATGTGACTTGGCAAGTTGGACCAGGCAGTCTCTGGGGCGTTCCGCAATGAGAGCCCACCACTCGGCAGCCTCCTTGCTGAAAGACACTTTCGCATCAAGAAGGAGGCCAGCCCACGAGTGAAGTCTGTCGAAGAACGAGTCGTCGAATTTCTCATCGTCGTAAATGGCGTACTCGATCTTCAGCTCCTGCTCCTGGGCCCTCGCGAACGAGCTCTTGTCCAGCATCAGCGAAGCGAACGTTTCCATCACTTCAGTCTGTTGCTCGACGTTCAAGTGCTCTGCTTCGATGCCGCGCCAGTGCTGAAGGACGTAGTTGAGCGCGTACTCCCGAAGACCTTTATCTATTTTCAGTTTGTTGTGATGCGCTGGCTGTATGAAGTTCACACAGGCGAGAAACATTTGTTTGTGTGCTTCTGATCTTCGTGGGTGGTGGCCCTCGTTGGGACTGACAGGCTCTTCCCGGAAGAAACCGCGCATAGAGCGTTCTCTGAACTTGATTGGAAGGTTTCCATCTTGATAGAGATCGTCCGACTGGGATGCCTTCTGGGCCTTTTCCAGCTCATCTATGGCGGTTCCCCAACCCCCACGCGACTGGATCTTTGCCCGTGTTTCGGCGCCCGAGTCCGGATCGCCGATCCGAAGGAGCTTGGCAAAGGGCTCCGGAATCTCTTCAAGATCGAAGTCATCCTCATTGGACCAGAACCGCAGCAGGGATAGGCCCTCGTTCAAGTTCATGGGCCTGAGGGAATACGCAGTCCATTGCAAGAGCTTGGATACGAGCTCACGGCGACTGGATTCGGTTCGACGGAAGCACTCTGCCGTCGTTACTTCGTACAGCTGGTAGAGGGTGCGGGGAAGAGGCTTTTCGAGGCTGCGTAGGACGGCGCCTTCGCGTTCAAGACTGTTGAGTCTTGCTAGTAAGTGTTCTGCATAGAGTATGTCTATCGCGGATCATTAGCTCTGGCATACCGAGGGATGAGGGAGACGAGGGTCGGAAAATCCGATCTTACTAGGTGCAATCTCCTCTGTCTTGTCAGCAATACGCTGCTGAATGTAACGGCTGAACTTTCTGAGAGCGCTCAGAGAGTTTATGCGAGCCCAGATGATGGTTCTCAGGTCGTCCATCTGCTTCTCCCTCGTGATTTCAATCTTCAAAGGGGGTTTCGAGGATGACTCCTGAACGGCGATGCCAGATCTAGCTGTGTACGCCATCGAGATCCTCAAAGCGCTTTCCTCGATAGTCTTGCTGAACTGCTCAAAGAGGGCAAGGTCGTCGTCAGCAATCTCATCGATTCCATCAAACACCAAGAACAAGCGGCCCTTTGAATCTTTGCCAAAGGCAACACCCAGGAGCTTGCGCAGCAGGTCGTCAGAGCTTCCGCGATCGATCTGAGACTCGTCGCGGACAACCTCCGCGTACATGGCCTCGCAAAGCTCTGGGCTCTGCTCGGCGACTTGATTGATGACGCTGATGACACCGTTGGTGAAGGACGAGAGGCTTTCGTTCTGCTCGCGAAAGTAGAACTGCGCCACACACGTGCGCCTCGACGAGTCTTTGGCCGCCTCCTGGCTCTTGAGGGCTTGGTAGATGGAGAACGCGAGGTGGCTCTTGCCCGTGCCCGGGGTTCCGGTGATGGCGAGGACGGTATTCGGCGGATCTTGCTGGTTCAGCCATCTTTCCCATTCAGGCTCCCGAAACACCCAGGCACACGTATCGGGCACGATCGTCTCCTGTAACACATGATACTCGTGATCGTCGCCTTCGACTTCCATCAGGGTGTTCCTAATTCCTTTCGCCGAGGGATGCTTGCCGTGCTCCGCAGCAGAGGGCTTGCCCTTCTGCTCGCCGCTGCCGCGTTGTTTGTTCTGGTCCCGCTTTTGGTCGTCAAAGGCCCTGAGGAGTTTGGCCATGTCGTCGCGGATGCTCTCGGTCGTGTCCCGGACGACGCTCATGACCTGCATCTGCTCCTCGAGCATCGCCGTGTGGGAGTGTTGGTTTTTTTGCAACTCCAAGGTCATTTTCTGAATCTCTTCGGTGTTGCCCAGGATGGCAAATTCAGTCGCCTCTTGAAGGCGTCGGATCCGCAGATCCATCTTCTTCCGAGCCCCTCCGAGCTCGCTGTCTTCGCCTTGGATTAAATTGCTGATCCATTTTTCTGGATACGTTAACAAAGACACCGCAGCTGATTGCTAGAAAGGAGGGATTTGATCTTACTAAAGCGACCAAGTTCGATGTACTTGTGTGCAAAGCCGCACATGGTGAGGAATGACGTGAAGACATCCATCAAACAGTTCTGGTACGCGTTGTACTTTGGAAGTCGGGTCTCCAGGATGACGATGCGCTGCAGGAAGCTGTTCATATCCTCGAAGAAGACCATCACGATGTCGTAATCCGCCGAAACCTTTCGACACGCCTGCAATTCCTGTTCAAACTTGTTTCAACCCACGAAAAGGCCTTTCTCAACTTACACTCAGCATGAACGTAACGGCGGTGCCAATCGCCGCGGCCGGCGGGAAGGCCGGCACGGCGGCTGCGACGAGCTGTTGAGCGCCCTTCTCAATGTAGTCCAGGTTCGCCGAGAAAAGGCCGCGCAACTTATCAACCTTCTTGTCGTCGTGGCGAAACTTGTGGAAGTTCTGCATCTCTTTGGTGCCCTGGGTGATCATAGCGTCTACATTCTCGAACTTGCGCTCCAGGTCGAAACCCACGATGCCCTTGTAGGTCTTCAGAGCATCTTTCCACAGATCCGCGACATCGCGATTGTCGCCAGCCATGTCGTCCGGGACCCTCTGAGCTGGAACGGAAGCCATGATTGACGCGTCTGCTTGTGAGTTGAACGATCGCCAACGGCGAGATGACACGCCCTTTCACGGACGAGGGTGGGCTGAATATTTGTATGTTGCCGTAAGCATCAGGTTCACAAGCGTGACGGTGAGGCGACCAGTCGCTGTGGTTCGCGTTTTGGCGATTGCGATGCGGCAGCCTTGGTGGTTTGGCGCCAAGCCCATGTTAGCCTATTGCTTGATTAGTTGGTTACGTGTGGTGTCAGCAACTATGCAGCTCATTGCTGACGTGCAGGTCCGGCTGAAATGTGTTGGTGTTCGGTGCCCAATCATCTCGTTTGAGTCACACCACTCGGAAGCAGGTCAAAAGAGCTGACTTCAATCGCGCCAAAAGCGGCGTCAGGCGTCACGCGCTGCTGACGCTGCGTCTACGATGATCCGTTCTCGGCAAGAGAATAGTTCATCATGCTATGCGCGACAGATTCACTTCTCTGCACTTCTTGAGTTCGATGTCCGGTGTTTTTCTGAAATCTGTCCTTGAGCTGCCGCGTGTTTTCTCATATGCGTCCCTGATGTGAGGGATGTATTTGAACGCGAACTTGCTCTTGCAATAGCTCTAGAATTACAGAGACCTGCAAATGAAGACCTAGTCTACGCTGGTAATTACGCTAGGCTTGTTCACCTTGGCTGTATTACTGTATACCTCCATCTGTTTCTACTGAAGTCAAATTCTTCAAAAATCGATTTATTCCCTGCGATCTATAGGAACTAGTGACTATCACCCGAAGCTCTGATGTCTGATGTAATACCTCCAGGCTCGTGTCCAGGCTGAGTGTTATACTCTAATCAGAAGAGCAGCATTGCCACTAGGTAGCTATGTAAGCCGACGCCGTGAAACAAGGGCGACATGTGTACTTACTTCCTGGTATCCTTTGCATTCGAATTTGTTGTTGCCCAGGCCTGACGCGCTTATCATCGTATTTTTCGTTACGACGAGAGTCTTGAGATCGGTTCTCATATCGCAAGCCATAGAAGGGCCTCCATCAATGGAGCACGTCCCGGTCATGGTAGCCGTCCAAGTCTTCTTGTTTAGTGAACACACCGTCTGCCGGGCTTCAATCTGCTCGGTGGGCAACCCCAGGGCGGGCTGGATCATGGCAGCTACAGCAGCGGCTAAGCAAAAAAGAGTGTGAGAAAGCATTGTGAAGGATGTATCGTGATTGACTGGGCGCGATAGGCTCAATGAGGGTAGTGAATGTGGTTTCTCTACAGAGATGGCGCGACATAGTCACTCCTTTAAGTAGTGTATGCGTCTTGCGGCTGTCTGCCGTTGCAACTAGAACCACCGGAATTGCATTTCTAGCCGGCGTCAACCGCGAGTCATAGTAAACCTTGTATATATTAAATAGTCTGTCTATACGACTTGCAACTGTCTGTTGTTGCAAAAAGAGCCGCCGGATGTATTTCTAGCTGGCGTTAACTGCGAGTCATAACAAACCTTATATAGATTCAGATTTATTAGAGGCGGAGTACGCGGTATCATGGAGAGTTTCAACTGAATTGAAGTATAATAGGTCAGTTCTTGGCACCTGGAAAATCCTGACTCAGGAGCCGATCCACTGACCGGCAGTGTCGGGAGCTCGAATTGTGTACCTTGGCCAAATCAGAATACGTTCTGTGAGCTGAAGTGATTTCCATTTCAGTTCAGGCGAGATGGGAGGGAGGACAAAAATCGGCTGGATTAGGCTCAGGGGGGCTTCAGAGGGTTTCAGAAGTCTTCAAAGGACTTCGCAAAAGTTTCAGAGGACTTCAGAAGGGTTGGCGGGGGCTTCGGGTAGCCACAGAAGGCAGCCCGGGTGGAGCGAGTTAGAGGCCCGGGCTTCAGAAGGCTTCAGAGGGCAGTGGAGGGAATGAAAGGTCTGAACTCAGTTTACGAGGGCAATTTCGGAGGAAGGCGGGAAGGACGGGATCCGACGTCAACGGACATTTTGGCGCCCCGAAGCCCGAAAAAGGCAATCCGAGAGGATTTGAACGAGTTTTGAGTGTTTCTTGGCGTCTTTGATCTTCGTCGCATGTGGTTGCGCATCCGAAATGCCCTGTTCGCGCCAGATTGAGAGTCTGCGCCACGCCATTAAGGTTCGCCATTGGCAATTTCCCTTGACGAGACAGAAGTCAGGCCCGCCATGGAGCTGAATCCCACACGCGTGCGCCTGAGGGGCCATATTCGGCACCCCCCAGTCGCTTCTTTGGCATCCAGTTAAACCCCTTTTGGCAAGTCATTGCGTTGGTGCTACACCATATGTGGCGGAGTGAATCTCTAGCCCTATCGGCCACCAAAAGATTTATTATGCACAGTAATATGCAGTTTCACAAGATGTAGAGCGAAAATTTGTGTATTGACGCGTCAATTTAACGCTAAGGCTGCCTATACTGCCCATACTGCCTATACTGCCTATACTGCCTATATCTATACTGCTGCTCTAGCTGACTTAAAAACTGCTTAAATTGCTGTTGATTTGAAGGTAGCAAGGCCTTAAAATGTATCTATAGAAGCAGCAAGAAGGTCTGCAAATGCTGCTAAAGCTAACTTTAGCTGAAAAAAGTTAGTACTAAAGCTAGCAGCAGTAGTAGAGGTAGTAGTAGCTAGCTTAAAGCAAAATTCTGCAAGGTTTAAGCTAATTGCTAGCTTATCTAATAGAACTGCTAGCTAATTAATGCCTATATCCTCTCTTCCTATTTTTCAGCCTGCTTTTTAACAGCTGACTTCTTCTTCTTTTTTAGCAGCTGCATTAGCAGCAGCAGCAGCATAATAAATGCATCAGCTTAGGCTACCTCAAATATAGAAAAATCTCTTTTAATAGATATATTACAGTTAGTATAAAGAAAAGGTGTTAGCGCAGTTAATTAATACTGCAGCGCATTATCTGTAAAAATATTATTATTATTAATTAATATAATATTTTGTTAGTAGTTTTTTTTTAAAAAGATGATATTAAAGTTAGGCTTTTTTATTACTGCTCTAAATGCTATAATCTCTAGCTGCAAAATATTAGTTAGAGGTATATTTAGTAAAATAAAAGAAAAAAATATATATTAAGGTTTAATTAAGCTATTAATAGCAATTTATAGCTTCTTATATAAGGTAGCATTTATTATTTGCTAACTTAAAGCAGTTAAAAATATTATAGCAGCAAAATAAGTCCTACTGATATAAAAAAAAGCTTATATAGAAACCTAGCTTTTTTAATTATAATTTATCAACCTAAATGTTATAAGCTGCTTTATATTATTAATATACTATATTAAATGCTTTAAATAAAACAGCTTAAATTAACTAGCATAGCATAAGCATCTTATTATAAATATTCTTAAATAGAAACTTCTCTTTGCTAATGCAATTGCATAACGCCTGCTTTTTAGTTTTAATTATCTTAGCAATTATAAAGTAAAAGCTATAGAGATTAGTGAGGTAGTTATATAAATATAACTTCAACTCAGCATAAGCAGACTTTATATATAACATTACTTTAAGGCTATAGTTGCAGTACTCTTTAACAGCAAAGTTAGCAAACTAGAGATAAAATAAAAAGTAGGTAGTAGCAAAATAGTTAACAATTTAAAGCTAGGTTACCTTAAAAGCTTTTTTAAGGTTTTTCTAGCATTTCTGAAACAGCATCTCAGTTAGCATATAAATATATAACTTCTATGCTTATAAAACCCTATCTAATAATTGCTTAATCTTATTAGAATTAGCAGTTAATAAAATAACTAAGTTTAACGCTATAATTATAAAGTTAATATTATTAACATTATTACTATTAAGTAGTGAGAAGTTAGTAGTTAGTATTAAATTCTATACCTTACAGCTAGCCTCTAAGTTGATAAGATCTTCTGTAATATCAGCCTCAAAATTCTAGCTAATAAGATTAACTAAAGTTTCTCTAGCTCTACTTATAGTTAAATTAAGCAAATTAAAAGTGTTCTTAGTATGAGGTGCACTAGGATTATTAGTATTTCTAGCCCTAGTGAAAGGCTAGTTTTCAGCCTAATTATCATCATCCCTCTCTAACACCCTATCCTACTTATTTTTTATATTTAACACCACATTTTTTAGTATATACTAAATGCAGATCTGCTGCTGCATGTTTGCAAATATAACTCTAGCAGCCTTTTTAAGTGTTTTATTAAAATTAATTATCATTACTTTTAGAACTACAATTTTTTCAGCTATAATTATATTTCTAAGCTGCTCAAAAACCTACTTATATGCAGCAGCACTTTCACTCAAAATGAGGCAGAAGGCAGCATTAAAAGTTAAGTGCACCATAATAAAACTATTAATCTCAAAAAGCAGCATATTAAAGCAATTTACCTACTGCTAGTTAGTTTTACTTATCTTTTTTTTAACTCTATAACTAACCTTATATATAGCATCTATTAACAGCAATTCTAAATTCTACTGCTACTACTTAAAACATTAAGAGTATATCTAAAAGACTGCATCAATCCTATTTAAGCTAGTATTATAATAGAAGCTTAGATATCTAATATTTACGCCTTATTTTAGTTTATATATAAACATCTAAGTAGTTAAAAGAAGGCTATACTTTTTGCAACATAGTTAACACTAAACGTTATATATATTAATTGCACAGATATAATTAACACCTGCCTCTTCATTCATCTGCATAGCAATATTGCATGCTGTCAATTTGCCTAACTTCAAAAGGTCCTTAATATACACCTATATCGCCTCTTCACTGCCTGCCGCCTCGCACACTATCGCTCAAAACGCTTAACTATATAACTTTAATTCATCAGCAATAGGTAGGTAGTTATATTAATTGTTAACTATAGAGGTAGCTTATCCCTCTAAAGTCTATAATAATTATATAAACTACTAACAACCTGTTTTACTAGTTGTTAAATCTCTAGAAGTTGCTATAGATTTCTTAAGGCAGCTTCTACACTTACAGTTTAGATCCTGCCAGTATTTAATGCTATATACTATTAATTGCAACTTACCTCTAATTACGCTATACCTAAAGGGCTTTTAGTGCTAGCAAACCTTTTTAATAAGCCTATTAAAGGTAAGATCAGTTAATTTTATACTAAGAACTAGAGGTTGGAAAAAATACAATACAGATCAAATACAATACATATATTTAAAAATACATGTATTTAAGGGGGTAAATATAATATATGTATTGTATTATGTATTTAAAGAGATTTTATTATAATATAAATACAATATATGTATTGTATTTATGTATTTTGTATTGTATTTATGTATTTATTTATATATATTTAATTAAAGGGTTTTTATAGTAATTAATAGCCTTACTAACTAAATATATTATTTATAACTAATAATAAGATTACTACCTTCAGAGGTACTTAAAAGAAGCTTTTAAGTTAGAAGAATCTAACTTTATTAATTTCTTATATAATATATATTTAATTCTATATAAATAGTAAAAGAAATATAAAAATATATATAATTATCTATAAAATTTACTCATTAAACTTAATATCCTCTTATTTAATATCCTCTTCATCCTCACTACTATAATCTATATCCATCTCAGAATTACTATTATTAGTATCTTCTACTATAAAATCTAATTCTGATTCAGATAAAGAAAGTAAAGAACTATTAAATAAATCACTATAAACTTTAGGGCTAAAGTTATAGGATTTTTCTTTATTTAAATCTTTATCCCAACTTTTAAGTAGCATTAATTGCTTTCTTTTAAAATGTGTTAAACTAGTTCTTCTTTTAGTAATAATATTACTATTCTGATTAAAAGTTCCTTCTATAGCAGCAGAAGTAGGGTTAATAGCTAAATATTTCCTAGCTAATATGCTAAGTATAGGGAATCTTTCTTCATTTTCTTTCCACCATATAAGTGGATTAACCTATTAATCTAATTAGTAAATATTTAAATATATTTAATTTATTAACTTTAAATAAATATTAATTAATAAATAAAAAGCATTAATTAACCCTATAGCCTCAGTAGAATAGGTAGGGTTAGGGTTAACAAAAGTAGTAGTGTTATACTCCATTTTTTTCAAAGAATCTGATGTGAAAGTTTGTTGTTTTTTGGTTGTGTATTTGAAAGTGTATTTAATAGAAAATACAGAGGGTTTATATAGTTTATAATAATCTATCTAAATAGATACGTACTGTATCAAGACGGGGAGATATTCTATCCGATTTCCTAAAATTTTCTGATTTCAAATCAGTTAGGTATAAAGTCGTACAATAGATATTCAATTTGATAAAGAGTTTAGAAATAATTAGTGGATTTTAGGAGGTTGGTTTTAGGTGTGGTAGTATTTAAGATTACCCTGCATGCGGGCTGGGCTGATAGGTATTAATACTCGGAGATATGAGTAAATATCTATTAATTAGCTCTGTTATTATATTAAATATAATAAATATATAAAAATCTAGCTAAAACTCTCAGGTTAAGCTTTTAGAATAGTTTAATATAATATATAATTTTCTTATATTTTATTTTTAAGCAGTTTAAAATATAAATAGTATTTATAATATATAATTATATATAATTATACTATAAAAGCCTTTAATATATATATATATATATAATAAAATACAAAAACATAATACAAAATACAAAATATAATATATATATTTTGTATTATATTTTAAATATATATAATTAGTATAATACAAAAATACAATATAAATATATATATTGTATTTTATATTATATTTTTGTATTTAGTATTGTATTTTTGTATTATATTATATTTTGTATTTTTTTGACTACCTCTGCTAAGAACACAGCAGCAATAAAAAAATAGATAAATTTAGTGAGGATATCAATACTTTAGTATTAGAGGGATGTATAACAAGTCAGATTGTTAACAAACAATATATTTATGCATTCTAAGTAGCCCACTTCAATCTGTACAGCTATTGCACAAAACATCTGGCATAAGGATGGTTTGGGTGGCCACAAGGTGGTGGGCACCCTCTGTGGCTGTGACGCCTACAAACTGCCAAAAGGGGTTTAACTGGGTGCTGAAGAAGCGACTGGGGGGTGCCGAATATGGCCCCTCGTGCGCCTCGTTCGAACGGAACCGTCGGATGGGGTGCGCCAGCGGGACGGGCCGTGCCGCAGCTCCCCACGGGGCCCTAGTGGCGGCCCCCCCCACAGCGCAACTCAATGGCAACGTCCGCATCGGATCTTGGAGACGACCCTCCGCGTGAGTCCCAATCGCCGGACTGATTGCCGCTATCGCTGTCAGGAGGTGACACGTGCGGCCTGGCGCGTTGAAGTCGGCCCAAAGCTGAAGGAGATTGCGTCGCATCCGTTGAGCACCGAGACCGACCTCGACCAATTCTTCGCCGAGGTAGATAAGATTTTTCGGGATGGGAGAGACAAGCTCGTTCCTAAGAGCAGGCCGCCCGACGTCAACCACAGAGTTAGGCCTTCTGATCCTGCAGATCGAGCTCCGGGCAAGACAATGAGGTTCCAGGATCAAGAGAAACTCAAGGACAATCGAGAGGCCTCCTCTCGCAAGAAAAAGGCGCAAGGCGCGGCCGCTACGCCTCAGAGTGCACCAAATACCCCGCAAAGTTCGCCCACAGAGACGCGCCACCAGCCGACCAAGAACTGGCGCATGTATTTAGGTGATCGTAAAAGGTGCATTCACAAGCTGGCTTGCCTGGCCACTCGACTGGCGGAAGCATCTCAAGCCTGGCGAGCTGACCGACACGGTGCGCCGTATGCCTGCTCACAAGGCCGAAGGAAAGTCCGGTATATCTATCGACGCACTGAAGATGCTGCTGCCTTCGAAAGATGACGACCAAGACCTTCTGACGAATGTCTTTGAGCGGCCTGTGCAAGCCTGTCTCAAGTTATGCTATCACCCAAACAGGTTCAAGGAAGCGATTACGGTCATGATCGCAAAACCTCACAAGAACCCGGCACTTCCGACAAGCTATCGGCCCATTGCCCTGCTCTGCCCCATAGCCAAGATTGTGGAAAGGCTATTCGCAGTCAGACTCACGAGTTGGCTCTCGAAATCCGGCGTGCTTCCCTTCGAACAGTATGGCGTTCCGAATTGGATCATCATGTTCATCTGGTCGTTTTTATCTGACCGAAGCACAACTGTCCGCATGCAGGGAGCGGTGTCGAACAAGTTTTGGGTTAACATCGGCATCCCGCAAGGAAGCCCTCTGTCCCCCATCCTCTTTCTCTTCTTCTCGATCCCTCTGCTCGAAAAGCTCAAGGCGGAGAGAAGCCTGGTCTCCAACGAAAAGGCTGTTCTGTATCAGTTGAAGCAGTTTCTGATTGCCGCATTTGTTGACGATATCACCTTCTTGGTCGTCTCCGACTCCGTTGACAGGAACAACAAGGCCGCAGAAAAGTTGTACAACGCCTTGGTTGCCTTTGCTGAAAAGGATGGTACCACGTTCTCCGCCGATAAGACTCATGTGATACACCTCTGCAGGACAGGGCAAAAGTTTAACGACAGCATGCCCAAGGTCAGAGGTGTTCCTCCAAAGGCAGAAAGGGCCATCAAGATTCTCGGACTCTGGCTGGACTATCGCCTGACATGGGAAACGCATGTGGAAGAGGTAAGCGAGCCTTCCGATGAACACACTGTGTCTTGAGACTGATTCTGCCTCGAAAGATTCTGAAAAAGGCCCGAAAGAAAATGTTCACCCTACGTCGCATCGCTGGATCAACCTTTGGCGCAGGAATAAAGAAGCTTCGGGACAGATACACTAGCGCTACTCTCCCCATCTTCAGCTACGCGTGTCCTGTTTGGTTCGCTGGGTATGATGAGAGGAAGTACAGCAACAGATCTAGGAAACCGCCGAGTGCCAGATGCCCGCTCTCGATCAGTGTCAAGCTTGTGAACAAGCTGGAGAGCGAGCACAACTACTTCTTGAAACAACTGTCTGGGGCTTATGCCATGACCAACAGCTTCATCCTCCTCAAGGAGCTCGCAGTGCCGACGATTGCTGTTTTCCTCACGAGGCTTGTGCGGACCTATTGGGCTCAGGTCGTGGAGACGCGGCACGGGGGCAAGTTGCCGAAGCGCAATGTGGCTTACCCGGACAGACACCCTTATGCGCTTGCAATGGCTGATGCCCATATCAAGGTTTTGCTACCGGCAAAAGACCGGCTTCAGTCCCGGCTCAAGCTGACAAAGCCGGTCGACGAGGAAGCCAGGTGCAGAAAGCTCAGACGACTCATCAAGTCCGTCGCAGACGACCTCCTCACAGACCAAATGCAGACGGATTGGGTAGTGTTTATCGACTTACGCAGCTGCGAGGCTCGGTACTTCAACAAGTTCCCTCCAGCCGCCAGAGGGACGTGGGGAGAACACAACTTCAAGATCTACGAAGACTTGCTCAAGGCTCAGAGCACTGTCCTGCTGCATTGCCGGACAGGTGTCAATGGCCTCAACGCATGCTTGAATTTCATGTCTTTCAAGGTATGTGCTGGGCTTCCTTCCCCCTTCTCCCCCCCTCCCTTCTTCTCTTCCCCTCCCTTCTTCTCTCCCCCCCTTCTTCTCTCCCCCCCTTCCCTCTTCCCCCTTCTCTCTCCCCCCTTCCCTCTCCCCCCTACCTTCTTTCCCCGACTCTTCTTCTGCCCCTCCCTTAATTTCCTCACTACTTAGCTCCTCCCACCCTCGGCCCGCCCACATCCATTTGCAGGGGCATACGAGACTGTGGGAATCTGTTCACACCGCTGAGGGCACCACTCCGTGGCTTCCACCCTTCTCTCGCACCCTCCCTATCTCTCTCTCTCACGCCTCTCCCCCTGGCCTCTATCACACGCCTCTCCCACTCTCCCACACTTCACGCCTCTGGCGCCATTCTTTGTGGGCACATGCTGTCACAAGTGTTTGCACAGCCGACGAGCCCACACAGGTTGCGTGGCCCTTGTTCTGGCGGGACAAGTTCAGAGTTTTCACGGCAGTTCGGCGTTGTCAGCATTCTGTCCGCTCGGCCGTTCCCTTCGCTATTGGACGTCATCGAACTTTCCTCTTAACTCTGTTCTCTCGTCCCTACACATTCACAAGCCCGGGTCCCTTCGCCAGCTTTTCTTCCCACCTTTGTTTCTTCTCCCTCCACGTTCTCAAGCCCAAGTCCTGTCGCCAAAACTCGACCGACTCACACATCACAGCTGGCCTCCAGCCCTGCCTGCCCCTGCGGAGCCCGTCCTCACGACGCCAGGCACCTCTTCATGGAATGCCCCTTGCTGGCCGCCCCGAGGAAGCATCTGAAGGCCGCCATGCATGTGTTCTCTTTCCAAGTCCTGGTCACCGACTACCCCAAGTTGGCTGCCAACTTCGCGATCCGATACTTTTCGCTCCAGCAGTTCGCATGGACGGCAAAACGCCTCGAGAACCCTGACTTTGGCAACTTGCCAACGGGGGTGTCTTACGCTGGGGCAGGGAGAACAATGTCGCTGTCCATCAGGCCGAAAGCTAGCTAGAGTAACAGCTTCCATCAATTCAAATGTTTCAACCGTAGGCCTCTGGCCGTTCACAGTGATTTTTACCTGCTTAGAGCAACCCTCCTAACTCCGCGCCTCCTGACAATACACACAGCCTTCGGTCACGTGATCGTAAGTAAGTCTCCCCCCCTTCCACTCATTGAATCATCTTGACGTTCGAGTTGGCCCAGCCTGACGACCTCCCAAGTTTCCGACCACGTGCGTCCATCCCACTCATCGCTTCAGCAACGAGAAGTTGGCTGACCGTTATTGTCTTACGCAGCTCTCCCAACCACAGCTGCACTTACATGTGCCCGTCAGTCAGCGCGTTCTCCTTGCTCTCCGCGTTTCCTCTAACCGCGCTGACCTGTTGCCAAGCATCAGACAACCTCACGATCTTCAACTTCACTTCGGCAACGACGTGGTTTGTGATTACTCAATTACTGGTGCGTCGACCGTTTGCCCCGGCTCTAAAGGATTGCGCCCCTGCTGACACTTTCATAAGCAGACTACTGAACTGTCGACCTATCCTCTCGCGCATCACCCGCGCCGCCGTCAGTGAGCCCACCTTGGGCGCACAGCTTGCCGAGCGCACCGCTGACGATCGATCAGAACACCGTCTCCATCACCGCTTCGCCGTCCGCCATGTAAGTTAGGACCCACTCCTTTCGTCTTGGCCGCACTACCGAGCTCTGCTTACCAGAGTGACGTCTGGGGAAGTCGTCACTGCCGTTAGTGAGTAACTCGCCATATGTCGGCCGTTCTGCACTTCGTTGACTTGAATGGTTCACGCAGTTCTCTTGTTCGGTCGGGCTGGCTGACGCCTTCGGTATGCCTTGCGCCGTCCGCGAGCAAAGTGGCACACCGAGCTAACAAACCTAGCAGCAGCTGTGCCGTCGTCAGCAACGCTCTCGCTGTGTCAGTGAGTCATAATTCTCAAGCCCCGAGGCGCGTTCGACTAACAGTTCCACAAGCAGTCCGCGCAAGCCGTACTCACCGATGTTCGTAGGTTGCTTCCCCTAAGAGTATTCGACATTAGCTCACTGCTTAGAAGCCCTAAAGGGCTGCTTCTGCCTTGGCATTACGGAGGGCCTGTTCAAAGAAGGGGCACTCCATAGGGTGCGCGAGGACCCTATCTACCTCCGCTGCCAAGTTTAGGCGCTTACCGTGAATCAAACGGCGCGTCGCGAGGTCCCCTTTGGGAGTATTGATGAGAGCTCTCTTGAGGGTCATCCCAACAATACGTAGGTAGAAATGAGAGAAATGATAGGATGTCCACTAAATGTGTTCTATGCAGGCTCTTTATGTTCGTCGGGTTGCGTGAGGAAAGAGCGGGTTTCATCGATCTCATCGATGTTAAACTCTATAGCGAGCGTTCGCGCGTTGCTTGTGTTGATGAGCGCGCTGGTAGGTAGTGTAACCTCCTTTAGCTACTCAGTACTCTAATATCTACGTTAAGGGCTCGGGGTATCTGTACGCGGGCTCGGGTGCCGACATCGTGAAGGTATGTTTTCTATGGAATCTTATAGGTCTTACTAATTCAAGATGCTTTAGGATTTGTTGTAGGTTGTAGGTATGCCTTACGCTTCATGTGATGCCTTTTAATTCACACTCCTTCTCAGATGAGGACAGGCTGTTAATATAGGTTTGTAGATGAGGAAGAGGAAGGGGCATAGGCAGAAGGCCCTGCGCGCAGGTATTACATCAATCCCTATGCTTCTTGCCCAGTGCTAATATGTTATCTAAGCAGCAGAGATTTTTATGCTTCTGGCTGTGAGAACCTCTTAGGATACCTCTTTGGTTGAGGATTCATCTCTTGAGTGGTGGCGTTGTGAGTCAAAGTTCCTTCTACAGCTTAAACCTAGGCTGATCCGAGTCAGCGCAGCACCTCGCTGGAAGGTTCAGCGAAGCTGTCGTCAGTCAGGTTCAGCCAATTCGGAGTCACGAGCTTATGCTAATCTCTGTCAGGCCAGACCATGAGAGCCTCAGTGACCTGTTCGGCCCCGATGTGATCGGCCCCGCGCCGCACGGCCGGCGCCGTTACTGTTCCGCTGGTCTATTCGGCCAGGGCGCGCGTTCGACTTTGTGCGGTAAGATTGTTGTTTCTTAGTATACCTGAGTCTAACTAGAACTGTAGGTGATGTTCAGAGGGTTTGCTTGCCAGCAGGAACGTATAGGGTTTCTGTACTGTTTTCCTTGACCGGTAGAGGGCACAGGTCAAAGTGCCCATATAGTGTTTCCAGAATTGTGCCCGCGAATAGGGTATATTTGCCGTAGTCTTTTTGCGGGGGGGCTGCGTCGTAACTACAAACTCAATAAAAGCGTTTGACCCGCTAACAATGCCTTCCTCCTGCCTGTGAACGATGTATTGCGAACCATGTTTCCTGCCTCATCTCAAAATCCACGGAGCCCGTGAGTCACCTTCAGGACAGCTGTGACCAATGACTCCTTGTTGGGAGGGCGTAACCTTGAGGATCCCTGACCATTAAGGCCACGTCGGAAATTTCTCGCCGTCTCCACTGCAGCCGGAAACAGTGTCAATGTGTCCGACGCCCAATCCTATATAAGCCTAGTGCCTTTCCTCAGTCGAGCTCAGCCGCCAACCAATCCTCACCTATCATCCACTAACTGCATCATTGTCATCACCGCCAAATCCTTGTCTCCCAACACTTCCCTATCATCTATCATTATGGTTCATATATTTGATATTCCGCGCGAGGTGCGGGATCTGATCTATCTTCAATGCGTTCTGTCTGACGGCGGCTACACCTTGGACTTCAGCAGCAACAAGCTGAAACGTGCAGACGGCGAATGCATTGATCTGGCGTTCATGCTCACTTGCAAGAAAATTGCAAATGAAACCAGGGGATTGGCACTCTCATCAAACATTCTTAACTTCGTAGCAGTCTGCCCCAGTGATCAGGAGCATCGCGCAGTAGCTGGTCGCTTCGGTATAGCCCTGACAAGGCTCAGTCAGAGTCGAAGCCACAAGCTGCACCAGATCTACCCGGATACTATTAATATCCCCGATGATATATGGAGGGGTATCTCGGAAATCGAACCGAAGCTAGCCCCATACGTCGAACTCCTCCAGCGCAGGCCCAACGGCTGGCGCGTTATGGATGGCGCAAGCCACATGATGCCAACCATGATTGAGAGATCAGAGATCGGCTATCCTGGAACCTGTGGAGAAACGCCGTCCGTCTTCCGCAGATTTGTTCGTTCTGCGCTACAAATACTTTTAGCGAACAAGGATCGATTCGAACCGGAACAGTTCTGTCAATTTGAAAAGGGGATGCTCCGCTGGCATGAGGCCCACCTCGCAGGTATCGTCAACGTCAACCCTGATGCATGGGAGATTCCCACATTGCAAGAACTTGAGCGGTACTTGGACGAGATGTGTTCCGCCACTGCTGCAGATGTCTCAAAGCAGTGGAACATCCCTAACCAAGGGTTCGACCAGAGGCTCGTCAAACATCGCTACTCAGCTGCGGCTACCGCCATACGGTTTTTACGCTCTTTGCCTAGGGACTCTCGGTCAAGCATACGGAACATCATTCTCAACGAAGATCGAGCCGCTGTTGCATTCCCGGAAGCGCACGGCCTAGGTCTCATTCCATACTGCCAGGAAAACCCGCGCCTTCGCGTGGAACGCCGCGTTAGTATGTGGAGGACAGTCTTTCAGACTCAGGTCGATGGTCATGACATTCACGTGAGGCCGTACGATATAAACGATGGACTTTGGGCGGACTTGATCTCTCGTCCTGTGGCAGTCTGGATCCTGGAAGCCCTGGAACTCGAACCCGCTGGAATGCCGCCTGGATCCTTCATATTAACCTTTGAGGGAGACCAAGCGTGCTCGCAGGTCTTCCGCACCGTCGTGCAACGCGACGCTGCATGGCAAGCCGCAGTCGACTTGTCTGTGGAAAAGCAGATTCTCCCTCCATTGCCGTGGGTCACGAGGAGGCTAGACGGATGGGCCCATCACGGAAATTTGAGCAAGTGGCACGTTCTTGAAGGCTTCCCGCAAGCAGTACAAGATATGGTGGCAGGTAATTCTATTGTCAAGTGCAACTTCGACGTGGGCGCGTCATGGGACGTGGAGAAACTGGTTGAAGAGAGGAAGGACTGGACAAGGAGCAATTGGAAAGAACGCTGGGAACGGGGTGGTGACGAACGGTTCAACCCCGACCCGCCGTCGCCGAATTATCTGCAGCTCCTCTGCGACAACACATTCGATACCAACGTACCAATTGACCCTGCTGATGTGTAGAAATCAAGAGACTGGGTATGCTGGGATTATTGCGACAATTTGAAAGTGTCAACGTGATTTCGATACACGTATTCACAATACGAGGAGAGAAAGATCTTAGTTTTTGACCACCAATACAAATCACGTTGAAAACAATGTGCAATTCGATCTTCTTTCTCGCCGAGGTTACAATGCCGGGTTCCTAAATCTTGAGAGTATGCACCATGGAGTCTTCGACAGGTGCAAATGATCTGAGGATTCGCCCTCTTTCCGTAACTCGTTGTGATGCGCGCAGTGTGTGTGCTTCACTCAATGGAATGGACGAAACGTCACAAACGCGGTCCGGACGTGGGACCTTGGCCTGCACGACAGCAGGATCTCTTCTCATGTACTTCGCAGCGTTCGTCCATCGAGGGTTAAAGGAACGAATATAGAGCTGCAAAAGCTTATTGCCGGGTTGATTGGGGGAATCTGAGCTGTAGGATGTCAGCTTACAATCGACTCTTTTCTAGCAACACCCTATCCATGCCAAGTTCAACCAAATTGATGATGGTCTAGACTTTGCCGGTTGTTGACTGTCGAAATATTCTAATCCTGGCTGCTTTTTGACTTGACCAAGTCGCGGCTAGAGGATGAACCATTCATACCAGCCTCAAGGCTCGCTTTCCAAGCGCAGACTTCTTCGGACCTAAACCACTTCCGTTATCGAAGCTCGGTCAGACCATATTCTGGTTATCAGTCGTATTTAGACATTGTTTGTTTTGCGCCGATGACGGCTTGTCTAGCCAAGATATGTCTAGGCTCTCGCCCTTCTTTCTCGTGGCCTGTCTAGACATTGATTTGCAAGACCCAAAGATTGGGGAAATATGAGGATAAAGTTGACCGAGGAGAGTAGGACCGTTATGACACTCCGGCCCCATATTTTCAAGTACAACGTCGTATACGTCACAGATCTAAAGGCTGAAATTTTAATGCCTGCATCGAAAGGCGGCAAGTCACACGCATTGGATAGAAACTTGTAGCGATTCCACCCTAAGACGAGTACTGTGACAAACCACTGGGGAAAGACAACAAGGCAGAGCATCGAAACAATGAGAGATTCGCTTTCAGTTGCGAGCTGAAAGCCTGGTGGGAATTCCTAGTATGGGTGCCGCAATTCGGTGCACGATGATTTCGCAAGCGTCCCAGCGTGTGGCTCAATAGTCTGAGCCGTAATGAGCATTCAATCACGTGGTTCATACAGAACCTGAGTAGGCATCCGAGAAGCTTCAAGCTGCAAAGGCCGAGTAAAGAAATAGAATCTCTTCCACCCACAGTGATGCTGACAGTGAATTGAAGAACCCCAGCGCCGTGACGTGTGGAATGACCCCGCCATCGGAAACCCGCCGCCGGCAGCACGGACCCGCATCGGGCGACTGTCCTCCGCGACCCCGCCGCTCCGGCATCCTGTCACCCCCTTGCATGACAGTGACATATCGAGGCCGGTTTCCAGCGCCCCGAAGCGTCCCGGCATTTTATCTCCACCCCGTCGTCAACTTCATCTTTCATCAGGGCTTCGCTTTCCATCTCACACGTTTCTCTGCTTTACGAAGACACTTTGATATAGCGGGATCCCGTTGCAATCAGCCAACTCTCACAATGGGCGACCCCACGCCCCGCGACCAGCTCTCGAAGCGGGCAATCCCCTTCATGACCCTCGCCAACGGTCTTGAAGGTCTCCCCGGTGCAAAGACTCGCACAGCATCAGCCTCTGACGATGCTATCTCCCGCTTCGCCCTCCCCGGCACAGCAGTCGTCACGGGCGGCACCGGTGCCATCGCCCTCTCCGTCGTGCGGGCAATGCTCCAGCACGGGCTAACCGGCCTCATGCTCCTCGACCTGAACGTCACATCCGCAGACGCAGTCAAGTCAATCGCGTCCTTGCGCGAGTCCTTCCCCGACACCAAGATCGAAGCCCTGTCCGTCGATGTCACGGACGAAGAGGGCGTCGGCAAGGCCATGGAGCGCGCTGCCGAGGTGCTGGGCGGGGTCGATTACCTGGTGTGCTTCGCCGGTGTCGTGGGCTGCGTGCACGCGCTGGAGATGCCCGCCGCGCAGTTCCGGAAGATTTTGGACATCAATACGACGGGCGCGTTCATCTGCGCGCAGGCCGCTGCGAGGATCATGGTCCGGCAGGGGCGCGGCGGGAGGATCGTGTTCACGGCGAGTATCTCGGCGCACCGGGTCAATTTCCCGCAGCCGCAGGCGGCATACAACACGAGCAAGGGGGCGTTGTTGATGCTGAAGAGCAGTCTTGCGGCCGAGTGGGCCGGCTACGGTATCAACGTGAACAGCATCAGTCCGGGATACATGGATACCGTGCTGAACGAGGGCGAAGGACTGGCCGAGGCGAGAAGAATGTGGGCAGAGAGGAACCCGGCCGGCAGGATGGGCATGCCAGAAGAGGTTGCCGGGGTTGTTGTGATGCTGTGCTCAAAGGCAGGCAGTTATTTCAACGGAAGTGATCTGGTAGTTGACGGCGGAGGTGTGGTGTTCTAGGGCAGGGTCTGTAGATGGGTCAAGAGAGGGCAAGATCTGGACTTAGATAAATATATAGACAGAGAGTCGTTCAATTTGAATAGAACGTTTCGCATTTCCCGCCTTTTCTCGAATGAAACCTATACCAGATAGTGATAAGTGGGTAGGCGACGAACAAACGATTTTGGGCTCATCTGAGCTCTTGCAGGGCGGCAGACCATCCATCAGAGAGCTGAAGCAAACAGAACTAGCAGTTCGTCTCCTGGCAGTCACTCTAAGAGAATAATTTTTGTCTGTCTGTGTTCATGCAATCTCCGACTGCAGACTGCACCTTGTTTTGCTGAGTTCTGTCCAAGCACGACCAGCCTTTGTCCGGTTTTAAACCTGCCTTCACCTTCAGTAGGTTAGTGTTGTCTGTGAGGAATTGAAAACGGAAACCAGCGGTGAGACAAAGACCAGTGACGGGCCTTGCGCACGACCCCACCTGAGATAAGGCACCTACCTCACCTTAGATAAGGCCCGCAGTGATCACGTGGTGTTATCGATACGGCTATCTTAGGGCACTTGAATTCTCGTGCTGGGTCCCATCTTGACGTCGCCCTCCCGAAATTTGTTTCAGTGCCGGGTGCTGTTGCTCAAAGTTCAACGCGTCAACACCAGTATCCACACCGCAACGCGTACACGATGAGCTCATACAGACCATCATACCCACCTCGGAGAGGTAATCGCGACAGCAATCGCAACCATGGCCGTGATCGCTACGATTCCCGCCAAAGCCACCAGGGTCCTCCCGGGGCTGGTGATAGCTGGCGCAATCCCTGGCCAGAGGACCGTGAGTATCGCCGCCGTTCCCGATCTCGATCACCACCGAGGCACTCCGGCCACTATGATTCTTACAGAGGAGGCGACACAGGCCGAAGATCCGGTGGCTATGATGGCTACAGACCCGACTCGCGACCCCCCCAGGGCGACTTCACTTTCCGCATGGATAAGCCCTCCGGCGTGGGCGACATCGGCGACTCCTACCGCCCTGGTCAGGGTAACGCGCGACGAAACGGTCGCGGTCGCGGCCGCGGAGGTCCCTATGGCAGAGGTCGTGGTGGATATCAGAAAATCATCCCGGCTGAGCGCGAGCTTCTGAAGTCTCGCCGCGACGGCGTCGATGAGAATCTCGTCAACGACGCCGATGGCGGCGCAACGTATCGCGACGTAGACGAACTTTCGGACGACGAAGAGGCCGACATGGACATCTCGGACAACTCTGACGACGACTCGGGCGAGCCTTCCAACAAGCGCGTCCGCCGCGACGACAACGACGAAAGCGGCAACAGCGTGCCCAAGTGGTCCAACCCAGATCCGTACACCGCACTTCCCCCGCCCGACGCCGACAAGGAGCGCAAGAAGAAGGACATGGTCAAGATGATTCGCAAAGCTCGCGTCGACGACTCTGCTGCCGACAAGCTTGCTGCGAGCACCGAGGCCGAGGAATTCATTTCCTTCGACATGGATGGTGGCGATGATGGCGAGGAGGAGGAAATCATTCTGCCTCCTTCCAAATCGCCGACTCCTCCCCCGCCCCCGCCGTCCCTTCCTGCTCCTCCTGCCCCCCCTCATTCTCTGCCTGCCGCTGCTGTGTTCAGAGAGCCGCCTACTGCTCCCCGCCACGACCAGGTCTCCAACGGTCACTTCAACGCTTCTGCCGCTTCTACGGCGCCATCCACCCCCGCCAACAACAGACCGACCCTCCCTCCGAAGCCAGTCGTGGCCGACGACGCACTCGGCTCGCGCAAGCGCACTGTCGATGACCAGATCAAGCCACCCACCTACGGCCCTCTGAGGAAGGTGAACAAGATGCCCGTTGGTGGTGACATACTTCCCGAGTGGCAAGTCACCAGACATGAGGACCCTACGCCCTGGATCAAGGCAGACCATTCCAAGTCGTCAGACATGAGCGTTTGGTGAGTTCGACAGTATACCCCGACAGTCCCATACTGACCCGTCGCAGGCTGCACAAGGAGGTTGTCGATTTCTACGAAATGGTCAGGCCTCGTGAATTTGAGCATGCCATGCGTAGCCGACTCGTCGAAAAGCTTCGCAGGGCCTTGAAAACAAGCCGCAACTACAGAGACCACGATCTCGAGCCTTTTGGATCGTTCATGTCAGGTTTGTATCTTCCCACGGCCGACATGGACTTGGTCGTTTGTGCTAAGCGCTGGATCAACGGCGGTCCTTCGGAGTTCTTTGGTATGAAGCCCCTCAGAAACTTTGGCAAGTTCCTGTCAAGCTGTAGAATTTCCAATTACAACACCATGGAGTTCATTGGCCACGCAAAGGTGCCCTTGGTCAAGTACATTGACACCCAAACCGGCTTGAGGGTCGACATCTCATTTGACCGTCTTGATGGCCCCCAAGCCATTAAGACATTTGCTGCGTGGAAGGAACAGTACCCGGCAATGCCTATCCTCGTCACCATGATCAAGCACTTCCTCGTCATGCGTGGCCTCAACGAGCCTGTCAACGGAGGTATTGGCAGTTTCACCGTCACTTGCATGGTCGTCAGCATGCTTCAGCTCATGCCCCAGGTTCAAAGCCGAAACCTCGTTCCTGAGCATCACCTCGGTGAAATGCTCATGGAGTTCTTCGATCTTTACGGAAATAGATTCGACTACACGAACACGGCCATCCGTCTGAACCCTCCCGGTTACATGCACAAGGTACGTCCCCCGTCCGATGCGTTGGCATGGTTCTAACACCCCCATCAGACTAAAGTTCCCGATGTCGTCTACAAGAACCGCGACCGCCTCTCTGTGATTGACCCTAACAACCCTGCCAACGATATTTCGGGCGGCTCTAGCAACGCCGGCCGAATCTTGGGAGAGTTCCGTTACGCGTACCAGAGGCTACAGAAGAGAATGGCGGAGCTGTCGCAGCTTGGCTCCCGCGCCAGCCAGCCGACCAGCATCCTCGAGGCGATCTACGCCGGAAACTACTCATCGTTCCGCAACCAGCGCGCACACCTTCGCAGACTTCACGACCAGTGACTGAAGATGAGGGCACGATCGAGAGAAGTAAACGATGGTTCGACATGTGACATTGTTCAAATTCGGCGGGCTTCTTCGAACGTTGTGGGGAGGACTTCTCGGGCTACAGGAACATTTGCTATACACACTGCGTTGCTTACACGGGGTACGGACAAGGCCTCCGTACAGAAGATAGTACGGAGATGGAGTCAGGAGAGGCGGCTGTTTTCATCGATACCCCCGTTACCCTCAGCCCGACCGATCAGCGCCGGGCTAGAGACTTTCAGAGGTTTTTGCAGTTTCATTTTGACGAAACGAGTTGTATGATAACGGGGAAGTTGGCGGCATGGATTGACTTTACAGGCCCGGGTCTCTCTACGTCCTCTGGTACGGGCCGCCAACTCTTCACGGCACGGGCCAGCCCTAGTGGGCATTGAATGAAAGAAAGGACATTCTACATTAGAAAGCTAACCGATGCAGCGTTATCGGTCCCCATTGCGGGAGCGGTAGAACGCCACCGCCTGCGCTCCCTTTCCCATGCTGACGATTCACAGGAGTGTCCTGTTCTCGCAGCTTCCTCGGAAGCTTGCGCGGACTCTTTGCAACGAGGCGGCCTGGGTCCCCGGCGACGGGGATCCGGTCCGGTGATGACTTGCAAACCTGGCAGCGTCCTTTCGGGGCGCCGCCGCTTTTCTCACTGCACTCTGTTGCCTTGTGCACGGATGTGGAGAGGAAACGGTCTCTGGATCTGGTGGGTCATGTGGTGCATGACATGAATGGGCGGCCATAGAAGACCTGGTAGAGCGGCAGTGAACGACCGTCACAGTGAGGCTCCGGCATACTACTTGGCTGTCCATTAGGCCAGTCAAGGATTGGACTTATCCGTGTGAGTCTTGCGATTAAGAGAAAGGTCACGTTTCGCCCGGCACCCTTCCCTGCGTCAGTGTCATCACGTCGTGGGCCTTGCCAGCAGGCCACCCACGGGCAGGCGAGATGAGCAGATTGTCTGCCGCTCAGCCCTGGGATGGCGCTGACGACAGCCAAGCCGCAACCGAGATGAGCAAGAGAAGTGCTGACATGAGGAGAAGACGGGTGTCCCTTGTCCACCGAGTTCGCTGCCACTGATTCCCAAATGGGAGCTTGTCAGGGTAACGAGCTCAGGCATGACTTCTTCGACCTCTGCTTTTGCTGGCTGATTTCGTTGGTCAGGCAGTTTCGATGCTGTACCTTGACCATCAGGCTCCCCCCGCGAAGCCAAGGGACAGCAAGCGGGGAGATTCGCAGGGCCTGCAATCGGAGCGAAGCAGCGCCGAGATCATGTCGAAGAGGTTGCGGCTAGTTGACCAAGCAAGATGGAGACGAAGCAGATGGACCGTTTGCTTGGAACTGTTGGCAGGCGTGCATGGCAGCATTTGACAGATCGGGGTCCCGGCGACAGGCCGACGGGGGGGTTACATTGTTGAAAGCTTCTCGCTTTCGTGTTGCTTGAGGTAGACCCTGTCGTGCCGGGGCTTGGGCGTCGCACCGAATCGGCGCGAGAATGCGCGGAATGAGGATGTCCTGTAGCTTAATAGCAACCAAGACGGATATACTTGCAGCACGTAACTCAGACTTCGGGGTAACGTTGCAGCGCGGATTCCTCCAAGCGTGAGAGGGCGCGTAGGTCACCGAAGCGTGGGCAAGCCACCGCGAAGGTCTTCGGTTTTTTCCCGCGCAGAGTGAAGAGAAGAACTTTGCGAAATTAGTCGGGGCCGTGAGGTGCAGTAGTGTAGTCGAGTTGTCGAGTTGTCGATCTCCAGCAGCAAGAGGGTTGTGTTGTGATGGGGGGGCCCATCCGGTGGTGGGCCGTACTTCGGGTCGTCTGCGGCGTGCCTCGGCCGATGCCATGGCAAAACCGTCTTCTTCGGCGCGGTGGTTGGGGGCGGACTGGGTTTCCAGATCTCTCACGATGTCTGCCAAGAAGCATGTTGCAAAATTTTTCTCTCCCGTTGACCAGATAGATTCTGCACGGAAAAGGGTGAGAATGGGCAGTTGCGACAGGGTGAACGATTTCATTGCAAGCGGTCCATTCAAGGTGCGGGAGGCAGGCGAGCTTTCAGTGGGCTCAGTTTAGGTAATGGAGCCTGAAGCGACGACAGCCAATGGGTGCCCGTCTCAGAAGAAAAGGCTGGGTTGATGTTGGGTACATGGTATGGACGACCCGTCTCGGAGATGTGGTCCGACAAATGGCCCGCAAAACAAGGACGGGAGGGAAGCGGCTGTGGGCCTCCCGGTCGAGCTCGGGGGGCATTCCCCCGCATGTGCTCCATCAAGCAGAGGCATTCCTTATGTGCAATACGTTGTTTGGTGGCATGAGATGTTTGGTGACTCCCCCTTTGGCAATGGATTTGTGAAGAAATGTTGGATTCGTTCCCTGCGGGCATGTGGCACAGGGGTCACGGGGGAGGTCAGTAGGTATGGACGCGGCCGTGTTCTCGGTGGATTGGGTGCGGTGTGCGGTCTGCAGTACAGGTTTTGCGATCTTGGCCGGGGAGGAGGAAGTTCGATTCGATCGCGGCACAGCGGGTGGGTGGCTTGCAGGAGGGCGTTTGATGTGCAGTATTAGCTGCGGCATAACGGCGGCAGACAAGCGGGCTGGCGCTGGCCGCCTACTTTTGATACCGCTTTGGGGGGATGTCTTGGGAGGATGTAAGATGAGGCCGGTGGCTTGCGAAGGGAGCGAATGGGAGGGGGATGTCGAGTCACAGTGTGAGAATAGTGAATGGTTACGTGCCCGCAAAGACGAGAGGTGAGGAACGGGGAAGCAGGAGCCATGCGTGGAGCACTGCTGCACTTTTGCCAAGAGGCTGGCTCTTCTCTCTTAGGTTCTGTCCAATTCTGCAGATCACGGGACAAGACGCAGCGAAACGAGAGCGAAGGCAGGACACGCCGACGGTGGTACGACGTCTGCCCGCCTTTGGCCCGGCCTGTCACCGCAGGCGTCTTTCCTCTAGGTTGTCTTTCCTCTAGCTGCCTGTCAGTCTGTGCGGTGGTTTGTTTGGTTTGACTTACCTACCTTACCTTACCTTACCTCACCTTACTAGGCACCTTACCTTAATGGTAATATGTCTTTTTCGTGGCTGAGGTGTTCACGTTTCCTCCGGGTGCGGGGAAAAGCGCCCGTCAGGATTGGCCCGTCGCATGATGGAGGGTGGTGTCTGTGGAGGTACGTACCTGACATTGAAGGATTGTGATGCCTGCACCGACTAAGGTGACTTGAGCTCTCTCCGCGTCTCCATTGTCTTTTCTACGGGGCTCAATGTTTTGGTGACATGGAAGAGACAGACCACGACGACCCTAGACAGACCACACAAGGCAGACCAGGCTATCCGTACCTACCTATCCTAAGGTTTCCTACCTTAGCCACGACGAACGGCGGTACGCATCTTTGCAGCACCACCAACACGAGCACGGCATGGGACATTCAGGATCCAACAGCCCCCAAGGCTCATGGTTCAAGGCAACCAACACCGCCCGTGTGGCATTGGATCTGGCCGAGCTTTTCGTCTCGCTGCAATGTCGCTGCAAGCTCATGGCGGCACCATCGCCAATCGTCCCATGTCTCCAGCCACTCACAGTCCCTTACAGCCAACTTTACGACTCTGACGCTGCTGCCCTTCTCCGCACTTTGTCTCCCACACCCAATCCCAGTCCCCGGATCATCAATGGATGGGCATTGCACTTTGGGGCATCAGAGATGAGGAGGCGGGAGCTCCTGATTCCCCACGACGCACGCTGCCAGTGTTGGGTGTTCCCCGCCATGTTGGACCATCCTTCTCGAACCTCCTCGCCCGACTCCAAGGATTGATCATCGTCCCCTCGCTTCCTCCACACCTGCTTCCACCCACCCTTGGCCGATCGTATACCACGGGACGGCCAATCCTCCACATCAACCTTGTCAACCCCATGCGCCAACTTTTGCATTCGGTCCGTCCAATCCATCGCCCAGGGGTTTCTACTCTGCCGAGACTGTCCAGCCCAATGTCAGTCGACGCCGCATCCCGGTGCGACGGGGGTCGCGTCCTTTCCAGCTTGTGACTCGGAGCTCATTACATGAGACATCTGCACCATCCCGTCTCTGCCTTGTCCTGCCCTGCCCTGCTTCCACGCTGCTACTTTAACTTTCGGACGCGCCCACCTGCGAGCCCTCTGGAAAAAGGCCACGAGGGTTCCCTTAATCAACCCAGTCCATGTCACCACACATCCCGCAACCTGTCCTACACAGACTGGTACTCCAAATAGAACACAACCGGATACACCTCACACAGACTCGCCACGCACGGCCGTGAATATGTGGAAGTTCACCAACGTCTACGCCATTTGCGGTTTTGCCGCCATTGGTACGCTCCCACCTCGTTCTCACTTCTGCCAGTTCTAACCATGCCAAGGTGGCGGACTCTTCGGCTTCGATATCAGCTCCATGAGTGGTGTCCTTGGGACCCAGGCATACAAGCGATACTTCAATGACCCCAAGGAATACGCCCAGGGTGGAATCACCGCCGCCATGCCCGCCGGCTCTCTCGTCGGCTCTCTCGTCTCCTCCTTCATCGCCGACAAATACTCCAGAAAGATCGCGCTGCAATTCTCCTGCTTACTCTGGATCCTTGGCGCCATTCTCCAGTGCGCTTCCGTCAACGTCGCTATGCTCTGCGTCGGCCGTGTCATTGCTGGAATGTGCGTTGGTATTGCCTCATCCATCGTGCCTGTATATCAGTCGGAGATCGCTCCCAAGGAGATTCGGTAAGCTCCCAAAACCACTGTGTATTTGAGGAAAGTCACGCTAACAAATTTGCAGTGGTCGCGTAAGCTCTTGACGAGGTTCTCCTTCTACCTATTGTCATGCTAACGCTTCTTTAGGTGGTGAGTTTGCAACAATGGGCCATCACTTGGGGTATCCTCATTCAGTACTTCATCCAATACGGTGCTGCCTCGGGTATCGGAGGAGGCCCCAACGACAAAGATCAGCCAACCGCAGCTTTCCGTATTCCCTGGGGTGTGCAAATGGTGCCTGCCATCATCCTGTTCTTTGGTCTCTTTTTCTGCCCCTACAGTCCTCGTTGGCTCGCTGCTCACGACCGCTGGGATGAGGCGATCAAAGTCCTCGCGAGCCTCCACGGAAACGGCGACGTGAACCACCCCAAGGTCCTTGCTCAGTACCAAGAGATTGAGGAGGCTCTCCGCTTCGAGCGCGAGGAGAAGATCAACAGCTTCAAGGCACTTGTAGCCCCCCGCATGTACAAGCGTGTGCTCCTGGGTATGAGCATCCAAATGTGGTCCCAATTAAGCGGAATGAACATCATGATGTGTAAGTTGACAGTCGCTGCTTCAAATTAGGAAGATGAGAAACTGACCTCAAACAGACTACATCGTCTACATCATGCAAGGCGCCAACATGGGCAACCCACTCATGACCGCCTCCATCCAATACGTCATCAACGTCGCCCTCACCCTACCGGCCATCCTCTTCATGGACAGAATTGGCCGTCGCCCGCTCCTCGTTGGCGGAGCTTTCATGATGATGACCTGGTTGTTCATCTCCGGCGCGCTGCAGCAGTACTACGGCCAGGCCAACGTTGGCGACCTGGTCACCACCGAGAACGAGTCTGTATCCTGGATCATTGTCAATAACCACTCCGTCTCAGCCGCCGTCGTCTCCTGCTCGTACCTCTTCGTTGCCACGTTCGCCACCACCTGGGGTCCCGTTTCATGGACGTACCCAGCCGAGATTTTCCCCAGCAAGATTCGCGCCAAGGCCGTCTCTCTTGCGACCTCCACTAACTGGTTCTGGAACATGGTTTTGGCGTTTGCCGTGCCGCCTCTGTTGTGGAACATTGTAAGTTCACGGTAAAAGTTACCCGGCAGACGAACGCTTACCCATCTACGCAGAACTACAAGATGTACTACATCTTCGCCACCTTCAACGCCTGCGCCTTCCTCCACACTGCCTTCTTCGCTCCCGAGACCAAGGTTCGTATGCTCCTTCGCGATTTGACCTACTTGACGCTAATGACTCAAACAGGGCTTCACCCTCGAGGAGATGGACGACGTCTTCAACTCCGGCCTCCCTGCCTGGAAGACCCACAAGAAGAGCTCCCGCCTCGACGAGCTCGAGAACGAGATCGCCACCGGAAACCTCAAGGTCGCCCGCCCCCACGGCGCCATCGAGACGGAGGACGTCGCCCACGAGACCGAGAAGAAGGATGCCAGCGCTGTTTAAAGACGCGATTCGTCTACTTACTATATGTAATATTTACATGGTGATGATCTAGGAGGATGACTATGATGAAAATAGGGGAGGTGAAGCAGGGATGAGGAGGCGGATGGGGTTGATGACTTTGGCAAAGATACCACTGTAATGCGCTCAAAGGACGGTCTAGGTTTCGCTTACTTTCATAAGTTTACCAAACACAATACCAAGTTAATGGCACTTCGGCGGCTTGCCGGCCCCAGAGTTATTGACCACTTTGGACCACCACCAATTGGCTCACTCGTCAAGTAACAAGTATATCTGATGCACGGTCTGCCTACCAAGGCTGATATCATCTCTTGTACACAATCAGACGCCGCCGATTCACCGGACTTCTAATCTTCACACGTTGTCGATCTCTCATTTGCGGTAGGGTTGCACTAGTAGGAGATCACCAAAAACCATCCCGGGGTTGAATCTCGATGCACAAGATCCAGAGTTCTTCCGGCGGCCGGGCTTGCAACTTGAGCACTCTTGGATTCTTCCACATGATTTCACAGAACAGGAGATGGAGTCGAGATGCGTAAATAAGCAGCATTTCTAGGGCCCGACTTTTGTTTGGACCGCATGTCTTGCATCGTGTTGCCTGCGGCCTTGGTGAAGTACACATCACGAAGCTAGACTGACGAAATATGGTGGTATATTCCCAGCGCAACAATGAGACTTGTTACGCCGCATGTATCAGTATCCGTCCGCAATCCCATCAGCTTCCTCCCGTGCCCTGCGTTCCCCGTCCGCCGCCCACCACCACCGATGAGACTCGTCGTGGCCCGATGCACCGTCGCCTTCACAACTATCCCAGGGCTTGGGGCTGAGGATGTAGTGGACGTTCTTGACCTCCTCGTCTCTCCAGATGACGTCGTGCACGCCCCGCCACCGCAGCGTCTTCAGCGCGTTGTACACGTACGGCAACCCGACCCACCGCCCCCGGAACAGATTCGCAAGCAGGTCCTGGTCGGGAAACACCCACTCCGCAGGCGCGTTCTCGACGCACGCTGCTATCGCGCCGTAGTGCGCCGCGGAGGGGACCACGACGAGGAGGCCGCTGTTCAGGAGGCCGAGGGGCCGCGGGGCGCGGTCCGCGCCGTCGGTCTGGGCCGCGGCGGGGTCGGCGTGGTGCGCCGTGAACGGGCAGCTGGCCGGGACCCAGCTCGGCGGGTAGTGGGGCTTCCCGAGCGGGTTGCAGGTGCACGCGTGGCCGGCGGCGAAGACCTTTGTGCCGGCGGTGCTCGTGGCGGGGTTCAGGGGCGGGTGCGTCATCAGCTCGTCCATGTTCCTGCGCACGAGCATGTCGCAGTCGAGGAGGACGACGCGGGTGTACGCGGTGAGGGAGAAGACGGCCAGCTTGGTCCACGTGTCTTCGAACCGCGGCTCGCGCGTGTAGTCTCTCTTGTCCGCGGGGCGTAGGCGCGGGACCCGTTGGAGGGGTATGCCCCGGGCAGCGATGGCGGCGCGGCCCTCTTCGGGGAAGGAGTCTGTGTGGAGGGCGATGAAGGGGTATACTGTGTTTGAGGAGACCAGGGAATGATGCAAGGTCAGGAGCCCGGAAAGGTAGCTCATGTTTGTGATGAGACTGGCCCAGACTGAGAGGAAGTCAACGTGGTAAGGCTAATGGGATTGAGAACGGAATAATACCTTTGTCTGATTGGACAACCCGCTCGACCTGTGACATGTTGTCAATCATATCTCTGCGCCGGGTTTGAAATATTGCTGGCAACAAAGATCAAGGCTCATAAGGGCACTGTATGCAGTATATGTATACGACGCGTTTGTCCCTTGCCCCGGGACACATACCGGGCGGTGGAGCAGAGATGGACGTTTCGGCCATTGGCAAGTTGGCCATGCGTCGTGGCACGAACACAAGTCCACTCTCCGCGCCGTAAAGCCGATGAAGTGTCTGCAGTACGGATTCCATCAGTAGCTAGCACTTCTGCATCACTGAGACACACTTCAAGCTCCTACTTCCTCTTTCGATGACACTCGCATAGCCAAGCCCGCGTCTTTCCGCTAATCCAAATTACACAACATTAGGGCGTCGGGTGGTTCGATGATATGAAAGCACTCAATTGCTAAGTGGAGGCTTCTGAACTGCTCTCGTGGATGCAACACTGCATCGGGAAGCCATTAGTGTCAAGCTGCAGACGATGATCTACAGTGCTATTTTCGGGTTGAGAGTTGGGTTCAGGGGAACACTTTGATGCCATTATCTCCACGCGAACGGCTTCAGTGAAACACTTCAGGCCTCGTAAACTCGTTATCCGGATAGACGTTCTCGCCCATGGACATCGTGCCATCTTCATGAACCACTAAGTTGCCCTTTCCAATGTCGACGGTACCTTCTTCGCCGTCTTCCTCGCACTCGTTCTGCGGCAAATAGCAGTACGAACTCAGCTTCCGAATACCCGGGTACCAGGACCGTGACCAAGGCCTCACTTTGCGTTGACTCCCCACCGCGAAATCTTCGAGCAACGCTGCAAAGTCGCCGTAAGGAATCATCTCGGCAAACCAAGCAGTCCACAGAACGACTCCCCACTCGAGCTTACGGAAAGCGTCGACGCTGCCGTATACCTCTTCGACAACCCGGGGGAGCATGCCTTTCTCTCCCTCCGGCAGAGGGTCGTAAACCTCAAAGAAGGCTGCCTTGGCCTCCGCGACAAACTTCGGCTCAACCAACAACACGCAGCCGTCGTGGCTGGTGTCCTGGCTTATCCTAACTGAGCGGCGAATCATGGGCCATTCGATGGAAGGATGGGGTGAGTGGTGGTCGGGGAGAAGCTCAAGCTGGATGGGGACAGGCCAGTAAGTGCTGTCAGCAAGCCCAACGTCGGCGATTGGGCACAAAAGCCGGATCAGCTGTGTCTCGTTCCACCAAATCGGACCCATGCCGTTCGTGGCCCGAAGGAAGGCTTTGTACTGCTCCGGCAAAGGGGCCGTGAGCTCAAGCTTTTGTTCAAGGTCCGCGATCTCCTGATGAGACGGGACGGGATGCCGCAGCAGAGTCTCTGGCCGTGTGATCTTGTCCTCGTCCCGCTCCATCGCGCCCGCATCGGCGGCGATTCTCTCCTCCGAGTTGTGCTCAGGCCAGTACGGCGCGTTTGCCCTCGTGTTTTCGTCGATTGCCCGCACAAGCTCTGCAACGGTGGCGCCCGCGTGTGGTCGGGTCGGGCCGGTCTCGAGTCTTTTGGTGAGCATGTCGCAGCCTGTCTCGGCCACTCTGCGGATGTGGTCGACATCGATGTTGAGTTCCTTGACGAGGGTGTTGTTGGTAGTGGCGTTGTGCTCGAACCAGCACCTCTGCCACAGCCGTCTCATGCAGCCGAGCATGGGCAACTGGTCCTGCGCACAGTGGTTTTCGGCAATGGCCTTGCCCCACGAGTTGATGTAGTTGAGGTTGTACTCGTGCGCATCTTCTGGGTCTTTAATTTCCTTGCTCGAGACTTCTTCCTCCGCATCATCGTCATTATCCAGGAAGAATTCATCAACCACTTCATCTTCATCCCGGTTCTCTTCGGTCTCTTCTGGGCTTTGCTCTCCCTCATCGCTCTCCTGTCTTGTGCCGTCCTGGTCTTGTCGATGTTGTGGAAAAGTGAGCCGCACGGCAAGATCAAGAGTCAGAGCTCGCCCCGTGGACTTGACGACCTGGTTCATCGACCACGGCGCCAACATCCGCTCCCAGAGGACCCAAAACTGTCTCAAGCGTTACGGAATCGGCCCGTGGGGATTTGCCCTGTTCATACCCTTACTACCCATCTCAGAAACGAGTTGGAGCGTCTCGTCGTCCTCACGCCACGTATGGCCGAACCTGTTGCAGACGCATAGACGTGCATACCGCTCCAAGGCGTCCAGAGTTGTTTCTTCCCCGTCTGGACTCACGTCTGAGTCGTCACTTTCCAGCGGCTCGGGTCCCGGAGACGCCCACGCCGGCCAAGAGCCGGTCTTCTCCCAAGCGAATGCGAACACAGCCCGTGTGAATGGGTCCGGTCTTGGCGGGGGGACACTGATCGCGTAGTTCTCTGTATCCCCCTTGGCAAGATAGCACGAATTGTCGTAGTACTCGGAGCGCTTTTCAGGGCCGACTTCGTAGAGGTCGAACGGAGGGATGCCATGGGAATGAAGAATCTCCAACAGACGTGTGCCTTCAGCGACCAGGCCCAGTACCGCCAGACTCACGGCTGTCTCGCGAACACGCTTGATGACGAGGCATAGAAACCGCTCTTGTGCGATCCCAGCTGGGTTGACGAGGTGCTGTGTGAAGTAGTTGATCTTCTCCACATCACCGATATCAGTCGTGTCAAGCATTTTGAGCCGCGTCAAGATACCAGCAAATGATAAAGGTGGATGACAAAAAGTGAGTGAACGGAAGGTGCAAGTACAATCTATCTACCTAACTTCCCCTCAATCCAGGTCGGCTCTAGCCATGCGAGAATGACGTCAGCGGTGGTTTGGTGGACAATTTCTTGAAAAACAGATCCAGTAAATGCTGACAGACTTTCAGCTCGGGCAGCTGTGCGTTTGCGCAGCAGCCATTTTATTGGCGCGCGCTTTCGTGAAGCAAGGCCCGAGTTGAGAGCGTACTGCGGAAGCCTTCGCCGCAATGCCGATAGGATAACTTGAAAAGGCTTTGAGGAATGAATATTTTTCGTCCACTGAAGCCTTCTGGTGTTGAAGTGCAGCCTGTATTGAGATCTCACAGGAATAGATGATGCGGATCAGGTACCCCGCAAAAGACGGGAGAGCGGTCGAGTAACGGCTGCCTGGAGCCTTGTAACGGCATAAGAGAGAATAAGCAACGGCTTTAAGAGAAGCGAAGGTGGGAGCCGATCTTGGCGCCTTTTTTTTAGGAAATGAGCACCACCAAATACAGCTTAGCTACCATCAGCCGCCCCAGTTGCCAAGGACCCCCGTAAGGCTGATTTTGGAAAGGTTGGCAACATTGATGCCAGTCTCGACCACTTTGGACTCCTGCGCGATGTTGTTTCAGGGACTCCACGCTTGGAAAGCCGTCGTCTATCGCATGGACGAGCGAGCCTTGTCTGACATGCATTGCCAGCCTGCCCCATGTTGCTGCCATTGGCTACCGGGCAAGGAGCTTGTTCGCTCAAGTGGAGTTGGAGGATTCAAGGCTTGCAATCATGGCGCAGGGGAGCCGGGTTCCCAATCCCAAATTCGGCGCTGGCATAGCGATCCTCTGCTTTGTGGCTGCCTAGTGCCCGCCATCCCACGGGTGATTCGCTTTCTTATCTGGGTGTCTCGTCCCTTTTCAAGTGAGACCTTTCATCGTTCTGTGTTCCTGGATTGGTACATCCGACGCATCTGATCTTTTCATATTGCCGGTGCAGTTTTCGTAAATTGTCCACGATCATCGGACGGAGACACAGAACACCTCAACAGTGAGCTATGGATCCATCGCACGGGAGTTCCCCAGCCCCCAACTACAGCCAACCGCACGATAGCGATGGCGCATACGTCGAGAATGGTCTGCACCCCGTCGAGCAAACCGACAAGATTGTCAGCAACTCCCACTACATCTCATACGACCAATACAAGCCTGTACCTTTATCAGCGGACCAAGGCTATGTAGCCCCGGTCGACGCATCTCGGCCTCCCAAGAAGAGAATATGCGGCATCAGCAGTGGTATTTTCATCTTGCTATGTATGCTGGCTTTCTTCATCGCGATCCTGGTTGTGGTCGCCGGTGTCTTCGGAAGCATGCTCGCGAAGCAATCCGCCGAGATTCTTGATCTGAAGAGCACGTCACCAACAAAGTTCGTTTCACAGCCCGTCCAGCATATATAAAGAGAGGATGCACTAACATGACGATACTCAGAACAAGCGACCCCGACGCGAATGGTTCATCGACCGCTACCGCCGCAGCGGCAACAACGACATGGGTTACGGTTACGGATTGGGATTTCATCGGCTGTTATGAGGACGGCGACGAGCGCGTATTTTCTGGAAATAACAGCGTCATCGAAAAACAGACGAACAAGCTGTGTGCTCTCGCCTGCGATGGCTTTGACTACTTTGGGACTCAGTACGGGGATCAGTGTTACTGCTCGAAGACGCCACCTAAGACGGCTGCCCCGTCATGGAATTGCGACATGCATTGCGCCGGCGCACCGAACTCGGAAATCTGCGGAGGGTACTATTTTCTCAGCGCCTGGAAGAAGAAGAGTTCATGAGCCTACCAAGGCGCATTAGGATGGGCACTTTGGGCACGGAGGGATGGAGGCAAGGGGGCATAATCTGTGCATGATTTGCCTCATCAGCATGGCCTGGAGTTCAGGATGTTTCTTTGTTATTTGGAATACCCATTAGATGAGTCGGAATTATCAGAGAAATACAAATATCTCTAAGAGATAATCATGGTTGCTATCTCATAAGACGCCCTCAGCTATGTTCATGGCGGAGGGAATTGAGCAATGGGGGCGAGCGGTGGGCCGAGGATCTTGGTCATCAACAGCGGCAGCATCTCCAACATCCAGCAATGGATTCAAACAACCATGGCCGGTTGGCCCAATGGCAAGGCGTCTGACTACGATTCATCGTGAAATCAGGAGATTCTGGGTTCGACCCCCAGGCTGGTCATATTTTTGATCCTGTTGGCTATTTTTGGTGCGGGAAGAGTTTGCTGCGTGCGGGTCCGACCTAAATGGGTCCCGGGGCCAGGGCATTGGTCCTAGGTCGGTGCTCCGGCCCGGGATAGCTGGCTTCTCACATATTATCAGCATTATGGTTCCGCGAAAAGACGCAAGTCTCTCGTTGGAAAAGGCGCTGGGATCTTGATGCAGCCTTTGCTGACAGGTTAGTCAAATTCCTGGTCCAAGGTTTCTTCCGTATAACAGGCCGAGAGCAATCTTACTGTACTTACATCCCCACGGTTCGTAGTGATATGATGCCCTTCAGTCGTTCGTAACATCATTAGCAGACCAACTATTCAACTTTCATAAAGCCTCGTTCGTGATTTACATCCCACAGTAATCCATTCGACCACCCCAAGCATAGACCGATAAACATGGGACGAACATGTTCAAGAGAGCCGGCATCATCGGCCCCGAAGACCCACATATTCGGCGTGGTGCAAACCGAAAAAATTTCACCGAAAAGGTACGTACCGAACGACACCCAAGACAGCTCCAGGCAGCCGGATTTCACTTCAGCTCAGTCATCAACAACTCACGGGCGAGGAGCCATGTCCTCCACTCCTCCGCCGCCTCCCTCGGCGTCGATCTATGCGGACCTCACTCTCATTATCACAACATCACCGACGCCATCTGCCCCCTCGACAGAACTTCTCGATACCGTCTTTCAGTCTGTTCGCCAACACTGCGCGGACCTCCTGTCTTGTCGCATCATCGTTGTGTTCGATACGTATGACCGCATTGGCCCAGTATCCAGACTGAAGAAGGGCGTGGTGACGGAAGAGGGCGCACAGCAATATGATGTTTACAAGAAGAATGTCCAAACCCTCGTGCTCGGAGCCTACGGACACTCGTCGGATGTAGAGTTGGCGCAGGAGCAAGGGGAGGCCGAGTACGGATTTGACGGGAGAGCAGCTCTGAACCTCACACCATTCACAGTCAACCGCACAAGAGACGACAAGGTTGCGTTCGTTGAACCCGCAGAGAGACTCGGCTTCGGTCTTGCTGTGCGAACAGCCCTCAGGATCACCACAACGCCGTACGTCTGGGTTCACCAACATGACTGGACGCTGGTGGCAGAAATCCCGATCGCACCGATGTTGGAAGTCATGAAGGCTACTGATGACGACGAGGAGGCGCCGGTGAAGTACATCTGCCTCGCCTCGGTGCGAATGCTGGAGTACGCCAACTCAGCCCATGCTCATGACTACCCCGCTCTGAGAGCGTTGACGAAGAAGCTCAAGCGGGACTTCACCCACCCGTCACATCCAAATTCCATCGTGCCCCTGACACCAATGTTCTTTTGGCATGACAAGCCACATATCGCATCCACCAAGCATTATCTCTCCCGGGTATTCCCAACAAGATTGGCGATCCCGAAGGGTGCATTCATCGAAGATGTCATCGGGCAACGCGCAAGAACGCAGATGAAAGAGCAGAGCATGTGGGCCAAATGGGCTTGCTGGCTGTATTACCCTGATGAAGGGAAACAACTGTGTTTGAAACACTTAGATGGACGGAGATGGAGAGGTGTGGAGGCCGAGAAGGTTCAAGGAGCGAGGTGGAGAGAGATCAGAGGCGTAAAAGAAGATAAAAACGAATGATTATCAACGATGAGTTTCCACGATGCACAGTGATCTCATGCGTCAAGTTCTCTGGGCTAGATTACTCACTATCTGACCTGATGGATTTCTGCAACCTCATCAGCGTTCCAATGGACGGAGGTTGTGTCCCAGGTTCTTAGTGAGGAGTTGCCGTCCTGCGACAGTCCGGCGGTTATCATCGTCCAAGTTTGGCCTATTGGGATACGAAGCTCGGAAAACAGCTGCCATTGACATCTTATCTTTCTTCAATCTATCCGTCAAGGTAGACTTGGTGCAACCGCGGGAAACGGGGCAATCCCGTTCTCAGATTTGGGGCCCAGCTGGGCCGTGTGGAAAACTTCGCGGCCACTGGCGTGCTTCCGCTTGACCTAACCGTGATTTGGAACACAAAAGGTCCCCCAAGAGCGGGCGTGCCAAGAGGTTCAGGCGGCCAGACTACGTCGAAATGAGCACCCAGGTTTGGCTGGGCGCCTATCCAGCCGGGCGCGATGAGAGAAGACGCATCGGTTCAGGAATCACGAGTTTCCGTAAAGAGACTCTAAATTCGCGGCAACTTACCTATTCACGCACAGAGAAAGCGGGGGAGTCGCTATCTTAGTGGAATTCAACTGAATCATGGTGGCAACCTTAACAATCACAACGCTTATGTCAGGTTCTACGATTTCTGACTACGGGCCCTGGATAGGCCTGGATAGGTTACAGCCCATCAAGACCTTCTTAATTGGGCATGGCCTCGCGTCGCTGCGGCTGAGATATTGACAAAAGTACCCAATCCTTCAGCCATCTTACAGACTGACTTGCAGTGCTTCAAGTCTTGCATTATCCAATGAAGACTCGTGTTGAAATCTCGGGCAATATAGAGGCATACTTCTGGTACATCGTATGTCTTGAAGAGGAAGCTCGCGGTGTCGCCTCAGACGGCCAAGCACCGGGCAGATCTTGGTTTGGTGACAATTCTTAGCGATCGAGGTCAATTACTTTGCTCATGAGGGGACATGGGGCCCGTTAGAAACACATATAAATAATCGCCCGCTCTTGTTGCAATTTCTGCAGATAATCACAACATCACCGGCCACACAAAGCACCTCCAAAAGCAACTTAAATCACCTTGCAGACGGCATCATGAAGTTTTCCATCCTCACGCTCGTGGCAACTCTTGCCTTCGCAACCGCCGCTCCCAGCGAACTTGTTGCTAGACAGTGCTCTTGCCACAAGGTAGGCGACGAGTGGATCTGCAGCGGACGGCTCTGCCCAAAGGACTTTGTCCCCGAACCGACCATGGTCAAGAGAGACGCCGAGCTCGTAGCCCGGCAGTGTTCCTGCAAGAAGGTTGGCGATGAATGGATTTGCAGTGGACGACTTTGCCCGTGAAGCTTCATACAATGTGAGTTTGGCCATCCCCTCCCAGTTCATTTTTCTAGTGCCATTGCTGACCCTTAAATCAGAAAGCCCTGTCAATGGGAGTAGCATGACAGACGAGAATGATAGAAGGCTTCCAAACTAGGGGCTTAGGATTATGCTTCAATTGAATGGAAGCGCTTGATCTCAAACTTTCAAAAGCATCTGACGTGAGACATGACGCGACTTCGATAGTCAAAGTCCATAATCATACGATGATATAAGACAGACAGTCCTTCGTGAAACTGTGTTTGATTTCACTAAGTAGCACAAACGCATGCTCTCGTTGGGGCATAAGGTGAAGTCACATCCCAGGCTACGAATCTGGGGGCCTAAGTCTAACTTTGGAAATCTTCCAAGTCGCTCGCTAAATCCAATTTCTTATAGACCCAAACAATAATTGAGAGAACCTCTGATGCAGAATTGTTCTCCTTGAGCGATGCTGGAAGTGAAATCGCTTAAGGAAGGCTATGTTGCTAAGCCTGCTGCGAGACTGTGTGAAACCTCCGGCGGGGCCTTCCAATCTGTTGCTTGGGGGTTAGGCAAAGTAGCTGGGCAATACAAAGGGAACAGTATAGAATGTCTCTAGAATTGTGGACTACAAGCGGACTTGTGGCTTCATACAGGACTCCGAGAATTACGAGGGCCGCTTAGGAAAGCCACATAAGTATCTAGAAACCAATGATACAATGATTTTTGACCCTATCACGAGCCGTTATGTTGTTCAATAGTTGGTCGAGGAATCGCTTTGTCTCAGATAAGTCCCCACCCCAACTAACGGAACACCCCCACATATGGGACAGCGAAAATCATGCATTTGCACCCACACTACGATGATTATATTTTGACGTATTGCTGAATATCTCGATCAATCTGCAATGTGAATATATGATTTTATACTCTCTTTATTATCAGAAGATTTGCTTTCAGATAATACTACTTCTAGCTTGTTAGGATCATTTTGGACCTTCTATTTCTTCCTAATAATCTGGTTGATTATTACGAAGCGTTTATTTGTATCTGGCTTGACTTTGGCATGTTTCTAAGGCTGTAGCGATGCCACCTAAGCCTGTAGTACCTCAATTATCTGTTAATTATTAGCGCTAGCTATATTATTGAGGTTGAGATGTTTGCCTACTTTTGATATAAATAGCTAACAAACTGCTAGATTAATAGGTTTTAGCCCTAACCTCAACCTGTTATGAAATAACTATTTATATTGCTGTAAATTAGTAGAGGACTTTAGTGTTTTAAGTATAACTTTTTTTAGTGTTAATATAATATTTTGATTATTTATACCTTTCTCCTTCTATAGGGGGGGCCTTAGAATGTTTATAAGGGCTGACTTATATATAAACTTACTTATCAGCAGCTTTATGATATTAATAGGCTATAATTTAGTTGCTGCCTACTTTGCCTTAATAATATGAGGTTATATAGCTTTAGATCTTGCGTATAAATAGCATTATAAGAAGTTCTGCTTACTGATTAGTGCTGAATTCAGCAAGAAGTTCTGTTCTGCTAGCTGCTATCTATATGCTGCCTTTAGAGGTGAGAAGACTAATATATTAAGCAGCTGTATAATATAAGATAAGTATATAGGTAAGCATACTAAGTAAATATTATTAGTATAGTATTGCTATATAAAATTATTAGATATATAGCTTCTATAGCTGTTGATAATAAGGAGACGCTTAGAATATAGCCTTTTTGCCTCTGCAGTAGTTTCTAGTATGAATATTTTATCTAATTACTTAAGACTGATGGTATTTGACGTCTAACTATTAACTGATGATGTGAACTGCTATTGCTTAAATTTGAGAAGGTTGTTAGGGAACTACTGCTGCTGTATAGTCTTCTCTTTAAAGATGATGAGGGGGGGCAGCAATATGCTGGCAGCAGAGATACACTTAACAATTAACATCTAAGTATGGTTTTTATTGCTCTAAATAAAGACTGAGGGCTTGCTAGCGCATCCTACTACTAAATAATCCTTCTAGGCGCCTTCAGCAATACCTATCTTATCTATATTCTATTAGAGGCTTATAGGGATTATCTTAACGTCTAGAAGTTAAAATATCTTGAAGAACTGCTTTATAATGTCTTCTGTGACGCTTTTCACCCTCTTTGCGTCCATCTTCTTAGCCTTTACTGTCTTGCAGGATGGGTTGCAGCGCAGGAATCCCTCCATCTACTTCCTGCTGAGAGGTTAAGTATCACCGCTGGCGTGCAGCATATGCATTGCGAAGATATAGATATAGCAGTAGTTTGGTGTGAAGCCTATTGCAGCTTGCGTTAGTACCCAGCTGGCGAGATAAGCCTCCTGCTTCAGCAAGAAGTGTTGCTTTAGTGCTTATGCTTTATTTCTAGTAAAACTGCTGTTCATCCTGCAATAGATAGTTGAAGATAGCACTCCCTATAGTTTTAAGGCTTGTCGGATAGATTTACTACTATGCACAGCCTTAATAGCTTTAGCAATATAACTCTCATTATATATAGCTATCCTAAGCACAATAGTATTTTTTAAAATATTTAATTTGATAGTGGTGGTGTGAAAACGCGTTGATGAAGTTGTAGATGTAGGAGGCAAGTCACGAAAAAACGCGGTTTTGGCGCTGTCCCATATGTGGGGGTGTTCCGTTAGTTGGGGTGGGGACTTAAGGCATGCATCACAAACACATGGACCCTGCATCGGCGGAAAACCATCCTTGCTGCGCGGGTTCATCCGACCGGCCAAAACGGACGTCACAACCACCGGTCACCGACGCCAGAACCCCACGATTCTGCCATGTCATGGCTGTTGGAATCCACAATCTGGACCTGCAGCGGTGGATCTGGGTTATGTGAGTTGCACGCGATTGCCGAATCGGCACTTGGGCGGACTCGCGTGGCGGGGCGCCCCAAGTCTATGACGGCGTTCTCGTTTCACCGCACCGGTGTTTTGGCTCTAAGTTGTCCGAAGATTTGCAATTGTCCGGAGCTCGACCACGGAGATACGACACGGTCAGCATCCTAAGAATGAGATGGCGGTAGCAATGAATCTTTACAAAAGTAATAAAAGTCTCATTGTTGATGAAGGTGTAAAAAATGATTGCTTAGGTTTGCACCATTACTGACCGACAAATAACGCACAAAAAGCTTCAACATGGCATCGAACACAAATTCTTCCAAAAGAACCCTGGCCCTTTTCGGCGCAACCGGCCGCACGGGCAGCGAATCCCTGAAGGCCCTCCTCGCGAACCCCTCCAACCCGTTCGACCTCAAAGTCTATGTTCGCTCCAAGGATAAGCTGGTCTCGATGTTCCCTTCCTTCAAGACGGACCGCAGCGTAGAAATAGTCGAAGGCCAAGTCACCGACGTCTCTCGAGTGAAGGGATTTCTAGACGGCGCCGACACGATCATTTGCGCCCTCGGCGAGAACGAAAACAGGCCGGGGATCCGCGTGCTCAACGACGCGTCGCGCACTATCGTCTCCGCCCTCAAGCAGCTGCAGGACGGATCTGGGTCGTCAGCATGGAAGAAGCCGCGCTTGTTGCTGTTATCGTCAGCGACGTGGAACGAGCGCTTTGAGGCGCAACAGCCGGCGTTGATCAGCTGGCTCGTCAAGAATGCATTCTACTACCCGTACCAGGATCTTCTCAGCGCGCACAAGACGTTCAAGGAGGCAGAGAAGGAAGACGCACTGTCATTGTTGTTGGTGCAGCCACCAGCCATCATCGAAGAGGATGGAAGCGGGCACCATATCGGCGTCGAGTCGATTGGCATGGCCGTGTCGTATGCCGACCTTGGCGCGGGCTTCGCGGAGCTGGCCACGGAAGACCGGTACCGAGAAATCAAGGCAGTTGGAGTTTGGTCCGAAATGTCAAAAGAAGGATTTCGCAGGTACGGGCCAGAGGTCTTGTCGCGTATGGTGATAGGATTACTTGCGAGCTTTTTGCCTGGGTTCTTGATCATCAAAGCGCTGTTCAACAAGGTCTTTGGTTAGGGAAATATGCGGGTGAGTGAGTGTAAATCAGCCTGTTGATGACTTTTGTTTCCTTTGTGGATGCTATTGTTATGTACATATGCTCTCATAGATAAGATATGAAACGACCATTGTTATTCCTGGGTATACGTTTAGACACGTTGCACAGCCAGAGCTCCCTTGAAGATTGAGTGGACAAGACTCGGCTTCGGTCCGGTTCGCCGCGATGTACTAAGCGAGAGGGCATCGTTGTTGCGTAGAGCGTCAGCTCGCTCATGCTCGGGTAGATCGAGGCTTTCGAGTTCACGGATCTTCCAAACGCGGAGGGACCAGACTTTGTTAAGGTTAGCAATGAGAGTCTATGTAAAATACGGAGAAGTTTACAACTTACGTGATATAAAGGCGGCAATGTACATGAAACCAACAAAGATTTCAACCCCAAGGTAAGCGTCGATGCCCGAGCCCTTGATAGTGAGAGCGATAGGCTCTGCAAAGGTGGCTGGCAGGACAAGGATCATCCAAAAGATGGACAGTGCTGAGAATCAAACGTCAGCTATACTGACCGAAGATGTCACGCGTTGACTACTTACCGGAAGGCAGGAGCTGTATTCCCACCACTTCGGCACCGACAGGGGTGACTGTTGCCCAGATGCAACCAGCAAAGGCACCGAAGAGTGCGTAGACGATGGTGCCTGCGAAATACCTCCCGGCGAAGATCCAGACGAACAGAGTCGCCAGCGCGGCGACAAGGGTGCCCAAGCCAGCAACGTTGATGCGCCCGACGCGATCACTAATGAGGCCGATGATGGGTCGACCGATGCCTTGTGACACTGTCTTCCGTTAGTATGCCTGCTCGGATGATGTATGCGTGCTCAACTCACGTTGGAACATGGCCGAGGCGATGGATCCTTGGCTCGCAGTAAACCCAACCGTCTCAGCGAAATCGGCCAAAGAGAAGACGACAATGACGTATGCGAAGAGGGAGAAGAAACCCCACGACATAAACAGCCAGAACTCAGTCCTCTTGAACAGGTCTTTGTGGAATGCGGCATGAACACTTCCGAGAGCCTTGTTACGGTCCCGCATCAGAGCGCAGCATATGCCATTGACAACGAAGGACAGAATGGCGAGGATGCGGAATGCCCATGGCAGGCCGATGTTGTGGATCATGGCAGTAGACGACAGGGAGTAAATCAACCCGCCGAGGCCCGAGCCGGCACTGCCGATGGCGGACGCGAATGACCGGCGGACGATGAACCACTGTGGGATGACGCCGACGGTCGCATTAAAGGTGAACCCCATACCGACGCCGAAGCCGATACCTTGGGACAACAGGAGATGCCATATTTGCGTCGTGAAGGATGCGCCGATGAGGGCAGCGCTGAAGTCAAGTTAGAGTTGATGACGGATGGTGAGGATACAGACCACCTACGATTAAACCGTCACACCAATCGCGACGGTCGGCCTCGTTCCGATTCGTGGGATGAACCAGGTCACAATGGGGGCAACAAGAAGGGCTGTGGGCCGGATGTCAGTAAGCGGCTCGGCGCGGACGCGGGGTCGGTGTGAGATTCGACTCACCGACGGAGAAGGACAGGCCGCCGACGAAGGCCAGAGTGATCGGGCTGGCGCCAGGAAAGGCCCCGGAATTGAGATAGTACGCGAGGAAGACCGCATATGACTGTGGATTGTTAGTTGTATGGAATTCGACTCATCGGGCGGGAGCCAAACTCACTGAGTTCAGACCCCAAGTGTGTGCATTGATGAGAAAGACGCAGGCGACTACAACCCTATTTTCATGTCAGCGTCATTCATTGAGCGAGCACTGCTGTGTGGAGACTTACCATCCATAGCCGCCTTCTTTGAATTCTACCTCTTCGCTTGTGCGCGGGCTGCTGGTTTGGCTCGGCGAAGTGTCATTTCGCTTCTCACTCTCCGCTGCCCTGGAAACGCTGTCAGGCATCTGCACCACGCCGCCGTGGTCGTTGTCCTGAATACTTGGGGGTTCAGATCGAGAAGGCATACCGGGCAGCGACAAACAACCAGACCGCTCGTTGTCAAAACGCTCTCTTCTCTCTACCAGAGGAAATGCAACGGGCAAGTTGTGGGAGGCGGACAGCAGGACCGCATTGATTGACTCAGGACGTCAGGGTGTTGGTGACAAAGCAAAATTGACTGAGTATTCGGCACGAGGTCGGACTCGGCAAGCCGTATACAGTAGCTGGGTAACCGTATACAGTAGGCATTCGCGGGGGATTAATTTTGACGAAGCGAATTTTCGACGCCAGTTCCCGACCCGAGGCGCGTTTTGGATTTTTTTGTTTGCGCCGGGAATAGTGTGGAGACAACTCGGCGCGGTGTATAGAGAAAAAGGCGAGATTGACGGTGATGGGGGATGCAACTGTGGGCTAGACCGGATACAGATGCCGCGGATCGATGTGTAATGGATTCTTCTCATTGGTCTTATCGAGTTTCCCCTTCATGCTGGGCAACCTGGACGACTCCGGTGGTCTGGACCGGAGGGTTTCTGCTTTTATCCGTTAAGCACCCCTGAACAAACACGCGGAACACGCCCTGCGGATGTCATTTGGCGAGTCCCCTTCCTCCTCCCGTTCGTAGTCGATTTACCCAGCACTTGCAGGACAACATTGACTACCATTCTACGGATTGCTTGCGCAACGCGACGCAGCTCTGAACTGTTAGCTTCGGAGATCAACGCCGAACAAACGTGACTTTGCGACTGTGACGGTAATTTCCCTGTCTTTCCGGCCGGTTTCGGCGGCTATGGACCGGAGGCGGCCCGGTTCCTGGTCCGTGCTGTCATAGACTCTGAAGAAACTCGGGCCCTTTTCCGCTTCGGCGATAAGATAGACTTCGGATATAGCGTCGTCGCTTTATGTTTAGTCGTTTCCTCTACTTTTGCGGTAGGAGAGACTGGATGAACAATGAGTAAAGAGTGAGAGTTTCTCAAGACTTTGTATTTTCTATCCTTTGAAAGTTCGGAAGAGAAAGCCTGCCAGTGCAGGATAGGTTGAGTCTTCGAGAGGCCTGTCTTGCTGGCTAATGCGAGCCTACGTGAGTTCCAATGAGCGTCTGTAGGCATGTCTCTACATCAAAGGAGTGTTGTTTCCAAGTGAATCAAGCCCCTAGTAAAACCCAATGACGTGCATTGAGTCAACTTTCTTGTCCATCAATGTAGATATTCGAGGACGATACTGTCGAGCCTGGCCACACTGGCAACCCTCCCGTAGAGAAACTCAAAAGCGACTTGGACGTAATCATTCTGAGGGGTGTAGTCCACGGTGACTTCCTTCCAAACCCCCCAACCAGGGGCGTCCCTGGCATCGAATGTCCTCTTAGGCTGTCCGTCGATCATTACCCCGATAAAGCCAGCGTCCATATTGTCAAACCAGACCCAGAAGCTCAGTCTGCAAGGGACGTTTCTCTGCACGGAAACCCGGGGGCTTTTGATTCTGGTACTGGTGACGGGGTCCTGGAGAGGCCTATCTGCAAGTAGCTTTGACTGAAATGAAGTTGTCCCAGAGTGGGCCGACGCTGAGGTGAGACCAGCCTTGATATTTGAGTCAAGGACCTCGATAGTCCATGGGGCAATGTCGCACTCAAAGTCGCCGTTGGTCAACAGACCGCCGTAGGCCGCACAGGGAGTTGATGTCGGCGTCGGAACGGGGCATGTGGGGCCGCATGCACAGGCGGAGATGTAACGAGCGGGAGCCGTGCCGCAAGCTGACGTTGCGCGAGTCGGGAAGTTGGTGGCAGTGATTCCGTTGGCTGTTATTGTGGCACAGAATGCCGAGGCAGAAGATACCGCTGTCGGGGAGGGACAAGGAAACAAAGCTCGATAACAACTTCAGATAAGAAAGCGTGTCAGCAATCAATCGACTAACTGAGCATTTTACTTACTTGTCGGCATTGCACTTGGCCAATGTGGTCGCAGCGTTGCACCCCAAAGTGAGGACGCTCAAAACGATGGACACAGACCTTGAGAGGTACATGGCAGCTCCAAATAGGTTGACAATTGACTGGTTTGCTGAAGACAAAGATGGCCTATGGTTGAGCGTATGAGCAAAATGGAGATAAACGTCATTGCTTATATACTTGATATCTCTCCGGTGATTCAGCTTCGCCTTGGGCATATTGGTCCCAGTTGTCTGGTATTTCTAACCGATGCTACGTCAAAAGTAAGATGGCGAATGATCTCTCCGAACACGAGCTCAGCTGTCAGTAAGGGATATGTCTCAGTCGGGTGGCTGCATCTCAGCCGTTGCTACCTGACGAATAAGAAAACAAGACTTCCGCAGTAGTCTGAAGCCACTCTGTTGCGCGCAATCCGGAGCGATTTGGGGTGTAGGGGCGAGCATTCGTCATCTGATTCTTAGATGTATGCCGCAGGAAGAAACGGACTCTTCTGCTCAGAGACACACGAGCATTTGGCCATCGGGGCGTTCACGTCTTTCCCTAAGGGATTCGCACCGATGATAGCAAGCCCGACAGAACATTCCCACGGAAGTTGCGTGAAACTCAGCGGAACATGGAACGTACCAGGAACTCTGGGTTGTTCTTAGCATACATGATTCAAAGTATTTCATTTAGTCTTGACATGCATGAGTCACCCGTACATACCATACCAGCCAGACAAACTTTGTATGAAGTCAGAACTCAGCTCCACCTTTTGGTACTAACAACGACCCCATCAAGTGGCGTCTGCAGAAAATTCAGAAATAGTACAAAAGCCACGACACGTCTCATTTTCCCCAAAAGCGAAACTCCCCTCAGATGCTTGATCTTACCAAGGATCAGATCGCCAGCGGCCACTGGATCGATTCTCTTCAATGGGGAAGCATACTGTGTTGAGGATTTCTCGCAAAATCATCACTTATGAGGAGCACTTCCGTGGCCAAGTGGAAGGAATGAAGCGTTCCGGTGTCACTGGAAAGGAGAGGAAGTCCCGAGTCGTCTGGCTCCTTCTGTCGCGATGTTCCGAGGAATCGTGGGTGGTTCCACCCCTCAGAACAATCACAGAAGGACCGAGGTTGGCACCTTCTTTCGGCTGTACGAAGTGCTTCCCATGAGATGGCATCGGAACTTTTCAGCTCCCAGCCAGCTCTTCCAGAAAACGGTGATGAAGAATGTGTCTTGAGAGCGGCGCCCCTTGAGGGATTGCGTTAGACTCCAGACCGTAACTCTGAGTTTTTGAGGATTGCTGGGACTGTCGACCGACCTTCGGGGTTCAAAGAAATTGCCAACAGCGTGAGCAATGGTCACGTATGCGTGGACCAGGCAGGGTTTTCCGTGGCTGAAGACCTTGTGAAGCCATCTCTGGGTGATTTACGCAAAGCGACCATCGGCCTTGCTAAAACTACGAGACGCAGATGCATGGCGACGGGAGCCTCCGGAGATATTTATGCAGAAGCGAGTCATCGTCAGTATAGGAATTTGATCCTTGTTAGCAAACGCTACTGTGCCGTACTGCGACATGGGACCACACCGCTTCTCACTTACTTAGCTTCCAGCACACCATGCGCTTTCATCACACTGCATACCCAACAAACAAGCAGTTGGTTTCATCATCAACAAGCAAGTGAAGCGACCATGCGTCGCTTGCTAGACACAGTTCGAGGTCGGACGCGCAGCGAGCAGGAAATTGACCATTCGGAGCTGCCACCACCACCTCCCCCTCTTCTTCCTGCTCAGCGGCCCCGGCCCATCACGCCTCCCGCGACGACCGTTACTGCCGACGCCCTCGTCGCCGCCCTCGGCACCTTCGCTCTCCTGTCGCCGGAGCTGCGCCGGCGCGTGCTCGTGGCCGCCTTCGGCGAACGAACGCTGCACCTGGACTTGCGGCCCGCCCCGCGCGGGCAACAGCCCAGCCCCCGGACGGCCCACGGGGCCGCGCACGAGCACGGCCGCGGAGTAGCGCCGCTCAGCTGGTCCCGCATTGTCGCGGCCCCGGCCGTCGTGGGCGAGACGCTGGCAACGACCGCCTTGTCGCTGTCTGAGGGCTACAAGACCAGGAAGAAGACAGGGCCGGAGTGGGAGTGGGAGTGGCGCTGGTACGGCTGCGTGTGTCACCGTGTCATCCCCCGCGGGTCGCCCGTGGACCGCCTGATCAGAGCCCGGGGCCGCGACCCATATGCCTGGCCCCACCGCGATGGTTGCCTCGAGGGCGACGCCATGTTGTGTGAGCTGTGGCCGCGAGGACCCGCCGTGGACGGCATGGAGTCTCTAGAAAGGGGCACCTGCGACTGCGCGGTCGGCGCCCTGGGCTGGCTGCGCGCGTGCCGGCAGGCCTATGTCCAGCGCTGCATACCAATCAAACGCAATCAAGTAAATCAATCAATCAGACAAGCAAAATGAGGGCATCTCGAAAGTCAAATAAACAAACGTCTAAGGCGTGCGTTTTGATTGGCTTGATTAAAACTGGGCCTACCGGAAAAACGGACAATCCTGCCTCCAGACTAATCAGAACTTTTAAAATATTTAATAAAAAAATAAAAAAGTTAACTAGATATTCTTTTCCAGCAGCCTAAGGTTGCAACCTTTTAAGCTTTTATACTACAGTTAACAACCTAAGTTGGTTTCAAACTGATATCTCTATAATTCCCTGCATAGCAAACTTACTGCTAGCCTATTAAGTCCTATTATGATATATCTTTAAAAAAAAAAAGAGCAAGTAGTTACTAATATTAGTTTAGTGATGCCTTTATGCTGATAGGTGGCAAGGTAGGGCTAGGCACTTCCTAGCAGTAGGGTTAATACTGCTAGGAAGTATTAGAAGTGCTAGAAATGCACTTTTTGCCATACTGCTCAATTAATGTGTTTTTAGCCCCCTTGCCAGGGCTTAAAAAAGCCTGTTTTTAACCCCTACGCCAGCCCTCAAAAAAGACCCCTTTTTGACATCACCACTAACGCTGCTGCTGCTGCTGCTACTGCTGCTGCCTTTAATCCCTTAAAGCTATATCTATCTATACGCTCTTTTGACGCCTTCTCAATACCTTGCCTACCTTCATAATACTTCTGCCTAATATCAGCTAACATCTTAATCACTTTATCAGCCTCTTGCTGATACCTTATAGGATCAGTGCTTAGATATACACCTCGTTGACTGCTAGTAATATATTAACTGTCAATCTCACTGCCTAAAGCACTCTTAACAGCCTGCTTTACGCTATCTAGCACTACTGCTGCTTTATTAACGCTGAGGCCATCTCTCGCAAGAGATCTCACAGCTGCATAAGCTGGATTTAAGGCGAAGGCTTCTTCGTCTATAAGATCTTTCTAAATGACGTCCTAGGTAGGGCTTTTATTAATCCTCTTATTATACTTATACTGACAATCTATCTAAGCAGTACTTATTAGGTTTGCTGCTGCTGCGATGAGGCTGGCAGTATTAATTAGCTATATATTACCTCTGCTATAAGTAGCCTTATCGCCCACCTCAAGAGGGAACACTCTATCTCTAAAGGCTCTGATGCTAAGAATGCCTCTATTAATACTTCTGACAGTACTAACTCGCCTAAGAAACGTCACCACCCTGCCCCTATTGCTATTGCTAAGTTGAAAGTTAACTAGATTGAAGAGCTTGCTGTAAGCTTCCTTATTAATATAAGCAATCTTTTCTCAACTTTTAGCAACTAGTATATCTAACATATCTTCAATCTCTTCAACTATAACGTCAATAATTAAGTGTGTTAGTTGAGAGAGAGTATAAAGCTTTAACTTAACCAGCTTTATACCTCTAAAAAGGAACAGCTTAAAAAGGAGATGCTGAATACCTTCAGCAAGATCTATCTATTGTTCAACCTATAAACTTCTTCTAATAGATATGCTATTATTGCAGTCTTTAGATATTTTATTAGCTAATCAGATAAGCAGGCTTAATACTTCTTAGCTTTCTGCTGTCAGCCTAGCATCTACTCTAGTAATAATATTACCTTTATAATATGTATAGTTGCTAACAACTAGAATATTATTAATTAGGTTAGTATTACTATATATAATAACGCTAGTAATAATAACACCTATCTAAAGGCTTTCTACCCCTCTCTCTCGCTTTTATATACTAAAATTAACGTAAGGTATTAAAGGATTTAATGCTATAGTTATATCTTCAATCTTATCAGTTAAGCTATTATCTATAGTATTGATTGTGAGGCTTTTGAAGAGGAATCTGACTGCTTTTTTAATGCTAGCGACATCAGGGCAGACCTAGCTTATTAGAGGAAGTGTGGCCCTGTTAGCAAACTCTATAACGTCGTTAAGTATATCAGATTATCGCCATAACGCTTAGAAAGGTTCTTAGAGATCAGCAATAAGGCTAATAATAATGCTAATGCTTTTACTCTATAGGAAGAGTTATCTTAAGAGCTCAACTTAATGCTTAACAATAAGACATAATAGAACTTAATATATTTAATAGTCTAATAAGCCTTCCTTAAGTATAGCTAGATCAACAGCTTTATCTTCAATAATAAGACTTTTAATAAGCTAGCAGATTATCTACCTAATAAGGATGCTTTCACTAATAAAGACTAGTATATCTTTATTAAGCTTAAGGAAGTTCTTAAGCCTCTTTACTAGCAAACTAAGTATTGTGAGGGCTGGAGTAAAGGTGATAGGTATAATCGACTTTAGGAGGTTTTTGCAGGCATAGAGTACTTCTTAGATAAACTTAAAGACTAGCGTAAGCTGTATAACAACCTTACTAATAAAGAGATTGATCTTACTACTACTTAACTCTTATAAAGTTAGGCATTATAGTCAGCTTAAAGTATGAGGTTATCACGCTAATCTTTAAGGCAACTAGCTCTTACGTTATAAACCTTATTAATTAATAGTATTCTATTGCATACTCGCTCTGAGTATAACCTTTAAAGCTGCTAAGCTTACTTATATAGCTTTTATAGCTATAACTTCAACTCTCATAGTTACTTATATCTCTCTATTATTAACAGCTGGCAGGTACTTAATAAATACTATATAATGCTTGCAAAGTCGCTAATCTATGCTGCTTCAGTGATCTTACACCTTAGGTAAGGTCTGCAATAGCTTGAAAAGCATTAGAATACCTTAGAGACTAAAGACTAAGTTTATAATGCTAAAGAAGGACTTTATAAGTACTGAGAGCAATAGTACAGTAAGATAACTGTTAGTATAACCTCTCTAACACCTCTGCTAGGCTTTTTTGCTTTGATCTTAACTGCTCTAAGGGCAGAAGACTTTAAATACTATCAATAGTTAAACAGTAGGGCTTAAGAAGCTATTGTTAACGAGGCCTCTGAACTAGATCAATACTTTTGTCTATCGATCGCCCAACTAGTTAATAACTCTATCTAATAGTAGCTTTTATATCGCTAAACCTTTCTAACCCTCAGCAAGCTAGCTCTTAACGTCTTTGCTATCTTAGTAATAGCAACAAACTATAAGAAGGCATTTAGCCTTACTAAGCTGGTGTTAATATCGCAGAGGCTGTTGATAAAGCTGATATTGTTAGAGAAGATGTAATGCCTCTAGAACTGGATTTGAGGTGGCGGCGTTGCCCTCAGCAGGCAGTTCTTTATAAGGAGGGGTTGACAGGGTTAATATGACCTCAAAACACTATAATATGTATGTATCTAACCTTTAGAGACTTCGTGATGGCATCACTGACTTCCCGAATAGGTAATATAGTCAAATCAAATCAAGTTTAGCCAAGCAAGCAAAATCAGGGCTTTTTTTGAGCCAAATAAACAAGCCGACCCCTCCATTTTGTTTTGTTTGATTGGTATGCAGCGCTGCCTATGTCGAGGGCGTCGAGGTGCTGTACGCTACCAACACGTTCTTCATTCAGAGCCGGGATCTACTGGAAGCGCTGCTCTGCCCCCCGGATGACGGCCGGCGTCTGTTTCTCCCGCACCGCCTGGCCCAGATACGGTCGCTCGAGCTGCGGTGCGAGTTTCTGCTCTTTGGGGACTTCACTCTGCCGTTCATTGCGCGTGCCAGCGACAAGGACAGAATGCGGCTGCTCCCGGACCTGGCCGGCCTAGCAGTCCCTTTCCCGAACCTGCGCTCCCTTGTCGTCACCTTCCCGAACCTTCTCGACAATAAACGGCACGCGGATCCGGCCGCTCGCCTGCCCGAGATTGACCGCCTGCTGTTGAGGCCGCTCGCCCTCGCGTTTGCGCACCTCGCGCCGCAGCAGGAAAGGCACATCGTGGTGGAGCTGCCGTCAAACGTGTTTCGCGACATCAGAGGTATTGGCCACGAGAAAGGTCTCGGCCTCGAACAGGTGCAACGAGGAGACGAGTGGGGCGATGGCAGGGGCCTTTGGCTGCGGTATGCCATCGATGGCTCGCTTTACTACTACATCAAGGAAGGGCAGGAGAGTGAAATCTATCGGCCATGAGTCTAGGGCATTGAAGTATGCCTTGTATTTGTCTTGCAGCGGGCCAAGCGTTGTTCAGCGAAGGCAGCTCCACAGATCTCGGCTGCATTGGTGTGGCTTGATTGGAAGTCAGAAACGTGGTCAGCTCTCTCTCTCTCTTTGTCTCTCTTCTATGTGATTAAATATTGGGCTCAATTGGTGTAGATTAGCCGGATTGATGCTTATTCTGTGGCAGCGTGGCAAATATGTACGACATAGCTGTCTTCTTTGTGATATCTTCACCAAAATTCACCTGTCCCAACGTATCCTTTCTGACAATAGATAGGAACTTTCTGTAGCTACTGTCGTATCTTTCAGATGGCAATCTCCTCGAGTAACATGAATCCAGGCCAGGGCTACCGCTTTACCGCCCCAACCTAAGAGTGTTGAAGGACCGGTACATTCGTTCCTCCTGCAGGGGAGTGAACTCCGAGAGGCTAATAAATCGTCAGCGAGCCCCACCGTGCTGGAACAAAATAATCCAGGCTTACCAGTCATGCTTGGAGTAGTCCATGTAGTTGTGAATGGGATCGAGTCCAGGTTGATCCGGACAGGAATCCTGCTCAACAGGACACCCAACCGTCGCAACTTGAGTCGCCGGGGTGTCGTCAATGTAGTCACCCTCGCCATTGCAGTCGAAACCATCAAACACGTGGAAGAGTCCAAACCAGTGTCCCACCTCGTGCGTTGCCGTCTTTCCCTTGTTGTCTTCCGGATCCCAAGGCACGCCCGGTCCCCCTGGCATAGTGCCGACACTCACATGGCAGCCGTCGTAAGTGTACCACGAAGTCCCGTTGATTCCAGTGTTCCAGGGATCTTCCACCGGAAAGCTGCAAATTCCCGTTGCGGACCCAGCATTCGTCATCATGCCCGTCTCGAAGTAGATGTTGAGCTCATCGTAGCCGCCTTGGCGAAGAGCTTCGGCCTTCTCCTTGATGCGGGCTTGGCGGGTCCAGGCGTCGTTGACGGTGTGCGACGTGTTCTTGACAACGAATTGGATTTTGTGCGGAGCAAACGTCTCGTTGAGAACTCTTATCTAAAGAGCTCGTTAGCAGTGGGGAATTTCCCTGGTCGCAAAGGGCGGTATCATGCCTGGTCGTTGATCATCATGCCTGTGACGAACCCCGCGTGCGCCTCATCCTCAACAACGTGAAGATAAGTCGGGATCAACAAGCCCTCGGCCCTCTTACCGAGGAAGCTGCTGAAAAAGCCCTCTGCTCGATGTGCTGAACGGAGAGAAGCTGCAGCTTGAACCGCTTCTGGTTCGGGAAAATTAGAGCCACATTTTTCTTGAGCAGTGACGTGTGCGATGTTTGCCAAGGCAATCGAATCCGCGAAGAGTGTCTTCAGCTTCATGATACCTGCCGTTAGGGGACTGTTGATTTGAGGAGTTCGGAATGTGCCAAAGCTTGGTTGATTGAGGTACGGTCACAAGTCCCTTACTTATACATTACATTGATATGCAGCAGTGATGGTCTAAACAGGAAGGTGTCTGTCGTGATGGGTTCGTCACGCCAAGGGAAGCTCGTATTGCCGGAATGCGACCTTGCCGCAAAGGGAATGTGTTTCCCCTGCCGAGAACCTGGACGACCGCACAATATCAACATGACCACGAGTTTCCCAAACGTCGTCAAATTTATTCTTAGTATATTCATTCTTTTGATGTCGCTATTTAAACTTTATGTTTGCCAGCCCATACGGTTCGCCGGTCGCGACGGAATTCTGCAAGGATCCTCCCGGTGCGGTGGCCCCCCCCCCCCCCCCCTCCAGTTGTTTAAATCAACCGCGCTTAATTACGGACACTCACTAGCTACCAGGCCGCTTCTTGTTGCGATCATTAGCGTGTGCGTTAAGAAGCCATAGAAGACCAAATGTCTGAACATGGGAACCGTTGTCGCAGGGGATGGGACAAGACATATCATGTCCATACTGGCCTATCGTTGGGTAAGGCCAAGACCTAATGGCAACACAGATGAGCGACCGGCGTTAGTACATGGGCTGGTCAAGGTTTTTAGTTGTGGGAAGCCAGTCGTAACTCATTGGAAAAAAGTGCTTGGCTATGAAAAGGTTGGCTTGATCACAGTCACAATCAACGCGGCCTTGGTGTCACAGGTTCGGAATCCCACGTCTTGGTTTCATTTTATATCTTTATCATAAGTAAAACACTCCTCGTAATGTTGATCCGAAGGCTTCCAAAAACACAAACGATTGAAGTGGGCTTTCAAATGGTCTAGGATCTTGCGCAAGAATATACAGAATCAAGGGCGACAGCAGCGCGAATGTCCTTCGATCTGGTCTTGCCTCTGCCGGTTGCAAGTCCTTGCTGCACAACAGAAGGAAAGTAAGGCCCGTCACCCACCTTCTTGTAACCGCGACAGAATAGAAGAAAACTTCCGCCTGCCTGGATTTACCTTTCCCGCCGACGACCTAGACACCGAAAACTGGGCTTGGTGGAGACCTCTTTAGGCAAATCCCTGCCATGTCGACAGGAGCTACGGACTTGGTCATTTCAAAGAAGCCAGTCTCGTGATGGTAGCAGAGCGGCTCAGCGATGTATACGAAGCTGCACTCGCAGAGCTCCTTTTAAGGGCTCTTTCGGCCGTGTCAGCGGCACTGTTGTTCGGGCTGACGTGTTGAACCCAGAACTTTTCAAAGCGATCCGTAACCACCTTGTTGCCAAAGATGTGGAGTGGGCTGCTCTCCGAGAGGACATGCGCAATGACGTTACCTACGGCATCAACAAGTACGACGAGGCCCGGAAGGCGTATCTTACCCGTCCCATGCAGATCGGAAGCCTGGGTGATGACGGCCCTACTTTTACTCGGCTCTGGTACCTCATCGACTGGTGGCTTGAACTGACGACCGACGGAATCCCGGTACTCGATATCGACAACGGCACTCCCGTTCTCGTTACTGATATCGGCGCAGCTCCCGTTCCAATGATAGTCCTGAAGTCAGCCAGCAGTGTTAGTCTCCAGGATGAGAAAGACATCAAAGTTGTCAACGATTCAGACGCCTTTGACTTAGCTCCACTCTACAAGTCGCTTCAAGCCGACGATTCGGACACGTTTGCGCGAGAGAATTCCCTTGCTAATCTCGGCCCAGCTCCTGTTCCAACGAGAGTCTCGACGCTCGGCAACTGTGTTGGCGTTCGGGACCAGCAAGACATCAAAGTCGCCAACGAGCCAAACGGTTTTGATTTCGCGTCAATCTACGAGTCGCTCCATGCTGACGCCTAGGACGCAGGTTCTTCAACGGTACAATGAGCAGAAAAATCAAGAGGAAAAACCCGTTTTTGGACCTCAAGCAATGGCCAACTTCTTGCGATACGTTGAGCAACACGAGGAAGAAGAGAATATGTGAACATCGTCCCGAGAACTCCCAAAGACAGGGGAATTGAGGTGGAGCGAGGGAAGAGAAGAACAAGCGTTGGTAAGGGGATTAGCGTTACACTGTTAGAAGACGTTGAAATCAAGGGAAGAACTTCAGGATACGCATGCGCACAATAGAATCGACTCGGAAGCTGCCCTTCGCATACAATTGGTCAGCCAGATGAACAAAGTCATTTAGGCTTTGAAACCGTCGCAAAGGTTCGCGCCAGAGCTTTTCACGCTGCGTAGACGAACGCGCAGATCACTACTCTTCATCTACAAGCTTCGAGCTGAAGAATCGCATTCCAACGCACTGGATTTCCATGCCCTTCATGTCATGGCTCCCGCCTTGGCGGACGCATGCGTCTACGCAACCGCCGCTTCCGCAACAAAATTTAAACGCTCATGGTAGGTGAAGTGCCACGCGCGGGGTTGATCGCGATTCATGAGACATTGGGCTGACCAAATGACTTGAATCTCAAGGCCCTGGAGCTTCTGCATGGTGTCTTCCTGTTTGTGAGATGGGAATCAGAGGAGATACTGGCACGGAAGATTCGGGGAGAAAAGACCCAAAGTCCGATAGCTTTCACTGTCACAGTCATACAGAGATCAGTGATGCGTGCTGTACTTACTCAGACAAACAAAGAATTCAACGTCGATCTCGGGAGGACCTTTCATCGTTGACAAAACTTCATAGGGTACGTGGCTTGGAAATCCTGACTGTGCCCTGCTTACGCGCCTCTCCCCGGCGAGACCACCGAGGACTGTCATTGGCTCCTCTACCCCCCTTGTTCGATCTGGCGACGGATCTGGACGAGTTCCGAGGGGCGACATTTGAGTTTGGGTAGACAAATGAAAGGAATGGTGCTTTTGGGGGAAGGCTTGGTGTCAAACGTCATGATTACTATTTGCTGCAAACCTCCAAACACCGGCGACGCCTTGCCGCATGCAGCCAGACATGACAGATCAATATCGAAATTTGGACGTTGTTTCAACGCGCAGCCACAGCCACCGCAGACAGATTGGACGCCATACCGCCATTCCCGGCGATGGGCGAGGGAGACAAGAAGGATAAGCCTCCTAATTATCATTATCTCATGTACATGCAACCTTCAAGCAAGCGCCACTGGACTGTGCAGTTGTGGTTCACACAAGTCAGGCCTGCGCTGCGCTAGAGGCGCGGTGGGACGTGGTACCGGAAGCCGGACTTTGGCAGATTAAATGCTGACACCGCGACGCGGACGCGCCAGGGACGGAGGGACGGGGCCTTTTGGGGCCGATTGTCTGGAGGTAGAGACGACGGACCGAGGGGGTGGTGACACTTCAGCGTTGAAGAGAGTTTTGCTGGTTCCTGGAGCTATCGAGTTCGTGTTGACACTCGGGCCGCTTCTTAAGGGGAGGGAGGCGGTTGAATTTCTGATGAACATGTCGTGAAGATGGTGTGCGACCTCAGGTGAGGTGTGCCTGGCTACTGACATTTCAGCTTCGAGTCATTTCAAGGCAAGGGGCTTTTTTTTGATTTTCATGGTCCATGGATGGAAGCTCGATGGAAGAGGGGCTGTCCAGCTTGACAGGATGGGGGGGAAGGGGGCTGCGGAGTTGACAGCGGCAGCAGCAGGGGTTCGGTCATGGGACATGGGTTGATCCTTTGAAAAGCAGAGTCAGACACCAGCGAGCATTTTCCCATCTTGGGAGAGGGGAGGAGGAAAGGGCAAACAAACGAGAAGAAAGAAGTTTCGACTCGCAAATGTCTCGCCCAAACACTCGGCCCCCCAATCATCTTTTTCGCAATCAATAATTCCGCGTGAATGTCTCACTCGTACGACAAATGCATCCTCCCAACCCCGGCGCTAATCTTGATTGGATCTTTGATCGGCGGACAGGCGCTACCTACCACACTCTCTCAGGGCTACAAACGTTCTTCGGATGGTTGTGCCTGAATCATGCCAGCCTCCGACGGCTTGGTGCAGATGGTGGTGGTGGTGCATGGCAGCGCCGGCAACGTTTTTGTACGCGTGTTTGTGTGTGTTTGCGAAGTGTTTTCCACGCATTCAGCTCGGTTTGAGAATGGCCCAGAAGCATTGTCGAAATTGCAGAAGCACATGCAAGAGAAATGCAGAGCACGGATGGCAAACTGCAACGGCGTTTCCAGTCGCTCAGACAATGGAGGTGGGATACGGAGGTGCGGCTTGAGGAAGACAAGAAGGGAGGACAAAATGCAAATGCAAATGCAAATGCAGGGAAGGAGAGACGGAGGTGAGGTGGGCAAACGCTAAGGTTCGGCCCAGGGCCCTTGCGCAGGTTCGTCCCAAGAGGCAGGGGCCACCTCTTCTCAGTGGACGTGGACATGGACGTGGACGTGTGCCCCTTGCAGCACCCACGGGCTGCCTTAGCTTTGGCCCTGGGCTCTGCCCTGCGACCTGCGCGGTCCTTTTCCACGTGGTGAAGGGATCGCTGCATCGATCTTGCATCTACCTTCTCCGCCTTGTCGATTACCTCACGCAGGCTAAGGCAAGGGAGCACCATCGCCGGTTGCCGAGAATTTCCACGAGGGGTGGATCGTCAGTGTTCCAGCCAGAGGGGAAACCTTCTTCTCTGCCGCTCTGCAGTTCGATCTGCAGCCAGCATGGTCGTCGTTGTCGTCGTCATTCGTCCATCCATTGCACACCCAACGAATCTCGGCGCCGTTGGAACCCTCGCAGGAGCCGTCCTCCGATTCATCTGCGAGACCTCCAACGAACAATGGGAACAAAAGACCGATTTCCCTCCGCCTCCAAATCCTTCTCGGCTCTCGGCGATTCCAGGGCACCCCAAACTCTGACCACATCACCCAGCGACGGTCCGGCACAGTCCTGCATTTGCGCCGCCAAATATAGTGACACTTATCCGCGGAGGAGATTGCGGGCAAAATGTGATCCAACACGAGACCGAGGTACGGCCAAGCAGGATGAATGGTTCCTTTGTTCAATGTCAGAACGCGAGACAAACAAGATTCCGATCGCCTCAGGCTCCGCCAATACTCTTGCATAAGCCCTGCACAAGTTCAGCTCCAAAGGGCGAGACGGACCTGACGCTACACACCTTTTCTGTCTCGCAACACCCGGGAATGGTCCTAACGCCGGGACATGGGACGGCGCCCTAGGACATTTTTGCACGACCATTGCCATGAGGACGACTCGATAAGGCACGGGGACAATCGGCGCCAAATGGAATCTACGGGACAGAATCAGGTGTTTCCTCATGCAGAGTCAGAAATAGTGCAAGACACTAACTGGCGAGCTAAAAAAGGACCCTCCTACATTGGCTAAACCTCGAGCACTACCGCCGCCGCTTTGACTCGTTCGACTCGTCCCCTCTACATTCGGCTGGCTCGCCGGTCGTCCGAACTACTCGCCGGCTCCATACTCCATACTCCAGTCTCCAGTCTCCAGTCTCCAACATCAAGCTAACTACGCAATTCGAGTTTCGTTCCCTCTTTCCCGCCCAAAATGGCATACTGGCGCAAGCCTCCCATCAGACGTGGCTTCTCCCCCGCGAACACCGCCATTGGTCATGGACTGTGGCAGTAGAGAGGGAGAGTCCTTGGCCGGTACAGAGAGGAGGGAAGGGTGCCGACTGGCCCGGCGCTGCCACTGGCCGATTCATCCCAACAGCTCCATACCCCTTCGAGTGCGTTTGCCGCTGCTTTGGCCCGTGCGGTTGTGCGCGGTTTGTCTGCAGCGGCAGCGGCACCCACTTGGCCTCGTCGAGGCCTAGTCCTTGTCTACGGTCTGATATGACGGGGTCATCGGCGTCGCAGCACATGAAATCGCACTAACGGAAGACAGGATTCGTATATCACTCCAGCGTCTCCCGGATGCATCTCCAAACCGGCCTTTTGTTTCTGCCTCTTCATCCGGATTGTGCCTTTCACATTCAACGACGGTTACACGACATTGGATAACACAAATCACACCATGCAGGACAGTCAACCCAAGATGGAGAAGGAGGAGGTTCCGACCACGACGGAGGCCACGACGGCAGGCACGACAACATCTGCCAGAATCGAGGAGAAGAAATCAAGGTTCAGCCTCCCGGATTGGATGATTTGGTACAAGAAGCCCGAATACAGAGACTTTCGCGAGTATGCCACGGCCATTCGGACTGGGAGGAGACCCTTGAGCAGGGACGGGCGAGACAAGAGTCCCATCCCGGCCCGCTTGAGTTTGGAGAAGGTTTTGGCCAACGAGACCTGTAAGCATCCCATCTCCCCACGCAACGCACCCCGAAAGCAAATGTCATCACCGAGATGTCAACCAAGAATATCTGCTGACCTGCCCAACTAGGCTCGCCAATGTCTTTGTACGACTTCTACATGTACCTCAAGTACATTGAGTTTTCCCCTGAAAACCTGGAGTTCTATGTCTGGTATGTTAATTCATATTCATCTGGTCTTTGCATCAAGTCTAACCATGGCCAGGTTCCGCAACTATGAATCCGCCTACGCCAAGACAGGAAGCCTCAACAACTTTCCCATGGCCGAGAAGGAGAGCGATGCATCATCATCCCGGGACAGCGCCATAGACAGCGCGATGGATTCTATCGAGCACAAGCTCCCATCACTGAAGATGTCAGAGTTTGAGTGTGATCCTGAAGCAGGTCAGTCATGTCACGCCATCTAACCTGCATCCCGACTAACGCCACCCAGCCAATGAGACTATGACCAACATCGTCCAGCTTATCGCTCCTGAAGCCGCATGCAGGCCAAACAGCAAGATCGGACCCAACGGTCGCGACCGCATCAAGTCGTGGGCCAACGCTTGCGCCAAGCCTATCTGCTCGAACAACGTGGCCAACGTCGTCCCCGCCCGCATCGCACCCAACTCCGCCTACCGAGTCGAGCTCAACGCTGTGGTCAAGACCTTCCTCTTGCCTGGCTCCGAGAAGGAGCTCAACATCCCGCCCGCCCTCCGCGACCAGGCTCTCCTCGACCTCCAACACTCCTCCGACCCTTCGCATCTCCGCCCCATCGCTCAGCACGTGTACGGTCTTCTCAAAAACTGCTCGCACCGCAACTTCGTCAGACTCGGTGTCTCCAACGGCACCTTTGAAACTCTGTGCATGGCGACGAGCATGGGTATTGTTCTGACCGTCGCTGGCTTTCTCTGTGTCCTTCTCCGAGCTTTCGTCCCGTTCATGGGATCCCACAGTCGCTACAACGCCTTTGCCCCCTGGCCCATGTGGTTCGTCGGCATGTCCCTCATTCTGTCCGGTCTCAGGGGTAGCTGCTTCTTCCTCCTGCTCTTCACTCGACGACAACCACTACCTTGGGAACGGTTTGATGACAGCGCATCCCTTCTTTCTCAGAAGTCTGGGCTGATGAAGTTTGTCTCTCGGATGATGATCTTCGACCGCAAGATTCGTGTCAAGGACGTCCACCTAAGGAGGTTGCAACACAAGATTGTCACCCAGGCCATGGTCGGCGGTGCCGTCTTCGCCAGTCTGTGCAGCTTGCTGTTTGTACTACTGCCTGTGTGGTCTCAGACGTCGCTGGCGCAGGCATGAGAAAAAGAGTAATGAGGCGGTTTGGTGAGAATTGAAGACGAAGTCTTGTATCATATCTTCTGATTTAGCGATGATATCCCTGGCGCGATGAACTTGAATCGAGATTTCCTTTGTGGTATAAACCATAGACTCCCTTGTATTGCACGTGATGATCATCGGTCAATTTGATACCACTGCCTGACGCTGATAGCCAAAGTTCAATATCTCAGTCGCCAATATCTCTCTGTCTCCTGCGTTCTACAGCGCCATGGAAGATATAAGGATCTATAAAGGTCCTCGCCAGTATCGGTCTGATTGAGCAACAGACAATTTCGAATATCATCAACCATTTCCTCGACCTTGGATATGGTTTATTAACTAACATTCTGTGCTCGTGATCCGATCTTCGACCGCAACATGATATCATTCCTACATGACCACCATTGTCTCGTTCCTCCGTTGCTCGCATATTATTCAAGACAAATCAAAACTTATTCGGCCCCTATGTAGTCACCTCATGAGACCCAGTGATATGGAACGTGTTGATGCTGTCTGCGAGGGACCCGATCACTTCACGTTTTACTGTTGGTATCTGTGAGTTTTGTGGGTTTCCGTTGAAGAGCATCTGATATGAGTGAGAGCGACTGGGATTTTATGCTTCGGGAACTGTTGAATGCTTGAACTTCGGAGACGGGCAGTACCTTGTCGGTATAATTTGAGCGCAACTGACAGTCTTGAGAGCCTGGAGCAAAGGCACAATGGGCGTCCTCTACCAATTACTCAATCTTGGAGGGTATTGTGGCCCATACAACCGGATTCTACGCCTCGGAGGGATGCGGGTGGCGGCTGGAATGGCGGAGTAGTGGCTGCAGAGTCACCCCTTGCTGCGTTAGCCGTCAGATTATCCGTCATTGGCTGCATATTATTCGGGCAAATACGATATCGACAACCAGATGCTGACAGGTTTGTTTGGTTCGTAGGATCCATTGCAGGGATTTGATGGTATTCATCCGAGAACGGCCCGAAGGATCGCATGGACGTGTTTGGTTACCCATCCAATCCAATTCTTTGAGGAGCATGTCATAACTGATTGTCGATTTATATTTCACCCGATTGAAGTCGTGTCAGGGTGCTGAAGAGACCAAATTGGCCATGTCGCTCATCTTACGGGTTTAAAATGTCCGTCGAATGCGCTCAGAGACGACCTGAATCCAATCGTCCCGTGTATCGACAGAACATCCACCATATTCAAAGCGATTTACCTTTAGCCTTCATTGACGAGGTGGTGGTATTCGCCAGGTGTCGCAAAAGTGGAACCACGATTGCGGGAGCGCAAGCGTAGCTTTTGTTACCACACACCCCCCCAGGCTGTAGAGTACGTCTACAGGGCTACCTACAGGCTGAACAACGCCACGCGCCCACCTAAGGGGCACTGCCCTTAAGAAAGGAAAAACAGCTGACTCGAGCGGGAATTGAACCCGCGACTAATGTGCGAACGTCCTACGAAGCGCCCACTTTTGCCATTGTGGCACAGAGGTAGCTGGGTAAAAACGGGCTCATAACTGTCGCAAAAGTGGAACCACGATTGCGGGAGCGCAAGCGTAGCTTTTGTTACCACACCAGGGATAACATGAGACCAGCACCAGTAATGATTCCGACACTACATTGGCGTGTGGTTGAGGTATAATGTTTCAGGGTAGAATCATGCTGAGCACGCGAAGCAGAACGAAGACGGATGTTCATGCACGACTATTTCTGTGTTTTGAAGTGCGTTGGTTTCGTCGCCGCGCTTAGAGCCTTTATATGGGCTGTGGGATGGAGCAGCTGGGTGCAAAGCAAGATTTGGTTAATTAAGTCTTTGGCTTGGTCTGACGAGTGGGTAGGTGGTTTACTCACTTTACTGCCGCCGACTTGTAAATCCACGTTGACTGATTGAAGCCATTTCTGGACGATGACTTTATATATTGCAGCTAATCTTGTTCTCTCAAGTAAGTAAGTACCTCAAAATAATTTAGTGCCAAGAAAGACGAAAAAAAAAGAGGGTTAACCGGGCTCCGAACCTGTGATCCTTGGTAGCCACCAACACCTCTGATCGAGTTGACCAGTTGAGCCAGTTGGATCCGAGGCAAGTCCGATAGCGCGGTTGACAAATCCAGATTGTAGCCTGCCTATAGGGCCCTCAAGCAAAGTGAGAAGAAGCGTCAATGGTTTGGGTGGGTCGGTGAAACCCGGTGAGAGCGCGCGCTATAAGGTGAAGCACACCGAGCTAGGGCGATCAGATCAAGCAGGACACCAGCGAGCCCCAACCTGCAGTCTTTCCTGGTCCAAGACACCTGCGCGTTTGGGAATTATTTATTTTTCCTCTTCTCACAAATCCATCGCCATCAGCCACTGCGAATCTTCACCAAACTTTCGCTGTCCCAAATCTCCCGTCCTGAGCTAACTCAACTACCATTCCAAAGTACTTGACAGTATCTCCATCCCGATATGCGTATGCTAACTTTCCAAGATTTACGAATCACAACCACAACTACAATGGCCGGTGACAACACAAGCCGCGCTCAGTTCGAGCCTACCGACGCGTCCCTCCGAGAGAAGAATCGCCGAGAAATCCAACGCAACCTTGCACAGCCTGGCTTCCATCTCCCTCAGCCCGTCTTCGGCTTCAAGCACAAGCATTGGTGGATCGCTCTCAACGCCAATCCATACACCCACAAGCGAACCGACCGCGCCGTCGTCGCTCAGCGTCTCATCGATCTTTATGAAGCGTGTATCGCCGAAGTCAAGGGCTCCCCTGGCCATGTCACCGGCAGAGTCAACCGAAGCAAGGTCCTCGCGCCTGATCTTTTCAAGAGAATCTTGCGCCGCCTTGTTTCGGAAGACAGCATTTGGGAGACTGTGAGAGAGGATGATGGAAAGAAGGGCTTCTCCTACGGCATCGAGGTCTTTGGCGCGGGCCGACGCAGCTTCCTTGCCAACCCGATGGAGCTTCCTCCGATGCCACGCCATGAAGAGCACCTTTACACCCGGCTCTGGGCCGCCGTCGATGAGTGGCATGATCTCACAACTGATGGTAACACGGTTCTCATCCCTGGCAACAGCGCTGTAGCCGCGGCTTTGGGAATTCCAGGCGTATCCATACCTGCTGCTACCGCCGTCCACCTTGCCAACCATGGCTCCGCGGATGAGAAGATGATGCGATCGCTGAGACTCGAAGATGGCGAGGCTGATCTGACGGCGCCACTGATGGGCAAAATCACCAGCGACCTTGAGGATGAACTGGCGGAGGACAATCTACGAATGGCGAAGAAGATCCACCAGCTGGAGAGTGAGAAGCAGGCTACGCGGTCCGAGCTTGATGCTGTCAGAGACTTCAACGGCGAGCTTTTGGCTCGAAAAAGCTCATCCCAGTGGAGCGTCCCTGGACGTGAACGTCAGTAAGGTATGGATTAGTACAAAGTCTTTATTCTATAGGACTCCTTCGTTCTATCAAAGCACCTCAGCAGAACTAACATACACTCAGCAGCAACAGCACCCTCAAAGATGTCTGAAAGGACAGGCATCTTACGAGAATCGTCTGGAGGTCACCCGAATGTTGGAGAACAAGATTCGCATTGGATTGCGCTGCTCGATGAAATTAGCCTCCTCTTTTCGAGACCGCCTGCGAACGTAGCACAGCCGAGCTTTTGGAGAAGCGAAACATTTTCAGCCATGATGGGGGCACTGGTATTCGAAGTCAAGACACATAATATGGGCTGGAAAATGGACCAAGATGTATTACTATTACTTTTCACTGGCTCTCCTTCTCCAAGATCCAATCATTCACAACCTCGGCAATCTCGAGACTGTTCTTCTCGATATGCATGAAGTGCCCGTTGCCCTTGATTCCAATTTCGCCAAGCTTGATCCACTCAGGGCTGCCCCCAACCTGCTTCAGATAGTTGACCAGGCAGTGGTCATACGTAATGTGAACGCTAGCCTCACCAGTAACCATCAAGTACGGCACGCTGGCGATCTTGGGCAACTTCCTAGCGGGCTCCTTCTGCATATGGCAGCTCCTCAGGGCCAGGGTCTCGTTGCCAACGACAACGGTCTCGAGTTCATCGGCACTGGCAACCGGAGGGTCGTAGTCGATCGGGGTGTTGGTCAAGCCCCACGGGTTCGTGGGCGTGCCGCCCAAGGTGATGTTGTAGGACCAGAACGGAATCGTGGTACCCTCGAGGTTGATATTGGCGGCGATGTATTGCGGGCAGTCGTTGGACAGCAGAATCGGTGCGCGGGCTCCAATCGAGTGGGATACAAGGTACGCCTTCTCACCTAACAGCGACAACAGCTCGCACCCAGAAGCGCGGAGAGCATACTCCTGGGGCTCCCAGCTCCTCGTCAAAGGAATGATGGTCTTGGCGAACTGCTCGAATGTCGGGTCGCCCTTGAGTCCCGTGCCAGGCCATTGCGTATGCAGGTAGGCCTGCGGGTAGGTGTTGTACACCTCTGGGACCGTGAAACCTCTCTGAATGCCTTCAGCCGCAGTGCCTGCGATCATCGTGAAGTTGTCCAGGTTGTTCTCAGAGGAACGACCAACCGCGGCTACGTCGACGAGATAAACGGTGTGTCCCTGCTGCAAGAAGTACGAGGCCCAGCCGGGGCGGTTGTCGGGGGTGTTGAGCCAGGTGACGCCTGATGTACCGCCGCCGTGGAAGAAAACCATGGGCTTGGCGGCAGCGACACCGCGACGGCGCGCACGACCCGCGGAGACGGGGACGAGCTTCTCAACATAGAGCTGGTCGACCGTGACGTTGCCGGTAGATGTCTCGATGTAGCGACCGCCGACGTAGAAGAAGTCGCGGGTGTGCGCGGTCTCCTTGGAGGCGCACTTGGTGCTGATGGCGTTGACACCGGTGCAGTTGCCCGAGGCGAGGGCCTGGGCCATGCCGGCGGCGGCGAGGATGGTGGTGAGGGACAAGCGGACCATCTTGACGGAGGTGGTGGGAGGCGCGAGAGGGATGACCGAACCGAGGTGATAGGTGTAGTTGCGCGGGATTCGACCGTTGTTTAAATCCTCGCGAGGCTCGGCGGTGGGCGAATCAACCGTTCGATCGGGTCGGGTGCGGGCGGGCGATCCCTGTTGACAGACTCCATTCTGTAGATTGCTCGGGTCCAGTGATTTTCGTGCCTGGCGCGATCAGTCTTCAAGGGGCGGAGATGGGGTTGCATTGGTCGATATACCCATGTTCGTTGGCCCACTGTTGCTGACTGCTCGGTTTGGATGATGAACAAGTAGTGGACAGAGGCAGGGAGTTGAAGAAACTGATGGCGTGGTCACGATGACTGTGACGTCCATGCAAACTTTTGTTCCAACGTCTTTGCATATGTTGGAAGAAAATCGGCAGTTGGATCGTTAGGACGCGAGCAGCCGCCACCCGCCAAGACCGGGGTCTTCAACGGGGAGTGGAGTCCTGGGCAGGCAGCAGCCTCTAGCGAGAATCGGCAAATGAGCGGCGGAGCTGTTCACCGTTTTCGACGACATCCCGTCAGAGTTGCAGGGAGGCGGTCTGAACCGCACCTCAACAACGTCCTCCGGGAAACTCTTTCTGTTCAGTGAAACCCAATGCCACAACTCTAAACTACTCAGTCTCAGTTGCTCTCTATGGAACATACGACTTTTGGCGTTACACTACAACAGACTGACACTGAGGACTTCAAAGATGTTTTGTTGATGATCGTCCGGCCCATGATGCAGCATTGTCAACAAAATTCAGCTTTGCCTTCTACGAAACACATAGATTTGCTTATCTGGTGATACAACGAAGGTTGACCCTCTTCCCTAATCGGGTCGGGGGTAGTCCTGTTATGAATACATATTCTTAGTTGGTCGCGAAGTTGATTGGGAGAACTTGTCGATTTTAGGATTGAAACGCCGTTTTCTTGGACCAAGTCTTTGTAGTAGCTGACAGAAATCTGGCTGACCAGACGTTCAAATGAAACATGATGTTCAAAATTGACACAGCGCAGCGCCACGGGCCAATACCTCTGCCAGCATGAAGCTGATTGACGCAAGACTTTAAAGTGTGAATGAAATGGTCACTTCGGTGAGGGTAGTGGAAGGTGATAAGTCTGGAGATGATGTGAGGGAAGACTCATTCAAAATTCCAGAGATTTCTAGGCACTCAAAATGCTCAAGGAGCAGTTTATTGAGCACAACCCTGACTGCTAATCAATGAGTATAAATTGGACACTTCCCATCGCTTCGGAAGTCCCATTTCTTGCATCATCGTGCAGCAAAAGATCCGACATGACAAGCGTTAACCGCCATACCGCCTCAAGACCTTGCATCGTGCGCCACCTACCTGACTTCAAATTTGCTACTTTCCTGTCACTCATGGCAGCCGCCGGTCAATCATCACGCATCGTTGTGGTTGCAGACACAGACACCAGGTCCATCTCTGACGAGTTGCTGGATTGTGTCTCTTCCATTGCGAGAGCTAAAGACACTATCAAGTGTACCCTCGGTGCGCTCCCGAACTTCAAGTTCCTTGTTCTCAGAACCGGCTCCGTTGAAGACCATATCAAACGGCTTCGGCAGACGATTTCTTCAAGGTTTGTTAACACCCAAGTGCGCTCTACAAAATCAGGCTGACATTCCAGTGTACTCAATGCCGAGCTTGCAAGAGAGAATCAGGCATCTCTCGAAGCGGACCCGTTGGCTCAGTTACGTCCGATGCGCAACCTCGAGACGGGAGACCCAATTCGTGGCTTCCCCACCACGGCCTCTGCATTTTGGACCATGAGCCGTGAGTTTCCATTTCATGTATCCCAGGTCCTTAGGGAGGGCTAACCTGTTGCAGACAACGACATGCGGCGAATCTGCGCTGCACTTGCGCTGCCAAGCGTCGGCCATGCCAATGGCCCGGTTCGTATGGACCTCTGGAATTACATAGTTCACTATGAAGCCGTCGACTAAAGCCCCCCTCCCGTAATTAGAAGCCAGTTTGGTTTCATGATTGAGGTTGCAAAGGGCAATCAACACTTGTTTTGTATTCACATTTGATTTTGCTGTGGATGGAGGTGTGTGTGTAGAGATTGCAATCAGATTTCGACCAGGGAACACTCGATAGACCAAAGAGCGCAATGTATTACTCTAAGAACCAAGCTTCCTCCTTGACGTCTTTGGGGTCGTGTTTGCAGTGCTGTGAGCTTCCATAGTAGAGGCATTGGGGTTGGGGCACGGGCCTCATCAAGACGTGGAGGTAAATGCTCGCGAGGCCGATGGACTCACCTAAGGTCTGGTGAATGAGAAGATGTTCAGTCTCGCACCCATCGTTTCCAACGCGGTCACCATGGGAAGAGAAATAACTAGCGAGACATTTCATTCTCACCCCTCACGTGACCAAATTGGGGCTCTTCTCCCGCCCGGTCAGGTGCCTTGCACTTCCATCTCTCACTCCTTCAACACCGTCACGACACACATCACAATCGTCCGGTGTTCACACCCAATCCATCCCGACCTTCGTTTGTCTTGAAAGGTTCGCAAAGACTACCAGATGTAATGTTTTGCGCTAACAAAATAGAGACGATTGGTTTCATCGCAATCCAAGAGCCGTCACGATGTCGCAGCACAAGCGCCAGCCCAGCGACGTTGACCAGCCGCGCCTCCAGCCCAGCATTCCAGCCGCTGCCCTTACTGAGATCGATGCAGGTCTTCGTCAGGTCGGCTTTACCTTCGACGATGAACTTGTCTTTCCCGACAACGAGCATGCCGCTCTTCGTCTCCTTCACCTCGACCCTCGCGAGCGCCCGTACGACGCGTCGAAGAAGAACGTTGCCCTCAGACTCGCCATGATCTTCGAGGCCGCCCATGAAGTGGCTTCCGAGAACCCCGGAATTGATCCTCAGTCTCCCGAGTTCTGGGATCTTGTCAAGACCATCGGCCTCAATGACGACATGACTTTCAAGAACGCCAACCCGTCTCTTCTCGCCGCTGGCCCCGTTATCATCTCCAAGTATCACTCTGCGTGGAACGAGTTTGGCCGTCAAGACCCCCAGGCAGCCGAAGTGCTCCTGTTCGAGCCCCTCATGGACACTCCGGAGCCAACCTTGTGCACCGTCTTTACTTGGCAGTCGCTGATTAGGAGATCGCGATCGAAAATGTGAAGGGTGCCCCGATGGAGGAGGAGCAAGCTAGTCGCAAGTCTAAGATCGACCGCGAGATCGACGACTACATTCGAAGTGGCAATTGCAGCGGTGACAACGACACCGCCGCCAACATTCGGCATGTGAAGAAGCACCTGCGAACTTTCCTTCGCGCCGAGAGAAAGAAGCACGAGCGCGCCATGGTGGAGGCCTTCTCTCAAGGCTTTGCCGAGGGCTACAAGGAAGGCTTGTTTGCCGCCAGATTGGCTTACCGAGCCAAGAAGCACAAGTCGACCTAGAGCAGGGATTACGAGGGTGACGACGACAAGAACGACGGCCATGACGGCGAGTGAGGCTTTTGGTTGGCAACCACACATAACGCGGCTGCCGTCAAGAGGTCATGTGATTACACTGAGGGCTGGATGTTTTCGAGGGCTACTACAGCTGTTGACTGGTCGGATAGGCAGATGATGTTCCGTTGTTTGCCGGTATCTTTGAGTTATTCCTGTCGTAGTTTCGAACAATGAGAACCATCCCCACACCCCCCTACCTGGACACGAGTTGAAGTGTCTACTCCGAGATGGTGCATTGACGTTGTGATTCCACAAATATTGACAGACTGAACAGCCTGAGCCACATTAGGTGTGACGTCTTCTCATCTGCAAGAGTCTTCGGCCTTCGACACGTACTGAGGGCACGAGAACGTCCAGCGAGAGGATTTCCATGACATCGTGAAAAAAACGCAGGTCAACTCTCATCGTTTATTGAGCCCCGATGGCTCAGCCCAGGCACGGTAAACATGAAGGCACGGAGGACCTGGCTCGCTCCCATACTTGTCCTGATTTGAGATTTGGCAGTTGGCTCCCCGCAGCAAGCCACGAAAGAATTGAATGTATTTTAAAAGAGTGCCCATAGACACATAATTCGGATCAAAACTTTGAAAAAAGCAACAAAAGAATTGCAGCGCAAACAAAAATCAAAAAATGCAAAAGTCAAAACGAGCGACTCGAGGCATTAGACCCAAGTGAAACCAGCATTTAGGAGTATTGAAAGTCCCACCAAGAGAAGGCCGGATAGCTTCAGAAGGAAGACGAACAGTAAACCGTTCGACCACCAACTTCGACGGAAACAGGACGTACGCTTTCGATAGATAACACCTGCTGCGCCGGAGCGAGCAGCGGTCGTGGTGGTGTGGGCCCTCCATCTCAGCGCCCGGGCCACATCACGATCGCGGTGGCTTCCATTGGCTCAGACGGGCAGCTGTTGTTCACGACCCACTTCATTCAACTTCACCTCTTCCAACGCAGGCAGTCTTAGCAACTTGAACAACGGAAGGCGCACGAACGCTTATCTAATCTGTCAAGGCTCGCTGGCATCAGCGCTCTTGGGATGATTCACACAGGCCCCTAGACTCTGGGAGACGAACGTCATTTCAAACGGAAAGCCCCTGAACTGGGAAGGGGACGTGGAGCCATATCGAAATCCACTTCCCAGGCTGTAGGTTAGTCGTTTTCATGGGAGAATTATGCTGCTTACCCGGAAGATGAAGTGACACATTCTGTATTCAGGACGTACGCCTTATCCGAGATCCTGAAGTAGACTGGTGCCTCGGGCGCAAGTCACCCAGCCACAACAAGCGCTTTGAAGTCAATTTTCCAATCGTGTGCACCTTATGCAACCCTTCAATTACCGGTAGAAATTCTGACTGCGACATAGGCCCTGCTTCTGAGGTACTCTTAATGATAATTTGCTTTTGAAGTCTCCATGGCTTTGCTCCCACATGAGCAGTTATATCAGTCTGTCTTGTAGATCAACAATTTGATCCTGGCCGAGTAAATTCGCTGAGAACTCGTGCGAAAGCGTATCACTTCTGCCTTGACCATCGTCATTAGAGTGGTGTTCATGTAGTCTCACAGCGGTAGGCATAGTACACAATTCGGGCTGCTGTTCGGCGTTCCGGGGATACCCGGAAGCTTTTTTTTTTATTTGTGCAAATTGTCATGGAACTGACTTATTGTAGATCGACGGTATTAGATGACATCATGCGATGGGAAATTAAGTTGACGTTTCCAAACTCCTCACCTCGACTTGCGTCTGTCAAATCAATGTTCAGCGATACCTGAGTTCTGACGCAGGCGTAAAGCCGAACTCAAAGGACGGCTTGGACTCAGAGTGGAGGTAGACAACAGCGAGAAGGGCTACAAGACAAAAACGGTGGGGAACAACCGCACTGAAGTGGGTGTTGACATGATTGAAGTGTCTAACTTACAGCGCAAGGTCGCGGAGGAATCCTCCATCTCGGCGCCATAACTCGTCTTCTCTCGATTGGGTCGTGGCAAGTCGACCGGCCACCCTCTTTAAATACTGCTGCCTGTGGCACCAGACACCAAGAAGCGCAATATCCGGACACTCTGGCCCCAGAAAATCCATCTTGTGTCACGATACTCTGCCGGCTAAGCATGCTTACTTCCGCGTCGACGACTTAAATAGCCGTGACCAGGAGTTTGCTTCGAAGCCATTGCGCAGAACACCCTGCATGAAGCAGCATCATCGACAACTCCATCACGCCGGGTCCCGGCTCTGGCTTGCCCACGACACAATGCATCAAAAGCGAGCAGCTGCACCTATGCAAGAACAGTTTAGAGTCAGATCGAATATAACTGAACTAATAAAATGTATACTATGAAACTACCAAAGACTGTCCATTTCTCATGTCTTGCCCCATCGCCAAACTCCGTTCATGATCGCTGTCCTAGGCCCAAATACGACGGTGTCTCACTTGATTGGAGGCAGAGGCTGGGGAGTCGGCTTGGGAGCCGGGCCAGGCTTGGGCTTAGGCTTGGGAAGAAAGGGTGCCCCGAGAGAGGGAGGGTTTGCCATGTTTTCGAGAGTCTGGACCGTCAAAAGTCTGTTTTCTGCTTGAATGGTATGATGCTTCGTTTGTGTTGTATGTGTTTGTTTGAGAAAAGAACATGCTTGACTTGGGTTTTCCACGAGCTATTTATACTTCTAAACTGCCATTCCATTGGTTCACCGCAGAGTAGTTCCTCTTTGAGGTGCTGTGATTCATTTGCGATCCAACAACGCTTGACATGCCCAGTGAATAACAATAAGCAGTTCGGCATTACCTGAGTGGCCTCTCACAGGATGGTCTTCTGCGACGAATCACCCGCCGAGTTCTCTGCTTCTGATCGAAGTTGCGAGGGCGCGTCTGTGGTTGGCGGCTTGAGCGAACGCCTTCCATGTCTTCTGGAGCATTAGATGAACGACTTGCTGGTCGCATCACGGCGCCAGGAGTCCGGACGTTGCCGTAGTCTCTCTCACTCTTCTTACTCGCCTCCCCTGTGCCCTTGGTGTCTCTTCTCATTTTTGACCTCCATAGCCTTCAGCTTTTCCCACGCTTTCCGTCTCTGGTCTCTCCGCTTCCGCGTTCTCTGACTCCTCTCCTTCTGTTCTTTTTCCTGCTGCTCTTCTTTTTCTTTCTGTAATCTCTGCTCCCGCTCCTTCTCCTTCTGCTCTATGTCTTTCCGCGCTTGTTCTAACTGTTGCTGTTTTGCTCTGAGCTCCCTTTTCTCCCGCGCTTTATCTAATTGCTGCTGTTTTCTTTTCAGCCCCATCTCCTTCAGCCCCATCTCCTTCAGCCCCATCTCCTTCAGCTCCCCCTCCTTCCGCTCCCTCTCCTTCCGCTCCCTCTCCTTCCGCTCCCTCTCCTTCCGCTCCCTCTCCTTCCGCTCTCTCTCGTTCTGCTCCCTCTCGTTCCGCTCCCTGTCGTTCCGCTCTTTCTCCCTGCTCTCCTCAGCTAAATGTACCTTTGTCGATTCTTGTCTTCGCAGATGGAGCGGATCGCTGGCAATCTCCCATCGTGTCTTGGCTGGGAACCTAAGCTGATTCGAAGCTACACCTCGATCCTTCGTCATCGCAATCCACCTGTCGACTGTGTCCAGGAGCCTCTTCTTACTGTGGTCGTACATGAGTACCTTCGACTTTGTGGAGTCGCTGAGATATCCTTCCCGGGCGGCCACATAAATGTCCACAAGTTCATGAATCTGCTCAGGCATAACGTCCGTCTCCTAAGTGGGCTTGGTCTTTCCGATAATCATCTGAACCTGCTGCCACATCGATGGCATCGTTTGATCCATCTCCTTGTTGTTGTACAGGACTCGGTAAGCTGCGGAAAACACCCCTTCGACTTGGCGAGACACGTGGCGGGGCATCTCGGATGCAGGCATTGAAATATCGGGGCTTCTCGGATCCAAGTTGTCATCACAGGCGCCCAGAGCAATGGCTAAGTCGGTATTCCTGTGGGTGATGACGTCCGCTGGGAGGTCGAGTCCGGGATGCTCGAGGTATCGTTGGATGCGAAGAAGCTGGGTTCTGGTGATGATGTTCGTGCTGGCTGGTAATCTCGGGGTTAATGGCCCTGTCTCAGAGGACTTCAAATATCATCAGCAGGTAGCACGACAAGCGACTTGACGTAAAAAGGCAGTAGGTTCATACCGCGGGCCCCATTCGGAAGCTTGACAAAGAGTTCTGGCTGGTGATAGAAGACGACGTACTGGGACTAGCTCCCCCATTTTCGCCGTCGGCGTGGGAAGAAGCCATCTACTCTGGGTCAAATTCGTTCCAAGAGAGTCAAGTCAGGGGATGAGGAGCCATACCTTGTCAGCAACGCTCGTGAAACATACAAAGACTCGTTTGCAGGTGTCAGCGAGCAATAAAGGGGCAAAGTCTGGTGATAGCAAATGCTTTCTAGGCAAGTTGTGTCGTATGAAAGATGCCTTTGGTAACAATAGCAAAAGAAAGCCAAAAAGGACCAAAAAGAAAAGCCGGGGTTGATGTCTTTGTTGGTTGTTGTTTGTGGGTGGTTACGGGCTGAAAACAAGAAAGCGCGACAAACACAAAGCCCAGCTGGGGCTGAGTGTGTACCGGTTCCAGTGTCGTCGGCGAGAGAGTGATGCCCCACATATGAGGAAGCCACTGACCGTCTACCTTACTTGCTTCGTCTTTGACCTCAGTTCTCGCAGGAAATACATTGCACTCTTTAGGGCAGCTGCCTGATTTCATTGGCACCTGCCTTGGATCATGGCAATCCACCAGGCGGTCTGGTCTTCTACCCACCACGCAACCTAACAGAGGTCCAAAGCGACTCAATGACGCCCCTGATTTGGTCTTCGATCCATCGTTGCATCAATCAGCCCCTTACAGTACCTTCAGGAGCACATCATATCGCAAGATCGTCAAGCAACCATCCATGCCCCATGCCGCGGATTCGTCTGGGCACGAGGGTCGCTCTTTCACCGTGTACGTGTGGCACATCGATTTCGACGCATCACAGTATAATCTGACTTACCCTCCGATAGATTCCATTTCTGTTCTCTTCTCGATTTCTGTCATGGCACGGAAGCATTCATCAACCACCACCCCTGGGAGGTGGACGACGCGCCAGAGTTTGAGAAGACCCCCGCTTCGACTTCGAAACGTGATGCACAGCCCAAGCCCCAGACCGAGACGATCAACCGAAAAGAAGTCATTCCAACCAAGCTCCGATATGGTCAAGGTGAAGCCTCACTAGACCATGATGAGGGTAACCGAGAGTGCGCTGAGCTCGGGTTGTTGAACGACAAGGGGGCGATCGTCAAGTTGGCACGATATCAGAACTACTTCGAGTTGTTCGGCGGGACAACATTGACATATAAAATGGACCCTTCATCGACCATCGCAAACAACCAAGGAACTTGAAAAAACTCTGAGTATCGAGGCTGAACTATCAACTGACGATGTGCCCTGCCAAACGGTTCGCCTCAAATTCAACCATGGCAGCAATGATGTGCACTCGCATCAGGCCGCAAGACACGCCAAACCCAAATGAGCAAAATGACTGACCAAATTGCGCGAATAGACTGACGATGGGAGAATCTTCCGTGGAATCTGATTCCCGTCAGGCAACCGTGCTTCCGCATTTTCGGATCTTTTGTTCATCTGAGACGGTCGAATCATGTTCCACCGTCTGATCTCTGCCCCACGATCGTGCAATCGCAAACGTCCACGACCAAAGCAGCACCAAGATACCGAGCGCGAGTCGTCCTCCAGCGGTCAGGACGAGTCATTCTGTTGCGGAGCTGGGCTCTCCGCAGAAACATGCGCCAGTGCTTCCGCGACGCCAACGTTTTGTCTGCCCTGTGCCGCAAGTTCGGTCAGCCACCCTGGCTCGTATCACGAACCACACGACTGCTGCTTACCCGGAAAAGGAGATGGGCTCCCCAGCCAAACCCAACTTCGCAGGCTCCATTGCAATCGCCGGGATTTGCCAAATATGTTTGGATAGCATCCCCCGCAGAACGGACTCTCCGAGCAGTTCATGTTTTTGATCACGATTGGCTTCCGCTTCTCCCCCTAAAGCCGCACGCTAAGCAGGGATGGATGCCAGAGAGCGGGTGAACAGAGCTTCAACGCTCGACCTTAACCCGCGGCGTGAACCGCAGCACCATCTACGCCCCCCTCTACCGCGGGTAATCGGTATCCTCGAAAAGACGCACCTATCACAACAATTCGATTCTCAGAGAAAAGGGGATAATTTCCATTGATTGTGCCCATCAGTTTGACATGAATCTGTCAACGGCGGCGGCGACATAAGGGAGTGCAGCCTTCGCCAACTGCCGATGGCACGGACGCCCTTCCCCAAAAAGGCTGGAGAGGTAAGCTTTTCCAAGCTTTATATCAGTCCAGACACAAGCGCTAACCTTCTTGGCAGCCTCACTCTGTTAGGCATGGAAGCCAAGCCATGCGAGCTCTGGGGCGAACCCACCCATCCATGCCAGCGCTCGTTAGAGTTGGCGAATCTGTGTCATCCGATCGGATCCGAACTCAGAATGCAGGGGAGAACGCATTATCCCGCTGGAAGGGTGGGGGGGCACATCCAAGAGGAGCGGGTAATTGAAGGGTTGCAATATACATAAGTTGTTGAGGGGGGGCGCAATTTCTTCGTATATCGTCCTGTCGAAGAAGCTCGTGAGGGAATGAGGTGCGCGCTCTTTCTTGCTAGACGCCACGGGAAATGTTACCACACCACACTGGTCCGCCGTCAGCAAAACGATAACCGTCGCCATGACCGGCGGCGATGCTGCAGTCGCAGATGCCTTTCAGGCCGGTCGCATACCGCAGGAGATCAGCGTCGCGTACCTCGATGAGGATCGGGATACGCCGTCGATGGCGGCGTCCATCGCCATGTTCGTGTTGACCCTGGTGGTTGTCAACGGCCGCGCCTTTTCGAGATTTTTCCTGAGGAAAAGCTTTGGTGTTGACGATGCGCTTGCTGTTATTGGAATGGTGAGGATAACTTCAAGGAGGCCACTACGGACACGTGCTAATACGATGATGACCAGGTGATGTTCATTGCGTTTGTGCCTCTATGTATTATCCTTATCAACATCGGATCGGGTCGGCACTTTGAGTATATCCAGTATGTAATGACGCAGGATACCCTGGAAGACACCGAGATTTTCGACTTCACGGCGCATCTCATCTATTCGACGGCGTTACTTTTCTGTCGATACTCTGGACTGGCGTTTTACTATCGTGTATGCGGAATCCACAACGGTTTCCTCCGATCGATCAAGGGACTCGCAGGCTTTCTCTTCGCCGGGTGGCTGACGCAAATGCTGCTCATTGTCTTCCACTGTCTACCGGTAACAGCCATCTGGCCATACGAGTGGCAAACGCAGTTCAACCAGTTCAAGTGCTTACCATGGGGCTTTGTTTACGGAATCAACTCTGCGGTCTCTCTACTGTGCGACTTTGTGTTGTTCGGGATCCCGGTTGCCATGCTGAGGATGCTGGAAATGACGAGGAAGCGCAAGATCCAACTGGCATGCATCTTGCTTCCCGGTATTCTGTAAGTCCGAAGCCTCTGCTCATTGGGAGAGCAGTAACTAACGTAAGTAGTGTCGTCGCTATATCAGTTGTTCGTCTTATACTTGTCATCAATGGCCAATGGCAACCTGATCAGTCATGGATTTACAGCCCTTTGCTGGCGATAGAAGTCGCTGAGATTGGGGCAACGTTAATCGCCCTCTCTATTCCAGGAATCAGGCCGCTGGTGGATGAGACATACAACCGAGTTATTATCTGGACAAGTAGGCACTTCCCTTGTTGTTTCCGGAGGAGAAAGGACGACATGCACGGCGGCTCGTGGGATAGCGAAGCATCCACCTGGCGAAATGATCCTACACCCAGGCAAGCGGATTTCAAAATGAAGGATATCGAGGAGGTCCTCGGGCTGGAGCTTGAGGCTATTGAAAAGTACGAATCGAAAACGAAACCGAATCGTGTGAGCATGAAGGCGGACAGGACAAGCAAGGTGGCAGTCAAGGAAATGATGGAGAACCGCATATGAAGGAAAGCCACGAGCGACACCCGCAAACATTGACCGGCACACTACTTTGATGTTGAACCAAAGGATTTGTGCTGGGCGAATTTCACAGTAACAAAAGACCAAGTCATTCTTGACTCCAGTACATAGCACATTACAGGGTGTCCGCAAACGATGGCATCAAACAGCATACGAAGTAATGACAAAACATGAAGATTTCCTTTCTCACCACAACACATTGATCCCACAGACTCATTTCGTATTCCAAAACGTTGTCACCGCTAGCCAAACGCAACATGAGCGCAAAACATCGCCAAGCCAACACCGTGACCCAGCTGACAGCGCTATGCCACAACAGCCCGCGTAATCCATCATCGAACCGCCCATCAGCTGAACCCGCGGCTCCCACACAGAAAAGAGTCGTCCTTCCCGCTTCTGTCCAATAAGCCCAGTAAAGTCCGCCACTCTCAGCCAATCTCCGACGACAAAAGACGACCAGAAAGAGTTCCGATGGCTGACGATTAGAGTAGGGACCCTCAATCGACGCCTAACAAACGAAACAATCCAAGCCAGTCCAGCCCAATCTCCTTCCTCCCCTCGCGACATGCTTCAGCCAGTCTTTCGCACAGCAAGCGCCAATGGGGTATGGGCTTGAACTCAACGTTGGTGCCTCCCAACAAGCTCGAGGTTTCGTTCCTGAAAAGGTGCAGGGCAGTAGCTGGTCGAGTGGGGCTTAAGCGAGTGCTCAGTGGACGCTAAATGGAAAGAAGCTAGCGGGGCCGCTGCAGCCGCTGGAAGTCTATTTAGCGGGTTCCTAATTCCCCCCGCCACCTCAGCACTGGACGGAGCCCGCTAGCCCGTCACCCAAACGGTGGTGCAGCACCAGGCAGCCTGGGCAGCACCCGCAGCACCAACCAACGTCAACCTCCATGTTTTGGGGCCTTCCTAGGGCGGTGTCCCACATCCCGTATCCGCTCCCGAGCCCGCTGCGTCTCTCCATCGCATATCCATGGCTGACCGTTCTTCGAGTAAGAACAGAGCGCGTGCGTTGCATGCTGACCGTCATGTCGACATGCGCATTCTTTGAACCTCATCAGCATCTTTCCCGAGCATACGAGCGCCTCCGCGGAACGTGTGCGAAGCGTGGCAACTCAGACCTCGACGGGCCAAAGCAGCAGCAGCAACCATTCAGAGATCAGACGACGCAACCGATGCTAGAAGCAAGCATCACTCGGCAGAGCATGCGGGCAAATTTCACACTTCTTGCCTCCAGATACGACGTATTCGAAGAACCTTCAACAGTTTCCAACCGCAACAGCGTCTCTGGACCACCGTCCAGTCGGAGTTTCTCCTCGGTCCAATCCATCGGATTCTCACCCCGCGGGTTACGAAAGCAGCCCCTGATCTTCGTGTCGTTCGACCAACGAGAAAATGTTTCTCAAATTTCCCATACTTGACTCGAGGAGACTCCTGTTTCATGTTTCAACTCTTGCGTCGAGGTCAGCCCGGCTCGCCCTCCAGGAACCGTCCACTCGGCGACCCGAGACATCGTCAAAGGCCAAGCTTGCTGCTTGCGCCGTGGGCAAGCTTGAACCAACCACAACCCAGCCACATACTCCCTCTTCTCCCCTCATGAAGCCAGCCAGCCAGCCGCCCCACGTGCTATCGTCGCACCAAGAAACCCGCCAAGCCCCTCCGGGGGGAGGATCTGCAAAGGCTAAGCTTCGTAGCACCTCTTGGGAGTTTCTTGGGTGTTTGCCCATCTCTCTCGGCGCCAACGCCTCCCGCCCCGCAGCGCTCGCCCCCCCTCTGGCCGCCGCGGCGGGCAGCCGGGAGATGAGTGAAAGGAGATACGTCGGGATTGACCTGACTCTGGGCTGGCTTGGCGACGTTTCGGCGGTGCGCCATTGACCCCGACGCAGGCTAAACATTTTCCCACATACGAAGAACCGACGGACTCATCCCGTGGCACCATTCCTCCGATGTCCGCCACTCGGCCGGAGACGCCGGGCGGCGGCGGCGAAGTGCCGACGCATCCCACACGGCGGGGGCTCAGCGAGGTCAAAAAAGCCTTCTCGTTATCGGAACCACTTTTGAGCGGACGGAAGGTTGCGGGAGGTGATTTCATCGGCGCCGCCGGTCTCTTGCCATTTTCTATTCACTTCGGCTGATGGGTTGACATCTGGTTAGACTGGGTTCGCATGGTTGGTGGAATGGTGCCGACTGGTCGGCGACCTTTGACGCGATCACGATGAGGGCGGCGGACAAATGGGCGGACAGCGCGTCTTGGCGTGGCGTAGCATGCCGTTTTCCTTTTGAAGGATCAAGGTCGCCGATTGCGAAGATGAGATGGCGTCTTTGACACCCTGGATGCTTCGCAGCAGATCTATCTTGTCAAAGTTCTTTTGTCCACCTGCAATCTCCACCATTGAGACGGACAAATGGAGAGAGTCATTGCCGCAGACCCGGTTGAGACTCCTAATCTGGAATCGCATGCGTAGAGACAAATCGCTAATAGTGACCTCTTTCAGCAACAAATATTGGCAAAAGGTCTGGCCACGACGTCCACCTTGTCCGTCCACCACGGCTTTCAGGCTTTGTTGGGGAAGCCCGCGAACAGCATCAGCCTCCCTCAAGTCTCTTTGAAAATGTCGCCTCCAGGTATTTGCACTCGAACTGTACGAAGAGTCGAATGTTCAACTCCAACACCGACCCAGGATACCTCATTGCCCTCGCCGAGATCTCAGAGCATGACGGACACCAGGGCTCGTAACATTCAACCGTCTCCTTCAGGCTGGGTCCATGAAATCGGTGAGTGTCTGTTTCTGCGTTGGACTTTGGTGACTTGGCCTGCTCACAAGTATACGCAGCAATGTTTCTCAACAAGGTGGTCAATGAACAACAACCCATGTTGTCGACAAGGCCACTTGCCTCGACTAGCTGCGCGTCACGAAGCAAGACCTTGGGATCCAACGCTGCAACAGAGCTCTCTATCATGCCTACGCAAATACCGAAGCCTTCCGATATCAATTGCTCGATGGGCAGTAGTCGTACATTACATTCCAGCGATGCGAAAACCGAGACACGACTCGAATAAGTTTTGAATGTGAACCATGATATCTTCAGTTACTTCAACCCATTGACTGCGCGGCATTTCTTGAATATGGCTTGCGAAGCTTCGAGGTCCTTGCCGTCACCGAGATACGCCAGTGAGACAGGCTTAGGAACACCAGCGTTCATGTTACAAAACGTTCTTTCTCATTCACACCATGTCCCTCGGCTGTGTTATGGACCGGATGGTACCGATTCGTTTTCATTACACGCGCGTTGGCGTGATACACGTGGCTTGGAATCTTGACGTCTATGATTGTAGCAAAAGATCATATCTATGGAACGAATGATCATATTGATGTACAAACTCTTGAATCAACAAAAGTACATTTAAATGATCAACATGTAGGCCCAGTATTCATTCCATCAGGCTACACTGGTTCATTCATTCCTCGCCTTGAAAGGCAATGACAGCACAAAGCTTTGAAAGGTTTTGAATGGAAACAAAAAGGAAAGAATTCAAACCCCAAAAAAAGGAATTCCACTGACCGGGTTTGAACCGGTAGCACCTAGCAGGCTCGGCGCCACCGATTGGAGCTGGGGCCCTACAGACTCCGACACATGACTCTAACCTGCCCGCCAAGGCCTTTCAAGTGGTGAGAATTTCGGTCCCTAACCTATACTTAACCCCTGAGGTGAGCTCAGGTCAGTCTGCAAGTGAGCCGATTACGTCATTGGAAGATGCGCAGCAATTCACTGCGACAACCACGTCGGCTGTGGGCCCACACTAACCCATGCTGAGGGTGCTGGTGTATGTCCTCGTTGCCTGGCTTCTCATCGCGTCTGAGTGGAATTTGTTTTCATGCCCTTCCATCTCACGCGTGCGACGCGAAACTCACTTGGCATCAAGCCTGCACTGGCCGACATCATTGCATCAGAGCGATCATCAGACATAAACCTGGTGAGTCTTTTGACCCAACATGCTGCTTTCGGTCGCATGTAATAACTTTCGTCTCTTCTTCATGCTGATTATTGCAGCCCGCCAGGATCCCAATCTCTCAAGATGCGCCCGATCACAGTCAACACCAGCTACGGTGCTCGGCACCTCGACGACGTTGTTCTCTCTCAAATTCCCGGTCTCGATTGGGACGGACCCGCCGATTTCCTCGTCGGAGATGACCTCGCCTGTCGCATGCTCCTCGGTCCAAAGCTTTGCAACGACAAGCGCCCTGTCGAGGATGGACATGTCGACGACGTCTATCTCAGCAAGCTCTCTAAGCGCCTTTCCATAATGATGAACGAAGCCATGACCCTCATCGACGACATCAAGTCCGGCAAATTCGAGCTCGAGGGCATCCTAAACGATCGTCGCCGCAAGAACTTCTGGCAGGCCGTCTTCAATCGTCTCCGGGCCAACCGCAAGCACTGGACCGTCTTCACGCCCGACCCGGACCACGTCGAAGGCTTCATCATGGAGTTTGTCGCTGCCCGCAAGAAGTACGTTATGGCCAAGCTCTCGCACGACAGCGAGCTGTCCGACGGCTTCAAGTTCTTCGGTCCTCTTCTACGTGCTCTGGACGCCTAGGACGAGTCCATGCACCTGCTCAAGGGCATTGTCCAGAACATCCCCCAGAACTGCGACCTACTCTTCCTCCCGAGCCCCCTCCCCGCCGACTCCGGCTCGAGCGCGCAGGACGGAACTCCTGAGCCTGACGCTCTTGGCAACACAGGCTCTCCTGCTTGGACGGCTGCACCCAAGTCTGAAGAGCTAGTCTCACGCCGCGAGCTCGAGTGGCTGTGGCGCGAGATGCTCCCAGCTCTCAACGAGCAGCAGGTCAAGCTCGGTGAGCGCGTCTGGAAGGAGGATGACCTCGATGAATTCATGCAAGAGTGCCCGTACCCTTTCTAGACATCGCCGTGCGTGTAAGAAGGGCTCTTGGAATTGTCATCCCATACCCCTGATACGTTTGGCATCGTGAGAATTGCTCAGGCAGGTTGGAATACGAACGGGATTGGATGGTCTTCGAAGCAGGATCAGATTGACTTGAACGAAATGACAGAAGCCATAATCCTCTTGATGCCTGTTGCGTTCCTTCGCCCTCTAAGTGACTGTGGTTCGTGTCCGTTGAGAAGCTTTGTTGATTTTTTCCTTTAGCGACGCTTTTGCACCAGCTTCCCTGACACGAAGGTCAACAAAGGGCATGCGCCTAGATTTTCAAATTCAATGGCTGGTACCGGTCTCAATTGAGATACTTTCCGATACGTTGAGCAAATCTCAAGGCGACACTTGACTGGGAGTGAAAGGAGGGCCTTAAGCAGGAAACGTTCGGGAATTTCCAGCAACCCTCTGGGAAAAGAGCTGGTCTGAGTCGGGAGGTGCAGCCGTAGGGCCCCGGCTTGCAGATCATGCCGCGCCGGTTCATTAGTACCACTTTGGATGACCAAAATACAAGAGTAAAACTCCGTCTTTTGCTGTTCTTGCGTCTTTTCACTTTCAGCAGGACATGTCATGTTCACAGTGTTGTCGTTGAATCAAGGTGGTGGAGCCAAATATGCCCTGGGCAAGGTTTCGACGCCACCCATGTCGCGGTCCAATCATGCACTGCGGCTGCGCCGAAAGCAGCACTGTGGCTCGACGCTAAGATGCGGAGGGTTGCAGCTAGTTTTGGGGGAGGATTAGGAAGCAGGGCGGTTGCGACGCAAACTCCCGTGGCAAGGTCGCGTCAAAGTGTCACTCAGGGTGGCACTCAGCGTGGCAGCTGTTGAAATCCTGCAGCAGCTAATCCTGCGTGAAAACAAGATGATTGTTCACGATCACATCAAAGGCTTGGTGTGGCTGGCGTTGGACAATCGAGGCCCCCACCCGGCAGAAAAGAGGCTTGTTGAGGCGGTGAGAAAAGACCTGGCAGCCCGAGATAAGATGCTCTCGCCCGGCCAGGCTTTGCAACTGATAAGGCGCTAATTGCTGCCGATAAGAGATTGAGGCCGGTGGAAAACCGATATCGATGCTACCAAATCAGTACGCACTTACCTTACTTGCACTTTTCTTTGTGTTTTTCATTTTCTGACCCTGCCTCACAAACTGACAACGACTGGAATATCTGTCCAGATACAACATGGCCAGCCAAGCTACTGCGATTTCAGGCGCCATCCGCGGTGCTGAGAACACCATCGAATCATTACCCGGAGAGACCCACATGCGACTGTCCCCTGGTGTCCAAGTACGTTTCGTCAGCCTTCCTTCCCTTAAATGCATGTAACTGAAAGTTCAAGCCTCACCGTCGACGTCAGCAGAGACAACCGTGGCCTGTGCATGATAGGAAGAAAATTCCCTCCTCGAAGTTCTTTGCCAGCAGGAACGACGTTCATCATCTCGACTACAAGATCCAAGATCCTAAGAAGACCCTCGAGCAGACTCGCAGCCTTCACGGCGAAGCGAAGACGACTTTCCACACCTTTGAACGCATTGCAACACAGCTGAGCGGCTCTATTTCGGCTAGCCTTCACCCCGAGATCAAGGATCTGGGGGCAATTGTGTTGAAGCTCCAAGATGAGGCCAAAGCTACGACGACCAAGATCAGCTTCACGACGGACGAACGGATCGGGCTTGCTGGCTTGGCCAGAGACATGGGTCTCAGCCTTGAGAAACTGGCCAACCCGCTCAGATCCGACTACCTATGCAGCACGCCTCCGAGATCCTTGTTCGCGATGTCCACGAGAGCAAGATTGCTCTACACAAGTCAGAGAAGGAGATGACTTCGTTGAAGGTGAATCTGGACTACGAAAAGCAATGCCATGCGCAGGAGATCACCATGTTGGTCGAGGAGCGGGACGAGACCATGACACAGGCGAGCATTCCTGCCCCCGATACGTACAACCATGAGGGGTCCTTGTAGACCTGTTGTCTTGAACATCAAAAGTTCATCTCTGGGAACTTTTATTGCGCGCCGCCGCAATGACATTGTCGAGATAACGCAGGACCTTGACTTCACCGCTCTCTCCAGCAAGGAGCTGATCCCAGGGCGGCGTGGACTGTGAGACACAGAAGACAAAACTGGTCAAGCCTCTGTGGCGGTAACAAGGTAATCGGAGGTTGTTGCCTCTGTTCAGTTTCCGGCATCGTCGCAATAAATATTCGTGTACATCAATCCAGACCCGCACGGCTGTTCAGCGTAGGACAGATAGACGCGGATCATGCTGTCAACATTCTCTATTCCATTATTGGTTTCCTCTCTTCTAATCTTCCCGTAGACTTGTGGGCAAACCTACGGTCTTCCCCTCCTTAGCAGTCTGCCTCTCCCTTCTACCAACATCAAACAGTCTTCGGCGCCCGGAAGGGGTGTTACCCAAACATGAGAAGAGTCAATTCCCCTCAACATCATTCTTGCCTCAACCTTGGCCCAGGCCCCAACTCATCACTAGCTCTTGGCTCTCAAAAGCCACAATGACACCTACCATGGGCCGTTCCTCCCAGAGGAACAGAAATCCCAGGTAAGCTATCTTCCGGTCGCACCCTTCAGTTATCTTTACTGTATAGTGGCTCTCGCTTGCATGGATTACCAGCCGGGCCACTGCGAGCCCTACTTTGCAGGTCTGCTGCGGGATCTCTGTACCGCAAAGGCCCTCGATAGCAAAGCCCGGATCGTTCATATGGATGAGAGTGAGATCAATGGCAGCACCAACGAGTCCATTCGTGGTGATGGAGAGGGCGCAGAGCGCAAAATCACTCAGACCCGAATCAAGGAAAAGGACGATGAGACTCTCGCCTGCAGCAGGAGCTCTGCAAAGCCAACGAACATGTCAAGACCCAACAGAGCTTGTTGCAAATGGAGACAGAGTTGCGAAACAATAATAAGGAGATTATCTGGTTGCGTAGCAAGTTGAAGCTGCGGCCAAGAACGAAAGACGCCAAGTCATATTCGCACGAAGGGCCTCTAGTCAATCTGTTTGACTAGCAGGAGCCTCTGCGCAGCGCTAGGATGTGCGTCCAGGTGACTCTAAGGCTCCAATAACAGCATACCCATTGGCATCTTGCATAAACTGGACGTTTTGACGGTAGATGATCACCAGCGACTCAGATGGCATTTAAACCCTGGACAAGTATGCAGAAGAATCCGGATCGAATGCTTTCCCAAATCATGATGCAACGTGCATTTGTATCTAGTTCCATTCTTCTGAAAACTACCCATGAAGAGTATTGTACCTTACTACTCATGAAGAGTGTTCTTCCCTGCTACCCATGAAGAGTATTTCTCCCTTGTAATGTCGCCTAGACTCCCATCATTTCCTTTGGCGTTGACCTGTGAACTGACTCATTAAGACTCCTGAGATACCGTGAGCTCAAAGCTTCCGGCCTTGCGCACGCACGCAGTGGTAGCGATCGTAAAAGCTGTCCTCGACGTAGCCATACGGTTCCCAGAGCAGATCGCTCTCATCGTAATCAAGATCGCCCTCGTCGTAATCAACAAAATGCTCTCCAGTACTGGTTATCTTCGGCTCGGTCAATGCTTCTGTTGACTGACAAAGCGCCATGACAGGTTTTTCACCCTTCTTGTCATCGCTCTGAATCACGTGGTCGTGCTTTGCCACGGAATCGGGGAGCTTCTCCAGTGCTTCCTCTGCATCTGGTCGCGTGACGAGCCCAAGACTAAGGTTACCCACGGCAAATGAGAGAACAGCAACCAGGTCTTGCGTGGTCTTCTCAGTAGTCTCCTCGGTCTTGGAGACCTTGCATCTATTCATAGCCCGTAATGAGCGCTCCTCGCAATCCCTTTCCTCAGTAGTCTTGAAAAGCCTGTCACGGAGCTTTCCGCGTTCTGAGTAAAGGTCCCAGAGATATCCCGTCGCCATCAGGTACGGCCTTTCGAAGCTGTTGGCAAGTTGAGGAGGAAGCTTCGGCTTGATGATGATCGAGGATATGTCTTGTAAAAGGTCGCAAGCGTCTTCGATGCGGAGATCCTGTTTCTTTACGGCCTTCTGGCAGTTCTTGACTTGTTCCTCGAGTTTCGTCACCCTCGCCTCCATTTCCTCAACAGAGGCCCATTCGTCCTTGGGTGGCGTAAGGCCAATGCCTTGCTCGTGACGCTCTTGCGCGTTACCGACGGTATGGCTAGTCTCCGAGGTCAGTTCTTTAGCCTCAACGTGTGATGCAAGCGAGGCATTCGTACTGGGGAGGGCGAGAACACGTGACCTGTTAACAGGGAATCTGCAATTCAGTCGCCATCGCTGAAGCACAGCGCAAGTCGTTCTGGTATAGATGGAGCCGTAGTAAGCGTGGAGAGGTAGTGGTGGCCTTCACGAAGGGGTGGTATGTCGACAGATTGCGTCGTTTTTCCCGTAAGTAGGAACCGCTGGTACTGGACCTTATGGATCAGTCGAATCGCGGAAGGAATCAGACGCCGGTGCCGGTTGCGTTTGCTGCCTGGGGTGGCTGTTCAAACTGGAAGGAGAGTGGGGCAGCCAGCCTGGGCAACAAGATTCCAACACCGCGGATAAATTACTAAGTAGATACGGAAAGGCGAGATTCATTCTTGAAATCAGAATGTATAACAGACAGATTCAAGTAAGAAAAAGAAAATAGAAAAAGAAATCACCCTTCTGAAGTGCCCGGCCACTAGCTAATTCGAATTTGGGCACCTGCTCATCAGACGGCCTCCTTCACACGCTAACTAGCAGAGAAGCAAATCATGGTCAGTGACCACAACCACTGAGCCAAGTGGCTCAGAGGCTCACGTTTGACCTCCCAGGTGATGGCAGTTCCAGAATGGCAACCTGCTCATGAAGGTCGGAATCATGCCGGGTGCTGGCCTTAGAATCCGCGCGCCTTTGACCTTAGGTAAGGTAGTGTACCTTAGGTGCCCACTCACACCTTACGTACAGGTAAGGTGAATTTCCTGTATGTCTGAACGTGAAGTCCCTTCTGCATAAGGCAAGCGACGGGGCTATGAACACCCATGAGGCCAACTCAATATTGCTGAGATGGCAGATCGCAGAAGAGTGGTGCACACACGCAGAGGGTTTTCTGGTAAATATTCCCATCAGATAATGCATCCCTGCTGCTTTGTTGAATGATATGGTGTGCCTGCATTTGCGACTCTGGAGCTGACGAACATACGTGCTTTGTTTACCTCCCATAGCGGCTTGCCAACCCCTTCGTTGATAAAAAGCAATTGACGGACTCATATTATCCCCAAATAAGCTCTGACCTTCATCATATCAAGCCACTTAACGTGCAGTAAAGTTTCCACACAAATATCAGAAAGCAAGAGTCTGATTAAGGGTGTCACATTCATTTCAGATTTCTGCATGCGTACGGTGAGAGTCGCCCTTGTTTCGCACAAGTGTCACAGAAACCACACCTGCATCTTCGCGAACAACTGTATCTACTCTGCGTTCAGTACATCAGTGACTTCGTACGAGTGATGGAAGGCAGGGATATTCAGGAAACATAGCACGAAATGTTTTGAATGCAACGCCAATGATCAGATAATGGAGTACGCGTCGTTTGAGACTCGCGGCGGCCGCCTACTGCCTTACCCAAAGAAGTACGTTCAGAGCAGTAGGCTTCAGGGCACCACGAGAATTCCGCATGGCCGGAGCAGCGACGTGGCGATTAATGTGTATTGCATCGCTCATCGCATGCGACGTCTTCTTGTTCAAGACCCATAGGACGAAGGAAAACTAACGTTTCCATCTGGTGGACGGACGGAGACGACACATACCTTCAGCAGTCTTATTGGAAATCTTTTCACGCCAGAAAGTCCTTAACACCGGGAACAGATATGTGGCCGGGTTGCTCAGACCTTATACCTAGCATATTTGAAACGACAAGGCCTGAGGATCTCAGAGGCAAGAGACCGCAAGCGGATACATGCTAGAAACTCTGCGTAGTTCTATGTTACGCAATGCAGCGAGGACAACCTCATATTTTGCCAGTGAATACACACAGTCTACTCTTGTGGGTCCATCTCCTCTGATGAAGTCGACCCTCTCCTCGAAATTGTCCACGCAGAAGTGAGCATCAGGATCGTAGAAAAAGAAGCAAAAACGCAGATCTGACCCATTTGCTATCAGAAACAAAAAACAAAGTAGCAAAAAAGAAATACCAAATTGAGTAGACAGGTCAGTACGACTTTCGAATGTTAGTACCCCGCCAGGCAAGATACCTCATTCACACATGTCGAGTGAGCCCGAGCTACCCGTGGCAGCAACAGCACAACCAACTAGACCAAGTGGCCCAGTGGCTGGCTGAGCCCCTATTTGGTGACAGATTCCAGAACGTGCCCAGCCGATATACCATGCCACGAGGTGGTGCCGGCCCCTGAGGCTCTTCGAACGGCAGAGTGCCCCACTTCTGGGAACTTCACCTCACCCCCCGTGGGCTTCGAGTTCAGTGTTGCCTCCAGTTCCAGAAGGCGCGTACTTGAGCTGTTTCGGTGATCCTGCCTACTGGGTCAGCTTAGTGCCAGCCCTTCGCCGCAAAATATCTTTTCTTCCAACTCACCCAAGCGTCGACGGCTATATTTTTCTTCACACCCCGCGTAAGTGCACTTTCGCTGACCGACGGTAAACCTCAATTTCGACCGTTTCGTCGTCGTATTTGGTTTCCTCCGTCGTCTCTGGTTCTCCCCGTTGTCCTTTTGACTTGATAATCACTCGCGTAAATCTGGAACGCTGGACTGCTACGACTGCCATTGTGTCCCAGCCACAATCGTTCGGTTTCCTTCCTTCTATCCCGAAGGCTCCCACCCCAAGCAGCTTCACCAAGGTAATTTTCGATACTCGTGAGCCTCAAAATGCAAGCCAGCTAATCCTCTTCTCAGTCCACAGTGGTACACCTCAAATCAATATGTCGCAGTCCAATCTCAACGCTGGCAACCTCTCCTTGATGGAGAATTCCATGATGATTGAGGGCTTCGCCTTCACGATCCACCTCGACACTGAAGACAAGAACTTGGCCAAGCATCTCATCGATACCGGACATCGGGCTATGTTCCGATCCGTATTCCTCGATCCCGATCATCGCCCGTTCCACACCAGGAAGGACAAATTTTCTGTCAGACTTACCAGCATCATTCGAGCGGCTCTGACATACATCCAAGCATGCGGTCTGGAGCCCGAGGAAGTGCAGAAGCCCGGCTTCTGGCCCATGGTTCGAAAGCTACTAGCCAACGACTCGACCTTTGCGTCTGCCAACAATGAAGAGACTCGGGAGTGGAAGTTTCTTGTCGATCTTTATTATACTGCCTGGCTGAATTATGCCAAGGACCACCCCCATAGCACCAAGGGCTTTGTGGCCAGTCCCGTTCGCACCAACCACGTCTTCTGGGACCTCCACCTTGCCATGGCTGACTGGAGTGCCGTCATGGGCGGCGATTTCCGCGCCACCGTCGACAAGAAAGGCTTCGAGATTCTCGAGGAGCGTGAGCACAAGGCCGCTGCCGCCCAATACTATGCTATGATGGAGGGCGACAAGAAGTTCAAGGACGCCTCTATTGCCATTTGGAGCTCCGGCTGGAACATGTGCATCCAGATGATGAAGAGCAGATCGGAGAATATCTTGCAGCAGGAGCAGGAGGAGATGCGCCTCTCTGCCATGGACAACATGAACCGGGATCGTCAGATCAACGACCTTAAGGCTCAAAGCACGAGACGACTTCGGTAAATGAGGACGCCAGTGCTAGTGTTCCTAACGATGGGAGCCTCGGCAAGGATAAGACGGCCACCCCCGCTGAGGACAGAGTCACGAATGGTGAAGGCAACGCCGACGAGAACAATGCCGCCATCAAGACCGAGAGCAATGCAGGCGACGATAGCTTTGCCAAGAAGGACACGGAGATGAAGGACGCCGATAAGGACATCGAGGCCACGGCTACCCACCAGGGCGAGACGGCTTTGGCCGACAGGACTACTGTCGACAAGGGCCTCGCATCTCTCGAGAAAGGTGCTTCCACTCCTGACCTGACGAACAAGAAGTCCAATGACTCCAAGTCGATTGAGGTCATCGACCTCACCGACGATTGAGGAACCTCCGACATATTCAGAGAACAAGAGGATGCCCACGGCAGACGAGTCAAGCACGCAATCATTGAAACGGAACGCCATGGACGGTGCACAATTATCAACGAGATGCGTCCAATCTTGTTTGGGTTCGTTAGGTCTCCGGTAGGAAGACGGTTGGTATGAATCATGGATGTTGGAGGAAGGTTGGCGTCAAGGTCTTTTTGAACCGGGAATGAATCGCCATAGACGTTCCACACGAGCCTGTAGAATAGAGCTGAAATAGATTTGGCATTTGCATCGCCACTATCTAACCTCACTGCCTAGTGACCTAAATCGCACTGCAGGGAGCCGAGCCACCTGAAGTAGTGCCCCGCGGTGCCAAGCGTAGACGAGGAGTTGGGCGAGAACGCGCTCTGTGGCGTAGCGTGTGGGGTTGACCGACTGCACGTCGTCACGTGGTAGCTGTGAGTCCCCCTAACCAGATGCCTTCTCTTTCGTCGGCCCTGCCTTTTTCGTCTTCTCCTTCCCAACTTCCATCTCAGCCTTGACTGAAAGCTGTGATCGCCTTCAATTTTCAGTCGCACTTTCGCCACGGCCCTCACTCGCCACAGTCCAAACCAGACGAAGACCCACCCAGCTCGAAACGATGGCCTTGTCGTCGGCTCCTGCCGATCTCCCTGGCTTTAGCCTTGACGGTTCGTTCAAACTGACCTTTTTCTACGACGGCGATGAGTTGCTTCCCATTTTGCATCTCCATCCCCACACCACCATCGGCGCCTTCGCCTTCCGTCTCACCATGATAGTTGACGTGGTTACCCAACTTGCCTGCAGCGACCCTACTCTCAACTTACACACCATCAAGTTCTGGGAGAAGGCCAAGGAGAATCTTCGCGAGGATCTCACTGTGTCAGACGCCGACCCCAAAGTCCTGGTTCGTCTCGCATACCTCATCGACACCTACCAGCGAGGCTGGGACCAGTACAGAAGTGCCCATCCCAACCAAGCTGCAGCCTTGCTTGAAGCCCCTCTCGATGACTCGTCAGAGGCGAGGGATGTCCATCAGCTCCACCAAGCCATGCACGACTAGGAGATCGTGCGGGAAATGAATAAGGTCTCTGCCCAAGCTGACAATGGTTTACCTTCTCCCTTGTCCACCCACAACGAAGACGATGAAAGTGACACGGATGAGTCTACTGAAGACGACGAGACTGATGACGACGACGAAATTCACATGAGCCCGGCCATGCGAAAGCTACAGAGAGCCAAGCCTGCCACCATCCGCGAGGCAGAGCAATATGTCAACAAGCTTGATGTTTCTGACGAGGACAAGGCCATGATCAAGAAGCACTGTGTCGCCATCCTCCGCGTGCAGAAGAAGACTCATGAGCGGGATCATGAGAAGGCACTTGCCAGAGGCTACCGTCAGGGTGACAAGTCGGCACGCAAGATTCTCAATCAGCAGATGCAGGATGTACTCGACATGAACCGAGAGAATCTGGGCAGGGCCAAAGAGCTTGAGGCGGCCATGCAGAAGGAGAAAGCCAAGGTCGCTGCCATCACCCGAGAAGCTGCTCTCAAAGGAATCGAGCTCCCCTACGCACGCGCCGCCGCGGTGAAGAGGGCACGTGCTCTCACCAGCCCAAGTGGTAGCACAGTGGCGGAAGCGATTTGCATTGATCCGAATTAAAGGTGAGTTCAGGCGTGACACCACAAGCAAAGGATCAAAGGCTGATTGAGAACGACACAGTGTTTCTTCCAACGAGGCAGCACAATTACACAGGAACTTGGCACCCTTACCATTGCGCGCAACAAAGATTTGCAGAAGAAAGAAACTGGCTATGAGGGATGCACACGGAGGACTTTTGCTCTCTACATCCAACATGTTGAGCATATCACAGAGATAATTTCTTTGGATGCCATTGCCGCCAGCTATTTGGGGGTGAACTCCGAGTTGGCCTGAAGGTATATGGCTAACGGGAAAAACGTCTGGATCGAAAATGGGCTGGAAACCTGATTCTTAAAGTATGAAGGTTCGGTTTGAAGCTAAGTAGTGGAATAGGAAACCAGTTGCAATAAACCAGGCATGCTCTTGATGTGATTGTAGTTTACGCCTGTAATGGCTGCTTTTGGCCCCCATTTGGAATTGGATGAGCGGCGCGCATCTGCCATCTAAAGTCTGATAGTGTTTCTGCCTGAGGCTTGTGAGCGCCCTCGACATCTGCATGCTGCAAGTCGGGGGGCTAAGTAGGCACGTAGCTGATGTAGGCAAGAGCTACGCCTTCCACTTCTTTCGCACCTTCGTCCGCCTTCTGTCTTCTTTACCGGCGCCGCAATCCTCTCCGACAAATCCCATCCCACCCGGATATCTTCTGATAGTCAACCTCCCGATCACACTTCATCGACTACAACCTCCGCTGCTGCATACAGTCGTGCATACGCTCTTTCACTGTCCTCACTTAACCATCTGGGAATACCTGACCTCGTACGTCGATCCATGTGTAGTGTGCGACACAAATCCCTCTAACGACCAACAGCACGGCAGCAATGACCTACTCGCGAGCTCAGAGAAGGGCCCAGGAATTCAACGAGAAGCTACTCCGATTTGATGGCAACGGGGTTCACTTTCCCCCGGGGCCGTGCCTAGGCTCAGATGAGGTCGCGCGCATGGCCATGCGCCTTCTTCACATGGAACCATCTGAGACCTATCCCAAGCCCGACAGCAAGAGATTCCAACCCCGCTTGTTGGATCTCATCCGTGACACCTGGGCGGTCGCCAGCGGACGCATAGATGTTGAGTTCAAGTCGTACTCTTTCTGGTCTAGGGTACTCAGCAGAGCATCCAGTTCCAGGTTTTGTGATCCGGTTTTACTGGAAGAGACTTCCAAGCACGGTATGAGCGTCAAATATGCTATCATGCGGATCGTCAACACATATCTCAAGGCCAGAAGAAATTACATTCAGACAGGTCGCGAAGATCCCACAGATGACCCTTGGGACCACTTGCACAGACCCGTGCTAAGTCTTCTGGATAGTCTGGGACGCCACGACACATCACAGATGCAAAACGAACGACGAAACCGCCGAAGGCTTCGGAATCACGACGATAGCTCCCCACGGCCTAGCCAGTTCGATGCAAGTCTGACCGTCCACGGTACCGCGGGAGATGATTCGCCACACTCAAAAAAAACCAAAGCTTCATAGGGGAACAGCACCTCGATATCAAACGTGCAGTTCATGCAGGAATTTGAAATCAAGTGCAAGTCTGGGTATCCATTGGAGCCATGCTCTTCAGAGTTCGTTCCTCCGAGAATTATCAGACTGCAAGTTTGCAGCTGGCAGGACAAAACATGGACTTGACTGATGCAGGTTTCCATAGATACAACACCATCGTGGAAGAGAACCGAACCTTTGGACCTACGAATGAAACCGAAGATATGGATGTCAAACTTGAAGACTGGGTTTTCTGCGGTGCCGACCAACAACTATGATTGAGATGGCTTAGGGGGAAAAGACGCATTGAGAAGCGCGGTGGCTCCGAGGGGCATGCAGGAGTGGCGGAAGCTAGTGCATACTCACGGTGACATCAACCAAATGAAGGAACAGATTCTTAGTTATGCTCCATAGCAGTTATTTCGGAGACGGATAGAGAAGAGAGAAGATTTCATCCCCAGCTTTTGATAATCCGTGAGCTTATGTATTGTAGCAAATTGATGTGAGATGAGGCCACTGACGGAAGACGTTCGCTACGGTGTGGATGGCAATCAAGGGTAAGCCCATGGATGGAGACTGAGATTATTTGGGAATGGCATAGCCCGCCGCAGGTAAATGACGATGTACTGAGTGAATGAAAGATCTCACTGCTATGCTCCTAACCCCTGTCTAAAAGATCTCTCAATCAACACAGAGCAGTATGTGGCATCCTAGATCCTGCTAGCTGATGAGAGTAGATCATCAAAATGAAATTTCTATCGGCATTAGCTGTACCACCGGATGCAAAGCAGGGCGGGCCAAAAATAGGATCAAAATCCCAGTATGATGGCATTTGCTCGGCTACGTAGAGCCTCCAATATGGAAACATACTTCGAATCTTGACCCTCGGGGGTTTCCCGGGCTGCCATGTCAAACTGGGGTAGTTAAACCCCTTGACCAACCATGTGCTAAATTCAGCATTGTTTCAGACTTGGATACTGTTGCTGTGGATGCGCCGATGCTGTTCAGGTCGTGTGATGAGTCAACCGTGATGAGATACTTCAACATTAAAGATCCAGGATGGATGCTTTTGTTTAAAATTTATTGGCTTGCATTTTATCTGTTAGGGCCAGATCATACTGCTATTTGACTCGGACAGAGTTGTGCGTGTGAAATAGCTGCACTCCTGAACTAGACATACGAAGGGCCCGCATATCTGGGACAATTGCGATGGAGTATGGCAATTTGAGAAGCAAAGGACACAAGATCATCACCGATGATGAACTTTTGAGATGAATTCGGCTCCGATATCACACGAGGTATAGACGTAAGCAATTGGATCTGTCAGTTCCACGTGGTGAGGACTACCTATATTACTTCCGGTCTGATCTATTGACATTTCGTATTTTCAACCACAGGACAATCATGAACCCCGTTCATTCCAACCGTGTACTGAGTCCCTTCCACATGCAACGGCGATTGAATATCAAAAGCGTGTCTCCAAGACGTCGGTGATACATCACTGCGGAATTGCCTCCAGCTCGTTGATCGCAGTCTTGGAGACGCTTTCCTGCTTGGAAGCCTCGACATCTGACATGGTGTACAGTGCGTCCTTCTTCATCAGTCGTATCTGCTTCTCCAACTCCTCATTCTCGTTCTTCAACTCCTCATTCTCGCTCTTCAGCTCCTCAATCTTGTTCTTCGACTCCTCATTCTCACTCTGCAAGATAGCTGCGTGCTTCTCAGCTGCCTTGAGCTTGTCGCGAGAGTTAAGATGCTCCTTTTTCTAGATTTCGGCATCTTTCTCGCAAAGACCAAGCTTCTGCTGCAAGACCGCTCCTTTCTTGACCTCCTGGGCCAGAGCTTTCTTCGCAGCTAGAGTCGCTCTACCGCCCACAGTCATCAGGTCTTGAAGCTGATCGAGAACTCCCCACATCTCTCGGAGCGCCAAATCGAATCGCTGGCGGCCAACGAACGCAGCCTCGGTCTCGTTCTCGCGGGCGACTGGAACAGGGGGGTAAATGACGTCCGCATGAAGGATGTAATGGTGTCGGGCGATGCGGTACTTGTCCACAATGCGCATGACGGCTTGGCGCATGGTGAGGCCCTGGTCGATGTGCTCGCGTTTGGCAGTCTTGTCGAGGGTGGCGATCCGTGTGACCATGTTCTGGTACGCAACCGTGTTGGGGCCAATGTCGGGGTAGTGCATGCTGATTCCAAGGGCTCCACGCGCAAAGTAGGTGACGCGCTTCACGACCAAGAGCTGACTGGTGCCCTGGTGAAGCTGGCCAGACTCAAGTTGGAGGAGTCGAAGGGCGGATTCGGCGATGTTTCCCGTGCCAAGTACAGGGCCAGCGGCCTTGAAGGTCAAGCCGGGTACGCGAAGGAGCTCCTCGAGATCGATGTCGGTCATTTTGGATTCTTGTTTATGCCGTGTTAGCAATCTCGAAGGCGCATTATTACCGGGCAGCTTACTCAGGGATGTCGGGGAGATTTTCGGACGACAATTCTGAGCTGAAACTGATCTCTGCCTGATAGATGGAAGAGAGAGTAGAGACGGTGGGTGTGGTATTGAGGTGAAAATTTGAAGTATTTGCTCCCAGTGGTATCAGGAACTCACCTTGCGCTGGGGGTCACGTGGTCTCAACTTCGGCATGATCACCACCTGCGTACAGGATCAAAATACCGTTTAAAATTTTTATCTTATCTTTCCCAACTTAAGCGAGATAAGAACCGATTGCGAAGTGTCCCTTCACCTCGTGCTGTACGGAGGAGCGACGCCTCACAAAGCCCGTGTTCACTCAAGAGTCGACCCCTCAAGCTCTCAGGTCTTGATCCGGTCTCAATTGTTTAGCTACGATACTTTGAGCCCGATTCCACAACTATCACTGATAATATCACCAGCATAAGGCAGCATCAAAGACAACGAGGAAAATTATAAAAAGAAAGGGTGTCACAATTTCGACCTTGCAGCTGTATTCGAAGAATCCAAGCCAAGCCGCACAATGCGGGAATCGAACGCTCGACCCTAGGCTACGCCTGTTATCTAGAAGGACCCTCCCCAATCGGATGTATCCTGTGACCACTAGACCTTAGAACTCTGGCATATTTCGGCGTCAGTTTAGTTTTAAACCCAGGTTCGCAAGGCGGGCGTGCGCTTAGCGCCTAGAGCGGCTACTAGCTCCTCGCAGTCTTGCTCCATTCACCACAACGCGAATCCCCGACCCGTGGGTCGCGCCAGCCAGAAGGTGAGATATTCTGGTGGTATCAGAGGCTACATACGCCCTACCTACTGTTCGTTGGCGCACCGGCTTGGAAGGTGAATCCAGGTGAACTCAAGGTGAGATTGAAGATACCCCAAGTGGGTCCACGGTTCTCCAGCATCTTTGGTACAAATCTCAACTTCTGACCTGCCCGAAGCCTCTCTCTTCTTTTCTTCTCCTCCACGAGGACGCTGACGTGGGAACCTTCTTGACCACGTCCTCGTCTCCTACCAACTCTGAGCAACGAATTCTACCTTCTCAAGCCTATCGTCATTCCTCGACGTATCTTTCGTCGTACCTCTGCATCGTCCAGCGTTGATACGTACGGCCTTCTCGTCCTGAGTCGACTTTTCCTTCCCATCTTGGGATACTTCTATCGATCCGCAACGCCTACTTTGCGACATCGTTCTTCATCATCCCGACAATATGAGTAAGTAGTATTCGCCCTCCTCGCATTCAGACATCACGCAAACCATCAGCTAATTCTGTTCAGGCTGGCGCCTCATCGATATGTCCGAGCTGGAGGGCTGCAGAGAGGCCGATGGATCCTTCTTCGGCAAGGATGAGCCTGCGAAGCTCCTGGACCAGCTCCTTCATATAAACAAGAACTACAGGCCTTACAGCCTATCGCAATCATCCATCATCTACCGGCAATTGTTCTTTGTCGAAACCGTTCTCAAGGTCCTGCGGGCCCACCGGACAAAGGACTTCACAGACGAATTCTTCCTGAAAAGACTCACGAAGGCCCTCTTGAAGGACCGCACCGCAGCTCGACTCAACAAGGAGCACGGCTTGGACATGGCCAGGGCTGTCGCTCGTGTCGTGAAGAAGATGTGTGACAGCCGGACTATGTTCGAGAAGCGCCCCACCCCTCCGCCCACCCTTGCTGAGCCCACCAACACGGGAGCCGCCAAGACACAGACCAAGGCGCAGTGCGCCCTTGATGCCCGCGCCATGGTGGACAAACTCAAGCTCCAAGAGCAGGTTGACAAGATCATCTTGATCTTGGAGGAGAAGCCCGTGCTTGCTGGCCAAGGAGTCAGAAAGCTGGAGGACATCTTTGCTGAGGGGCAGCGCCGAGCCGAGGCTTTGAACTCTTAGGGGATGTTGTGTTTGTCTTAGCAGGAGGGTTTAGCATCATTACCCACACCTGGGTTGAATGACTATCCGGGTGGAGGAAGCGCCTGGTTAGCTTCTTAGCCCAGCTTTATTTGGCACGTTACGCTAGTCATTCTTAATATCACTCTCTCTGACATGATCTGGAATATTGTTTGAACGTTTCCTCGTAGAGTACACCAGTCAGAAACTTCTCAAAAGTCCGTCTCACATCGCAACCATGACTCCCGCTGCCACTCCAGCCGCGACCCCAGCCATCGCCATCCCAGTGCACCTCGGCGCCGCGCCCTTGGACCCAGTCCCCGTCGCCGTCGCCATCACCTTCTGATACGCGCTCTCCCAGTCCGACATGTACTCCGACACAAACTTGTTCTCCTTGTCCGGCATGTTGTCCTTCCACCAGCTCTGCTCGGTGATGTCCCCGTAAGACCAACCCGTCACGGCTAGCGATGCGACCACGTCGGGGCTGTTGGTGGCCTTGGCGGCGGCCGACCACATGTGCGAGTACATGGTCGTGAACATGTCCTCATCCATCCAGCTCTTCTCGACGCTGTAGATGGCGCTGACCAGGGAGGTTGCCTGCGTACCGGTGGCGACGGTGGAGAGGCTTGGGTGGTCGGAGAGGTACGACTCTGCGTCGGTCGAGGTTGGGAGGGGCCCGATCTTGGCGAGGGCGATTGGCAACATGGCCGTGGTGAGGGTAATGACCTTGAGTAGCTGCATTGTGTTTATGGTAGAGGAAGGCAGGAAAATTGCTGGGATGTGAGGTCTTTGAGGAATGCCTTCAAGTCTTTGAACATCAGCGTAGCGAGAGGAAAAGGAGACCAGACTGAAAGGCCGAGCAGAACGGGCCAACGCTTTTTTAAATGAACAATGAATTGCGGCAAAGCAGCTAAATGACAACAAACAGTCGCTCTGATTTATCCGTTGGTGACTTGAACCCTTGTTCAACTTGTTTGCTGTGCCGCAGCTCGGTTACATCTCGACGCCGGCTGCCTAAAATTTCCCCCCTTCGCGCGAAGCTTTCGTCTTGGCACCCGATCCACGATGCGACCGGTCCAATCATCCAAGTCAATCATGACCATTTGACAAAGACTGGGCGAATTCTAGCGAGGCCCTCGCTCTCATCAAGTATGCGGCCTGAGTCAAAGTTAGGCTCCGAGGAGTTTCTCCACTGCGGAGATGCAGTCAGCGACGGCCATGTACGATGTGGGGGTTGTGGCGCCGCTGATCGTGAGCCTAATTTGACAACATGCGTCTAGCATACGGAAGAGCGCAGATCTTGCGAAATTAGCTCCTGCGGAGTGTCTCCCATTACGGAGGTCTTGCCTTGATCATGCGCGAATGGTTTCGTGTCTGCCAGTGCTGTATGATGGTGCGCAGTTGATTACCTTCCACATTCCATGAAACTTGGAATAGAGCCATGTTTTCGCTCAGGGTCATGGACGGCTTCCTGCCAAAACTAGGCGGCCTTATCGCAGTTGAAAGCGTGCCACATGGGGAATCCTAGAAAGAACGCGGTATCGAAGCAATCAGTTGTCGGTCTGCCGGTCGAAGTTTCTGCAGTCAGGTGCTCCACAAGATGCCAACATTTCGGTCCAAGTAGTCGCAGCTGGTGTGGGGGATGTCACGAGCAATGTCGCGGAAGTCGTTGTCGGGACGAACAATAGCGAAAGGCGGAGGGCAGCGACGACACAGAGAGGTTGGTAATGAGGAACGGGGTCGAGCCGCGGCAGAAAGAGAAAGGCAATTACCGCCAGTCTTGAAGGGCACATGGGATGTGGAAGTAGGAGCGAAAATCGACGCAGACACCACTTAGCCTTCTTCCTCCCTTGACCAACCGGTTGACGGCTTCAGACCACACGCCTCAAGCATCGACCCCCAGATCTGGTCCCGTCCGCCATACATCTGCCGATCCATTCTTTTTCCCCATTGCATTCATCGTCACATACCCTTCTTTCGAGCATCAGATTCAACACACCGAGCCCCTCAGGTTGTCACCATGGTGTTCCTCACCTATTGCAGTCGTGCGTAAAGGCTCCGAACATCCGCAACTTGTTTCTAACAGGCAAACAGATTACCCACTCACCCGGATACGACCGCATAACAACCAGAGACTCGACATTACTACATTGGCAAAAGATTGCATTTTTCTTATCTGCGACCACCTTAATCTACCTGATATATCAAGTCTGCATCGGACTTGCGCAGCGCTAGCGATTAAAGGAGGACTCATGAACAGCGACAAAAGAAGCCCAATAATCCCCACAGCCAGCGTTCTCATCCACTTCGATCTGGCACGCGGCCTCGATCGAGCGATGTCTTGGGCTTTCATACACAAAGGCGACGTCTATTACACACGACAACTATTGAGGCGTGGATATAAGTTCGAGAAAATTGAATGGCGACTTCGACGTGCGTTTCGGCTCCGCCGTCCAATCATTCAGTGCGACTGCGAACATCTTCCTACCCATTCCCGCGGATTCAATAAAGTGAAATACCACCAGTATCGAGTACGATCAACCCTGGTAACCCACGCTGTCATTAACGGCCGCGTGGAGCTTCTGAGCCTTCTCATTGAAGAGCAGAGACGATTGCCGAGAATCATTCGGCCCGTCCTTACCCATTCAAAGAGGAAAGCCGCCACAGACATTACCCTATTTCATCTGGCGAGCGGTGGCGACATGATCCGAGCTCTTCGCAAAATACTCCCTAGGGTGTCAATCGACGATCAGAACACAACTCACTTTGAACCCCTTCTTCTCTAGCATATTGAAAGGGGCATAACTGTCGACGGCCTTTCAGCGTTGTTACAAGCAGGATCACAACCAGATGGCTCATATCCGCTATCTTCAAGACTGCCCTTCTTCCAGAGTCATAAAGGCCCCCCTCCGTTCCAGACGCCCATCGAGGCCGCAGCGTACTACGGCCGAATAGATCTCCTCCGCACACTTTTGGAAAGGGGTGCTGGATTTGCATACAGAACACTTCGCAGTCGACAGCGCATACACTTCCATGCTTTCATTGCTCGCTACCTATTCGCTCTACCCAGCAGTTTATTGGAACAAGCGATAGAGGTGACTTCCACCTGCATCGAGTACGGACTCAATGTCAATCAGACGTACCGGAACATCTTTCGACAAAACTCCGGAGACGAGCCAGGGATCAGCATCGTGTCTAGCTACTTACTACAGGACGCATTCATCATGCAGGCCGACCCAGACGCCGGATCCAAGGCCTTTGAACTCGTAGACATGCTGATCAATCATGGCGCTACGGTAACCGCGGGGGAAGCGACTGTTGCGGCGCTTCACGGCTGGTCTTCACACTATGTACCCGGGTCCAAGGAGGTTTAGGCTCAAGGTAGTCAATACAGAACATTCATACCTTAGAGACTCCAAGCTCATCGTCATCCGCCGTCGTCCACTATCGTCATCTGCTATTGTCGTCTGTTAGCTTCTGGTTCATCTTGCGCGTTGGATCATTGAAAAGCAGCGGACAGCTCTGCCGAAACAGGAGTAGCGTCGCACCCGCGTACCCGTTTAGTCATAGTGCCATTCTGTCGCTGGTATCTGCAGCCAACCGCGACAACGTAAGTCTGGATTACTGTGGGGATTTATGCCCCCACTAAGGTGGTTCAGTGTCGCTGCGCCCGACACGAGCATCTCACCCGACGCCGTCATCCTGGATCCCGTCCCGTCAGTCAGATTACCGCCATCGGGACAACCTGCCTGCCGGCTTACCGGCCAAAATGCCTGCCAATCCTCCTTAACAGATCGAAACGACCTCATGTCGGGTCGTCAGAATCGACAGCTTCCTTCCTCTGAACTCCGCTACGCGATCCTCAACGACAGCTTTCTGGCACTCGATAGCACAACCCCTCGCGCTGAGCCGTGACAAAGCCGTTGGTCGACCGCCAATGGAGACGCAGTCATCACGACCCAAGAAGACAGACATCGTCCGAAAACGGACCGGATGTCAAAACTGCAAAACGAGGCGACGCAAGGTTAGTACGCGCCCATCTCTTCCATACGAGCGCGGGCTGACCTGTTGCAGTGTGACGAGACGCGCCCCGAGTGCTCCGCCTGCGTCCGTCGCGGCATCAAGTGCAGCGGCTATGATCGCCCCGTCGCCTTCAAAGACGTGACCGCCTTGGCCGCAGAATCGTCACGAAAGTTTGAGGCCGCTCGTTGGTCGGCGCTACGACATGAGGATGCGCGGAGAAAGCGTCGCATGACGGCCACGGAGACGGCGTCGTCCGAAGTTATTCGCCCAGACGTCGTCATCGGACCGGCGCTCAGCGCTCAGGCCCCGTCTGCTCCGGTGCCGGCACCGTCTACCAACTTCATGTCTACTGAAGCTTGGTCTGGAGGCGCGTTTGCGCTGCCCTGGGGTCTTTTCGATATACCCAGCAATGCACCGTCGCAGGTGTTTCCGGAGGTCGCTCCTGCGCTGGGAACAGTCATCGAAAGCCTTTCGACTCCGTTGCATGGACGTGCCTCCGACGATACTAGCTCGCCGCGGCAAAGTTCACCAGAGGATTTGACACCTACGAACTGGGACGAGTTCCTCGTGTCTCACGATTCACCAATCGATACGTCATCCACCGAGGAGTCCCTCCTGGGTGAACCTACCGCCGACCTCCAGATCTCGTTACCCCTCGAAGAGTCACTCGTACAGCATTTCGATACAAACGTCATACCCGCAATCCCCGTTGCGCTAGCCTTCTCGAACCTGTTCCAATCGAGCAGCTGTTTTCGAGCGGCAGTCCTGGCGTTGTCTGCGAGTCATCTGAAACTGGCAGAGCGCTTGCCGATGGACTTTCACAGCCTGCGGCGTATATGCGACGATAAATGCGTCTGGGTTTACTACGACACGGCGGTGAAGGATCTCCAGCTGCAAATACAGCGCTCTAACAAGAGCAGCGAGGAGTTGGCCGGCGCAGCCCTCCTTCTAGCGTACCACGAATTGGAGGCGGGCACGGCTTTTGGCCTCAGGAACCACGCCAGCGGTCTCGATGCGATCGCCTCGAAAATGGACTTTGCCGCATCGTCAATGCCGAACCTCTTCAAAGCATGGCGGATGCTCCGCTACGATATTCGATACACGTATACGCCGACCCGCAAGTCAAGCAACCCTGTCGACAACTACGACAGCGCTAGCTTCCTCGACCCCCAACTTGCGATCCGAGATGTCATGTCTAGAGTCTTCAGCCTTTACTCGAGGAATGCTATGGAGGCAAGCTTCCTCAACGACAACACTGTTGAGGGATCAAGCGCGTCTGAGAAGGCAGCCAGATGGCTTTGCTCCGTGCTCAACAGACAGTCCGACCACCGCAACTTCCAGAGGGGCGACTTTTACAAGGAGGATTTGACGGCGGAAAAAGTGCTGGAACAATGCGATACGTTCTCAAAGCACCTCGACGCATGGCACAAAGGCCTACGCGACTGCGACCTACCTATCGCGCGAGTCGGCGCCGACGGGGACACGATTACCGGTCCCACCTTTGAGCCCGTCATCACGTACCGATTTGCCGACAACACGAAGACCATGGACTACTTGTTGTACCTGATCTCTCGGATGAGCATCAGCAGCCTCCGCTCCGTCTACGACCCCTCTGTCTCAGCCGCCGCGACGGAGGCGTGGGGCAAAATAGCCCTCGGCATCATCTGCGGTATGAACGTGCTTCAGAAGCAACAGTTCACGGTCGTTCGTATCGACGTTCTCGTTCGCTGGGTGTCACTCCTGTATGAGAGCACCAATTTTGCCCGAACGATCCTCGACCACTTGATCCCAAAGGTCATGTCCAACGGGCTGACGGCCCCGGAGATGGTGTCGTGGGTGTACACGAAGGCAAGGATGGAGTACTGGCTGAAAGAGAAGCTGCGTGGGCGGGCTATGAGGTTCTTCATGACGGGGGTTGAAGAGGACTCTGATCCTTGGTGCATCCTCGCCCCTCATACGATGGCGGGCTTTGGCGACTACAACGGCAAAGGGAGCTTCAGGGACACCTTTGTCATGGATTGCTTTGCTTCCGTTGAGAAGAGATGATGGCGCTCTAGACTTTATGCTCGAGAGTATGAGAGAGAACCTCGTCACCTAATCGGTCAGGCCTGTGATGCTGCGATAAATGTTTCAATCCGGAGATGTGCCTATCAATTGGTCGCTGGGCTGATTTAGTGGGTCGGGGTGGTTATGGTGGCACTTGGCAACTTGGTGTTGTTTTGCCATCCAGGTCAAATGGCGTTCCTTCTTCCCGTCTAACTTCTTTTCCACAGCGCGGGCACACCTTTCTGACTACCGTATGGCTCTGGTTCCGAAGATTTGTAGCAGCCTCGGGGTTCAAGAAACGAGCTCATATACCACACCGCTGTCGCTTCCACGGACAGCAAATCTTTGCGGAGAGACCCTGATAACGCTGGAGTACCAGATAGAAAGGCTCTAGAATTGACATCCTTCTTCCCGTCATCTCCTAAAATCACCACGGTCTTCTTGAATAGCGGTGTCTTATCGAGTAAATCGATCTCTGCGTCGCCCCGAACCAGATCATCCGCCGAGACTGGCTTCCCGACTGGGTCACATTCGCACATCGCTCGCCCAAGCTCCTGCCCACCATGCCCGAAACATCGACAGCCGAGAAGCTCAAATGGGCTGATAATCCATATCTTCACACTCTGCCGGGCCTGAGAATTCCAAAGAACGAAAAGTGGAAAGACCTTTTCCCTGGACGCAGCCTGTAGTTATTCGGAATTTTCTTCGACGACTCTGCTCGCGAGACCAAGAGAGATGTCGAAGACAAGCTGATAGAATTTGTCGTCACCATTAACAAGGAGCTGGCCGAGCTCCCGAAGGGGGCTGTCCTCAATGATGGATTCGCTTCCAAAGTTGATCGTTCGCTAACGAAAGGGCCGTACTGCATGCCCATGGGCCGGCGAGCGGATACCTTGTATAAGAGCTATCCCTTGAGGGACCGGCTTGATTTTGTCTTCGGAATCATGAATCTACTCGTCCTTGCGCGGATTGCCTTCGTGGAAGGGATGGATACTGGCCTGGCGCTCCCGCATGTATGCGTCGCACATTTTCTGGACACGACAAGCTTCATTCTGCAACATCGTCCGAACATGCTCGTTGACAGGTCTAGATACGGATTCCTGCGTGATGGTAAGTTGCCCGTCGAAGTCTGCTGAATTGCATCCACTAATGGTCTTGGAAGAAATGGACACAAAGGCCCCCGCCAACGAGGATTCCTCCTCCGACGACATCCTTACCCCATCAACTTCCGAATCGGCATCTTTTGCAGACATGGAGGAGCCTGTACGAGAACCCATCTCAACCTTCTCAACCCAGCCTGTCGTCCAGGATAGCAGCCAGTCGCTTTATCCTCATCTCGTGCAGGGATCGATACACGCCATGTTCCCTGCAAGCTCTACCAGTACTCTGACGTCTGTCATTAAACAATACGAATCAGGTTCCGCCGAAGCGATGAACTTCCTGGGCAGAGATGAGGAAGGATGCAACTTGTCCAGCAGGATCGAGCGCCTCGAAAAGGAAAATCGACAACTGCAGATGCGCTTTGTTACCGAACAAACACTGAACAAACGCACGATGTTGTTATTCCAGGCTAAGGAGAAGGAGCTCTGCAGAGTCCAAGAAGCCTTTTCGAAGCTTTGGCAAGCCCATCGACACCAGATGAACAGTGATTTGAAGGCCAATGGTATTGGGGCCTTCTTGTGGGGGCCAGATGATGCAGGGATTTATGTTGACGACTTGCTTCTGATAGAGGACTCTTAAAAGATTAGGCTACGGTGTTCAAAGCTGGACACCATCTGACGCTGCCATGGTCTGTGTCTTGGGACGGAGGAATCGATCGAGGCTTCTTTACTTGGCCTTCTGAAGGCTTATTATATTTACCAATTTTTGCTTCTGTCATTGCAACTAGTCTGCCTTTTTTTCCTTTCCAGATTCGAAGTCGCGCAGGTACCAGAGTCCATTATTCCAACAGGCATAGATGCAAGACTGAACACAACGTCAACGCTTGCTTACGCGGAGAACCTTTATTACTGGAGGCCTTTCTCACCCAAAGAATCTTTCTAGGGGCAATGATATTCCGGTCTTTTCTCCCCACCTTACTGGTCCTACCATCCTCGCTGCCTTTTTTGCGGTTGTATTTGTTCTCGTAATCCTAGCATGCCGTCTCGCGCAGATGCATGTAATGTATGTGCTTGTATTGCCAAGCACCTCGGCTTGCGCTACGTCACTGGTTTCCGACTAGGTGTGTGATGATAGTAGTAATCTTGTCTCTTTTCTCTGGCCAGAGTGCGTTCGCTCTCCGGAGGGCCTTCACAGATACCCATGATGAAATTGGAGTCCCTTCTCGGTCTCGAAAGCTTTCTCAGAAGGGTCTTGGAGTCTAATGACGACCTACCCACCTTGATCGACTATTTCTGGACCCTGAACCTGGAATTCGAGACCATCGAGGACCCTTCTGGTTCATCTCCACCTTTGCCCCAGAAGAGCAAGGTTTTCCGTAGAATCTTTTGCACAGTTGCCTTCGCCTATGTCTTCCCTCCAACTTCAAAATCATATTTTGATGCCTCGCCTTTCGTCAAAATTCGTCATCCTCTTCGGTAATCGTTGTCCCTCGCTGAAGCCCGCCAAGTATTCCCGAGTATCTTTTCGATTATCTCTGGCAACCGCTAATGACTTGGGGGATGGCCGATATTAATACTCAGCATACCGACAAAGCGTATTATTCGCAAGGAATTGAGAGTATCTCTATGAGTCAAATACTGAACGACGAACAGTTTGTTGAGGACCTGTTGAGGCGCGACGAAAGGATACTCAACCAGCAAACCGACCCTGTCAGCCAAAATGTGGAGCGCGAACAGTTAGATGAGGACTGGTTTGTGCTTCAACAAGAGATATTCCACGAGCAAGTTGACCCTGTCAACTACTATGCGAGCCATCCTGACCTGCGCAACCTGCCAGGTCTCCGCTTCCCAGGCGAGATCGGCGACCCTGTAACTCGGGTTGGCCAGGCTGCTTGGCGCATGTTCTTTGACGGCCCAGCTCTTCCGTCTCACAGCAACAAGCTTCTGCTCGCCGGTAATATCAAGAGATTCACCGATGTCTGTTTGGAGATTATCACAGAGTCTCGCGGCGTCGGTCAATGGAACGACGTCCTTCGGACAGCTTTGCAGCGGTTAGAGGCAAGGACCGGCAAGGGAAATTGGGCTGCCGTCACCGTGGAAGATTGTTCCAAGTGCATGACCCGCCTTGTGGGAGCCCGCAATCTGTTCCTGAAGAAGAGTGACCTTCGTCGCGGCCATCTCCGTGGTCAGCGTCCGAGAAAACTTCCGACGCTGTTCCGCCCTTTCTTGGCCAGTCTTGACAGATGGATTGAAGCTTCCGTTTGGATCCAGCCAGGGCATGAGCTCAATGCGACCCACGAATCGAGAGAAACCGGTCAGTCCTCGCTAAAAATCTACTTCAAACTAAAATAAAACAAGTTGCGACAGATGAGAAAACTCAGACACCTCGAAAGAGGTCGCATGATGAGATAAGCCTTTCAGACGAAGACATGGAGCCGCCTGGCAAGAAGCGTCTAGTTAAGGAGGAAGACATTGAAGCGTCCAACCAGAATACACTTTTGATCTGTGACTATGAGAAGCGTATTGCAATTCTGGAGGCTGAAAATCGGGAGTTACAACAGAGCCTGGCCGAAATCAGCAGGAAGCATGAAGAGGACGACTCGAGAAGACCTTGCAACTGGGTCAAATCGGCAAGAGATTGGGCGGCCTCCTTTTGGGGCTGAGTATGATCTTTTCTCGTCGCTGGTATTCTCTTTGTACAATCATGACGTTCAATAATCACCCATGTCGCCAGAAGAGAAGGCCCTTCGATCTATATCCGCGCGTCCGTCAATCCCCAAACCGGCTGTCATCTTCCCTATTATCGTTGTCCTTGTTGTCATCGTCTGATGCCGATATCCTGACTTAATGCGTCGCTGAGAAGCAAGCTCTAGCCATCGAGAAGCACGGTCTGATAGAGGCTCTCTAGGCGAGAACCCAGGAGCTTCGACATTTGCAAGAAGGATACGACGACCTGCTGAAGGAAAACGATAGACTTGCCGATCGTGGCGGTGAGCTCGAGAACACGGTCTGGGACTATCAGAGATGGATGAACGCCGACGAACAGCGCAGCACCCCAACCAAGCCTAATCAAACAATCAATCAATCAACCAATCAAATTAGAGGCTTTTTTCTATTCAAACAGTTAAGCCTATAGCGCTAAAAGCTTAATAGACTTAATTAAGCTGATGTTTCTTAGAATAGAGTAAATCTAACCTTTAGATTAATTAGAATTTTTAAAAGATTTTTCAAAAAATAAAAATATATATTACTAATAGTATTTAAAGAAATTTATTATTAGTAATATAAAAACTTATAATAAGATTTAAATTTATAATTTTATATTTTATTAAATAAAGTTAGAAATTATATTACTTAACTATATAAATATTAATAGATATTAATAAGATAATTTTTATTTAATAAATATTTTATAATATTTTTTTTTAATATATATTATTATAAAGCTAAAATATATTTTTAGCTAGTAGGCTTAATTAATATATTTTTTAGCTATTTTACTAAAACTTAAAAAAAGCTTATTTTTTAATTTTTTTATTAGCTTTTAAAAATAACCTCTTTTTAATATTACTAATAATATTGCTGCTACTGCTGCTATTACTACTGCTATTATTATATTTTGATATTTTAAAAACCTATTTATATATATTTCTTAATATCTTTTTTAACTTTTCACTAGTTATTATAATACTTCTATTAGCTTATAATTAATATATTAATTACTTTATTAGCTATAAGATATTAATTTCTTATAAAATTACTGCTTAGATTTATATATTATCTATTGCTATTAGTAATATATTAATTATTAACTTAGCTATATATAATACTCTTAAAGCTCTACTTTATACTATATAAAAAGGCTAGCAGTTTATTAATATTAATGCTATTATAAAAAAAGGTTTTTAAAGCTATACTTCTTAGATTATAAATAAAGGCATTTTTATTTATAAGATCTTTACTAATAGTGAGAAAAGTAGTATTTATTAGGTTTGCTAATATTATAATAAGGTAGAAACTCTTAATAAGCTGTATAATACTAATATTATAACTGCTGCTACTTAATATCTTAAGATTAAATATAAAGTTTTCTAAAGTTGCTTAAAAAGCAGTAATATATCTATTAATAAAGCTAATAACTTTAAGCTTCTATTTAAATGCTATTAATCTGTTCTTATTGCTATACCTAAAAAGAAGATTATATAAGTTGAAAAATTAGCTATAAGCTTTCTTATTAATACTAACAACCTTTTTATAATATTTAGCAATTAGTATATATAGCATATATTTACTATTTTTAATTATAATATTAACGCTTAAATATATTAGTTGAAAACTAATTTGAGAAATTAATTTTAATAACTTTATATCTCTAAGAAGTAACAGATTGAAAAAGAGATATAGAAGGCTTTTATAAAGGTTTATATATTATTTAACCTATAGATCTCTTCTAATTAATATACTATTATTGCTATTTTCAGCTATATATTAATAAATTAAGCAAATAAATATAGTACCTTTTAGATTTCTATTGCTAACTTAATACTTACTTTAGTAAGAATATTGCTGCTATAATATATATAGTTATAAGAGACTAGTATTTACTTAATAAGATTAGCATTACAGTTTCTAATAATATTAATACTAATAGTATTTATATTAAAGCTCTATATCTATCTATTTTATGTTTATATATAGAAATAGATGTTTAGCATTATTAAATTTAATATTATAGCTATATCTTTAACCTTATTAGTTATACTATTATTTATAGAGTTAATAAAGAGGTATTTAAATAAAAGTCTAACTATTTTATTAATACTAGCAAGATATAAGAGGATTTAGCTTATTAGAGGATTAAAAGACCTATCAGCAAGCTTTAGAATATTATTAAGTATATCAGATTATTACTATAACGCTTAAAAGCCTTTTTATCTATTAGTAATAAAGCTAATAATAATAAATAAGCCTTTATTCTATAAGAGAAGTTATTATAAGAGCTGAATCTAATATTAAGTAATACTACTTAATATAACTTAATATATAATATAATCTGCTGCGCTTTATTTAAATATAACTAGATCACTAGTTATATATATCACTCTATAAGCTTTAAGAATAAGAATAATTATATCTCTAATAAGGATATCTTAACTAATAAGAATTAATAAGTTCTTACTAAGTTAAATAAAATATTTAAACTTCTCTATTTGCAGACTAAGTGATATAAAAGCTAAAGTAAAAGTAATAAGTATAGTTAACTCTAAGAGATCTTAATAAGCTTTAAATATCTTTTAGATTAACTTAACAATTAATATAAGCTTTATAACATTTTTACTATAAAAAAGATTAACTTTACAGCTATATAAGTATTTTAAAGTCTCTTATTATAGTAATTTTAATTAATAAGGGCATTATGTTAATTTAACTAAATATTAATCTTATAGACCTTATTAATTAATAATATCTTTGCTTATTTGCAGTTTAAATATATTGCTATTAGAAGGAGGTAGAGTTTTTAGAATTTTTAACACTTTTAACTTAGAGGCAAGGAATCAAATAGGCGTTTTTATAGGCGTTAGGTGTTATTATAAGAGAAAATAGCTTATATAAGTAGATAGAGGCCTGGTCAGCCTATAACGAGAAAGACTAAGCAGATAAGCAAGAAATATATTTGTTTTTATATTTTTTTTGTTCCTCTTAATAACTTTAGTAATTAATTCTTTAAGACAGCTTATAGGATTTTTCAACTTAACTTATAGCAAAAGTCTACTAAATCTTATCCTTTAGCAATTAAATAAAAATAAATGTTTTTAAGCTTTTTTAGCTTTAGTTAGACTTACTTTTTGTTTTTCTTATTATTCTTATTAATTTCTGTTATACTTCTTAAATTATTTAAAACTAAAATAGAGCAGAATATTATAGAGATAATATTACTAAACTTCTTTTTAGCAGCTTATTTTCTCTTAAAAGATTATATAATTAGAAGGATAAAAAGGATAAAAGTTATAAATAAAGTATAACTTAATTAGATTTATATTTATATATTTATTTATATATCTCTTTTAGTTATAAAGGAATTAATATATAAGTGTTTAAGAATTTTTTAAGGGATTTTCACTTAAAGTGGAGTGTTTAATATATCTAATAAGTTTTCTCTCTTACTTTATTGCAAAATTAGTAATTAATATAGAGAGATAAGTTAGACTGCTATAAAAGATCTCTTTTATAGTTATTTTATACTGCTTTATTCAACTAAAGCAAAAAAAAGCTTAAAAGAAGAAGTAATTTAAATAATATTATATTAGAAGAAATTTAGCTAATATTTTTTTTAACTTCTGTTTTCTCAAAGTGAAGAGTAGCAGCTTAAGCATTTAGAATTAAAAATTAACTAAATCTATAAGAGTTTAAAAAACCTTAAGAAAAAGAGTGTTTAGTAAGATAAAAGAAAGTAAGTAAGGTTCTATAAAAGTTTAGTTAATTCCTCTTATTAGCTTATTATCTGCTTATTTAAAATTATTATATATTGCATTACTAATTAGCTGCTATAATAATAATCTAAAGATAACTAAAATAAGCTAAATTAATTCTTTTTTGCTTTTAAAAGCTGAAATTATAAAAGCAACTAAATTTATTTTATTTTTCTTATAAACTTTAAAAAGGATGAAACTAATTAATCTGTTCTAAAAAACTTCTCTTTAATTAAACTTATTAAAAGGTTTTTAATAATATATTAACTAATAAGGGGAAATATTAAGCAAAGCTTAAAAACTTAAGATTTAAGTTACATCTATATATAAAAACATTAAGTGTTAGTTTTCTTAAATTAGAAGCTGTTATAAGCATAAAAGTATAAGAAGCTAAAGAAGAAAAACATTATAACTATATTAACTTTTTAAAAAAGAAAAAAAGAAATGTTTTTTAAGTTTAATTAAAGGTGTTTCTTTTTTCTAAAAATAATTCTATATTAATTCTAAAGAAAAGAAGATATATATATCTCTTTTATTATTTCTCTTTTATATTCTCTTAAGTAGCAAATAAACAGCTAGTTTAAAATATATTTCTTAAGATCTATAGTTAATAATATAATTTAACTATAAATTTAATTAAATCTTAAGCTTAATTTATAAAAGAAAAATATTGCAGAGTGAAGTTATAAAAGATATTACTAATAACAGCTAGTTTCTCTTAATAAAGAGAAGAGAAATAAACTTAAAATATAAAATAATCTTGTTATTAAGATAATAGAAAAGAAGAAGAATAATAAATATAAATATATCTTTTAAATAAGAAAGATAAATAAAAGCAGAAATAACAGCTAGAACTTCTCTTTTCTTTTTTATTTCTTTTCTTACTTTCTATTATCTTTTTAAATCTATATTATAAAAATTCTTCTATTGCTTTTTTTGTTAATAAATTATTAGCTCTTCTTAAGTTTTATATAATTTTTTCACTTCAGTTTTCTTCAGAAGGTTCTTCTCTTATTTCTTCTTTTATTAATTTATTTATTACCTCTTTAGAATAGTGTTACTAAACTTTAAAGCTCTAAAGACTTTAACTCCAGCTTAAGATAAATAATTTAAATTAGAAATAATAAATAATAAAGCTAACTTAATTATTAGTAATATTTTAATAAGTCTTTTTATAGGTTTTTCTTTTTACTAACTTCAGTAAGAGAAACCTCTTTTAATTTCTAATTTAAACTAAAGTTCTAAAGCAATTGCAGAAGCTAAAATCTTTAAAGTAATAGCCTCTAAAGGCAGCACTTTTAATATAAATAAGATGCTTAGAGAGAATTCTTTAAAAGAAAAAGCAATATAAGGCTGTTTAAATTTTGCTGAATCTTAATAAAAAGTCTTTAGATTGTATAGCTTAAAACTTTAAGGATTTAAAATGCTATAGTTAAATATAGCTAAAGTATCTTTCTTTATAAGAAATAATATTTTAGATTTTATTAAAAGCTATAAAGCTATAGTAAAAGCAGCAAATATTACTAATGCTTTTAAAGTATTAAGCAACTCTTTTTATATAAATATACTTTTTTAGGCTGATAACTAAGTTTAACTTATTAGTAAAACTTAGCTATAAGTAAAAGAATACTTAATTTAGCAATATAAAGCTATAGATAAAGATTGCTAAGATCTTTTAGATAATTAGATTAGCTAGATTGTTTCTTTAATGCTAATAATTAATAATTTAAACTATAAAGCAGCAATATAGTTTTTATAAAAGATTAATAATATTTAAACTAAAGCTGTAAGATATAACCTTAATATTATAACTAGCTTTTAAATTATCTAAATAACTGTATTAAGATTTAATTAGTCAGCTTTAAATAAAACAGCTCTGCTTATAGAAACTAATATCTATAAGCTATTTAAGAAAAGAGACTTTAATAAGTTCAAGGTTAACTTAATAAATTAGCTTAGCTTTAAGGCTATTTAAAAATAAACCTTTTAGATTGCTGCTTCTATTTATACCTTATTTGCTATACTTCTAAAAGCTTTAAAAAGAGAGGCTTCTTTTCTTCTATAAGCTAAAAAAAGTAAAGCTAAACTTAATTAAAATGTTAAAAGTTTTTAAAACTAATTTTCAAACTAACAGCTTTCTAACTTAGTAAAAATAATAGATAACTAGAAAATCTCTCCTAAAAAAATTGCATATTTCTCTCTAGCTGCAAAAGATTACTAGTTAACTTCAGTCTATTTAGTTAAAGTTAATAAAGAAAACCTTAAGTCTTTCCCTTATAAACTTTATAGTTAGTGCTAATATATAAGCTATATAGATTATAACTTTAAAGAGGGCTGTTGTCTTTAAAAGATAGCTGATAAGAGAAGTAGCTTGATCTAGTACTTTTAAAGGCGCTATTTCTATAGACCTTAAAATAATAAGTTTTTTATATTTTAGATAATTATTACTTTATTAAAATAAGAAGATAAGCTTAACTAAAAAGCTATTATTACTCACTTTAAAAATTAGAATAGTTATAAAGCTATAAAAGCTTAAGCTACTAAACTTTTTAAGTAAAATATTAGCTGCTTTTAGTTTATATTTATTAGAGTTCTATAAGATTAAAATAACTATAACTTAATTAAAGTTTTTTATAGATTTATAGAAAAAGAGAGTGTTATATTAAATAATAAGATATTTAATTAGACTTCTGCTTTTTAAGTTTTAGCTGTTAATAAGCTGAAATATAAAAATTATACTTATATATTTTAACTATATAACCTAGCTTAACTAAATAATATAACTAAAGAAGATTTACTTAATTTCATAATATTTAAGCTTATAATAACTTAGCTGAAAATATATAGAACTAACCTATTCTTATAGAAAAAGATAAAGCTATTAGATTTTAGAAAAGTTAAAAAGAAGCTTTTAAAGTCTCTTTCTAAAAAAGTTTACTTTACTATATAAAATATTAAGAATATTCTAACTATCTTAAAGAAACTCTCTTTCTCTTAAATTTATTCTAAGAGTTAATTAAACTTATTAGAAAAAGAGGTTGCAAAAGAAGATATCTTTTATAATTAAAATAGATAAAAAGAAAACTTAAATATTGAAATAGAAGAGGGAATTCTTTCTAAATAGGTTTCTGCTCTTACTAATACTTTAGAACTAGAAGGAGCAGGTAAAATAGAAAGAGAAGTAATATTTAGTGAAGTTATTAAGATTTCTCTTTTAAAACTGATTTTAAAGCTATTTCTTTTGAAAGATAACTTTTAGCTAGCTATATTTTTTAATAGTAAGAACTAAAAGTTTATGAAAAATAAAGAATTAATTAATAAACTTATTTTATATAAACTATATAGCTTAGTTAGTTTATTAGTTAAAAAGGTTTATAAAATCTAACTTAAATATAGAGAGAAGTTTATTAGAAAGATATATATATTTATAAATAATTTAAAAAGAGTTATTTATATACTTATTCTTATTAACTTTATAGATTTCACTAAAACCTTAAAGAAAAAAGTTTAATAAACTGACTAGGTTTCTAAATATAATAAAGTTATTTAAATTTAAAACTATCTAAAAGTCTTTTTAATTAAAGCTGTTATTTCTATAGCTGTTAACTAAATAGCTTTAATAATTATTATACTATAGTTAATTCTAAAAATTGCAGTTAGAAGTAAATGCTTTAATAACTACTTATCTATATAAAGTGTTATTAATATTAATATAAAGTTTAGTTTTATAAGCTATTAATATATTTTAAACTATAATATTTTGATTTCTATAACTATTTTAATAATAAGAATAATAGCTAAAAATAACCTAAAGCTGCACTTTATTAAAGTATATTATATATCTATTTAAGTTAATAATTATAAGATTATAATAACTATAATAGTTATTAACTTTAAAACTGTTAATTATAACTTGCTTTTTAGCCTTCTATTTGCTATTTCTATTAAGCTTACTTTTAAGTACTTAAAATGCTTTATTATAGCTGTAATAAAGGCAAAAGACTGCAGAAGCAATAAAGTTAAAAAGATTAATATTTTAATTAGCTTTATATAATTAGATTTCTTATATTAAATTTAGTAATACTTCTCTAAGTGGGAAAACTATATAAAAAACATCTATAATACTTTTAAAGCTGCTAAAAAGCAGCTTAAAACTAATTAAAACCTTAATAATATATATAATAAGGTTTAAGCCTGCTATATTAATACTACTATAAACTATAAAAGAGAATATCTTTTTGCTTAAAAAGAGAAGAAATTTAACCTTTTTAATTAGAAAGAAGCTATTCTTAAAACTAACTAATACTTTACTTTAATTTTACTTTTAGCAGCACTTAATATTTTGAGAACTATTGCTAAAGCAGCAGTTATTCTAATTATAGAAACTATTTAAGCTTGCTTTCTAAAGAATACTAAAAGTTAATATTATCTTTTTAATATTCTAAAAGATTAAATGCTTTATAAGTTAGCAAAAAGAGATTTTAAGCCTAGTTAAAGCTTTATTAATATCTATATAATATATAAATATAAAGATAAAAAAATCTACTTAATTAATAATTTACCTTTAAATAGATTTATTTCTAATAAGCAAAAAGACTAAAAAAAGATCTTAACTTAAAAAGTAAAAAGCTATTATTAACTTTCTAACTTCTCTTTTATAAGCTATATATACTTATAATTTGTATGATTTAATTAAAGCACTTATTTTACTCTTAAAAGGTTTTTAAAGCTTAAAGTTGCTTAGCTATATTTTTTGCTAAAAGAGATTAAAATGCTTAAATATATCTTTATAAACTGAGAAGGAGTATTTATATAAGATTTCATAAAATGCAGCTATATTAATCTTTATATAGCCTTACTATAAAAGATTAAAACTATTCTATATATTACTTAGTAAAAGAAAGAAATTCTTATTTTTAAAGCCTTATAGAGTAAAGTTATTAATATGCTTAAATTATAAGTTATATATAAAGTCCTCAAAAAATCCTATAGATTGTATAGAAACTTTTAGTTCTTTATTACTAAAAAAAATAGTAATATAAAGCTGATTAATTTATATATAAAGCTTAATAAAATTAGTATTAGAAATACTTTTATTCTTCTAAAAGCTAATAAATTCTTAAAAGACTTTGCTAACTATAAGATTATAAGCTTTTTAGATCTATTTTCTAAATATAACTAAGTTTCACTTAATAAGTTAAGCTAAAACTTAACTATATTTATTATACCTCTAAAGCTATTTAAAATATATATTCTACTTTAAAAGGCAATAAATTTAATTACTTAGTTTATAAAAGTTATAATAAGAATTCTTTATAACCTTATTTTAAGCGTTTATTAATATTTTCTTAATAATATCTCTATTCTTAGGCTTAGAATAATATATAATAATAACTAAATAATTAAGCTTTTAGAAGTATATCTATATATCTTTAAGCACTTTATAAATCTAAATATAGTTTTTTAGAATCTTAAGCTTATTAGTGCTATAATTTCCCTTAAAAAATCTTAAATTTACTAACTTGCTGTTAACCTCTTTAATTATATAGTAAGCAGTAGAAAATATAAGCTTAATTAAAATAAAATAATTAAAATTTTTAAATAAGAGAAGTATAATAATATTACTACTATTAAAAGCCTTCTTAATATTATAAAGTTCTATTAAGTATAAATTAAAAATTGCAGTATTATCTCTATTTTACAAATAAAGCTTTTTTAAAAAGAAATATCTTTTAAATAGAAGCTAGAATAATAAGCAGCTATAGAATCTCTTAAGCTTTATCTAATTAGCTCTCTACTACTTCACTTAATTAATTATAAAGAAGAAGCTAGTGAAATCTACTTATTAACTAATATAAGCATTAAGAAATAGAAAGCTATATTTAAGCAATACTATTAAAGTAAAAGATATATTGCTAGGTATAAGAGTAGGATTTAAATAGATATAGCTTTTAATTATAATATAGAAAAACTTAAGCTTCAGTTAGTTTTACTTACTTTTAAAAAGCTTTAAAACTACCTCTATAGCATATAATTCACTTTTAAAACTAATATAAAAGTTCTTATAGATTAAATTAATAGTATTACTTTTAACTTATTTAAAATAGTTCTAACTTAATAGATTATATAGATTAAGATATTTAACTTTAATATTTGCTATATATTAGGCATAAAGAATAGAGCTGTAGATAGTTTTTTATAAAAACTAGTAGAGGAATTTAATATTTATAAAGCTAAATAAGAGAAAGATTTAAATAAAATAATTAATAATTCTATCTATATACTTAAAGCTAAAGAAAACCTCTAACTAAAAGTAGAAGACTTATTAAGCTTTAAATAAGCTTAATCTTAACACTTAAAGCAAATTGCTAAATATTTAGCTTTATTATTACACCTTAAGTCTATCTTTTAGATTAACTTTAAGAAATTTAAATTATATACTGTAAAGTATATATTTTAAGATAGTTTTCTTTTTTAAAAAGAAATAAATTAAACCTTATATTAAAATAAATAGTTAATAATAAAAAAGAGCAGAAGAAGTTAATTTAGTATATTTATACTTAAAGAAGCTATTAAAGCTGCAATATAATATATATTAAACTTTAAAAATAATATATCTGAGAAAATATATATTAAATAATAAGTAATAAAATTAAAAGCTGCTTACTTTATACTTAAGTCTAACTAAAGCAATTTAAAGACCTTTATACCTTTTCTATACTTCTAGAGATCTTATTTTAATATATCTATATTAATATCTAAAAGATTAGCAATTACTTTTTAGCTAAAGCTTATAATATACTTACTAAATATATAAAAGCTTATTAGCTTTTTAAGAATATTAACTTAAAAATAATAGCTAAGTTTATTTGAGAAGATATTATCTGCTGTTATAAGATTTATAGACTTCTTATTATTAACAGAAGCTTAGAAAATAAGAGGTTTATTAAGAAACTTAATTAAATCTATAGAAAATAACATTTTATTATTTCAATATATAATTTAAAAGCTAATAGACTTATAAAAAAAAGCTACTAACTTTTTATTTATACTTTTATAACTTAATTAGACTTTAGCAAAAAGAATTAAACTTTAGTTCTTTATATAGCTTTATTTACTAATTAAATATCTATTAGATCTTCTATAAGATATTCCTCTTTTTACTTTATCTATAGATATAACTCTATCACTCTAATTAAAATGAAAAGCATTACTTAGTAAGTTTTAAACTAATTAAAAGTTATTAATACTAAAGTTAAGCTTCTCTTCTATATATAGATATTTAAATACCTTAATTTAAATTAGCATATTACTTTTAAGTATATAGCAAAATAATATTATTAAGTTACTAAAAACTATAATTAGAGAAATAAATATAAAATGCAATATAAATAACTATAAATTAGCAATATTATTCTTATATATAATATAAAGCTATTTATTAATAAAAGTTTTTCTAGTAAGCTTAATATATAATAGCTAGATTTTTTTTAAATTCAGCAAATATCTCTTTAAATTTTATTTTATTTATTTAAAATACTTATTAAACTTCTAATTAAGCAAATAATAGCTAGTAACTGCTTAAAGAAATTTATAATAAATAAAAATAGCTATTTAAATAATATCTCTAAAATAAAAGTTTAATTAAACCTTAAGGAAGCTTTTAGTAAAGTCTTCTCTATAGTAGATTAATTAGATCTTAATATGCTTAGCTTAATAGAGATTTTAAACCTTAATAAGATATTCACACTAAAAGAAGCAGAAATTAATAATATTAATACTATAAAAATATAAATTAAATAACTATAAGAAGAAAATAAAACTTTATAAACTGAAATTAATATTTAGCAGAAAAAAAATAAAATAGTAGTAAGTATTTCTACTAAAAACAAAAAGTTTAACAGTTAGTATAAAGATATAAAAGAGCTAAAAGATAGCTAAATTATAGAATTTATTAATTTCTATTTATTTTTAGTAAGCAAACTAGTGTTTTATTTATTTATATTTAGTTACTTTTATATTATAATTTATATTAACTATATATTTATATTGCTTCTTTTGCTTTTAATATATATTTTTATAACAGAAGGGGGAATATATAATAATAAAAACTAACTAAAACTCTAAAAGACTGAAAAATGCTAAAAACCTTAAAAAGAAATTAATATTAACTTTAAAAAATTTAAATCTAAGCTAGTTTAAATATTTTACTAAAAGCTGCTATTACTAGAAACTATATTATATTTCTATTATATATATAAAGCCTCTTTTTCTGCTTTTAAATAGCTTATCTATCTAATTACAGTTTAAGTTATTATTAGAAGCTTAATAAGTAAAATATCTCTACTCTTATTAAATTTAAACTTTCTATTTAAGTTATCTATTTAATTAAAAAACTCTTTATAATTCTCTTTAATGTTTTTATTTAAAGAAAAATCTAATTAGCTATTAAAAAAAAACTTAACTTTTCTATTATTTTTATAAAATATATTATTAGAAATATTCTTTTATAAGATATTCTTCTTAATATATCTAACTTATTTTATTTCTTTTTTATTATAGTTAGCTCTATATAAGCATAATAAGCTTTTCTTATAGTAGATATAGTTAGAATAAGCTTTCTCTTATTTAGTTTAATAGAAAATATACTTTTAGAATAATATAGCTATTATAACTGCCTAACTACTTTTAGCAACCTTAAAGGATATTTTAGCCTATTGCTTAAAGCATTTATTATAAAGATAAAAGTTATAGTTGCTATATATATATATTAATAAAACTTTAACTGCTTTTAATCTATTTAACTTTTAATATAACTGCCTTTAAAGACTAAAATAGCTTTTAGCAATATAGACTTTATATATAAAAAACAGCTAGCTAGAAAATGCTTTTTACTTTTTAGTTAAAGCTATATATATAATAGAAAACTTTAAAAGTAACTTCTAAAACTATTTCACTATAGCTTTAGTATAATTTTAGATATTAAGTCTGTTTATAAATCTAAATTTATATTAAATTAAGCTAATAAAACCTTTAATTAAAGTCTATAAAAAAGAAAGAAAAGCTTATAAATAAATTAGTAATTAACTTAATTAAAGCTAGAATTAACTTATTATAATTAAAGCAGTTATAATAATTTAATATAAATAAAACTTACTATTTTTGCTTAGCTTATTAGTAGTAGTAATAAAAATAAGAGAGAAGGGGAAAAGCTTATATAAAGCATTCTAAGTAGTAATATAAGAATAACTAAAGTTAATTTTAATATCTATAACTATATATATTATATAACTTAAGAAGGTTTAACTGTTATTATAAAGAGTTAGTTAAGCTGAGAAATATAAAAGTTAATATATTAAGAAGAAGAAAGAGAAGTTATAGCTAAATAGAAGAAATATACCTTTTTATATCTAACTAGAGAGGTAGTTAATACTAAAAATAGCAGTTATAATAAGTTAAAGGCTTATTTACTATAGCAATCTATTAATAAGATAAAAAATAATTTAAAGAGCTTTTCACTTTAAATTTAAAATTAATTAAACTAAAAAGAATATATTTATTTAAGTTTGAATAGTAAGAGCAAAGTAAGTATATTAATTTAAATACTGCTGTTTATAAAAAGAGGTATTTAACTTTAAAGCAACTTATAAATAGATTATAAGAAACCTTTAACTCTTCTATAACTACTATATTAACTTTTCTCTTAAAAATATATTACTATAAGCTTAACTAAGCATTTAGTAATTATATTTAACTTTAGCTATTTTTATATTATTAAATTTCACTAATTACTTTTTCTTTTTCTATTTATAACCTTTAGCATTTAATTTCACTTTTAAAAAATTATTAAATACTTCTAATAACTATATTAATTTCACTTTTAAAAAACTACTTTATATAACTAACTAGCTTTTTCCTTACTTAAAAACTATATTTTTAGAAGGAATATTAATTACTAATATTAAATTTACCTTTTTTATATTTATAAAAAGAGATATTTTAACTTATTAACTTTCTACTAAATATCTTTATATATTTATATATAATAACTGCTCTGCCTTAATAACTATTTTTATATTTAACTTTAACACTTTAACTAAGTTTGATTATTATTAAAATAACCTAAAAATCATATTTCTAATTCTTTTGCTTACTTCTGCTAACTCTTAATGAAAATTATTATTATAATTAGTAATTTTCTTATTTACTTATTACGCCTTCACCTTCTTAATTTTTTCTTTTTCTTTAAGATATTTTATCACTATAACTCTAAAAAGATCATAATATAAAACTGTTCAACTTATTTTATAACTATCTATATATCTATTTCCCTTCTTTAGCAATTAAAAACAGCAAAATATCTACTGCTTCTTTTCTTCTTTCTAGCTCCTTTTGCTTTCTTATTCTCTATAAAATTCAAAAGAGCATTTAAGATATAAATAATATCAAAGAGATCTATAAAGACCTTTTAACTTATATCTACTGTTTTTATAAAAATTAATTAGTTAAATATAAAATAACTAAATAAGTTAAAAATATATTTAAACCTTTAGAAGATAAAAGCCTTTCTATTTTAGATTGCTACCTTAATATAAATATTTTTAGTGCAGTTAATATATTAATTAAAGAGAGCTAATATATCTTTTCTATTTATTCTAAAAATAGTCTTCTTAAGATTATATTTAATATAATTAAGCCTATTAAAGCCTTAATTAACTTACAGAAGCTTATAAATATTTTAAAGCTTAAAGTTGCTAAAAACTACTTTATATCTAAATAGATATATAGAAGCAAAGATATTATAAATATAATACTAATTAAGCAATAAGATAATAGATTTACTAAAGCTAATAATAATTATTAGTAATATAAATAAGGTTAGGAAATCTAAAAAAGATGTCTTTTTAACCTCTATAACCTTTTAGGTTGCTTTTAGAGAAAAGACCTCTTTAAAGCTGAATATATTAAATTAGCTTATAAGCTTACTATTAGAGATATTAATAAGAAAAGCTGTTTAAAGATTTAGAGAGTGTTTACTTTTTAAATTAAAGATAGCAATATAAAAGCTAATAGAAAGAAAGAGAAGTTTTTAGAAAAATAAGACTTTATTATCTTTATTAAAACTTATAAAAGTAGTAGTTAGTCTTTAATTATAATTATAAACTAGAGAAATAGCTTATATCTCTATTTAGACTTTATTTAGAACTTTAGATTTATTACTATTACTTTTAATACCTCTTAAATTAAATTCTAAGAAATAATAAAACTTATTAGAAATTAATATAAAATCTATAAGATACTAATAGAGATATAAAATATTATTAATTATACTATTTTTATTATTTTAAACTTCTAATTTAAATTATTAGATAATATTTAGAAGTATAACTTCTACTATATTAACTTTATTTATTATATACTTTATAAAAAGAACTACAGCTTAAAGATAACTTAATTAAAATATATTTTAAATAATAAGATTGCAATAAATAACTATTATAAGTTTCTTTTTAACTATTAAGTCTAGCTTATTATTAATAAGTTTAGCTTTAAAAGAGGTAATAATATTAAGAAACTTTAAGCTAAGCTTAATCAAACCTTTAATAAATAGGTTAATACTATAGAAACTATAGCTAAAAACAGCAAAAGCTGAAGATCTACTAATGCTAACCTAGCAAAAAAAAGAGTTAAAAGACTATACTTAGCTTATTCTAATTAGTTTTTAGTTCTTTAAGATTTAATAATAATTACTAAAGAAAACTTAATTGCTCTCTTTAAAACTTATAATTTAAATAACTTTATAAGATATAGAGATTTTAATCTTTTAATTTATATAAATAATACTAAAAAAGCAAATTATCTTTTTAAAAGAATAAAAAAAGAACTTAATTAGTAACTTAAAATAGAAAACCTTTAAAGAGTAATATATTAAGCTAAAGCTAAAAGATAAGAAGAAAAGCTTAATTTACTTAAGAAAGTTAATAGATTAAGCAATTATATCTTAAATTAATTTCTTTTTGTATAAGATAACTTAATTAAAGATATTACTTAGAATATAAAGCTTGAAGATCTTTATCTACTTCTAACTATACTAAAAAGATATCTTTCACTTAATATATAGCATATTAAAGAGCTATAGAAAGAAGATAATAATGCTGCTTATATAGAGTGAAAAATAGCAGCAAACTTAAAGCAAAGTAAAAATATTAGTTTAAAAGCTTTAAAAGCTAAATTTAATATTAAGTATATAAAGTAAAGCTAATTAAGTCTTTTTCTCTTTAGTATGCAAAAAACTTAAGAGATATATAAAAGAGAGCAGAGTTTTTAGAATTTTTAATATTTTTAATTTAAAAATAAGAAATTAAATAAGTATTTTTATAAGTATTAAGTGTTATTATAAGAGAAAATAGCTTATATAAATAGATAGAAGCTTAGTTAGCTTATAATAAAAAAGATTAAATAAATAAGCAAGAAATATACTTATTTTTATACTTTTTTTATTCCTTTTAATAACTTTAGTAATTAATTCTTTAAAATAGCTTATAAGATTTTTCAACTTAATTTATAGCAAAAGTCTACTAAATCCTACTTTTCAGCAATTAAATAAAAATAAATATTTTTAAGCTTTTTTAGCTTTAATTAAACCTATTTTTTATCTTCTTTATTATTTTTATTAATCTCTACTATACTTCTTAAATTATTTAAAACTAAAATAAAATAAAATACTATAGAGATAATATTACTAAACTTCTTTTCAGCAGCTTATTTTTATCTAAAAGATTATATAACTAGAGGAATAAAAAGAATAGAAGTTATAAATAAAACATAACTTAGTTAGGCTTGCATTTATATATTTATCTATATATCTTTTTTAGTTATAAAGGAATTAATATATAAATGCTTAGGAATTTTTCAGGAGATTTTCGCTTAAAGTAGAGTGTTTAGCATATCTAATAAGTTTTCTCTCTTGCCTTATTGCACTATATTGCTATACCTTTTTTAAGCTACTAACTTTAACTTTTATATATTTATATATTTATTAATTATTAACAGCTAGTAAGTATTTAATAACTATTATAAAAAACTTAAAAAGTTTCTCTTTTATATTACTGCTATAATATTATACTTTAATAGAAGTCTATAATAGCTTAAAAAGTATTAAAATACTTAAAAGATTTATAAATAGCTTTATACTGCTAAAGAAGATCTTTAAAAATATTAAAAGTAATAATATGCTGAAATAGCTATTTATACTAATAAACTAGCCTATCTAAAGCTTTTATAAATATTATTTATATTAATTATAATGCTTTTAAAACTTAAAAACTCTAATTATAGTTAATAGTTAAACAGCAGCCTTTATAATACTACTATTAATAAAATTAATAAGTTAAAGAAGTATTTTAATTTTATAGTTGCTTAGCTTATTAATAATTCTATTTAGTAATAAATTTTATATTAGTAAACCTTCTAACACTTAATAAGTTTATTTTTAATATCTTTATTATCTCAGTAATAATAACTAATTATGAGAAAATATTCAGTCTTATTAAACTAATATTAATATTATAAAAGCTATTAATAAAGCTATTACTGCTTAAAGAGATATAATACTTCTAGAACTAAGTTTAAAGTAGCAGCATTACTATTAATAAGTATTACTTTAAGCAGAAAGATTAATAGAAGATAGAATAATATTAGAACACTAAATAGATATATTTCTAGTATATTAAGATATTATGAGAGCCTCACTAACTTTCTAAATAGGTAATATTAGTCAAATTAAATTAAATCTATTAAATTAAATAAGCTTTTAGTAATAATCCAGTCAAACAGTCAAGCCTAGGGGTCAGGCTTAACTTGTTTGATTAGTATGCAGCGCTGCCGACAAACGTACCATTCATGTCCAAGAGATCATGATCAACCGCAACCAAGAGGCGATGCGCCAAGAGCAAGCCGAGATCCACCACCTGTGGGAGAAGAACGCCTTGCTTCAGGCTCGAAGCGTCATCCGAGCCTGGGCCCAGTACCATGAAGGAAGACGCCACCATTCTTAGGTATGAGACAAGTAAGACACAGGGCGGCGTGAAGTTTACAGAGATTGACGGACATGGTCTTGGCTTGACTAGAGAGCGTGGATTGGTCTTTGACTTAAACAATGCAGTAATATCACAGGCTCAGGGCGTACGTTTGGGCTAGGAACTGAGCCTCAGAGTATATTGAGTTAGGAAAACGGTAACAGAACTCGGGACTACTCTTCAAATAACATTAACCCGTTCGCCTGAGTGACAGTCAAGGACGCCAAGGGCGACAAAGCCAACGACGAAGTTCCGCGGAGCTTGTTGGCCCCTTTACTTGAGCTATTGGTCAACAATGAATCCATCCTTGTGGTGTCTCATTTGTATAGGCTGGACCAAAGGTGGTCTTATCTCCTGTGCGTTCGCCACCAAGTTGATTCCGAGACCGGGACTAGATGGAATATCAACAAAGCCCCCCTTAGGCGTGGGAACATAATCAACAATGTCGCTGCCAAGATGTCTCGAAGTGCTCTCGAATACTCCGGCCTCGAATCCCGTGGCATACTCTTGGACCGCGAAGTTGGGAATAGCCGCGGCGACTTGTAGACATGCCGCGAGACCTATCGGTGAGAGCGGGTTATGCGGGATGATCTGAACGTGATTTGCCTCAGCCATTGCTGCCACCTTCTTTGCCCCGGTAATCCCGCCACAAACAGCGACATCCACCCTCGCGTACTCGAAAGCGTTTCGGGCCAGCAGTGCTTGGAACTCGTAGATAGTGCAGAAACGCTCGCCGGTGGCAACCGGGACGGACGGAGATGCGTTCAGCTACACGAGCCATGGCATCGGCTTTCTCAGGCCTGATCGGGTCTTCGACGAGCATCGGCAGCGTATCGGCGATACCATTGCAGAACGTGACTGCTTCTGCCGGGGTCAGACGAAGGTGCAGTTCGACGAGCAATTCAACCTTATCTCCGACGACCTCCCGCATCCTCCGCACATTCTTCATGGCATCTTGCATCTTATGGACGTGTGTCTTGAAATAGACCTTGTCAGTCCCCTTATCGAGGAAGGGGTTGATGTGCCCAAAAGCGCTAAAACCCATGTACATCTTCCGCTTGCACTCTTCAAGCACCTTCTCAATAGTACTCTCATAGATGTGCCCATAAATCCGAGCTTTCGTACGGCAAGCCCCACCAAGAAGTTCATAGATGGGAACACCCAGCGCCTTGCCCTTGATATCCCAAAGGGCGATGTCAATGGAGGAGATTGTGGCGTTGATGGCAAGGCCCTGGAAGTAGCTGAAGCGATGCATCACGTTCCAGTGGTGTTCGATATCAAAGGCACGCTTGCCGATGAGGTACTCAGCAAAATATTTGATGCATGTAGCAGCGGCCTCTACGTGACCCCAAATTCCGGCCTCTCTATAGTTGATGATGCCTTCAGTCGTTGTGATACGACAGAACATGAACTGAACTGGCCTATATGAAGTGGCTCGACAGTGCTGATGATTGGTTCTTGTGGCGCCATCTATATTGCAATAGGGCAAGGGAGAAAACTCATCAGATATGCTGGGCACTCCACTTTAAGCGAAAATCCCCTGAAAAATTCCTAAGCATTTATGCATTAATTTCTTCACAGCTAAAAGAGATATATAGATAAATATATAAATATAAGCTTAACTAAATTATGCTTTATTTATAACTTCTATTCTTTTTATTCCTCTAGTTATATAATTCCTTAAGAGAAAATAAGCTACTGAAAAAAAGTTTAGTAGTATTATCTCTATAGTATTCTACTTTATTTTAGTTTTAAATAATTTAAGAGGTATAATAAAAATTAATAAAAATAATAAAAAAGATGAAAAATAAGTTTAATTAAAGCTAGAAGAGCTTAAAAACACTTATTTTTATTTAATTACTAAAAAGTAAGATTTAATAGACTTTTATTATAAATTAAGTTAAAAAATCTTATAAGCTATCTTAAAGAATTAATTACTAAAGTTATTAAGAAGAATAAAAAAAATATAAAAATAAATATATTTTTTATTTATTTATTTAGTTTTTTTTTATTATAAGCTAACTAAGCTTTTATTTATTTATATAAGCTATTTCTTTTTATAATAATATTTAATACTTATAAAAACACTTATTTAATTTCTTACTTTTAAATTAAAAGTATTAAAAATTCTAAAAATTTTAAAAACTTTACTTCTTTTTATATATCTTCTAAGTTTTTTATATACTAAAGAGAAAAAGACTTAATTAGCTTTACTTTATATACTTAATATTATATCTAGCTTTTAAAGCTTTTAAGCTAATGTTTTTACTTTGCTTTAAGTTTACAGCTATCTCTTATTTTATATAAGTAGTATTATTATCTTTCTTCTATAGCTTTTTAATATGCTATATACTAAATAGAAAGTATTTTTCTAATATAATTAAAAGTAAATAAAAATCTTAAGGCTTTATATATTAAGTAATATATTTAATTAGGTTATTTTATATAAAAAGAAATTAATTTAAAGTATAGTTGCTTAGTCTATTAACTTTTTTAGATAAGTTAAGCCTTTCTTTTTATTTCTTAGCTTTAGTTTAATATATTGCCCTTTAAAGGTTTTCTATTTTAACTTACTAATTAAGCTTTTTCTTTATTCTTTCAAAAGAATAATCTGCTCTTTTAGTGTTATCTATATAAGTTAAAAGATTAAAATTTCTATATCTTATAAAGTTATTTAGGTTATAAGTTTTAAGAGGAGTAATTAGGTTTTCTTCAGCAATTATTACTAAATCTTAAGAAACTAAAGACTGATTAAGATAAGCTAAATATAGTTTTTTAACTCTTTCTTCTGCTAAGTTAATATTAATAGATCTTTAGCTTCTGTTATTTCTAGCTATAGTTTCTGCAGTATTAATCTATTTATTAAAAGTCTAATTAGGCTTAACTTAAAGTCTTTTAATATTATTACCTCTTTTAAAACTAAACTTATTAATAATAAGTTAAACTTAATAGTTAAAAAGAAGCTTATAATAGTTATTTGTTATAATTTTATTATTTAATATATATTTTAACTAAGTTATCTTTAGGCTGTAGTTTTCTTTATAAAGTATATAATAAGTGAAGTTAGTATAATAAAAGCTATACTTTTAAATATTATTTAATAATTTAAGTTAAAAGTTTAAAATAATAAAAGTAATATAATTAATAATATTTTATATTTCTATTAGCATTTTATAGATTTTATATTAGTTTTTAATAAGTCTTATTGTTTTTTAGAATTTAGTTTAAAAGGTATTAAAAGTAGTAGTAATAGACTTAAAGTTCTAAATAGAATTTAAGTAGAGATATAAGCTACTTCTTTAGTTAATAATTATAATTAAAAACTAACTATTATTTTTATAAGTTCTAATAAAAATAATAAAGTTTTATTTTTTTAAAAACTTCTCTTCTTTTTTGTTAGCTTTTATATTGCTATCTCTAATTTAAAAGGTAGATATTATATAGATCTTTAAACAGCTTTCTTTATTAATATCTCTAATAGTAAGCTTATAAGCTGATTTAATATATTTAGCTTTAAAAGGGTTTTTTCTCTAAAAGTAATCTAAAAGGTTATAGAAGTTAGAAAGATATCTTTTTTAAGTTTTTTAACTTTATTTATACTATTAGTAATTATTGCTAGTTTAGTAAATCTATTGCTCTATTACTTAATTAGTATTATATTTATAGTATTTTTGCTTCTATATATCTATTTAGGCATAAAGTAGTCTTTAGCAACTTTAAGCTTTAAGGTGTTTATAGACTTCTATAAGTTAATTAAAGCTTTAATAAGCTTAATTATATTAAATATAATCTTAAGAAGACTATTTTTAAGATAAATAAAAAAGATATATTAGCTTTCTTTAATTAATATATTAACTATATTAAGAATATTTATATTAAGATAGCAATCTAAAGCAAAAAGGTTTTTACTTCTTAAAGGTTTAAATATATCTTTAATTTATCTAGTTATTTTATACTTAACTAATTAATTCTTATAAAGGTAGTAGATATAAATTAGAAGGTTTTTATAGATCTTCTTAATATTATTTATATTTTAAATGCTTTTTTAGACTTTATAGAGAATAAGAGAGTAAGAGAGGCTAAAAAGAAGAGAAAAAGCAGTAGATATTTTGCTGTTTTCAATTGCTAAAAAAGGGAAATAGATATATAGATAGTTATGAAGTAGGTTGAACAGTTTTATATTATGATCTTTTTAGACTTATAGTAATAAAATATCTTAAAAAGAAGAAAAGAATTAAGAAGGTGAAGGTATAATAAGTAAATAAAAAAGTTATTAATTATAATAATGATTTTTATTGAAAGTTAATAGAAATAAATAAAAGAATTAGAAATATAATTTTTAGGTTATTTTAGTAATAGTTAGGCTTAATTGAAGTGTTAAAATTAAATATAAATGTTAGCAACGCTAGCTTATTATAGCATTAATTGAGCTAGGCGCGCCTTATATAATCAGCAATTATATAAGGCGCCAGCCTCTGCAATCAACATAGCAATTGCAGCTGCTGCTTTTAATGCAGTTAACCTTATCTATATTACTACTAATGCAGTTAATATAATATAATATTTGCTGCCTATAGTGCCTTATTAGCTAGCTAGTCTTATAAGATTAATACTGATTAGTAGTTAACTTTATAGTTACTATTATGCAATATATTAATTAACTGCAGATCAGTAAGGCTTTAGAAGAAACAGTCTTATTAATATTTATTTAGATTTATTCTGCTTAAAAATACTTAATTAATTAACTTATGCTACTAAAGCAGTTATAACTTCAAAAAGATAGCTTGTTTTACTTAAGCTGCTCTAAACTTACCTTCTTCTAATCTCTAAGAAGAGTATATTAATATTAATATTATTAATACTAATAAGATTAAGTGATATCTCTTTATAGTATTAATAACAGTAAGATTATAATAATAGCCTTTTATAGCTTCTGATTTTATATTTAACAAAAGCAGTTGCAATATAACTTAAGAGATAGTTTGTTTCACTTAGAATGCTTTTAGTAATTGCTCTTACTTTCTACTTAAAGAGTATCTATTATATACTTAACCTTTAATATTAATACTAACTTATTAACTTATAATTAACAGCAAAATTAACTACTTATTTCACTTTTAACTATTTTGCTCAGCTTTTTACTTCTTATAAGTAGAGTTTTTATACTAAATAAGCAAATAAGAGATTACTTTGCTTTTAGCAGCTTTTAACTACTTTCTTTTTTGCTAAGTTAATATTAATAATAAACAGCTGCTTTAAGCCTATTTAATAATAACTACCTATATATATACAGTATGCAGCATGCCTTACTATAAGATTTTCCTGTTATTTAACTACTAAATATTAACTGCTAACTATTAGCTATAAGAGAATTTTCACTATCTTTTACTTTTGCTAACTTATGCTCCTTCTATAACACTATTATGCTGTTCTCTCATTCTTAAGATCTTATTGCTTTATACATAATATCACTTATTAAGCTTACTTACCCCTTTAGATCCTTTCTAACCTTTACACCTCTATTTTTATCTATTATTAAGCTGCATTAAGTTAAATAAAAGCAATAAAGTAGTAAATTGTTTACTAAATAAATAAGCTCTAGCTGCTATAGTGTTTAGTAAGTTCTTTATAACTATAGTATAGTAATTCTTATCTGCAGATTTAACTTAGTGTTTTGCTTTATTAGAAATATTAATATCTGTTTTCTATATTTTTAACAACTTATATAACTTTTTAAATAACTATTATTAAGCCTCTTTAATTATATCTGAATTATTTACTATAGCCTCTCTAAAAAACCCTCTAAGTAACCTTCTAGCTCCTTTAGCCTTTTTAGTGCTTCTAGCTAATAACTACTTTATCTCTATTCTTATTAGAGTTTATAGCATAATTAACTATAGCGTTTAGAGTAAGCTTAGCGATATTAATATAAAATTAGATATTACTACTTAAAGTTAGGTAGCTTTATACTTTTTATTTAATATAGAGTGCTACTAACTTAATAGCTTCACTAGTTCTACCTTCTAAAGTTAAGCTTTTATTAATTTTGAAGATATACTAGAATCTGCCTTTAATTACTGCAATAAGGCTGCTATAAAGAAATTTAAAGACTTTTTTATTGCTAATAGAGTTTATATTATATAAGATAGCAAATCTATTACTTATAATATCTATACTGCTCTTTATTAAGATTTCTACTATTAGTTTAATAAGAATATTAATAATAAAATAGCTAAGTTTTCTTCTCTTAAGAAAGCTATTAAGGATATTAACTTCTTTAATAATATTAAAAGTATTAAGCTAAAGCTACTAGTATCTTCTAGCTACACTTCTTTATATATAGCTCTATCTTTTAGACTAATCTAATATAGATCAAACCTTATTAGAACCTACTAATTAACTACTTTTACCTATCTAAAAGGCCCTAATATCAACTTTAATAAGAGTAATACACTTAATTTTACTGCGCTTAATCAGCTATCTTTTTATTAACTTATAGATCTTATAAAGTTATATAATAACAATATGCAATTTAGAGGTGATATATATAATATCTTTAATTTTAAGCTTTTTATCTTTAAGGACTTTTATATTAAAGCTGGTATTAACTAGTTTCAAACCTTAAGTGCTTTCTCTATTATACTTAAAAGCAAAGCACTTAACTATTATTATAATAAGCTTTATAGTAATAATATGCTTATTAACTTTATTAGATTAGTTGCTAAAGTTAAAGCCTACTTTAAGACTAAAGAGTCCTATTAAGTATATCTTTCTAAGTGGCATAATACTACTTTTAACTGTATAATCTTAGAGAACCTTAGTAAGACTAAGATAAAGTGTCTTAAAATAGTATTTAATAAGCTTATCACTATTTAATATGCCTTTTTAACTGTTTATTACTCTAATAACACCTTTTGTAATTAGGTCTTTAGTGCTTATTAAGATATACTTAAGTGCAATTATACTCTTATAAGCCTTGCTAAGGACTATAAGAGTGTTGCTAACTAGCTTTAATTATTTATTAGTATTGCAATATAAAGCTAGGCTTATAAGCATTTTATAATAAATCTAGCTTTAGTTAATAATTAATATTAAAATGATTGCTAATATAATAGCTGCAGCTATAGCTTTTAATTCAGCTGTTGCTTATATATACCTTATAGTTAATATCACTTTTAACTTATACTTTTTAAATCTAAAAAGAAGTGCTATATTTACAGCAAAACAGGCTATTAGTTGATAAAGCATTCTACTAAAGATTGCTATAAGGCTTTTAACTGCTTTAAGTGAATATATATTAATAAGAATACTTCTACCTCTACTTTTAATTACTTTTTAGTATAGTATGAAGGTGTTAAAAGTATTAATAACCTTTTTGTTAATAGCTATAATAAGGATATATTAAACTACTTTAGTACTTTTAATATTAATAACTTTAATGTTAAAGATAGCTAGTATAGATTAAACAGCTTAAATGATGAAAATTAATAATTTCTCACTTTTTGCTTTGCTAATATCACTTTTAATAGCTTTAAAGTTACTAGCGTGTTAAGTAATAACACTACTTTCTATACTATTACTAAGTAGGATCTATATGCTATAGTTAAATCTAAAGAATATACCTTATAGTTTTCCCTTAAGGGAAAGTATAAATTAACAATTTTTTAAAAGATCTTATTTAACACTAATGCTTCTAAATATTTAATAGCAGGCTAACCTTAAGTTTTCACACTTTAATAATTAATATTAAACTTTAAAGTTAATGCTATAAAAGTAGCTACTATTAGATTTAGCTTTAATAACTCTGTTTACTTTTTAAGATCTATTAAAATCCTTATACTGCTTAGCCTTATTACCTTCTATATTATACTAATAAATATACTCTTCTTATATTGCTTTTATAATATAGATAAAATAGAAGTTATATTTAATAACTTTAATAATATTATAAAGCAGAGAAATCTTAAAGTTTTAATTATCTATAAATAGAGGTATTTTTAAATACTTCTCTAATAGGAATAGTTAGTTGCCTACTGCTATTTTAATAAAGTTAAACTTTAATAACTCTATTGCTGCTTTAGCTACCTATTAGTTGCTAAACTTTAATATATTCTTACTAAAGCTAGATATAAAGTTAATAAAAGCCTTTTTGCCTATTTAACTAAAGTCTGCTAGCATTATTAACTTTATACTAATTAACTTAAAAGGTTTAAATTCACTTTTTATAATAACTATAAGTTTAACTATAAGATCTTTATAGATATTATTAGAAAAAAGCAGAGTTCTTAAAATTTTTAGCAATTTTAACTTAAAGGCAAGGGATCAGATAGGCTTTTTCATAAGCATTAGGCGTTATTATAAGAGGAAAAAGCTTATATAAGTAAATAGAAGCCTAGTTAGCTTATAAAAAAGAAAACTAAGCAGATAAGCAAAAAACACACTCATTTTTATACTTTTTTTTATTCCTCTTAATAACTTCAGTAATTAATTCTTTAAGACAACTTATAGGATTTTTCAACCTAACCTATAGCAAAAGTCTACTAAATCCCACCTTTTAGCAATTAAATAAAAATAAATATTTTTAAGCTCTTCTAGCTTTAGTTAAGCTTGCTTTTTATCTTCTTTATCGTTCTTATTAATTCCTGCTATACCTCTTAGATTATTTAAAACTAAAATAGAGCAAAATATTATAGAGATAATATCACTAAACTTCTTTTTAGCAGTCTATTTTCTCTTAAGAGATTATATAACTAAAGAGATAAAAAGAATAGAAGTTATAAATAAAGCATAACTTAATTAGGCTTATATTTATATATTTATCTATATATCTCTTTTAGTTATAAAAGAATTAATATATAAGTGCTTAGGAATTTTTTAAGAGATTTTTGCTTAAAGTAGAGTGCTTAGTATATCTAATAAGTTTTCTCTCTTACCTTATTGCAAAATTAGTAACTAATATAAAAAGGCAAATTAAATTGCTATAGAAGATTTCTTTTACAGTTATTCTGTACTGCTCTATTTAACTAAAGTAGAAAAAAGCTTAAAAGAAAAAGCAATTTAAATAATATTATATTAGAAGAAATTTAGCTAATACTTTTTTTAACTTCTATTTTCTTAAAGTGAAGAGTAGCAGCTTAAGTATTTAAAATTAAAGATTAACTAAGTCTATAGAAGTTTAAAAAACCTTAAGAAAAAGAGTGTTTAATAGGGTAGAAGAAAGTAAGTAGAGTTCTATAAAAGTTTAGTTAATCTCTTTTATTAGCTTACTATCTACCTATTTGAAATTATTATATGCTGTATTGCTAATTAGCTGCTGTAATAATAATCTAAAGATAACTAAAACAAACTAAACTAATTCCTTTTTATTTCTAAAAGCTGAAGTTATAAAAGCAACTAAATTCATTTTATCCTTCTTATAAACCTTAAAAAAAATAAAACTAATTAATCTGTTCTAAGAAACTTCCCTTTAATTAAACTTATTAAAAGGTTTTTAATAATATATTAACTAGTAAGAGAAAATATTAAGAAAAGCTTAAAAACTTAAGATCTAAGTTGCACCTATATATAAAAATATTAAGTGTTAGTTTTTTTAAATTAGAAGCTGTTATAAGCGTAAAAGCATAAGAAGCTGAAGAAGAAAAACATTATAACTATACTAACTTTTTAAAAAGAAAGAGGGAAACGTTTTTTAAGCCTAACTGAAGGTGTTTCTCTCTTCTAAAAATAATTCTATATTAACTCTAAAGAAAGGAAAATATATGCATCTTTTTTATTACTTCCCCTTTATACTCTCTTAAATAGCAAATAAACAGCTAGCTTGAAGTATATTTCTTAAGATTTACAGTTAACAGTATAGTTTAACTGCAGATTTAATTAAATCCTAAGCTTAATCTATAAAAGAAAAATACTATAAAGTGAAGTTATAAAAGATATTACTAATAACAGCTAGTCTTTTTTTATAAGAAGAAGAGAAATAAGCTTAAGGTATAAAACAACCTTACTATTAAAATAATAGAAGAAAAGAAAGATAATAAATATAAATATACCTTTTAAATAAGAGAGATAAATAAAAGCAAAAATAACAGCTAAAGCCTCTCTTTTCTTCTTTATCTCTTCTCTCACCTTCTATTATCCTTTTAAACCTATATTATAAGAATTCTTTTATTGCTTCTTCTGTTAATAAATTATTAGCTCTTTTTAAGTCTTATATAATCTTTTTACTTTAGCTTTCTTTAGAAGGTTCTTTTTTTACTTCTTCTTCTGTTAATTCACTTATTACCTCTTTAGAATAGTGTTACTAGACTTTAGAGCTCTAAAGACTTTAACTTCAGCTTAAAATAAACAACTTAGACTAGAAATAACAGATAATAAAGCTGACCTAATTACTAGCAATACTTCAGCAAGTCTTTTTATAGGTTTTTCTTTTTACTAACCTCAGTAAGAGAAACCTCTTTTAATCTCTAACTTAAACTAAAGTTCTAAAGTAATTACAGAAGCTAAAGTCTTTAAAGCAATAGCTTCTGAAGGCAGCACCTTTAATATAAATAAAACGCCTAGAGAAAATTCTTTAAAAGAAAAGGCAATATAAAACTATTTAAACTTTGCTAAATCTTAATAAAAAGTCTCTAGATTATATAGCTTAAAACTCTAAAGATTCAAAATGCTATAGCTAAGTACAGCTAGAGCACTTTTCTTTATAAGAAGTAATATTTTAGACTTTATTAAAAGCTATAAAGCTGCAGTAGAAGCAGTAAGTATTACTAATGCTTCTAAAGTACTAAGCAACTTTTTTTATATAAATATACCTTTTCAAGCTGATAACTAAGCTTAACTTACTAATAAGACTTAGCTATAAGCAAAAGAGTACTTAATTTAGCAATATAAAGCTATAAATAAGAATTATTAAAATCTTTTAAATAACTAAATTAGCTAAATTATTTCTTTAATACTAATAATTAACAATTTAAACTATAAAGCAGCAATATAGTTCTTATAAAAGATTAATAATATTTAAACTAAAGCTATAAGATATAACTTTAATATTATAACTAGCCTTTAAATTATCTAAATAACTGCATTAAGATTTAATTAGTCAGCCTTAAATAGAACAGCCTTACTTATAGTGCAACAGGGCAAGAGAGAAAACTCATCAGATATGCTAGGCACTCCACTTCAAGCGAAAATCCCCTGAAAAATTCCTAAGCACTTATATATTAATTCCTTCATAACTAAAAGAGATATGCAGATAAATATATAAATACAAGCCTAACTAAGTTATGCTTTATCTATAACTTCTATTCTTTTTATCCCTCTAGTTATGCAATCCTTTAAGAGAAAATAAGCTGCTGAGAAGAAGTTTAGTAGCATTATCTCTACAGTATTCTGCCCTATCTTAGTTTTAAATAATTTAAGAGGTATAGCAGGGATTGATAAAGATAATAAGGAAGATGAAAAGTAGGCCTAACTAAAGCTAGAAGAGCTTAAAAACACCTATTTTTATTTAATTACTAAAGAGTGAGATTTAGTAGACTTTTGCTATAAGTTAAGTTGAAAAATCCTATAAGCTGTCTTAAAGAATTAATTACTAAAGTTATTAAGAGGAATAAAAAAAGTATAAAAATAAATATATTTCTTGCTTATCTGCTTAGTCTTTTTTGTTATAAGCTGACTAGGCTTCTATCTACTTATATAAGCTATTTCCTTTTATGATAACGCTTAATGCTTATAAAAACGCCTATCTAATTTCTTATCTCTAAGTTAAAAATATTAAAAATTCTAAAAATTCTAAAAACTCTACCTCTTTCTATACATCCCTTAAGTCTTTTGCATACTAAAGAGAGAAAGACTTAATTAGCCTTACTTTATATACTTAATATTATATCTAGCCTTTAAGGCTCTTAAGCTAGTATCTTTGCTTCGCTTTAAGTTTGCAGCTGTCTCTTGCTCTATGCAGGCAGCATTATTATCTTCTTCTCACAGCTCTTTAGCACACTGCATACTAAATGCTATCTATCTTTTTAGTATAGTTAGAACTAAGAAGGTGTTCTAAAGTTATATAACTTAAGCTATATCTTTAATTAGGTTATCTTAAGTAATAAGAAATTACTTTAAAGTTAAATTGCTAGATCTATTTGCTTTAAGCAACTTAAGTCTTCTAACTCTTCTCTTAATCTTATTATAACAGAGTTTCCTTTATTTATTCTCTATTTTAACCTATATATCTTTAACTTTATTTAATATTTCTTTAAGGTAGTTTTTTCTTTTTATATTAATAATAAAAGTTATAAGATTAAAGTTATTATTATAGATTATATCTTCTGTTCTATTAGTTTCTCCTAGAAGAGCTAGATCTTCAGCTTTAACTCTAATTAATTTCTAAGTAACTAATATTTAGTTAGATATAACCTCTCTAAGGCTAGTATTTCCCTTATCTTCTTATTATTCTTTTTGCCTCTTCCCTTTTAAAGCCTTTAATTAGTTTCTAAATCTGGTTTTAAGCTTTAGTCTTAAGCCTTTAAGCGAAGTATAGAGGTTAAATTCTTCAGTAATAAGTCTAACCTAGTAGTTAAAAAGGTTTTTATAAAGATTTAAGTTAGCTTCTTAGGCTTCAACAGCAGCTTTTAAATATAAAGCCTTAATACTAAAGATGCTTTATTAAATAATATATCTAATAAAGTCTATAGTATAGAGACTATATTTCTATAAATCCTCTTTTAATTTAATTTAAAGCTATAAGATAACAAAAGAAGTGTAATTAATAAGCTTTTAAGTCTCTGCTAATACTTTATAGATTTTATACTAGTTGCAGACCAGTTTGACTATAGTTTTAAAAGAGGTCTCTAACTTATTTAGATTGCTATTATTAGTAATATTTTATATACTGTTTAAATAGAGGCATAGGCTGTTTCTTTAATTAATAATTAGGCTTATATACTTTCCTCTATTATTATGTTATAAGAAGATAATAAAATTATATAAAGCAAGCTTATTAGCTAAAACTCTATAGTGCTTCACTTTAAGGTCTTTATAAAAGGAAATCTAAACAATAAGAACTTTTATATATTGCTTTTTAATAATATCTCTAACAGTTAGGTTATAAGCTGCCTCAATATAGCCTTCTAAGAGGAGATTGCTTTAATGCAGGAACTTAAATATATTATAGAGGTTAGAAAAGACCTTTACCTATATACCCTGCTCTTAGATTTTCTAAGTTAAGTTTTCACTATTATTGCAAGAGAATCTATTTTACTAGCATCTAGTTAGAGTTATATTAGTGAGGTTGTTATTAATTTGCATTTATTCAGGCGTTAAGAAGGATCTATTTTGACTAGGCTTTAGTGCTCTATAAGGCTTATAAGGTGTGATAAGGGACTTAATAAGCTCTATTGTTTTAAAGATAATTCTAAAGAGTTTTTTGTTAGATTATATAGGCTAGATGTATTTAGTTTTGCTTAGCTTAGTATTTACTGCGCTAAGGCAGTTAAAATAGAAATTAAGAGGCTAAAGAGGCTGTTCTCTTTATAGGGTTAAGATAGCTATATCTACTGCCTATAAAGTCTCACCTTAAGAAATTAATCAGTTTTTATAAAGGTGCAGAATATAAATTATAAGCTTCTGCTTAATGCTATTAATTTAGTTAACATCCTATATAGTTTTATAAGCTTTCTAGGACTTAAGATTATAGTCTCTAGAGGAGGGAGACTGAGAGGTAGTAGGAGTAGTTTAATAAGACATTATATGAAGTTTTGCAGTAGTTTAGAGAAGAAGTTGTTAAGTTTTAGATATATAAAATTAGCTGAACAGGCTTATATTACTATTTATTTAAGTTATAGTGATTAGATATTTTAAAAAGAAGGAAAGAGTTAAAAAGGTGGATTTGCAGCAGGTGAGGAGGTGTTAATTATAATACTAATAATTTTTATTAAAAGTTAATAAAAATAAGTAAGAGAAAAAAAAGTATAATTTTTAGGATATATAAGTAATAGTTAGGCTTAGTTAAAGTAGTAATTAAATATAAAAGTGTTTGTTAAAGAAAAATAGTTATTATATATATAGATATATAAAGATGTTTAGTAGAAGGTTAGTAAGTTAAAGTGCTCCTTTTTATAGATGTTATTAAAGTGAATTTAGTGCTAGCAGTTGATATTCCTTTTGAAAATATAACTTTTTAAATGAGGAAGGAACTGGTTAGTTATATAAGGTGGTTTTTTAAAGGTGAAATCAAATGCTAAAGGTTATAAAATAGAAGAAAGAAAAGTAACTAGCAAAATTCAGTAGTATAGAAGTAATTAGAGTTAAATGCAGTTGCTAAATGCTTAGTTAGGCTTGCAGTAATATGTTTTCAGGGGAAAAGTTGATATAGTGGTTATAGAAGAGTTGAAGGTTTCTTATGATCTGTTTATAAGTTGCTTTAAGGTTAAATGCCCTCTTTTATAGACAGCAGCATTTGAATTAATATACCTATTTTGCTCTTACTGTTAAAACTTAAATAAATATGTTCTTTCTAATTTAGTTAACTTTAGATTTAGAGTAAAAGGCTTTTTAAATTATTTTTTATCTTATTAATAGATTGCTATAATAAATAAGCCTTTAAGTTATTACAGCTGCTGTTTTTAGTATTAACTACCTCTCTAGTTAGATATAAAAAAGTGTATCTCTTCTATCTAACTATATCTCTTCTTTCTTCTTCTTAATATATTATTTTTTATAATCTCTAGCTTAACTAACACTTCATAATAACAACTAGACTACTTTTAAGCAGTATAATTATAAATATCAAAATCAGTGCAGGTCACTCTTATATTACTACTTCAAACTAAGCATATAAGTCTTTCTCCTTCTCTCTTATGCTAGCTTCTATAAATTGCAAAGATGAGGAAGGAACTGTTTATCTATTCAAACTTATTATACTGCTATCAGTTATAATAAGTTGTCTTTCTAAAGCTGTTTAAACTACTGCTAATCTATATATAGGTTTCTCTTTTCCTTTTTTAAACTTTTATTAAAGGTTTTATTAGCTAAGTTTAATATAAAATAAGCTTTATCTATAAGATTGCTATTAATAAAAAAGCTGAAGAAGTTGCTTTAAGGTTTTAGCATTTACTTGCTAAGTTCTTAATAATATATATAGAGCTAATTAATAAAGAAGAAGTACTAAATAGGTTCTTATTTTTTGCAAGAGAGGTCTATATTGCAGAAAGTTATATTAGCTTCTAAGGACAGCTATACTAGAAGATAAATAGATTAGAAGCAGTTAAAGCTTTACTAATTTATATATATAGCGTTTAAAATCTCTTTCTATGCAACAGATGCTTTAAATGCTAAGCAAAGATATTTTTTGAAGCTAGGTAGAGTAGCTGCTAAGTTGCTATATTTATTTCTTTCTAAGAGTATATTTCTTATTAAACTAAATAGAAAAAGGCTTATTCTAACTATATCTACTATAAGAAGGGCTCTTTATGCTTATATAAACTTAACTATAACTAAAAGACTACTAATTAGATTAGGTTTATTAAAAAGAGCAATAGAAAGAAAGATATTTCTAATAGCACCTCTTATAAAGAAGATAGAAATATTAATATAATACTTTATTTTAAGCATAAATATCTTAGAAGTAAGATAATTATACTAGCGTATAAACTGTTAATTAACTGATTTGCTAAGTTAGCTTTAGAGTATAAATTTAAATTATAGCAGCATTTCTAAGCAGTTTCTTATAAAATCCTCAATAAGAACCTTTATAAGTAAGTTAGCCTTTTAATAGCAGAAGTAAAGTTGAGGAGCAAAGATGAGAAGAAAAAAAAGGAGGCTGCTGTTCATTATGCTTAGAAAAGCAATTAGTTTAACTTAAGTTTAAATTTTAAGAGAGTAGCATTAGTTTCTTTAGAGTTTTTCAGTAGTTTTCAGTTTTTACAGTTTCAATTAGTTTTTTTTTTTTTTTATTATTATATATCCCCCTTTTTTTTGCAATAATATATATTAAGAGCAAAAGAAGCAATATAAATATATAGTTAATATAAATCATAATATAAAAGTAACTAAATATAAATAAATGAAACGCTAGTTTGCTTGCTAAAAATAGATAGAAATTAATAAATTTTATAACTTAGCTGTCTCTTAGCTCTTCTATATCTTTATACTAGCTGTTAAACTTTTTGTTTTTAGCAGAGATATCTACTACTATTTTATTCTTTTTCTGTTAAATATTAATTTCAGTTTGTAGAGCTTTATTTTATTCTTATAGTTGCTTAATTACATTTTCATAGCGTTAATATTATCAATTTCTGCTTTTTTTAATATAGATATCTTATTAAGGTTTGAAATCTCTATTAGGCTGGGCGTATCAGAATCTAGTTGATTTACTGCAGAGAAAACTTTGCTGAAGGCTTCTTTAAGGTTTAGTCAAACTTCTATTTCAGAGATATTATCTAAGTAGCTATTCTTATTTACTATAAATTTCTTTAAGCAGTTGCTAGCTATTATTCGCTCAATTAGAAGTTCAATAAGTATTTTAAATAAATAAGATAAAGTTTAAAGAGATATTTGCTAAATTCAAAAAAGACCCAGCTATAACAGCCTTATATTATATATAAGAACAATATTGCCAACTTATAGTTGCTTATATTACATCCTATACTTATTTCTCTAATTATAGTCTTTAGCAACTTAGTAATATCATTTTGCTATATACTTAAAGGCAATATATCAATTTAAATCAAGTTGTTTAAACGTTTATATACAGAAGAGAAGCTCAATTTCAGCATTAATAACCTTTAACCAGTCTAAAACTCACTAGGTAATGCTTTTTATCTCAATTAGAGTAATAAGGTTATATCTATAAATAAAGTAAAAAGGAGAATATCTTATAGAAGATCTAATAGATATTTAATTAGCAAATAAAGCTATATAAAGGACTGAAGTTTAGTTCTTTTTGCTAAAGTCTAACTAGGTTATAAAGGCATAAATAAGAGGTTAGTAGCCCTTTTCTATAAGTCTATTAGCCTTTAAATTATATGCTGAAATAATAAGATGTTATCTCTTATAGATTTAATTAAGTTTCTTAATAAACCTCTTATTTTTTAAGCCTCTATTAACAGTAAGAAGTTTATAAATCTTATAATAGCAAATAATATCTTTTCAGATAAACTTAGCTATTATCCTTAAGTTGACGTTCTTAAGAAGCTGACAGGCTTCTATATATCTAATAAGTATATTATAAGCTTCAGCTAAAGAGTAATTATTAATCTTTTAGATATTAATATAGATATATTGAAATAAGATCTCTAAGAGCATAGAAAAGGTATGAGGGTCTTTAAATTGCTTTAGTTAGGCTTAAGCATAAGGTAAGCAGCCTTTAATCTTATTGCTTGTTATTTAATATATATTCTCTTAGATATATTGTTCTTAAAGTCTGATATATATTGCGTTGCAGCCTTAATAGCCTCCTTTAGTATATATATACTAAATTAACTTCTTCTGCTCTTCCTTGTTATTAACTACTCACTTTAGCATAAGGTTTAACTTTATTCTTTTTTAAAAGAGAAAACTATCTCAAAGTATATACCTTACAGTATATAATTTAAATTTCTTAAAGTTAATCTAAGAGACAGTCTTAAGGCGTAATAATAAAGCTAAATACTTAGCAATTTGCTTTAAGCATTAAGACTAAGCCTATTTAAAGCTTAATAAGTCTTCTGCCTTTAGTTAGAGGTTTTCTTTAGCTTTAAGTATATAGATAGAATTATTAATTATTTTGTTTAAATCTTCCTCTTATTTAGCTTTATAAATATTAAATTCCTCTGCTGGTTTTTGCAAAAAACTATCTATAGCTCTATTCTTTATGCTTAGTATATAGCAAATATTAAAGTTAAATATTTTAATCTATATAATCTACTAAGTTAGAACTGCTTTAAGCAGGTTAGAGGTAGTGCTATTAATCTAGTCTATAAGAACTTTTGCATCAATTTCAAAAGTGAATTATATGCTATAAAAGTAGTTTTAGAGCCTTTTAAAAGCAAGTAAGACTAACTGAAGCTTAAGCTTTCTTATATTATAGTTGAAAGCTACACTTATTTAAATCCTACTTTCATATCTAGCAATATATCTTTTGCCTTAATAGTATTACTTAAGTATAGCTCTTCACCTCTTAATGCTTATATCAGTTAATAAGTAGATTTCACTAGCTTTTTCTTTATAATTAATTAGGCGAAGCAGTAGAAAGCTAACTAAGCAGAGCTTAAGGGATTTTATAGCTGCTTATTATTCTAGCCTCTACTTAAAGGGCACTTCTTTTTGAAAAAGCTTTACTAATAGGATAGAGATAATACTGCAATCTTTAATCTATATTTAATAGAACTTAATAATATTAAGAAAGCTTTTAATAGTAGTAATATTATCACACTTCTTCTATTTAAAAATCTTAATCACTTTGTTTTAGTTAAGCTTGCATCTCTTACTACTTACTATATAACTAAAGAGGTTAACAGCAGGCTAGCAAATCTGAGATTTTTTAGGGGAAATTGTAGTGCTAGCAAGCTTAAGATTCTAAAGAACTGTGTTTAGATTTATGAAGTGCTTAAAAATATATAAATATATTTTTAGAAGCTTAATTATTTAGTTATTATTATATATTGTTCTAAGCCTTCTAATAGAGATATTATTAAGGAAAAGTTAATAAACACTCAGAATAAAGTTATAAAGAATTCTTATTATAACTCTTATAAACTAAGCAATTAAATTTATTACCTCTTAAAGCAGAATATATATTCTAAATAGCCTTAGAGGTATAATAAATATAGTTAGATCTCAGCTTAACTTATTAAGTAAAACGTAGTTATATTTAGAAAATAGATCTAAAAGGCTTATAATCTTATAGTTAGTAAAGTTTTCTAAGAATTTATTAGCTTTTAGAGGAATAAAGGCATCTTTAATACTAATCTTATTAAGCTTTATATATAAGTTGATTAGCTTTATATTGCTATTTTTCTTAGCAATAAGGAACTAAAAGTTTCTATATAACCTATAAGATTCTTTAAAAACTTTATGCGCAACTTATAATCTAAGCATATTAATAACTTTGCTCTATAAAGCCTTAAGGATAGGAATTTCCTTCTCTTGCTAAGCAATATATAGAACAGTTTTAATCTTTTATAATAAGACTATATAAAGATCAACACAGCTGCATTTTGTGAAATCTTATGCAAATGCTTCTTCTCAGTTTATAAGGATATATTTAAGCATTTTAATCTCTCTTAGCAAAAGATGCAGCTAAATAACTTTAAGCTTTAAAAACCTTTTAAAAGTAAAGTAAATGCTTCAGTTAAACTGCATAAATTGTAGGTATATATAGCTTATAAAAGAGAAGTTAGAAAGTTAATAATAGCTTTTTACTTCTCAGGTTAAGATCTTTTTCTAGTCTTTCTGCCTATTAGGAATAGATCTATTTGAAAGTGAATTATTAACTAAGTAGATTTTCTTATCTTTATATTTATATATTATATAAACACTAATAAAGCCTTAGTTAGGCTTAGAATCTCTTTTTGCTAACTTATAAAGCGCTTAATCCTTTAGAATATTAGGAAGCTGGCGTTAACTCTTAGTATTCCTCAGAAAGCAGGCTTAAATAGTTTCTATAATTAGAGTAACTGCTGCTTTAGTAATAGTCTTCAAAACGTTAAGTGCTGCTAAAAGTGAGATTAGAGTAGAGCATTAGTCAGTCTTAAGAGTAGCTTCTTTCTAATTAAGAAGGTTAAGTTCCTTCTCTTCTTAAGTAAGAAGGCATTCTCTTTTATAGTCTATAGTAGCATTAATATAGCAAGCTTAAACCTTATTATATATATTGCTAAAGTTTTAATTAGTCTTAGGCTGCCTTTTAGCAGCTTTAGAGGTATTATAGACGTTTTTTATATAGTTTTCCCACTTAGAAAAGTATTGCTGAATTTAGCGCAAGGAATCTAATTGCATAAGGCTGACTAAGATATTAATCTTTCTGACTTTATTATTTCTGCAGTCTTTTGCCTTTATTATAGCTGTAATAAAGCATTTTAAGTATTTAAAAATAAACTTAGCAGAAACAGCAAATAGAAGACTAAAGAGCAAGTTATAGTTAACAGTCTTAAAGTTAATAACTATTACAGTTGTTATAATCTTATAGTTATTAACTTAAATAAACATATAATATACCTTAATAAAGCGCAGCTTTAGGTCACTTTTAGCTATCATTCTTATTGTTAAAGTAGTTATAGAAATCAGAATATTATAGTTTAAGACGTATTAATAGCTTATAAGATTAGACTTTATGCTAGTATTAATAACGCTTTATATAGGTGAGTAGTTATCAGAGCGTTCGCCTCTAACTGCAATTTTTAAGATCAACTATAGTGTAATAATTATTAAAGCTATTTAGTTAACAGCTATAGAAATAACAGCTTCAACTGAAAAGACTTTTAGACAGTCTTAAGTTTAAATAACTTTATTATATTTAGAAACTTAGTCAGTTTGTTAAGCTCTTTCTTTTGAGGTTTTAGTGAAATCTATAAAGTTAGTAGAAATAGATATATAAATAACTTCTTTTAGATTATCTATAAATATATATATCTTTCTGATAAACTTCTCTTTATATTTAAGTTAGATTTTATAAACCTTTTTAACTAGTAGACTAACTAAGCTATATAGTTTATATAAGATAAGTTTATTAATTAATTTCTTATTTTTAATAGACTTTTAGTTCTTGCTGTTAAGGAATATAGCTAGCTAGAAGTTGCTTTTTAGAAGAGATAGCTTTAGAATAGGTTTTAAAAGAGGAATCTTAATAACTTTACTAGATGTCGCTTTTCTTTCTGTTTCACTTGCTTCTTCTAGTTCTAAAGTATTAGCAGAAGTAGAGACCTATTTAAAAAGGATTTCTTCTCTTATTTTAATATCTAAGTTTTCTTTTTGCTTATTTTAGTTATAAGAGATATTTTCTTCTGCAACCTCTTTTTTTAGTAAGTTTAATTAACTCTCAGAGTGAATTTAAGAAGAAGAAGGTTTCTTTAAGATAGTTAGAGTGTTCTTAATATCTTATATAGTAAAATAAACTTTCTTAGAAGGAGACTTCAAAAGCTTCTTTTTAACTTTTTTAAAATCTAATAGCTTTATCTTTTTCTATAAGAATAGGTTAGTTTTATATGTTTTCAACTAGGTTATTATAAGCTTAGATGCTATAAAATCAAGCAAATCTTCTTTAGTTATATTGTCTAGTTAAGCTAAATTATATAGTTAAGATATATAGATATAATCTTTATATTCTAGCTTGCTAACAGCTGAGATTTAGAAAGCAAAAGCCTAACTAGACGTCTTATTATCTGATATAACACTCCCTTCTTCTATAAATCTATAGGAAACTTTAATTAAGTCACAGTTATCTCAATCTTATAGAACTCTAATAAGTATAGACTAAAGGCAGCTAATACTCTACTTAAAGATTTCAGTAGCTTAAGCCTTTATAGCTTTATAACTGTTCTGATTTTTAAAGTAAGTAATAATAGCTTTTCAGTTAAGCTTGCCTTCTTATCTTAATAAAGCAATAATTATCTAAAAAATAAAAAACTTATTATTTTGAGGTCTATAAGAATAGCACCTTTAAAAGTATTAGATCAAGCTACTTCTCTTGTCAGCTATCTTTTGAGGATAATAGCTCTCTTTGAAGTTATAGTTTATACAGCTTATATATTAGCACTAACTATACAGTCTATAAGAGAAAGGCTTAAGGTTTTCCTTATTAACTTTAACTAAATAAACTGAAGTTAAATAGTGATCTTCTATAGCTAGAGAGAAATATATAATCCTTTTAATAGAGATTTTCTAGTTATCTATTATCTTTACTAAGTTAGAAAGCTGTTAGTTTGAAAGTTAGTTCTAAAGACTCTTAACACTTTAATTAAGCTTAGCCTTACTTCCCTTAGCTTATAAAAGGGGGAAAACCTCCCCTCTTAGAGCTTTTAAAAGTATAGCAAATAAGGTATAAATAGGGGCAGCAATCTAAAGGATTTATTTCTAAGTAGCCTTAAAGCTAAGCTAATTTATTAAGTTAACCTTAAACTTATTAAAGTCCCTTTTCTTAAATAGCTTATAGATATTAATTCCTATAAATAGAGCTGTTCTATCTAAAGCTGACTGATTAAATCTTAATGCAGTCATCTAGATAATTTAAAGACTAGTTATAATATTAAGGTTATATTTTGCAGCTTTAGTTTAAATATTATTAATCTTTTATAAAAACTATATTACTGCTTTATAGTTTAAATTGTTAATTATTAGCGTTAAAGAAACAATCTAGCTAATCTAGTTATCTAGAAGATCTTAGCAATCTTTATCTATAGCTTTATATTGCTAAATTAAGTACTCTTTTGCCTATAGCTAAATCTTACTAGCAAGTTAAGCTTAGTTATCAGCTTGAAAAGGTATATCTATATAAAAAGAGTTGCTTAATACTTTAGAAGCATTAGTAATACTTACTGCTTTTGCTACAGCTTTATAGCTTTTAATAAAGTTTAAAATATTATTTCTTATAAAGAAAGATGCTTTAGCTATACCTAGCTATAGCATTTTGAATTCTTAGAGTTTTAAGCTGTACAATCTAAAGACTTTTTATTAAGATTTAGCAGAGTTTAAACAGCCTTATATTACCTTTTCTTTTAAAAAATCCTCTCTAAACGTCTTATTTGCACTAGAGGTGCTGCCTTCAGAAGCTATTACTTTAAAGACTTTAGCTTCTGCAATTGCTTTAGAACTTTAGTTTAAATTAGAAATTAAAAGAGGTCTCTTTTACTAAAGTTAATAAAAAGAAGAACCTATAAAAAGACTTACTAAAGTATTGCTAGTAACTAGGTTAGCCTTATTATCTGTTGTTTTTAGTTTAAGTTGTTCATCTTAAGCTGGAGTTAAAGTCTTTAGAGCTTTAAAGTTTAGCAATATTATTCTGAAGGAGTAACAGGTAAATCAACAGAAGAAGAAGTAAGAGAAGGACCTTCTAAAGAAAGCTAAAGTGAAAAGATTATATAAAACTTAAGAAGAGCTGATAATTTATTAATAGAAGGAGTAATAGAAGAATTTTTATAATATAGGTTTAGAAGGATAATAGAAGGTGAGAGAAGGAATAAAAAAGAAAAGAGAGGTTCTAGCTGTTATTTCTGTTTTTATCTGTCTCTCTCATTTAAAAGGTGTGTTTATATTTATCATCCTTCTTTCTTTCTGTTATTCTAACAGTAAGGTTGTTTTATACTTTAAGTCTGTTTCTCCTCCTCCTGCAGAAGGAGACTAGCTGTTATTAGTAACATCTTCTATAACTTCACTCTATAGTACTTCTCTTTTATAAGTTAGGCTTAAGATTTAATTAAATCTATAGTTAAACTATGCTGTTAACTATAAATCTTAAGAAATATGCTTTAAGCTAGCTGTTTATTTACTACTTAAGAAAGTATAAAGAGAGAGTAATAAAGGAGATATATATATTTTTCTTTCTTTAGAGTTAATATAGAATTATTTTTAGAAGAGAGAAACACCTTCAGTTAGGCTTAGAAAACATTCCTCTCTTTTTTTTTAAAAAAAGTTAGTATAGTTATAATGTTTTTCCTTTTCAGCTTTTTATACTTTCACACTTATAATAGCTTCTGATTTAAAAAAACTGATATTTAATGTTTTTATATGCAGGTGCAACTTAGATCTTAAGTTTTTAGGCTTTCTTAGTGTTTCCCCTCACTAGTTAACACATTATTAAAAACCTTCTAATAAGTTCAATTAAAAAGAAGTTTCTTAGAATAGATTAATTAGTTTTATCCTTTTTAAGGTTTGCAAAAAGGGTAAAATAAATTCAGTTGCTTTTGCAACTTCAGCTTTTAAAAGTGAAGGGGAATAGGTTTAGCTTGTTTTAGTCATTTTTAGATTATTATTATAGCAGTTAATTAGTAATATAGTATATAATGATTTTAAATAGGCAGATAGTAAGCTAATAAGGGGGATTAATTAAACTTTTATAGGACTTTGCTTACTCTCTTCTGCTTTATTAAACACTCTTTTTCTTAAGGTCTTTTAGACTTCTATAAACTTAGTTAATCTTTAATTCTAAGTGTTTAAACTGCTATTTTTCACTTTAAGAAAACAGAGGTTAAAAAAGGTGTTAGCTAAATTTCTTTTAATATAATATTATTTAAATTGCCTTTTCTTTTAAGCTTTTTCTTATTCTAGTTAAATAAGGCAGTGCAGAATAACTATAAAAGAGATCTTCTATAGCAGTTTAGCTTACCCTCTTATGCTGGTCACTAATTTTGCAACAGGGTAAAGGAGAAAACTTATTAGATATGCTAAGCACTCCACTTTAAGCAAAAATCTCCTGAAAAATTCCTAAGCACTTATATATTAATTCCTTCACAACTAAAAGAGATATATAGATAAATATATAAATATAAGCCTAACTAAGTTATACTTTATTTATAACTTCTATCCTTTTTATCCTTTTAGTTATGCAATCCTTTAAGAGAAAATAAGCTGCTGAGAAGAAGTTTAATAGCATTATCCCTATAATATTCTGCTCTATCTTAGTTTTAAATAATTTAAGAGGTATAGCAGGGATCAATAAAGATAATAAAGAAGATAAAAAGCAGGCCTAACTAAAGCTAAAGAAGCCTAAAAACACTTATTTTTATTTAATTGCTGAAAGGTAGGATTTAGTAGACTTTTGCTATAGGTTAGGTTGAAAAATCCTATAGGCTGTCTTAAAGAATTAATCACTAAAGTTATTAAAAGGAATGAAAAAAGTATAAAAATAAGTGTGTTTCTTGCTTATCTGCTTAGTCTTTTTTGTTATAAGCTGACTAGGCCTCTGTCTATTTATATAAGCTATTTCCTTTTGTGATAACGCTTAATGCCTATGAAAACGCCTATCTGATTCCTTGCCTCTAAGTTAAAAGTGTTAAAAATTCTAAAAGTTTTAAGAACTCTGCCCCCTTCTAATAGAAATTAATATCTATAAGCTATTTAAGAAAAAAGACTTTAATAAGTTTAAAGTTAACTTAATAAATTCGCTTAGCTTTAAGGCTACTTAAAAACAAACCTTTTAGATTGCTACTTCTACTTATATTCTATTTACTGCACTCTTAAAAGCTTTAAGAGGAGAAGCTTCTCTCCTTCTATAAGCTAAAAGAAGTAAAGCTAAGCCTAATTAAAGTGTTAAAAGTCTTTAGAACTAACTTTTAAACTAACAGCTTTCTAACTTAATAAAGATAATAGATAACTAAAAAATCTCTACTAAAAGGATTGCATATTTCTCTTTAGCTGCAGAAGATTACTATTTAACCTCAATTTATTTAGTTAAAGTTAATAAAGAAAATTTTAAGCTTTTTTCTTAAAAACTGCATAGTTAATGCTAATATATAAGCTATATAAACTATAATTTTAAAGAGGGCTGTTATCTTTAAAAGATAGCTGATAAGAGAAGTAGCCTAATTTAGTACTTTTAAAGGCGCTATTTTTATAAACCTCAAAGTAATAAGTTTTTTATTCTTTAGATAATTATTACTTTATTAAAATAAGAAGGCAAGCTTAACTAAAAAGCTATTATCACTTACCTTAAAAATCAAAATAGTTATAAAGCTATAAAGGCTTAAGCTACTGAAATCCTTAAGTAAAATATTAGCTGCTTTTAGTTTATACTTATTAAAGTCTTATAAGACTAAAATAACTATAACTTAATTAAAGTTTTCTATAGATTTATAGAAAAAAGAAGTGTTATATTAGATAATAAGATATTTAGTTAGACTTCTGCTTTTTAAGTCTCAGCTGTTAGCAAGCTAGAACATAAAGATTATACCTATATATCTCAACTATATAACCTAGCTTAACTAAATAATATAACTAAAGAAGATTTACTTAATTTCATAATATTTAAGCTTATAATAATCTAGTTAAAAACATATAGAACTAACCTATTCTTATAGAAAAAGATAAAGCTATTAGATTTTAGAAAGGTTAAAAAAAAGCTTCTAAAGTCTCTTTCTAAAAAAGTCTACTTTACTATATAAGATATTAAGAACACTTTAACTATCCTAAAGAAACCCTCTTCTTTTTAAATTCACTTTAAGAGTTAATTAAACTTACTAAAAAAAGAGGTTGCAAAAGAAGATATCTTTTGTAACTAAAATAAGTAAGAAGAAAACTTAGATATTAAAATAAGAGAAAGAGTTCTTCTTAAATAAGTCTTTGCTTTTATTAATACTTTAGAATTAAAAGGAGCAAGTGAAATAGAAAGAGAAGTAATATCTAGTAAAGTTATTAAGATTCCTCTTCTAAAACTAATTCTAAAGCTATCTCTTCTAAAAGGCAACTTCTAGCTAGCTATATTCCTTAATAGCAAAAACTAAAAGTTTATTAAAGATAAGAAATTAATTAACAAACTTATCTTATATAAACTATATAGCTTAATTAGTCTATTAGTTAAAAAGGTTTATAAAATCTAGCTTAAATATAAAGAGAAGTTTATTAGAAAGATATATATATTTATAGATAATTTAAAAGAAGTTATTTATATATTTATTCTTATTAACTTTATAGATTTTACTAAAACCTTAAAGAAAAAAGCCTAATAAACTAATTAAGTTTCTAAATATAATAAAGTTATTTAAACTTAAAACTATCTAAAAGTCTTTTCAGTTGAAGCTGTTATTTCTATAGCTGTTAACTAAATAGCTTTAATAATTATTATACTATAGTTAATCTTAAAGATTGCAGTTAGAGGTGAACACTTTAATAACTACTTACTTATATAAGGTGTTATTAATACTAGCGTAAAGTTCAGTCTTATAAGCTGTTAATATATTTTAAACTATAATATTTTAATTTCTATAACTACTTTAATAATAAGAATAATAGCTAAAAGTAACCTAAAGCTGCACTTTATTAAGATATATTATATGCCTATTTAGGTTAATAACTATAAGATTATAATAACTATAATAGTTATTAACCTTAAAACTGTTAACTATAACTTGCTCTTTAGCTTTCTATTTGCTGTTTCTATTAAGCTTACTTTTAAATACTTAAAATGCTTTATTATAACTATAATAAAAGCAAAAAGCTATAGAAATAATAAAGTTAAAAAGATTAATATCTTAGTTAGCTTTATATAATTAGATTCCTTATGTTAAATTCAGCAATATTTCTCTAAATAGGAAAACTATATAAAAAACGTCTATAATGCTTCTAAAGCTGCTAAAAAGCAGCTTAAGACTAATTAAAACTTTAGCAATATATATAATAAGGTTTAAGCCTACTATATTAATACTACTATAAACTATAAAAGAGAATATCTTTTTGCTTAAAAAGAGAAGAAATTTAACCTTTTTAATTAGAAAGAAGCTATTCTTAAAACTAACTAATACTTCACTTTAATTTTACTTTTAGCAGCACTTAATATTTTGAGAACTATTGCTAAAGCAGCAGTTACTTTAATTATAGAAACTATTTAAGCTTACTTTCTAAAGAATACTAAAAGTTAATATTATCTTCCTAACGTTCTAAAGGATTAAGCGCTCTATAAGTTAGCAAAAAGAGATTTTAAGCTTAACTAAGGCTTTATTAGTATCTATATAATATATAAACATAAAGATAAGAAAATCTACTTAGTTAATAATTCACTTTTAGATAGATTTATTTCTAATAAGCAGAAAGACTAGAAAAAGATCTTAACTTAAGAAGTAGAAAGCTATTATTAACTTTCTAACTTCCTTTTTATAAGCTATATATACTTATAATTTATGCAGTTTAACTGAAACACTTATTTTACTTTTAAAAGGTTTCTAAAGCTTAAAGTTGCTTAGCTGTATTTTTTATTAAAAAAATTAAGATGTTTAAATATATCTTTATAAACTGAAAAGAAGCATTTATATAAGATTTCACAAAATATAGCTATATTAATTCTTATATAGCTCTGCTATAAAAGATTAAAACTGTTCTATATATTGCTTAGTAAGAAAAAGAAATTCCTATCTCTAAAGCCTTATAGAGTAAAGTTATTAATATGCTTAAATTATAAGTTGCATATAAAGTCCTTAAAAAATCCTATAAGTTATATAGAAACTTTTAGTTTCTTATTATTAAAAAAGATAGCAATATGAAGCTGATTAATTTATATATAAAGCTTAATAAGATTAGCATTAGAGATGCCTTTATTCTTCTAGAAGCTAATAAATTCTTAGAAAACTTTGCTGACTATAAGATTATAAGCTTTTTAAACCTGTTTTCTAGATATAACTAAGTTTTACTTAATAAGTTAAGCTGAAATCTAACTATATTTGCTATACTTTTAAAGCTATTCAAAATATATACTCTACCTTAAGAGGTAATAAATTTAGTTACTTAGTTTATAAGAGTTATAATAAGAATTCTTTATAACCTTATTCTAAGCGTTTATTAACCTTTTCTTAATAATATCTCTATTAGAAAGCTTAAAATAATATATAATAATAACTAAATAATTAAGCTTTTAGAAATATATCTATATATCTTTCAGCACTTTATAAATCTAAATATAGTTTTTTAGAATTTTAAGCTTACTAGCGCTATAATTTCTCTTAAAAAGTCTTAGATTTATTAGTCTGCTGTTAACCTTTTTAGTTATATAGTAAGCAGTAAGAGATATAAGCCTAACTAGAATAAAGTGATTAAGATTCTTAAATAAGAGAAATATAATAATATTACTGCTGTTAAAAGCCTTTTTAGTATTATTAAGTTTTATTAAGTATAAATTAAAGATTATAATACTATCTCTATCTTACTAGTGAAGCTCCTTTAAAAAGAGATATCTTTTAAGTGAAAGCTAGAATAATAAGCAGCTATAAAATCCCTTAAGCTCTATCTAATTAGCTCTCTATTGCTTTATTTAATTAATTATAAAAAAGAAGCTAGTAAAATCTATTTATTAACTAATATAAACACTAAGAGATAAAAAGCTATATTTAAGTAATACTATTAAAGCAAAAGATATATTGCTAGGTATAAAAGTAAGATCTAAATAGATGCAGCTTTTAATTATAATATAGAAAAGCTTAAGCTTTAGTTAGTCTTATTTGCTCTTAAAAAGCTTTAAAACTACCTCTATAGCATATAATTCACTTTTAAAACTAATGCAAAAGTTCTTATAGACTAAATTAATAGTATTACTTCTAACCTATCTAAAGTAGTTCTAATTTAATAGATTATATAGATTAAGATATTTAACTTTAATATTTGCTATATACTAAGTATAAAGAATAAAGCTGCAGATAGTCTTTTATAAAAACCAGCAGAGAAATCTAATATTTATAAAGCTAAATAAGAGGAAGACTTAGATGAAATAATTAATAATTCTATCTATATATTTAAAGCTAAAGAAAACTTCTAACTGAAGGCTGAAGACTTATTAAACTCTAAATAGGCTTAGTCTTAATACTTAAAGCAAATTGCTAAATATTTAGCTTTATTATTACACTTTAAGACTATCTTTTAAATTAACTTTAAGAAATTTAAATTATATACTGCAAAATATATACTTTAAAATAGTTTTCTCTTTTAAAAAGAAATAAAGTTAAACCTTATATTAAAGTAAGTAGTTAATAATAAAGAAGAGCAGAAGAAGTTAATTTAATATGCGCATACTGAAAGAGGCTACTGAGGCTGCAATATAATATATATTAAACTTTAAGAATAATATATCTAAGAGAATATATATTAAATAACAAATAATAAGATTAAAAGCTGCTTACTTTATGCTTAAGTCTAACTAAAGCAATTTAAAGACCTTTATATCTTTTTTATACCTCTAGAAATCTTATTTCAATATATTTATATTAATATCTAAAAGATTAGTAATTACTCTTTAGCTGAGGCCTATAATATGCTTACTAGATATATAAAGGCTTGTCAGCTTCTTAAGAATGTTAACTTAAAGATAATAGCTAAGTTTATTTAAAAAGATATTATCTGCTATTATAGGATTTATAGACTTCTTACTGTTAATAAAAGCTTAAAAAATAAGAGGTTTGTTAAGAAACTTAATTAAATCTATAGAGGATAACACTTTATTATTTCAGTATATAATTTAAAAGCTAATAGACTTATAAAAAAAGGCTACTAACTTCTTATTTATACCTTTATAATTTAGTTAAACTTTAGCAAAAAAAACTAAACTTTAGTTCTTTATATAGCTTTTTTTACTAACTAAATATTAGTTAGATCTTTTATAAAGTATTCTCTTTTTTATTTTATTTATAGTTATAACTTAATCACTCTAATTAAAACTAAAAGCATCACTTAGTAAGTATTAAACTAGTTAAAAGTTAGAAATGCTAAAATAGAACTTCTTTTATATATATAAACCTTTAAATAACTTAATTCTAACTAGCAGACAGCTTTTAAATATGTTGCAAAGCAGCGCTGCTAAGTTGCTAAAGACTATAACTAAAGAAATAAGTATAAAATGTAGTATAAAGAGCTATAAGTTAGAGATATTATTCTTATTTATAATATAAAGCTGTTTATTAATAAAAGCTCTTCTAGCAAGCTTAATGCATGCTAGTTAAGCCCTTTTTAGATTTAATAAATATCTTTTTAAACTTTATTCTATCTATTTAAAACCCTTACTAGAATCCTAATTGAGCAAATTGTAGCTAGCAACTACTTAAAGAAGTTTATAGTAAATAAGAATAGCTATTTAGATAATATCTTTAAAATAGAAGTTTAATTAGACCTCAAATAAGCCTTTAATAAGGTCTTTTTTGCTGCAAACTAACTTAATCTTAATGCTTTCAGCTTAGCAGAGATCTTAAACTTTAATAAGTTATTTATACTAGAAGAAGCAGAAACTGATGATTTTAATGCTATAAAAGTGCAAATTAAGCAATTATAAAAATAAAACAAAACACTATAAGCTGAAGTTAATACTTAGCAGAAAAAGAATAAAATAGTAGTAAGTATTTTTATAAAGAATAAAGAATTTAACAGCTAATATAAAGATATAAAAGAACTAAAAGATAACTAAGTTTATAAAAATTATTTATTTTTATTTATTTTTAGCAAGCAAAACATTATTTTACTTACTTTTATTTAGTTACTTTTATATTATAATTTATATTAACTATATATTTATATTGCTTCTTTTGCTTTTAATATATGTTTTTATAAAAGAAGAGGAGATATATAATAATAAAAACTAACTAAAACCTTAAAAGACTGAAAAATGCTGAAAAACTTTAAAGAAACTAATGCTACCTTCTAAAAATTTAAACTTAAGCTAAACTAATTGCTTCTCTAAGCATAATAAACAGCAGTCTCTTTCTTTTTCTTTTCATTCTCACTCTTTAATTTCACTTTTGCTATTAAAAAGCTAACTTATTTATAAAAGTTCTTACTGAAGATTTTATAAGAAACTACTTAAAAATGCTGCTATAATTTAAATTTATGCTCTAAAGCTAACTTAATAAATCAGTTAATTAATAGTCTATATATTAGTATAATTATCTTACCTTTAAGATATTTATACTTAAAATAAAGCATTATATTAATACCTCTATCCTCTTTATAAAGAGTGCTATTAGAAATACTTTTCTTTCTATTGCTTTTTTTAATAAACCTAATCTAATTAATAGTCTTCTAGTTATAATTAAGCTTATATAAGTATAAAGAGCTTTTCTTATAATAGATATAGTTAGAATAAGCTTCTTTCTATTTAGTTTAATAGAAAACACACTCTTAAAAGGAAATAGATATAGCAACTTAATAGCTACTCTATTTAGTCTTAAAAGATATCTTTACTTAATATTTAAAGCATTTATTATATAGAAAGAGATTTTAAATGCTATATATATAAATTAGCAAGGCTTTAACTGCTTTTAACCTATTTATCTTTTAGTATAGCTATCTCTAAAAGCTAATATAATCTTCTGCAATATAAACCTCTCTTATGAAAAATAGAAACCTATTTAGTACTTCTCTCTTATTAATCAGCTCTATATATATTATTAAGAACTTAGTAAGCAAATGCTAAAACCTTAGAGCAACTCTTTTAGCTCTTTTATTAATAGTAATCTTATAGATAAAGCTTATTTTATATTAAATCTAGGTGATAGAACCTTTAATAGAAGTTTAAAAAAGGAAAAGAGAAGCTTATATATAGGTTAATAGTAGTTTAAACAGCCTTAAAAAGATAACTTATTATAATTAACAGCAGTATAATAAGTTTGAATAGATAAACAGTTTCTTTCTTATTTTTATAATTTGCAGAAGCTAGTATAAAAGAGAAGAGAAAGAGCTTATATACTTAGTTTAAAATAATAATATAAGAGTAACCTATATTAATTTTAATATTTATAATTATACTGCTTAGAAGTGGTCTAGTTATTATTATGAAGCATTAGTTAGACTAAAGATTATAAAAGATGATATGTTGAGAGGAAGAAAGAAGAGATATAGTTAAGCAGAAGAGATATACTCTTTTATATCTAACTAAAAAAGTGATTAACACTAAAAACAGCAGCTGCAGCAACCTAAAAACTTATTCACTATAGCAACCTATTAATAGAACAAAAAGAAACAGTTTAAAGAGCTTTTCACTATAAATCTAAAGTTAACTAAACTAAAAAGAATATATTTATTTAAGTTTTAACAGTAAGAGTAAAGCAGATATATTAATTTAAATGCTGCTATCTATAAAAAGGAGCATTTAACCTTAAAGCAACTTATAAATAGATTATAAAAAACTCTCAACTCTTTTATAACTACTATATTAACTTTTCTCTTAAAAATATATCACTATAAGCCTAACTAAGCATTTAGTAACTATATTTAACTTTAGTTACTTTTATACTACTGAATTTCGCTAGTTACTTTTCCTTTCTCTATTTATAACCTTTAATACTTAATTTCACTTTTAAAAAATTATTAAATGCCTTTTGATAACTATATTAATCTCACTTTTGAAAAACCACTTTATATAACTAACTAGCTCTTTCTTTATCTAAGAACTATATTTTTAGAAAAAATATTAACTGCTAGCGCTAAATTCACCTTTTTTATATTTATAAAAGGAGGCACTTTAACCTATTAACCTTCTACTAAATATCTTTATATATCTATATATAATAACTACTCTACCTTAATAACTACTTTTATATTTAACTTTAACATTTCAATTAAGTCTAACTATCACTTATATATCTTAAAAATCATACCTTTTTCCCTCCTACTTACTTTTACTAACTTTTAATAAAAATCGTTAGCATTGCAATTAACACCTTTTTACCTACTGTAAATCTACCTTCTTAACTTTTTCCTTCCTTTTAAGATATCTAATTACTACAACCTGAATAAATAGCAATATAAGCTTGTTCAGCTAACTTTATATATCTAAAACTTAATAACTCTTTCTCTAAACTACTATAAAACTTCATATAATATCTCACTAAACTACTCTTACTACCTCTTAATCTTCCTCTTCTAAAGACTATAATCCTAAGTCTTAAAAAGCTTATAAAACTATATAAGATGTTAATTAGATTAATAGTATTAAGCAAAAGCTTATAATTTATATTCTACACCTTTATAAAAACTAATTAGTTTTTCAAAATGAGACTTTATAAGTAGTAAATATAGCTGCTTTAACTCTATAAAGAAAACAGCTTCTTCAGCCTTTTGATTTCTATTTTAACTGCTTTAGTGTAGTAAACACTAAGCTAAATAAAACTAAATATATTTAGCTTATATAATCTAACAAAAAACTTCTTAAAATTGTTTTTAAAACAGCAGAGCTTATTAAGTCTTCTATTATACCTTATAAGCCTTATAGAGCGCTTAAGCTTAGTTAAAATAGATCTTTCTTAGCATCTAAATAGATGTAAATTAATAATAACCTCACTAATATAACTCTAATTAAACGCTAGTGAAATAAATTCTCTTGCAATAATAATAAAAACTTAACTTAAGAAATCTAAAAGCAAAGCATATAGATAAAAGTTCTTTTTAACTTCTATAATATATTTAAGTTCTTTTATTAAAGCAATCCTCTTTTAGAAAGCTATATTAAAGCAGCTTATAACTTAACTATTAGAGATATTATTAAAGAGTAATATATAAGGGTTTTTATTATCTAAGTTTCCTTCTATAAAGACCTTAAAGTGAAGCACTATAAAGTTCTAGCTAATAAGCTTGCTTTATGCAATTTTATTATTTTCTTATAATATAATAATAGAGGAAAATATATAAGCCTGATTGTTAATTAAAGAAATAGCTTATATTTCTATTCAGATAGTATATAGAATATTACTAATAATAGCAACTTAAGCAAGTTAGAAACCTCTTTTAAAACTATAGTTAAGCTGGTTTGCAATTAGTATAAAATCTATAAAGTATTAGTAGAAACTTAAAAGCTTATTAATTATGCTTCTTTTATTATTCTTTAGCTTTAAATTAAATTAAAAGAAGATTTATAAAAGTGTAGTCTTTATATTGTAAACTTTATTAGATATATTATTTAATAAGGCATTTTTAGTATTAAAGCTTTATATTTAGAAGCTGCTGCTAAAGCTTAAAAAGCTAACTTAAATCTTTATAAAAACCTTTTTAACTACTAAGTTAAACTTATTACTGAAGAATTTAGCCTCTATATTTTGCTTAAAAGCTTAAAGCTAAAACTTAAAACTAGATTTAAAAACTAGCTAAAAGCTTTAAAGGAAAAGAAGCAAAAAGAATAATAAGAAGATAGAGGAAATGCTAGCTCTAGAGAGGCTATACCTAACTAGATATTAGTTGCTTAAGAGTTAATTAAAGTTAAAGCTGAAGATCTAGCTCTTCTAAAGGAAACTAATAAAACAGAAAATATAATCTATAATAATAACCCCAATCTTACAATTTTTATTATTAATATAAAAAGAAAAAACTGCTTTAGAGAAGTATTAAATAAAGTTAAAAATATATAAGTTAAAATAGAGAATAAGTAAAGAGAACTTTGCTGTGATAAGATTAAAAGAAAAGTCAGAAGACTTAAGTTGCTTAAAGCAAATAGACCTAGCAACTTAACTCTAAAGCAATTCTTTATTACTTAAAACAACCTAATTAAAGATATAGCTTAAGCTATATAACTTTAGAATACTTTCTTAATTCTAATTATATTAAAAAGATAGATAGTACTTAATATATAGCAAGCTAAAGAGATCTAAAAAGAAGACTGCAATTAAGTCTATATTAAAAAAAAATTAGCAGAAAGACTGACTATTAGCTAGAATAGTAGAAGATATAAATTAAAAGCTAAAAAGCAAATTAAGTATATAAAGTAAAGTTAATTAAGTCTTCTTCTCTTTAGTATATAAAAGACTTAAAGAGATATATAAAAGGAAATAGAATTTTTAAAATTTTTAGCAATTTTAACTTAAAAGCAAAAAATTAAATAGGCTTTTTTATAAGCATTAGGCGTTATTATAAGAAGAAAAAGCTTATATAAGTAGATAGAAGCTTAGTTAGCTTATAAAAAAAAAACTAAGCAGATAAGTAAGAAATATATTTATTTTTATACTTTTTTTTTATTTCTCTTAATAACTTTAGTAATCAATTCTTTAAAACAGCCTATAAGATTTTTCAACTTAACCTATAGCAAAAGTCTACTAAATCCCACTTTTCAGTAATTAAATAAAAATAGGTGTTTTTAAGCTCTTCTAGCTCTAATTAAGCCTGCTTTTTATCTTTCTTATTATTTTTATTAATCTCTGCTATACCTCTTAGATTATTTAAAACTAAAATAGAGCAGAATACTATAAGGATAATATTACTAAACTTCTTCTCAGCAGCTTATTTTCTACTAAAGGATTATATAACTAGAGGGATAAAAAGAATAGAAGTTATAGATAAAGCATAACTTAGTTAGGCTTATATTTATATATTTATCTATATATCTCTTTTAGTTGTGAAGAAATCAATATATAAGTGCTTAAGAATTTTTCAAGAGATTTTCGCCTGAAGTAAAGTGCCTAGCATATCTAATAAGTTTTCTCTCTTGCCCTATTGTATTATATATCTTAATAGCAATAAGCTAATGCTTTATATTATTAATAGTACTATTAGCTTTAATGCAGCTTGTTTTCTTAAAGATCTATTTGCTTAGTATATTTAAGAGGCTTTATATATATATTAGATTGATATATACTAAGGCCTTTTAGACTTTATTATTATAGATGCTAGTATTAACTTCTGCAGTTATAAATTTAAGTATGCTGCCTGCATTTTAGTAATTATTATTAAAGAAGTTTCTATTAAAGTTTACTATAGTATTAGTAAAGTTAAATATTACTATACTACTTTATACTATACTTATAATATTATTTATACTGAAGACCTTTTTATTTCCTATAAATAAGCTCTATAGATAACTATTAAAACTATTAATAATACTGCTAAACTTAATAGTTTGATTTTAACTCTGCTTATCTTTAATGCTTACCTTTAAGTAACTAAAGATTTAGTGCTATCTCTAGGTATTATTAAGCGTTAAGAAGCTATGCAAAAGGCTATTAATAAACTCTGCTATATATATACTAAGTGCTAAATCTTAGATGCCTTCACCTTCTATAACAGTTTAAATATATTATTAATACTAGCTTTCCTATTGCAGTTAAATATTCTTATATAGCGTGAAAATAAAGGTTAAGCTAGCTTATATAAGCTTCTCTCTATTAATAAAGAGGATTATATATTTAACCTACTTTATAAGCTAAAAACATTCTAATTAACCTATATTAAGTCTTTTTATAATAACTTAGATAAAGATATTATTAACACTAATTCTCTACTAAACACCTCTAAGGTATTAGCAATACTAATAAAAGAAGATTAAGAAGGATTGCTAGTGCTGCTGCTGCTGCTATACTGATATAACTAGCCTTATAAGAGAGAAGAACGCTTAAGACTACCTCTAGATAAGCTGCACTAAAGTTTATAAAGATGAATACTTATAGCAAAAACAGTTAATATTAACTCTACTTTTAGCATAAACTTCACACTAGAGGTTAATAATATTAATATTGCTGCTATATTCTTTGCTGCTAATAAAGTCTTTTTAATTAATAAGAAATATATTAATTTTAACTTAGCTATATAGCTTTATAAGGCAGGTAAAATTAATATGCTTAGCTGCCCTTTTAAGCAATCTAATAAGGCTAAAGTTAAAAGACTTATTAATTAAAGCGTCTTTAAGATAGTTATATATAACTCTATTAAGCATATAAATATCTATATCTTCTGATTGCAAATAGTTAATAAGATTAAAAGTAAGAATATTAATAAGCCTTATAAGAAGTCCTACTTTATTATCTAAAGATATGCTGATAATAGTAAGAAAGTGATTTTAATATAATCTCTAATAATATAGTATATAAGCTAACACTTTATCCTTACTATTACACTATAGTTACTACTCTCTAATAAGATCTTCTAGCTTTATAATATAATATAAATATATATCTAGTCAGTAATAAAGCTTAATAAGATAATCTTTATATATTTGCCTATCTAAATTTATAACTAGTATTTAAAAGGTACTATTATAAGAGTTATTAAGCTGCTCTATAGCATTACTAAGGCTAGTACCTACTAGTAAGCTATCTATAGCTATCACTATAGAGAAGTTCTCTAGATAGTTATTTTAAGCTATAATTCCTACCTTCTAATTCTTTCTACTGTTAACTTTAACTTTGCAGTTATTAGTATACAAACTGATAACATTTTAAGCTTTATTAATATTAGTTTCTTAGCTTATAAAGATAAAGCTTTAACTAAGGCTTTATTTACAGCAAAAGCTAAGTAATAACTTACTATTAACTAACTACTAACATTCAACAGCAGTATTATTAGCATCAATAAGTTAGGAATTATTATTCTCTGCTAGAAAGGCTAAAGCAAAAAGCTTGCCTTTATCAACACTAATACTGCTCTGAATGCTATTAAGAAGCAATATATTAAGCAATATATATATAAGGCGTATATTATATCAATCTGCTAACCTAAAGTATGCTATAATCTATTAACTGCTACTTAACACTAAGACCCTTCATCTGATAATATTAAGGCCTTTAATGCATAACTATAGTAGCAGATAGCTTCACTAGCATAAGAATTAACGTTTATACCTATTAACTTATTAACTGCTAAGCTTTTTATCTTTATTAATAGCTTATTTGCTAATAATACTAACTTAATATTACAGCTCAACTTTACTATTATTTTCACTAATAAAACTCTTTTTAATAAAAATAAGTTTATAATTAATAGTAATATTATCTACTTCAGTTTAATAAAAAGTAAATAAGTCACTTAAAGCATACTAGCCTCTAAGGTTTATAGTATAGTTATTAGCATCAATATAGCTTATATTATCTCTATAACCTTCTAAATAATTGCTAAATAGCTTAGCTTATTTCTAATATCTATTATTATCTATATTAACTTATACTTATTATATAAATACTTTATTAAGCTGAATATTATAAAGGAGAAGCATTTAATAATTAATATTATAGCTCTATAGTAGTTATATAAGCGCTGCAAGCTATACAAAATATAATAAATTAACAGCAATAATAACCTTACTAACGCCTTTACTAAAATAAATCTTAACTAATGCTTTATATACTTCTTTAATATAAACTTAATAATAATATAAATAGAAGGATAGGTTATATAAGCTTAAGCAGCATTAATTGCTGTTGCTAGCTTAAGGCAGAATTAAGTAATAGTTATAGAGCAACTGCTACAGCAGGAGTTATAAGTAATTATTAAGCAATTGCTATAATTGCTAGCAATTGCTGCTTTTTATGTTATATATTATTTAATAACTTCTTTTCAAATTATACTATAGTTATTATTAACTGTATTAATGCTAGCAAAAAGAGAAAGTTGCTAATGTTAGCAACGCCAGCCTATCGCAGCATTAATTAAGCTGGGCGCGCCTTATATAATCAGCAATTATATAAGGCGCCAGCCTCTGCAATCAACACAGCAATTGCAGCTGCTGCTTCTAACGCAGTTAACCTTATCTATATCACTATTAATACAGTTAATATAATATGATATTTGCTGCCTATAGTGCCTTACCAGCTAGCTAGTCCTATAAGACTAATAATAAAAGTAGTTATTAAAGCAGAGCAGTTATTATATATAGATATATAAAGATGTTTAATAGAAGGTTAGTAAGTTAAAATGCTTCTTTTTATAGATATAAGAAAAGTGAATTTAGTATTAATAGTTAATATTTCTTCTAAAAATGTAGTTTTTAAGTGAGGAAAAAGCTAGTTAGTTATATAAAGTGGTTTTTTAAAAGTAAAATTAATATAATTATTAAAAGCATTTAATAATTTTTTAAAAGTGAAATTAGATGCTAAAAGTTATAAATAGAAGAAGAAAGAGTAACTAGTGAAATTTAATAATATAGAAGTAATTAAAGTTAAATATAGTTACTAAATGCTTAGTTAGATTTATAGTAATATATTTTTAAAAGAAAAGTTAATATAGTAGTTATAAAAGAGTTAAAGGTTTTTTATAATCTATTTATAAGTTATTTTAAGGTTAAATACTTCTTTTTATAGATAGTAGCATTTAAATTAATATATCTGCTTTGCTTTTGCTGTTTAAACTTAAATAAATATGTTCTTTTTAGTTTAGTTAACTTTAGATTTAAAGTGAAAGGCTTTTTAAATTGTTTTTTATCTTATTAATAGATTGCTGCAGTAAATAAGCTTTTACGTTATTATAACTGCTGTTTTTAATATTAACTACCTCTCTAGTTAGATATAAAAAGGTGTGTTTCTTCTGTTTAGCTATAACTTCTCTTTTTTTCTCTTAATATATTAACTTTTATATTTCTTAGTTTAATTAATTTCTTATAATAACAGTTAAACTTTCTTAAGTTATATAATATATATAGTTATAGATATTAAAATTAACTTTAGTTATTTTATACTACTGCTTAGAATGCTTTATATAAGCTTTTCTTTTTCTCTTTTATTCTTACTGCTGCTATTAATAAGCTAAGCAAAAATAGTAAGTTTTATTTATATTGAATTATTATAACTACTTTAGTTATAATAAGTTAATTTTAGCTTTAATTAAGTTAATTACTAACTTATTTATAAGCTTTTCTTTTTCTCTTATAAACTTTAATTAAAAGTTTTATTAGTTTAATCTAATATAAACTTAGATTTATAAATAGATTTAATATCTAAAATTACACTAAAGCTATAATAAAACAGTTTTAAAAGTTGCTTTTGAAGTTTTCTATTATATATATAGCTCTAACTAAAAAGCAAAAAGTATTTCCTAGCTAACTGTTTTTTATATATAAAGTTTATATCACTAAAAGCTATTTTAATCTTTAAAAGCAGTTATACTAGAAGTTAAACAGATTAGAAGCAGTTAAAGCTTTATTAATATATATATATAATAACTGCAACTTTTATCTTTATAATAAATGCTTTAAGTAATAGGCTAAAATATCTTTAAAAGTTACTAAAAGTAGTTAGATAGTTATAATAGCTTTACTATTCTAAAAGTATATTTTCTATTAAACTAAATAAAAAGAAAGCTTATTCTAATTATATCTACTATAAGAAAGGCTTATTATACTTATATAAAGCTAACTATAATAAAGAGAAAATAGAATAAGTTAGATATATTAAAAAAAGTATTTTATAAAAGAATATTTCTAATAGTATATTTTATAAAGATAATAGAAGAGTTAAGTTCTTTTTTAATACTTAATTAGATTTTCTTTTAAGTGAGAAGATTAAAGAGAATTATAAAAAGTTTCTTAATTAAATAAATAATTTAAATAAAGAGTTTAAGTTTAATAAGAATAGAAATATTCTGCTTATTAAGCTTTTGATAATAACTTAAACTATAATTAAATAGATAAGCTATTTAAAAGTAGAGAAAGAGGCTTTATATATATAATAGAAGTGTAGTATAGTTTTTAGTAATAGCAGCTTTTAGTGAAATATTTAGACTAGTTTAAATTTAAATTTTTTAGAGTTAGTATTAGTTTCTTTTAAGTTTTTTAGCATTTTTCAGTCTTTTAAAGTTTTAGTTAGTTTTTATTATTATATATCTTCTCTTCTTTTATAAAAATATATATTAAAAGCAAAAAAAGCAATATAAATATATAGTTAATATGAATTATAATATAAAGGTAACTAAATATAAATAAGTAAAATATTAGTTTGCTTGCTAAAAATAGATAGAAATTAATAAATTCTATAATTTAGCTGTTTTTTAGCTTCTCTATATCTTTATACTAGCTGTTAAACTTTTTGTTTTTAATAAGAATGCTTACTACTATTTTATTCTTTTTTTACTAAATATTAATTTCAGTTTATAAAGTTTTATTTTATTTTTATAGTTGCTTAATTTATATTTTTATAATATTAATATTATTAATTTCTATTTCTTTTAGTATAGATATCTTATTAAAGTTTAAAATCTCTATTAAGCTAGGCATATTAAGATCTAGTTAATTTGCTATAGAGAAGACTTTACTGAGAGCTTTCTTAAGGTTTAATTAGACTTCTATTTTAGAGATATTATTTAGGTAGCTATTTTTATTTACTATAAATTTCTTTAAGCAGTTATTAGCTATTATTTGCTTAATTAGAAGTTTAATAAGTATTTTAAATAAATAAAATAAAATTTAAAGAGATATTTGCTGAATTTAAAAAAAATCTAGCTATTATATATTAAGCTTACTAGAAAAACTTTTATTAATAAATAGCTTTATATTATATATAAGAATAATATTGCTAATTTATAGTTATTTATATTGCATTTTATATTTATTTCTCTAATTATAGTTTTTAGTAACTTAATAATATTATTTTGCTATATACTTAAAAGTAATATGCTAATTTAAATTAAGGTATTTAAATATCTATATATAGAAGAGAAGCTTAACTTTAGTATTAATAACTTTTAATTAGTTTAAAACTTACTAAGTAATGCTTTTCATTTTAATTAGAGTGATAGAGTTATATCTATAGATAAAGTAAAAAGAGGAATATCTTATAGAAGATCTAATAGATATTTAATTAGTAAATAAAGCTATATAAAGAACTAAAGTTTAATTCTTTTTGCTAAAGTCTAATTAAGTTATAAAAGTATAAATAAAAAGTTAGTAGCTTTTTTTTATAAGTCTATTAGCTTTTAAATTATATATTGAAATAATAAAATGTTATTTTCTATAGATTTAATTAAGTTTCTTAATAAACCTCTTATTTTCTAAGCTTCTGTTAATAATAAGAAGTCTATAAATCTTATAACAGCAGATAATATCTTCTCAAATAAACTTAGCTATTATTTTTAAGTTAATATTCTTAAAAAGCTAATAAGCTTTTATATATTTAGTAAGTATATTATAAGCTTTAGCTAAAAAGTAATTGCTAATCTTTTAGATATTAATATAGATATATTAAAATAAGATCTCTAGAAGTATAGAAAAGGTATAAAGGTCTTTAAATTGCTTTAGTTAGACTTAAGTATAAAGTAAGCAGCTTTTAATTTTATTACTTATTATTTAATATATATTTTCTCAGATATATTATTTTTAAAGTTTAATATATATTATATTGCAGCTTTAATAGCTTCTTTAAGTATAAATATACTAAATTAACTTCTTCTGCTCTTTTTTATTATTAACTATTTATTTTAATATAAGGTTTAATTTATTTCTTTTTAAAAAAGAAAACTATCTTAAAATATATACTTTACAGTATATAATTTAAATTTCTTAAAGTTAATCTAAAAGATAGACTTAAGGTGTAATAATAAAGCTAAATATTTAGCAATTTGCTTTAAGTGTTAAGATTAAGCTTATTTAAAGCTTAATAAGTCTTCTACTTTTAGTTAGAGGTTTTCTTTAGCTTTAAGTATATAGATAGAATTATTAATTATTTTATTTAAATCTTTCTCTTATTTAGCTTTATAAATATTAAATTCCTCTACTAGTTTTTATAAAAAACTATCTACAGCTCTATTCTTTATGCCTAATATATAGCAAATATTAAAGTTAAATATCTTAATCTATATAATCTATTAAGTTAGAACTATTTTAAATAAGTTAAAAGTAATACTATTAATTTAATCTATAAGAACTTTTATATTAGTTTTAAAAGTGAATTATATGCTATAGAGGTAGTTTTAAAGCTTTTTAAAAGTAAGTAAAACTAACTGAAGCTTAAGTTTTTCTATATTATAATTAAAAGCTATATCTATTTAAATCCTACTCTTATACCTAGCAATATATCTTTTACTTTAATAGTATTGCTTAAATATAGCTTTCTATTTCTTAATGCTTATATTAGTTAATAAGTAGATTTCACTAGCTTCTTCTTTATAATTAATTAAGTGAAGTAGTAGAGAGCTAATTAGATAAAGCTTAAGAGATTCTATAGCTGCTTATTATTCTAGCTTCTATTTAAAAGATATTTCTTTTTAAAAAAGCTTTATTAGTAAAATAGAGATAATACTGCAATTTTTAATTTATACTTAATAGAACTTTATAATATTAAGAAGGCTTTTAATAGTAGTAATATTATTATACTTCTCTTATTTAAAAATTTTAATTATTTTATTTTAATTAAGCTTATATTTTCTACTGCTTACTATATAATTAAAGAGGTTAACAGCAAGTTAGTAAATTTAAGATTTTTTAAGGGAAATTATAGCACTAATAAGCTTAAGATTCTAAAAAACTATATTTAGATTTATAAAGTGCTTAAAGATATATAGATATACTTCTAAAAGCTTAATTATTTAGTTATTATTATATATTATTCTAAGCCTAAGAATAGAGATATTATTAAGAAAATATTAATAAACGCTTAAAATAAGGTTATAAAGAATTCTTATTATAACTTTTATAAACTAAGTAATTAAATTTATTGCCTTTTAAAGTAGAATATATATTTTAAATAGCTTTAGAGGTATAATAAATATAGTTAAGTTTTAGCTTAACTTATTAAGTGAAACTTAGTTATATTTAGAAAATAGATCTAAAAGGCTTATAATTTTATAGTTAGCAAAGTCTTTTAAGAATTTATTAGCTTTTAGAAAAATAAAGGCATTTCTAATACTAATCTTATTAAGCTTTATATATAAATTAATCAGCTTTATATTACTATTTTTTTTAGTAATAAAGAACTAAAAGTTTCTATATAATCTATAGGATTTTTTGAAGACTTTATATATAACTTATAATTTAAGCATATTAATAACTTTACTCTATAAGGCTTTAAAAATAAGAATTTCTTTTTTTTGCTAAGTAATATATAGAATAGTTTTAATCTTCTATAGTAAGGCTATATAAAGATTAATATAGCTGCATTCTGTAAAATCTTATATAAATACTCTTTCTCAGTTTATAAAGATATATTTAAGCATTTTAATCTCTTTTAGCAAAAAGTATAGCTAAGCAACTTTAAGCTTTAAAAACCTTTTAAGAGTAAAGTAAATGCTTTAATTAAATTATGCAAATTATAAGTATATATAGCTTATAAAAGAGAAGTTAGAAAGTTAATAATAGCTTTTTACTTTTTAAGTTAAGATCTTTTTTTAGTCTTTTTGCTTATTAGAAATAGATCTATTTAAAGGTAAATTATTAATTAAGTAGATTTTTTTATCTTTATATTTATATATTATATAGATATTAATAAAGCTTTAATTAGGCTTAAAATCTCTTTTTGTTAACTTATAAAGCATTTAATCTTTTAGAATATTAAGAAGATAATATTAACTTTTAGTATTCTTTAGAAAGCAAGCTTAAATAGTTTCTATAATTAGAATAACTGCTGCTTTAGCAATAGTTCTCAAAATATTAAGTGCTGCTAAAAGTAAAATTAAAGTGAAGTATTAGTTAGTTTTAAGAATAGCTTCTTTCTAATTAAAAAGGTTAAATTTCTTCTCTTTTTAAGCAAAAAGATATTCTCTTTTATAGTTTATAGTAGTATTAATATAGCAAGCTTAAACCTTATTATATATATTATTAAGGTTTTAATTAGTTTTAAGCTGCTTTTTAGCAGCTTTAGAAGTATTATAGATGTTTTTTATATAGTTTTCCTATTTAGAGAAGTATTATTAAATTTAATATAAGAAATCTAATTGTATAAAGCTGACTAAAATATTAATCTTTCTAACTTTATTGCTTTTGCAGTTTTTTGCCTTTATTATAGCTGTAATAAAGCGTTTTAAATACTTAAAAGTAAGCTTAATAGAAACAGCAAATAGAAAGCTAAAGAGTAAGTTATAATTAACAGTTTTAAAGTTAATAACTATTATAGTTATTATAATTTTATAGTTATTAACTTAAATAGATATATAATATGCTCTAATAAAGTATAGCTTTAAGTCACTTTTAGCTATTATTCTTATTATTAAAGTAGTTATAGAAATTAAAATATTATAGTTTAAAACATATTAATAGCTTATAAGACTGAACTCTATATTAGTGTTAATAATGCTCTATATAAGTAAGTAATTATTAAGGTATTTACTTCTAACTATGATTTTTAAGATTAACTATAGTGTAATAATTATTAGAGCTATTTAGTTAACAGCTATAGAAATAACAGCTTTAACTAAAAAGACTTTTAAATAGTTTTAAGTTTAAATAACTTTATTATATTTAGAAACTTAATTAGTTTATTAAGCTTTTTTCTTTAAGGTTTTAATAAAATCTATAAAGTTAGTAAGAATAGATATATAAATAACTTCTTTTAAATTATCTGTAAATATATATATTTTTCTAATAAACTCTTCTCTATACTTAAGCTAGATTTTATAAACCTTTTTAATTAGTAAACTAATTAAGCTATATAGTTTATATAAAATAGGTTTATTAATTAATTCTTTATTTTTAATAAACTTTTAGTTCTTATTATTAAAAAATATAGCTAGCTAGAAGTTGCTTTTTAGAAGAGATAGCTTTAGAATTAGTTTTAAAAGAAAAATCTTAATAACTTCACTAGATATTACTTCTCTTTCTGTTTCACTTGCTCTTTTTAGTTTTAAGGTATTAGCAGAAGTAGAGACTTATTTAAAAAGAATTCCCTCTCTTATTTTAATATTTAAGTTTTCTTTTTATTTATTTTAGTTATAAGAGATATTTTCTTTTGTAACCTCTTTTTTTAATAAGTTTAATTAACTTTTAGAGTAAATTTAAAATAAAAAAAGGTTTCTTCAAAATAATTAAAATGTTCTTAATATTTTATATAGTGAAATAGACTTTTTTAAAAAGAGACTTTAAAAGCTTCTTTTTAACTTTTTTAAGATTTAATAGTTTTATCTTTTTCTATAAGAATAAGTTAGTTCTATATATTTTTAACTAAGTTATTATAAGCTTAGATATTATAAAATTAAATAAATCTTCTTTAGTTATATTATCTAGTTAAGCTAAGTTATATAGTTAAGATATATAGATATAATTTTTATATTTCAGCTTGCTAACAGCTAAAACTTAAAAAGCAAAAGCCTAACTAAATATCTTATTATCTAATATAATACTTCTTTCTTTTATAAATCTATAAGAAACTTTAATTAAGTTATAGTTATTTTAGTTTTATAAAACTTTAATAAGTATAAACTAAAAGCAGCTAATATTCTGCTTAAAGATTTTAATAGCTTAAGCTTTTATAGCTTTATAATTATTCTAATTTTTAAAGTAAGTAATAATAGCTTTTTAGTTAAGTTTGCCTTTTTATCTTAATAAGGCAATAATTATTTAAAAGATAAAAAACTTATTATTTTAAGATCTATAGGAATAATACCTTTAAAAGTATTAGATTAAGCTACTTCTCTTATCAGCTATCTTTTGAAAATAACAGCCCTCTTTAAAGTTATAATCTATATAGCTTATATATTAGCACTAACTATATAGTTTATAAAGAAAAAGCTTAAGGTTTTCTTTATTAACTTTAACTAAATAGACTGAAGTTAACTAATAATCTTCTGCAGCTAGAGAGAAATATATAATCCTTCTAATAAAGATTTTCTAGTTATTTATTATCTTTACTAAATCAGAAAGCTGTTAGTTTAAAAGTTAGTTCTAAAGACTTTTAATATTTTAATTAAACTTAGCTTTATTTTTTTTAGTTTATAGAGAAGGGAAAGCTTCTCTTTTTAAAGCTTTTAGAAGTATAGCAAATAGAATATAAATAGAGATAGCAATCTAAAAGGTTTATTTCTAAGTAGCTTTAAAGCTAAGCTAATTTATTAAGTTAACTTTAAACTTATTAAAATCCTCTTTTTTAAATAGCTTATAGATATTAATTTCTATAAATAAAGCTATTCTATTTAAAGCTAACTAATTAAATTTTAATGCAGTTATTTAGATAATTTAAAAGCTAGTTATAATATTAAGGTTATATCTTATAGCTTTAGTTTAAATATTATTAATCTTTTATAAGAACTATATTGCTGCTTTATAGTTTAAATTATTAATTATTAATATTAAAGAAATAATCTAGCTAATTTAGTTATCTAAAAGATTTTAGTAATCTTTATTTATAGCTTTATATTGCTAAATTAAATACTCTTTTGCTTATAGCTAAATCTTATTAATAAGTTAAGCTTAGTTATTAGCTTAAAAAGATATATCTATATAAAAAAAGTTACTTAATACTTTAAAAGTATTAATAATATTTACTGCTTCTGCTGCAGCTTTATAGCTTTTAATAAAGTCTAAAATGTTATTTTCTATAAAGAAAGGTGCTTTAGTTATATCTAGCTGTAGCATTTTAAATCTTTAGAGTTTTAAGCTATATAATCTAAAGACGTTTTATTAAGATTTAGTAAAATTTAAACAGCTTTATATTGCTTTTTGTTTAAAGAATCCTCTTTAAGTATCTTATTTATACTAGAAGTGCTGCTCTCAGAAGCTATTACTTTAAAGACTTTAGCTTCTATAATTACTTTAGAACTTTAGTTTAAGTTAGAGATTAAGAGAGGTCTTTTTTGCTAAGGTTAATAAAAAGAAAGATCTATAAAAAGACTTACTGAAGTATTACTAATAATTAGATTAGCTTTATTATCTATTATTTCTAGTTTAAGTTATTTATTTTAAGCTAGAGTTAAGGTTTTTAGAGCTTTAAAGTCTAGTAATATTATTCTGAAAAGGTAATAAGTAAATTAACAGAAGAAGAAGTAAGAGAAAGACTTTCTGAAGAAAGCTGAAGTGAAAAGATTATATAAAACTTAAGAAAAGCTAATAATTTATTAACAAAAAGAGCAATAAAAGAATTCTTATAATATAAGTTTAAAAAGATAATAAAAAGTAAGAGAAGAAATAAAAAAGAAAAGAGAGATTTTAGCTATTATTTCTGCTTTTATTTATTTTTTTTATCTAAAAAATATATCTATATTTATTATTTTTTCTCTTTTCTATTATCTTAATAGTAAGGTTATTTTATACTTTAGACTTATTTCTCTTCTTTTTATAGAGAAAGACTAGCTGTTATTAGTAATATCTTTTATAATTTCACTCTATAGTACTTCTCTTTTATAAGTTAAACTTAAGATTTAATTAAATCTATAGTTAAACTATATTATTAACTATAGATTTTAAGAAATATATTTTAAGCTAGCTGTTTATTTGCTATCTAAGAGAATATAAAAGGAAAGTAATAAAAGAGATATATATATCTTCTTTTCTTTAGAGTTAATATAGAATTATTTTTAGAAAGAAAAAACACCTTTAGTTAGACTTAAAAAATATTTCTTTTTTTTTTAAAAAAAGTTAGTATAATTATAATATTTTCCCTCTTTAGCTTCTTATGCTTTTACACTTATAATAGCTTTTAATTTAAGAAAACTAATATTTAATATTTTTATATATAGATGCAACTTAGATCTTAAGTTTTTAAGCTTTCTTAATATTTCTTCTTATTAGTTAATATATTATTAGAAACTTTCTAATAAGTTTAATTAAAGAGAAGTTTCTTAAAATAAATTAATTAGTTTTATCTTTTTTAAGATTTATAAAAAGGGCAAAATAAATTTAATTGCTTTTATAACTTTAGCTTTTAGAAGTAAAAGGGAATTAGTTTAGCTTATTTTAGTTATCTTTAGATTATTATTATAGCAGCTAATTAGCAATATAATATATAATGATTTTAAATAAGCAGATAATAAGCTAATAAGGGGGATTAACTGAACTTTTATAGAACTTTACTTACTCTTTTTTGCTTTATTAAATACTTTTTTTCTTAAGGTCTTTTAGATTTTTATAAACTTAATTAATATTTAATTTTAAATGCTTAAGCTGCTACTTTTCACTTTAAAAAAATAGAAGTTAAAAAAAATATTAACTAAATTTCTTTTAATATAATATTATTTAAATTATTTTTTCTTCTAAGTTTTTTCTTATTTTAGTTAAATAGAGCAATATAAAATAATTATAAAAGAGATCTTTTATAGCAGTTTAATTTATTCTTTTAAGCTAGTTATTAATTTTATAATAAAATAAAAGAGAAAACCTATTAGATATACTAAACACTCTACTTTAAGTAAAAATCTCTTAAAACATTCCTAAGTATTTATATATTAATTCTTTTACAGCTAAAAGAAATATATAAATAAATATATAAATATAAGCTTAATTAAATTATATTTTATTTATAACTTTTATTTTTTTTATTTTTCTAGTTATATAATCCTTTAAGAGAAAATAAACTACTAAAAAGAAATTTAATAGTATTATCTCTATAATATTCTGCTCTATTTTAGTTTTAAATAATCTAAAAAGTATAATAAAGATTAATAAAAATAATAAAGAAGATAAAAAGCAAACTTAACTAGAGCTAAAAAAGCTTAAAAACACCTATTTTTATTTAATTACTAAAAAGTAGGATTTAATAGACTTTTGCTATAGATTAAGTTAAAAAATCTTATAAGCTGTCTTAAAGAATTAATTACTGAAGTTATTAAGAAGAACAAAAAAAGTATAAAAATAAGTATGTTTTTTGCTTATCTGTTTAGTCTTTTTTCATTATAGGCTGACTAAGCTTCTGTCTACTTATATAAGCTATTTCCTCCTGTGATAACGCCTAATGCTTATAAAAACGCCTATCTGATTCCTTGCCTCTAAGTCAAAAGTGTCAAAAATTCTAAAAATTCCAAGAACTCTGCCCCCTTCTAATATCTATGTCAAATTTGCGATTGTGTCTTAAAGATGGATATACCCACTTTCAGTTTGATGGAATGATACTATTTTGCGATAGAATATTTGGATTGACAGAAGTCCTGAAGCCGAGCTTCAACCACAGTGAATTCATCCCCCGCGGGACTTTCATTAAAATAGCTAGCAAAACAATCAGTGAAGACATGCCCGCGCATCCGATATCTCTGACATCGCAGTCTGAACAGACCATCAGCTCGTTCTGACAGTGGGAGTGATTCCCCGATCCAATCGGACAAGTACGCATGTAACATCTCCCGACCCTTGGCGCGGGGTCTTGTTCATGTGCTGACCTATGAACCGGCGGCTCTTTATAATTGCGCTGTCGACGGGCATACAGAAGTCTCAAAATCGACTTGATCACTCCGACTCTCGCTAGCTCAGCTTGTTTATGGTTTCATTGTCGAAGGTATTGTATGATTGCTCTAGCTACAGAACCCAGCATTGGTGCCCGTGAAGTCCAGTTCGGGAATAATTCTACCCAGGTCAAGTACCTTTGTGGATCCTGTCAGCTGACGTTACGCCCCGGAAGTTTGTTCGAGTAGGTTACCCACCAAAGAATCCAATTGTTCCCAGTTAGGAAGATCCATCAGCTCCAAGAGACTGTCCTCAGTTCCAATACTCTCAAGCCACGAAGATGCGCCAGGCTCAAGCGCAGCCTCCGACAGCGATATGGACTTGCTGGTTTGAGAGCAAGAACTTTGCTGGACCTGGTTTATCACCTCAAGTCGATATTCCTCCATGATGACGGATAGTCGCCGACCGAGGGAGCTAGGACTGGTGATACTGAACAATAGTCTTTGACAGCGCTCTGCCGCTTCAAAGTGCTCTTTCCAGGGAGTCTGATTATCTTTGTGATTCCGAATGGTATAGGTGTACAGCACAACAACTGCGCAAAAGGCCTGATACGGTGCAAACCAAAGCGACGGGTACAGCTGTTTAGACTCGACCATGTCGTCGATGATGGTCACAATGCTCAACGCTGCATCTATGCATCTCCTGACGTTTTCTTGGGTCTCTTCGTCGTGCCTGGACTTTGTGTAGTCGTTGAAGAGACATGGGCGATAAATAAGCATCAAGCAGTGGCCAGCCGCAAGGCTAAGAGTGTTGCTCTGTCGCTGATAGATTGGTTGCAGAATGCGGGAGTCGACCTTTTTCGGATTAAGGAAAGCCGGGAGCTCATCTCTCCAGCTTTGAATCTCAGCGCCCAGTTCGGCCATGGTGTCGTGTCTTGCTGTCTCGTCCAGTGGGCTGATGCCGTAGAGCTGTCTCAAAATTCTACTCAGTATCCTGGCCAGCTGTTGGTGTGCCAAGGGACCCAGCATAATATTCATGCCTCTCCTACTAGTGACATCTACAGCCGTGCTGCTCAATGCGTGATCCTCAACGAGTGTCGGAGCCTCTTGGTCAATGTCGTCATCATGAAAGGCACATGGTCGGCCGAAGATGGCACTCAAGTATCTGTCCAGGTTGTACGCACACCAGAATGTCCATTTCCTGCATTCAGATTCGACGAGACACCCTGTGCTGCTGCCTATGCCGTCAAGATTGAACTTTTTCCTGTGCATACCCAATGCAAGAACGAGTCTTGAGGTTGTTCCAAAGAGACTCCAGCAGTGATTGAGTCGTGACTGAGTCATAATGTAGAAGCAGCAACCGAGGAGAGCCTGAACGCTTGTCAAAGTAGCGGGCTCCGTCTCGCGATTGAGCTCCTGCTCGGCAGACTGGAAGTAGAGCATGCTATGTACTCAATTAGAGCTGGCCAGGTTTTGTTCAATTGATGGTCAGAACTTACCCATTGCTAATACCAGAAGTACCCTGTGGCTCAATGTACTGAATGGACTGGGCGAACATGGTCATGATGACAGCGTATTTACTTCTAGAGTGTGGTGCTGAGACCATGCCATTTTGGTACAATTCTTCCAGCCAACCCTCAACTGTCGGTCTATGAAGAAATCTGTATGTTGGCGAGGAAAGCTCAAAGTAGGTTCTCAGTAAGTTGTCCGCCTTCTCTTTTGGCGGCAAAATTACTGCTGTGTTGTCGAATTGAGGCAGCACAGGGTCGCCGAGAGCAAAGACTGATGTTTCTGTTGATGCACCGCTGTTCTCTCTCAAACGTCGTTGCAGGCGAAGGAGAAAGCTCAGCCCCGATGAAGCGCCAACAAAATGACCCTGCCGGTCACTCTCGCCGGGCTCTGGTGAGCCTTCATTTCCTGGGTCTCGTCCCTCGCATGAGTCGCCCCCATCTGCGATGCTACTTGAACCATGGCCATGGTTTACAGACTGGGTATCTCCAATTGTTTGGGGAGTTGAAAGAGGATATGGTGAGATTGAGGGTGATTCGGGCGGGATCCCTAAGTCTGGGCGAGGCCTTCGCTTACCCCTGGCATATGGGGCTTTGAACTCGCAAACAATGTCCTCTTGGACACATTTGGGACAGGGCTGCTTTCCTGTGCATCGAATCTTTTTGCTTGGGGAAAGTCAGTATTCCCATTTCCACTAACCCGCTACCACCACAAACCCCCGATTTGAGGAATGTTCCTACCTTTTGCAGTAGTCGCAGGCTCGGCTAACTCGTACTCTGGCTCGCGGGCTTTTCTTTGGATTTGCGGGGCTATGTGAAGCAGCACGCTGGGACACAGGAGATTCCATCTCGGGAGAATCTATCATCGGAATCATTAAGTTCGAAGGGCGTTGGCAGGCAACGAAGCTACGTTGAAGAGATCAAGATTGCCGAATGCTGGAGATATCCGGCATCCGAATTGAAGTAGCCGACGCCGGAAAAGCCCCTGTCCCCCCACAAATAAGGACGGAACGGCCTTGCCCCACCTTGCGTTGTCCGCCATCGAACACCGGATAAACGGGCCCAAGCGTGACCTTTCGGCTCCATCCCATTTCCCCGAGACAGAAGTTTCAACATGTTTGTTTTTCTTTCAAGCGAATTGGTACCGAGCCAATAGTTGTGGCAAAATGTATTTTTCGAGATTGAGAGTCTAGGTATAACTACAAATCCGTCGCGCCCGCGATGTCTTGCTTAAGCAACTCGAGCACACCATCAATCGCACCCCTTACTTTCGCTTCATCCAAAGTTTTTGTGCCGCCGCGGGTGGTTTTCAAAATCTTCAGCCAATATTCGACGAGATTGAGTGATGAAGCTGGCTGATCGTGAGGTACCTGCGCAACTCGTCAAAATGATGGACATCATAACCCGAATAAGCTGTCTTACCATATGTCCTGCTTCCTCGATCTCTGCAAGCCAAAGCCCCGTAGTATTCTTGATCCTCCCAGCGCTTCCACCCATAGACGTATTCCATGGCAGCTCCTTCCATAAACTCGCTCTAAAAGGGGTTCGGCCAGCCCATTTGACCTTCTTCAGGCCCTCCAAGACGCCATCGGCGTTGCAAATGATGTCAGCTACACCAACATATACCAGCACATCCACAACACCTTGCCATCTCGAACGAATGGAGGCTTGAGGATGAATGAGGATCTTTTGCAGGTCTTTGATGGCAGGGGTGTAGAAGTCCCCAGACTCAAAGTATCGTCTTTCTATTAGTGGGCTCATCATGTCCCACCCCTTTTTTCGACCACCGGTCTGAGTTGGAATTTCGAGTTGATCCCTAAAAACCTTGTCTGAGTTGAGAACATCAACCATTTTAGCAATGTCCGGATAGCAGTTCTGCGGACCCGGGCATTTTCGAAGCCGTCTGTCATAGTAACTTCTTGTTACATTAGCAAAAATGCCAATGAAATCGTCTTGGCATAGCTTCTTCGGCTGGGCACAGAGTACTGGATCATTGTCTCCCAATGCACATGCATAAGCGACTGCTTCACATCTATCAACAGCTTTCAACGCTCTGGCGCAGTCTTCCGGGTCCAGGTGAGTATCAAACTGGTCCCGGTACGGAAAACAAGACACGTCGTACATCGAGGCTAGTTGCTCTGCGGGGCTGATCCACGGGTTGCCGAGCATCAGCGACCTCAAGGGGATGGTGGCCAGAGCCGCCTTGATATCGGGCACTGAAGTCAGAAAGTCATTGTACTCAAGTATTGTCGATGCAATTGACGGGATGTATCTTCCGGCATATGATTCTCCGGCCAGGTGCAGGTCAGCGTCGGCGAAATCGGGGAAGGCCTCGTAGAAGAGCTTGATGAAGCTGACAACATCGAAAGCAGACTCTTCGGCGCGGGAGGAATACGATGCCTCGTCGGAATAATCGTCCACATAGGAGAACCCGACATCAGCAGGCTGGTCGAGGTAGACGATGTTGAAATGTTCTGTCCACGAATTAGGGTTAAACTCTGTTCCGCGGGCACCGTCGCTGAGGCAGGGTCCATTTTCGTAAAGCATGCCATGCAGAGAACTGCCGCCCGGGCCTCCCTGGAACCAAATCATCAAGGGTGCATCTTGCTCGTCGTGTCTTGCCTCGTGAAACCCTGCATGCCACGCATCAGTACTTTTGTCTCTGCAAGGGAAAGGTGTGGTAAGACGGACAGAAAAACAAATGGCGTTCACCGATATCTGCCCAGCCAGTGTGCTGCCTGGCGCCTGCGTGACAAAGAGGCGCGTCATCAGGCGACCAACTTTTGACGCGCATTGAATGGTCACTAAACTCCGACACAATCGTCCTGTAGCCTGTTGCAACAGCGTCGACGATATGATTGGCGAGGGCCGCGCAAGCTAAAATGCGCGTAAGCCAGGATGGAGACGCCATCACATTCGCAAAAGAACGCGACAGAGGCTGTGGACAGTGCTAGGTATAGACCAAGAAACCGGAGAAACGCTCGCAGATGACAAATTGGAAAATTTGCGCCGTCAAACTTCGGTGACGCCCTGCACAGAATCATGATGGAAAGGCGGAGTGAGTCAACATCAGGAGCTAACAACCACCACCTCATCGCATTTGTATTCCCGAACAGGCAATTTTGAGGGAAGAAGATGGGTGGGGCATGCGGTGCGGGTCGGCCGACCCCGGTCCGTGGCTTGGCCTCAGCGGGACCCGGGAGTCAGGCAACTAACAAGAATAAAAAAGCCTTGCGAAGAGTCACCGTACAAATATGTCGGTAAGATGCCTTGTTTTCCAGTAATATTTTGTAGGAGGAAAGTTCAAAGTCAGGCCTCAAGTCAACCCAGAACTGTCACATACAACAAAGCCGTCATGTCCACCAGCCACGCCTTGCCGCCGTCACGTCGGGGAAGACGGAATGTCCAGCCGGATCTGATGATTGACCTTAGCCGGAGATTGGAACAAGACCATTATCATCCGTCAAAGAACCCAAAGGGGATCATTGACCTCGGCTCTGCTGTCAACGAGCTGATGTTAGAAGACATTGCCAGCTGGACCAGGTGGAATTTGAAGAAGGGCGAGCTGAAAGATGGTAGGCTTCCCAACATAGGAACGATTCGCGTCGCTGAGCTGGCATTTGACAATTTCTTTCGGTCGTAGGTCTCGGATATAATGATACCCAAGGCTCCCCTGAGCTCCTCCAAGCCGCCGCCGACTTCATGAACGAACACTTCAATGCCCGCATCCCATTGACTTCGGACAACATCCTTGTAGCAAACGGCGCTACGACATTGCTGGACACGTTGACCTACAACATTGCTGATGAGGGTGACGCGATACTGCTTCCAACGCCAAGCTACGGCATGTTCGCCCACGACATCTCCACAAGGAATCAAGTGCGACTTGTTGAAGTCCCGTGTGATGACATACCTGATGATCGGTTCACCGGACAATCCACAAGTAACAGTGATGGAGGTCGCAAATGCGAGATCGTTGCCCGTCTGGAAGATGCAATCGCCCGAGAGTTGAGTCAAGGTCGCAAGGTTGCTGGTGTCCTACTTGCGAACCCGGAGAACCCGCTAGGCCGGTGTTATTCCGCACATGTTCTCTTACAAATATCGCAACTGTGTTCCAAGTACAAAGTGCACCTCGTTGTCGACGAGATATACGCCATGACAGGAGACAACTTTTCGAGCATGTTGAGTCTAGGCCTGGACACGAACTTCAGAAACGTGCACGTCCTGTGGGGAATGAGCAAAGTAAGTTGCAACGATCTCGCGTTTTGTCCCCACTGCGTGAAGATTGAATCAGTTTTGTCCCCCGAGACGAGGATGCTAACGACACAAACTATAGGACTTTGGACTTGGCGGTCTCAGAATTGGGTTTCTCGCCACATACAGAGGAGCTCTTCAAAAGTTTCTGCCCAAAACGCCAAGCCCTACCCCTGCCAGTGCCAGGGTGGCTGCAGGGGGGCCCTGTCAGCCAAACCCCTCCGTATTGCTGCCAGCATTGCCCTTCTGACCGCCACTTGCGATAACTTCGTTCTGGCACTCATGGGCACTTCGTATGCAGTCAAAAACACTTAAAAACGTCGATTTAAAGGTCAATTTAGGGTGCCAGGCGGCTTTTACCAGCCTAGCAACCTTCTTTATATTTATTACTGCCCTTAAGAGCAATAATCTGTTCAATATAGTAAGGAATTCTCTCAATTTAAGCCTTAATATAATCTAAGTCTAACTTATTCTTCTAGCACTGCTGCTATCTTTTAATAGTATTAATACAGCTCTAGAGAGTATTTTTTTTTATAGTATAGCGCTTTATCTATAGCTAATAAGGCTTAATAAAGTTGAAGTTAAGGTTATTACTAAGCTAGAGAAGCTTCTATATTTTAAAAATGCTACATATATAGTAGATAAAGTAATAGTTATAAGATAGAGCTTTATCCTCTTAAATGATAGTATTAGTGCTAAGTTTTTAGGCAAAAAGGATTAACTTAGGCAGAAAGATATACTTCTGATATTAATACTAATTAATACTACTTCTACCTCTATAAGTAAGCTTTCTATTAGTAGCATTCTAATATTAAAAAGGCTTACAGCTTAGTATTTATTAGAAGTATAAGCAGTTTATACTGTTTAATAGTTTCTATTTAATCTTTTTAATAGACTTAAAGGCTTTATTTATCTTTATAATCTCCTCTTCAGCAGTCTTCCTCTCAGCAGCTATCTTAAGCACTTAGCAGTAGCAAGAACTTTTCTTCTTATAAGAAAAACACCTCTAAAACATAAACTTAAAGTAACCTTTCTATTACTTATAGATATAAAATTATATAAAAGCTTTATATACCTTACACTATAAATAATAACTGCTATAGTAATAATTAAATATAACAGATATCTTATCTAATTAAATAACTTATTTTTAATCTTTAAAAGTCTAATATTAATAAGCAAAACACTAAATAAAATGCTCTTACTATATATAGGCAGTTAAACCTAGCTTCTAAGTAAGCTTAGTTTTATAAAAGCTAGCTTTATATAATATATACTATACTATAGCAGCAGAGATATTAATATCCTCCTCACTAAGCTTACTAGTAATATCAATATAGTTCTTTTTGCAGCTATATTAATTATAATATACCTTATATAGTATAGCATTAATAGTAAAGTTAGTCTGCTTCTTAAGCTAGCTACTGCAGAGAGCATCTTTGCAAAATTCAAGCTGTATTATTAGTACTAGTGCATCTAAGTTGAAACTAGCTTTTTTAATGCATTTGAGGATGTTGTTGACAGTCTGCTTCAAAATACCTAGAGCTTTAGCAACTTCCTCTAAAGATTGAGCGCTAAAGCAGCTCCTAAGGGCAAAGATTACTGCCTTTACATAGGGATCAACCTAAGCTATCGCTACAGTAAAAAAGAGGGAAAAAAATAGCATATAGAGGCGTAGTAGTGGTGTTTTTATTAAGTTGAAGTCAACCCTGGTCGACGAGGGGCCTAGCTATAGTAACAACCCTAGTAAATGCATATAATCTGGGCACCTGATTCATATGCATTTTGACCAGCATATGTAATATGTAGAGCACCTAATTTGTATTTTTTGCCCTTATACTAGCCACACTAAAAGGATCAATTTCAGCTGGTCTAACGCCTTTGATTACTATGAAACTATGTGAAAAACTCAGTAATTGCTGCCTGCTGACCCTCTTGTTATTTCAGTATAAGTTGTTGCTGTAGTGCTAGTAGCTTTGCTATATTGATGCTAGTTATGAATGCTTTCTCTTCAGTAAATATAAGGAGTTATATAATATTTCTAATAGCTTCAGCAATAATTAAATTAGGTATAGAAGTCTGTAATTTGATGCTTTTATCCTCATCTGATAAGTTATTAGAGCTTCTGTTAATTATTAAGAGTAACTTGTTATAGCTTATAAGTATATGATCTATAATTTCATCAGCTGTGTGAGGCTCTCTTAGGGCTATATTCTTATCAGCAGGGCTTAGAAACTCTATAAGTGACTCCTATAACTCAGAAAGTGATGCTACATATTGAAAAAGGCCTCCTAGATCATCTAGCTGGTCTTAAGGGCTATAGGGCTTAAATGAAAAGAACTCTATAAGTGAAGAGTGTTGCTAACAGTTTTATACTGTTAACAGTGAGAGGGACCTAAAGAAGGCCTGTGCAACCTATTGCAATATAAGCTATAGATTCATAACTTTAAGAGGCTTTATAGTAAGCAAGCTGTTAAGTAAATTAATCAGCTAGCTGAGGTAAATATATCTATAGTAGCTTTTAAAGGTGTTAATAATGCTTTAGTCTATAGGTTAAAACTTTGCAGTTATATTTAGCAGTAAGAACTTAATATATATCTTTAGCAATAGCAGGTTGAGCTTAATAGCTGCTATATAAGCAGAGAAGTTATCTATAAAGAGAAGGACCTTCTAGCTAGGCTTATAGATATAAATATAGTAGTAAAAAGCTTCTAGTCAGTCTGTTATGATAGATATAGTGAACTAGGCGGTTTTATTATACCTCCACACAATATTCAACACATCTACATTAACATTACAAAGAGCGTGAGGGGTTTTACTTTTTCTAATAGCTTAAATCTTAAAAAGGTTGTCTCTTGTTGCATTAGTAGTAAGGCCTAGAGAAATCCAAGATTTATTCCTCTTAATGCTTAGCTGAGAGGTAGTAGCTTAACCTGAGGCAGGCAGGCAGCACCAGTAAAGCCCTATCTTATCTATATTATACATATTGCTGCTTATATACTTACTAATAAGTTAGCATATCTCTTCAATCTGCTAAGCTGAGGCTATACCTAGATCAGCAAAGCTAAGCTTGCCATAAAAAAGCTAATACTTAATATAGTAATACTTCTTAAACAGCTCAGCCTAAATGCAGCTAAAAGCAGGTAGGTTAGTGATATCAGACTTAAAGTTTCTCGCTGCAGGTACTATCAACTAGATATATAGAGCCTTTTGCTATATAAATTAAACAGTCATCCTAAGGCCTTAAGTTTCAAACTTAACTTGCTACTAGTAGAGAATTAATTTAAGCATAAGCCACTATGCTGTTGCTGTACGCCATATCTTAGTGCTAAAGGTGTAATTAGACTCTAGCTCCTTCTACTTCCTCAAGAGGTAGTAAGAGACGTTAGATTAAGTAATTTTAATGCTATACTTATTAAGTATATACTTAATTGCTGCCCTCTGCAAAAAGTAAACTTATTAGTCATCTGCCCACTTGCAGAGGGTAAGCCTCTGCTGAACGCTTAACTTAGCTATACGTCATATATATAGCAGCGAGGAGGGTAGTGGCGAGGAGGGTAGCGCTGAAGAAAGTGGTGGTAGTGTTGACAGCAGGCTGGCGGTAGGCAAAAAGACCCCATCTGCGTGAAAAATCAGCTCAGATTACCCCTGCCTACCCCCCTGCTGACCTCCTACCTACTGACGAAAAACCCCTACTATTGCCCCTCAAAGGGGATAATTTTGAAGAGGCGTATGCAGTATGCAGATATGCAAAAAATTGTGTTTTGCCTATATAAAATAAGGCGGGCAGCTCATAGGTATGCATTTTGACCTGAATATCCCTTTTGAGGGTCATGCATTTACTAGGGTTGTTACTGTAGGAAAAAAAAGCAAATATGGCGCTAAAGCCTGATTAGGACTAGTGAGGTAGGCGCTAGGCCTAAAAGGGCTAGCGGGGTTGTCACTAGTCCTAATCGGGATTAGCGGCACTAGCTGGTGGCTTGGCGTTTTGGGCAGAAACTTTTGAAGAGCTCCTCTGTATAACCAGGAGATTCACGATACCATGCGAACTTTAAGGTTAGTCCAGCCAGTCAGTGGGGATACAGACCCTTGCTAATAGTCCCCAGCATGTTTGGCTGGGTCTCGTCGTACAGCGCGTCGATTGCGGCAAAGCTGCTGTCGGACAAGAAGTACTTCAAAGACCACTACACGCCAACGTTCAACCGGCGGCTCAAGAAGAGGCGAATCCTCGTGGAGGGCGAGCTCGACAAATATGACATTCCATACATGAAGGCTGACTCAGGGTTCTTCATGTTCGTCGATCTGTCCGACTGGATGGACTTGCTGTTCGCACAACACGGAAAGGATGGCGAGTTGGAACTTTTGGAGCACTTGATGGAGAACGGAGTATTCCTGGAACCCGGAAAGGTACGTCAACGGATGCCTCCTTTTCAGACGAGATCGAGACCACCAAACGCTGACGTGAACTCTGATGTACGTCAGGCATTCTTCGCCAGAACCCCAGGGTGGTTCCGCCTGAGCTTCGGCGGGGAGAAGCACACTGTCAAGACCGGTCTTCAGAGGCTGTTCCGCTGCTTGCGTGCGCTGGACGGGAAACCAGATCCATTAGGCGTTGCAGATCTCACACCGTACCTACCACCCTACCGCCAAATGGCGCACATAGTCGCCGTGTAAATCCGAGCATGCTAAGTCGGCGTAGATGATTCTCGGTCTCGGCATCGGTATCCCACCCGGTACAGCACGGCGAGTTGCTGCGACTGTTCTCAACGGAAGACATATGCCGGGCCTCAGACCTCCCGAGTTGGTCGGATGGCATGACTCAAACGCGGTCATTCCGAGATGCGAGGGTTTCGGGTAGGGCTTCTGCCAGCTGATGTACAAACCAACCACCTCATACTGGCATGATAATTCGAGGATATGCGAAAAGTGATTGGTGGGAATGCATGGGGTAGATCGGCAAACTCGTCCAAATTGTCGGGTTTCCGGGCTTTCTGTCTTGGAATTTTTCTGGGTCGTCTGAGGTCTGTCTCCAATATTCACGTTCGTCCTGTTTTATGTCGATCTCGGAATCAAAGCCGATGCATGGTCTCCGTGTGTTTGAGCGCAGTTATCCATACCTAGTAGTCTTCGCAACAGCGCTATGTCACGATACGTTTTTTTTTGTTCTTTGAAATTTCAGGCCGGCTATTGTGAATGATGATGTTCGAAGAGACCGTAGAATAATTCGATGCAGCCGATGTGGCCGTTTGTCGCGTTTTCCATCTGATTGCCGTCTGGTGTTTTCGCTCATCCCATTTTAGGGTGCAACTGGGGAGGTGACACCTGATGAAATAGAGTTTGTCCTTTCATACGGTTCTGCTCCGCAGCTAACCTCTCTGTGTTTGACGTTCGAGTCAAGCATATGTTGCGCACCAGCGCGCTCTCTCGTTAGACAGCAAGGGCCAATTAGTTGACATGACTCGGGACGAAATATCGTCAACCCAACTCACGCCTTTCGACTTAGACACATCAGACCACGGCCATATATAAGTCGTCATTGTCACCGTGTTGTTTTCGTTCTGAAATTCAGCTTTACAATCTACCTTGTCGTCCAAACTCATTAACAACATCAACATTTTTAAGCCATAAAATATCCCTGCCATCAGCAACCAACATCACCATGCGCTTCTCTCTCGTCGCCGTTTTGCCCTTCCTTGTCTCTGCTGTCGTTGCGCAGCGCGGCATTGGAGGTATGTGGTCCTTGAAGCGGGGGTTTACATGGCCTGCTCGACCAAAGCCCCCATACGGTCGTGCATAGGAACACTAACATTTTACTTCTACCAGGCGAATGCCGAAATGACGCCGACTGCATTAGATGTCTTAACAACAAGACACCCCTCATCTGCAAAAGTATGTACCATCGTCCAACTTATCTCTAAAGGCATGAAGTTGCTCACAAATTCTAGCTGACTCCACATCCACAACTGGCAAGCGATGTGGCGCTGTTGACCCCCCCTGCCGACCTTTCTAAGTTCTTAGAAAAGGGACCTATATTTTTTTTTATAAATCGGCGTTCGGAGATCATTGCATTGCCTTCACACGCAAAGGCGACGGGTTTGCCATGCTTGGGATAGAATTTGATGAGCTACATTACCACGCTCAACTTTAAATGATAAATGATGGATCACTCCTAAGTCTTCGGCTGAATATTGGTGCGACGTTCCACTGCGGCTGATCTCAAATGATCGGGGTACACTTTTGCTGCCCATTGCGAAACCGAGGCATCTCATTGACCAACGCTACCGGTAGTATTCTAAAACTTTGACTGAGGACCCCCCCACCCCCCCTTCTACCTTGCGTCCGCATTCAGAAAGTGACAGAGGCCTCCAGAAGAAGTGTTAAGCTCTGTAGAAGCAGAAGGTCCGCCAGCGAGAAATGCATCCCCTATCTACGTGGTTCACGAGCACTACGTAAGGTTTGGTAATACGCGTATTCGCATCAGTCTTCTTTAACGTTCTTGGGGTTACTACAACACAAACATCAATTCTCTGCGGGCAGAGCTCGTCCCTGAGGGAACCTATTCACAGAAACTCCGCCACTGATGCTAATCGTCTAGTGGGATGAACCACAATAAACTCTGTTTATGCTACCCGGGGGCGTTAGTCAGCCACGTCAAGCGCAAAACACCCCCTACTCACATAGGGAGCGAAAAAACAGGGTTTCCACGCAAAAAAGGGGGTTTCCACCCAGTTGCATAAAAGTTGCGTTTTTAACCTTTTGCTACCAAAATACAACTTTTTTGAGACCACGCCATAACCTAAAACTACCCTTTTTTTGATTACTGCTTTTAAGCCTTACCGCTAGGATGCTTCGCTAAAGTGATGCTAACTTAACGCCTGCTAAACAGACTGCATAGGCGTTATATACCTTGCGTTGATAAGCCCTCCAGCCAGAGTGCTTAGGGAAGCCTCTAGCTGCTATGCTGTCAATATAAACTATTGCTGCTAACTATGAGGTATCCTATACAGCAGTAAGAAAGCATCTAAAGGCTTTTGAGGCTGGCTATAACCTCTCTGCGCTGCCCTAAGAGGGTGGCCAGCTGAAGGTGTTAACAGAGGCTGAAAACTCAGCTTTAGCAGTATTTATGATATAGCTTAATGCTGCTAGCTTTTTAGCAACCCTTCTTATTATTAAAGAGACAGCTAATGCCTTCTAGGCTAGCTAAAGTATAGGCCTGGTCTCAGAGCACTTTATAAGGTCTTAGAAAGCTAATCACCTAGAGTTCTAGAAGGGATTAAGGATTAAACCTATTAAGATTTACTAGAAAGGTGCTAAGTTCAACTTAGCGCTGATCTAGCACTTCTTTGATTAGTATAAAGCTATAGTTTGAAACTATAAACTTAAGCCCTCTAAGATATAGAATGCTAACAAGTCTAGCTGCTATATCAGCTGCCTTAACAGCTATATATATATTATTTTACTCTAGGGATAATAGAAGTAGAGTGAACTGCAAGAAGTTATTAATTTAGCTAACAGAGAGTTATATACTCTTATTAGCACTAGCAACGCTATTAGAAATACTATCTTAGCATATCTTATCTTTAAGATATAGCTAGTTACTGCTTAAGCTGATTATAATATTAAAAAAGGTGTCTACTTTGCACAGTCTTCTACTGCTTTTTCTAACTAAAAGATTATAATAGATTATATTAAGCACTTTAATATATACTTATTTAAGCAGTTAGTGAAGTTTTAGCAACTTAAGCATATAATAAAGTTATAGTTTAATATTAATATATATAGAGACTGCTCTAATAAGCTTAAGATATATAAGATAATGCTAAGTACTTAAGCTAAGTTATATTAAACTCTCTAAGCTGAATCTAATATAGCACTATATTATTTACTCCTTCTTAATAGCTTCTCTAGTTATATCAGTATAAACCTCATAAAATACTATATCAACTTTGACATTATTATTAGATTTTTCCCCCCTCATGCTATATATCTACTTCAACCTATAGATATAGAAGTCTTCTAGCTATTTAAAAAGGCTTATTAAATAGTGCTATAAGAGTCTATATGAAGTAGCAATCTCACTTTTACCTGCAGAAACTTTATCAGCAGGCTTCAGCAGATAACAGATATTGCGTTTACCTGCCTAAATATTATAGTAAGGTTTGAAAAGTCAGGCATTTAGCTAATTAGAGATAATATAATACTCTTTCAATTAGTTAAACGCATGCAGTTAGCCTAAGTTGACATATCTAGCTACCTCTTAAGTTACTAGAAGGGGGTAGAGTTCTTAGAAATTTTGGAATTTTTGACACTTTTGACTTAGAGGCAAGGAATTAGATAGGCGTTTTTATAGGCGTTAGGCATTATCATAAGAGGAAATAGCTTATATAAGTAGATAGAGGCTTAGTCAGCTTATAATAAAAAAGACTAAGCAGATAAGCAAGAAATACACTTATTTTTATACTTTTTTTATTCCTCTTAATAACTTCAGTGATTAATTCTTTAAGATAGCTTATAGGATTTTTTAACTTAATCTATAGCAAAAGTCTACTAAATTCCACTCTTCAGTAATTAAATAAAAATAAGTGTTTTTAGGCTTCTCTAGCTCTAGTTAGGCCTGCTTTTTATTTTTCTTATTATTCTTATTGATCTTTGCTATACCTTTTAGATTATTTAAAACTAAAATAGAGCAGAATACTATAGAGATAATACTACTAAACTTCTTCTCAGCAGCTTATTTTCTCTTAAAGGATTGCATAACTAGAGAGATAAAAAGGATAGAAGTTATAAATAAAGCATAACTTAGTTAGGCTTATATTTATATATTTATCTATATATCTCTTTTAGTTATAAAGAAATTAATATATAAATGCTTAGGAATTTTTTAGAGGATTTTTGCTTAAAGTAGAATGCTTAGCATATCTGATAAGTTTTCTCTCTTACTCTGTTGCAAAATTAGTGACTAGTATAAAGGTGCAAACTAAACTGCTATAGAAGATCTCTTTTATAGTTATTTTATACTACTTTATTTAACTAAAATAGGAAAAAGCTTAAAAGAAGAAGCAATTTGAATAATATTATATTAGAAGAAATTTAGCTAATACCTTTTTTAACTTCTATTTTCTTAAAGTGAAAAATAGTAGTTTAAATACTTAGAATTAAAGATTAACTAAGTCTATAGAAGTCTAAAAAACCTTAAGAAAAAGAGTGTTCAGTAGGATAGAAGAGAGTAAGCAAAGTCTTATAAAAGTTCAGTTAATCCTCCTTATTAGCCTACTATCTGCTTATTTAAAATTATTATATACTGCATTACTAATTAGCTGCTATAATAATAATCTAAAGATAACTAAAATAAGCTAAACCTATTCCTTTTTGCTTCTAAAAGCTGAAGTTATAAGAGCAATTAAATTCATTTTGCTTCTCTTATAAACCTTAAAAAAAATAAAACTAATTGATCTATTCTAAGAAACTTCCCCTTAATTAAACTTATTAGAAGGTTTCTAATAATGTATTAACTAGTGAAGAGAAACACTAAGAAAGCCTAAAAACTTAAGATCTAAGTTATATCTATATATAAAAACATTAAATATTAGTTTTCTCAAATCAGAAGCTGTTGCAAGCGCAAAAGCATAAGAAGCTGAAGAGGAAAAATATTATAATTATACTAACTTTTTGAAAAAAAAGAGGGGAATATTTTCTAAGCCTAACTGAAGGTGTTTCTCCCTTCTAAGAATATTTCTATATTAACTCTAAAGAAAAGAAAATATATATATCTCTTTTATTACTTTCCCTCTATACTCTCTTAAGTAGTAAATAAACAGCTAGCTTAAAGCATATTTCTTAAGATCTATAGTTAACAGCATAGTTTAACTGTAGATTTAATTAAATCTTCGGCTTAACTTATAAAAGAGGAGTATTATAAAGTGAAGTTATAAAAGATATTGCTAATAACAGCTGGTCTCTCTCTGCAGAAAGAGGAGAAACAGGCCTAAAATATAAAACAACCTTACTATTAGAATAATAGAAAAGAAGAAGAATGATAAATATAGATATACCTTTCAGATAAAAGAGATAGATAAAAGCAGAAATAACAGCTAAAGCCTCTCTTTCTTTCTTTATCTCTTCTCTCACCTTTTATTATCCTTTTAGACCTATATTATAAGAATTCTTCTGTTGCTTCTTCTGTTAATAAATTATTAGCTCTTTTTAAGTTTTATATAATCTTTTCACTTCAGCCTTCTTCAGAAGGTCTTTCTCCTACTTCTTCTTCTGTTAATTCACCTATTACTTCTTTAGAATAGTATTGCTAGACTTTAGAGCTTTAAAAACTTTAACTCCAGCTTGAGATAAATAACTTAGACTAGAAATAATAGATAATAAAGCTGACCTAGTTACTAGTAATACTTTAATAAGTCCTTTTATAGGTTTTTTCTTTCACTAACTTCAGCAAGAAAGACCTCTCTTAATCTCTAACTTAAACTAAAGTTCTAAAGCAATTATAGAAGCTAAAGTCTTTAAAGCAATAGCTTCTAAAAGCAGTACCTTTAGTGCAAATAAGATGCCTAGAGAGGATTTTTTAAAAGAAAAAGCAATATAAGGCTGTTCAAACTCTGCTGAATCTTAATAAAAAGTCTTTAAATCATACAGCTTAGGACTCTAAGGATTTAAAATGCTACAGCTAAATATAACTAGAGCATTTTTCTTTATAGGAAATAATATTTTAAACTTTATTAAAAGCTATAAAGCTGCAGCAGAAGCAGTAAGTATTACTAATGCTTCTAAAGTATTAAGCAACCCTTTTTATATAAATATACCCTTTCAGGCTAATAATTAAGCTTAACTTGCTGGTAAGACTTAGCTATAAGCAAAAGAGTATTTAATTTAGCAATATAAAGCTATAGATAAGGATTGCTAAGATCTTCTAAATAACTAGATTAGCTAAATTGTTTCTTTAATGCTAATAATTAACAATTTAAACTATAAAGCAGTAATATAGTTCTTATAAAAGATTAATAATATTTAAACTAAAGCTATAAGATATAACCTTAATATTATAACTAATTTTTAAATTATCTAGATAACTGCATTAAGATTCAATCAGTTAGCCTTAGATAGAATAGCTCTACTTATAAGAATTAGTATTTATAAGCTATTTAAAAAAGGGGACTTTAATAAGTTTAAAGTTAACTTAATGAATTAGCTCAGCTTTAAGGCTACTTAGAAACAAACCTTTTAGATTGTCACCTCTATTTATACTTTATTTGCTGCACTCTTAAAAGCTCTAAAAAGGGAGGCTTCCCCCTCTCTATAAGCTAAAGAAAGTAAGGCTAAGCTTAATTAAGATATTAAAAGTCTTTAGAACTAACTTTTAAACTAATAGTTTTCTAACTTAGTAAAAATAATAGATAACTAGAAAATCTCTACTAAAAGGATTATATATTCCTCTCTAGCTGCAGAAGATCACTATTTAACCTCAGTTTATTTAATTAAAATTAATAAAGAAAACCTTAAGCTTTTCTCTTATAGACTGCATAGTTAGTGCTAGTATGCAGGCTGTATAAATTATAACTTCAAAGAGAGCTATTATCTTTAAAAAATAGCTAATAAGAGAAGTAGCCTAATTTAATACTTTTAAAAGCATTATTTCTATAGACTTTAAAATAATAAGTTTTTTATCTTTTAGATAATTATTACCTTATTAAGATAAGAAGGCAAGCTTAATTGAGAAGCTATTATTACTTACCTTAAAAATTAAGATAGTTATAAAGCTATAAAAGCCTAAGCTACTGAAATCCTTAAGCAGAGTATTAGCTGCCTTTAGTTTATACTTATTAGAGTTCTATAAGATTGAAATAACTATAACTTAATTAAAGTTTTCTATAGATTTATAGAAAAAGAGAGTATTATATTAGATAACAAAATATCTGATCAAGCTTCTGCTTTCTAAATCTTAGCTGTTAGCAAGCTAGAATATAAAGATTATATCTATATATCTCAACTATATAACTCAGCTTAACTAGACAACATAACTAAAAAAGATTTACTTAATTTTACAGCATCTAAGCTTATAATAACCTAGTTGAAAATATATAGAACTAACCTATTCCTATAGAAAAAGATAAAGCTATTAGATCTTAGAAAAGTTAAAAAGAAGCTTTTAAAGTCTCCTTCTAAGAAAGTCTACTTCACTATATAAAATATTAAGAACACTTTAACTATCCTGAGGAGACCCTCTTCCTCTTAAATTCACTCTAAAAGTCAATCAAACTTACTAGAAAAAGAGGTTGCAGAAGAAGATATCTCTTATAACTAAAACAGATAAAAAAAAAACTTAGATATTAAAATAAGAGAGGAAATCCTTTTTAAATAGGTCTCTGCTCCTGCTAATACCTTAGAACTAGAAGGAGCAGGTGAAACAGAAAGAGAAGCAATATTTAGTAAAGTTATTAAAATTCCTCCTCTAAAACTTATTCTAAAGCTATTTCTTCTAAAAGGCAACTTCTAGCCAGCTACATTTCTTAACAGCAAGAACTAAAAATCTATTAAAAATAAAAAATTAATTAACAAACTTATTTTATATAAACTATATAGCTTAGTCAGTCTACTAGTTGAAAAGGTTTATGAAATTTAGCTTAAGTATAAAGAGAAGTTTGTCAGAAAGATATATATTTGCAAATAATCTAAAAAGAGTTATCTATATATTTATTCCTATTAACTTTATAGATTTCACTAAAACCTTAAAAGAAAGAGTCTAACAAACTGACTGGATTTCTAAATATAATAAAGTTATTTAAACCTAAAACTATCTAAAAGTCTTTTTAGTTAAAGCTGTTATTCTTATAGCTATTAACTAGATAGCTCTAATAATTATTACACTACAGTTAATTCTAAAAATTGCAGTTAGAAGTGAACGCTTTGATAACTACTCACCTATATAAGATGTTATTAACACTAGCGCAAAGTCCAGTCTTATAAGCTATTAATACATCTTAAACTATAATATTTCAATTTCTATAACCACTTTAATAATAAGAATAATAGCTAAAAGTGACCTAAAGCTGCGCTTTATTAGAGTATATTATATATCTGTTTAGGTTAATAACTATAAGATTATAATAACTATAATAGTTGTTAACCTTAAGACTGTTAACTATAACTTGCTCTTTAGTCTTCTATTTGCTGTTTCTATTAAGCTTACTTTTAAGTACTTAAAATGCTTTATTACAGCTGTAATAAAGATAAAAGACTATAGAAATAATAAAGTCAGAAAGATTAATATCCTAGTCAGCCTTATATAATTAGATTCCTTGCGCTAAATTTAGCAACACTTCCCTAAGTAGGAAAACTATATAAAGAATATCTATAATACCTCTAAAGCTACTAAAAGGCAGCTTAAAACTGATTAAAACCTTAGCAACATATATAATGAAGTCTAAGCTTACTATGTTAATACTACTATAGACTATAAAAGAGAATGCTTTTTTGCCTAAAAAGAGAAAAAACTTAACCTTTTTAATCAGAAAGAAGCTATTCCTAAAACTAACTAATGCTTCACTCTAATCTCACTTTTAGCAGCACTTAACGTTTTAAGGACTATTGCTAAAGCAGCAGTTACTCTAATTATAGAAACTATTTAAGCCTGCCTTCTAAAGAATACTAAAAGTTAACGCCAGCTTTCTAATATTCTAAAAGATTAAGTGCTCTATAAGTTAGCAAAAAGAGATTTTAAGCCTAACTAAAGCTTTATTAATATCTATATGATATATAAACGCAAAGATAAAAAAATCTACTTAGTTAATAATTCACCTTCGGATAGATCTATTTCTAATAGGTAGAAAGACTAAAAAAGAATCTTAACCTGAGAAATAGAAGGCTATTATTAACTTTCTAACTCCCCTTTTATAAGTTATATATATTTATAATTTGTGCAGTTTAATTGAGATATTTACTTTACTCTTAAAAGGTTTCTAAAGCTTAAAGTTGCTTAGCTATATCTTTTGCTAAGAGAGATTAAGATGCTTAAATATATCTTTATAAACTGAGAAAGAGCATTTATATAGGATTTCACAAAATGCAGCTGCATTAATCCTTATATAGCCTTGCTATAAAAGATTAAGACTGTTCTATATATTGCTTAGTAAGAGAAGGGAATTCCTATTTCTAAAGCCTTATAGAGCAAAGTTATTAATATGCTTAGATTATAAGTTATATATAGAGTCTTTAAAGAATCCTATAGATTATATAGAAACTCTTAGTTCCTTATTACTAAGAAAAACAGTAATATAAGGCTGATCAACTTATGCATAAAGCTTAATAAGATTAGTATTAGAGATATTTTTATTTCTCTAGAAGCTGATAAATTCTCAAAAGACTTTGCTAACTATAAGATTATAAGCTTTTTAGACCTATTTTCTAGATATAACTAAGTTTTGCTTAATAAGTTAAGCTGAGACTTAACTATATTTGCTATATCTTTAGAGCTATTTAAAATATATATTTTGCCTTAAAAGGTGATAAATTTAGTTGCTTAGTTTATAAGAGTTATAATAAGAATTCTTTATAACTTTATTCTAAGCATTTATCAACCTTTCTTTAATAATATCTCTATCAGAAGGCTTAGAATAATATATAATAATAACTAAATAATTAAGCTTCTAAAAGTATATCTATATATTTTTAAGCATTTTATAAATCTAAATATAGTTCTTTAGAATTTTAAGCTTGCTAGTACTATAATTTCTCTTGAAAAATCTCAGATTTGCCAGCCTGCTGTCAACCTCTTTAGTTATATAGTAGGCAGTAGAGAATATAAGTCTAACTAAAACAAAATAATTAAGATTTTTAAATAAGAGAAGTGTAATAATATTACTGCTATTAAAAGCCTTCTTAGTATTATTAGGTTCTATTAAGTATAGATTAAAAATTGCAATACTATTTCTACCTTATTAGTAAAGCTTCTTTAAAAAGAAGTGCTTTTTAAGTAGAGGCTAGAATAATAAGCAGCTATAGAATCCCTTAAGCTCTACTTAGTCAGCCTTCTACTGCTTTGCTTAATTAATTATAAAGAAGAAGTTAGTAAAATCTACTTATTAACTAATATAAGCATTAAAAGGTAGAAAGCTATATTTAGGCAATACTATTAAAGCAAAAGATATATTGCTAGGTATAAAAATAAGATCTAAATAGGTATAGCTTTTAACTATAATATAAAAAAGCTTAAGCTTCAGTTAGTCTTACTTGCTCTCAAAAGGCTTTAAAACTACCTCTATAGTATATAATTCACCTTTAAAACTAATATAAAAGTTCTTATAGACTAGATTAATAGCACTACTTCTAACCTACTTAAAGCAGTTTTAACTTAATAGATTATATAGATTAAGATGTTTAACTTTAATATTTGCTATATGCTAAGTATAAAGAATAGAGCTGCAGATAGTCTTTTATAAAAACTAATAAAGGAATCTAATATTTATAAAGCTAAATAAGAAGAAGACTTAAATAAAATAATTAATAATTCTATCTATATACTTAAAGCTAAAGAAGACTTCTAACTAAAAGTAGAAGACTTATTAAGCTTTAAATAAGCTTAATCTTAACACTTAAGGCAAATTGCTGAGTATTTAGCTTTATTATTACACTTTAGAACTATCTCTTAGATTAACTTCAAGAAATTTAAATTGCATACTGCAAAGTATATACTTTAAAATAGTTTTCTCTTTTAAAAAGAAACAAAGTTAAACCCTATGCTAAGGCAAGTAGTTAATAATAAGAAAGAGCAAAAGAAGTTAATCTAGCATATATATACTAAAGGAAGCCATTAAGGCTGCAACATAATATATATTAAACTTTAAGAATAATATATCTAAAAGAATATATATTAAATAATAAGCAATAAGATTAAGAGCTGCTTACCTTATACTTAAGTCTAACTAAGGCGATTTAAAGACCTTCACACTTTTTCTATATCTCTAGAAATCCTATTTCAGTATATCTATATTAACGTCTAAAAGATTAGCAATTACTCCTTAGCTAAAGCCTGCAACATACTCACTAGATATATAGAGACCTATTAGCTTCTTAAGAATGTTAACTTAAGGATAATAGCTAAGTTTATTTAGGAAGATATTATTTGCTGTTATAAGATTTATAGACTTCTTATTATTAATAGAGGCCTAGAAAACAAAAAGTTTATTAAAAAACTTAATTAAATCTATAGAGAATAACACTTTATTATTTCAGCATATAATTTAAAGGCTAATAAACTTATAGAAAAGGGCTACTAACCTTTTATCTATACCTTTATAACTTAATTAAACTTCAGCAAAAAAAACTAAACTTTAGTTCTTCACACAGCTTTATTTGCTAATCAAATATCTATTAGATCTTCTATAAGATACTCTCCTTTTTACTTTATCTATAGATATAACCCTATTACTCTAATTAAAATAAAAAGCATCACTTAGTGAGTTTTAAACTGGTTAAGGGTTACTAATACTAAAACTAAGCTTTTCCTCTATATATAGACATTTAAATAACTTAATTCAAATCAGTATATTGCTCTTAAGTATATAGTAAAATAATATTATTAAATTGCTGAAGACTATAATTAGAGAAATAAGTATAAGATATAATATAAGCAACTATAAGTTAGTAATATTATTTTTATATATAATATAAAGCTGTTTATTAATAAAAGTTCTTTTAGCAAGCTTAGTATATAATAGCTAAATCTCTTTTGAATTTAGCAAATATCTCTTTAAACTTCATTTTATTTACTTAAAACACTTATTAAACTTCTAATTAAGCGAATAATAGCTAGCAACTGCTTAAAGAAATTTATAGTAAATAAAGATAGCTATTTAGATAATATCTCTAAAATAGAAGTCTAACTAAACCTTAAAGAAGCCTTCAGCAAAGTCTTCTCTGCAGCAAATCAACTAGATCTTAATATGTCTAGCTTAGCAGAGATTTTAAACCTTAATAAGATATCTGCACTAAAAAAAGCAGAAATTAATAATATTAATGCTATGAAAATGCAAATTAAGCAATTATAAGAATAAAATAAAACTCTATAAACTGAAATTAATATTTAGCAGAAAAAGAATGAAATAGTAGTAGGTATTTCTATTAAAAACAAAAAGTTTAACAGCTAGTATAAAGATATAGAAGAGCTAAAAGACAGCTAAGTTATAGAATTTATTAATTTCTATTTATTTTTAATAAACAAACTAGCGTTTTATTTATTTGCATTTAGTTATCTTTATATTATAATTTATATTAACTATATATTTATATTGCTTCTTTTGCTTTTAATATATATTATTGCAAAAGAAGAGAGGATATATAATAATAATAAAAAAAAACTAACTGAAACTGCAAAGACTGAAAACTACTAAAAAACTCTAAAGAAACTAATGCTATCCCCTAAAAATTTAAACTTAGGCTAAACTAATTGCTTCTCTAAGCATAATAAACAGCAGCCTCTTTTTTCTTCTTTTTATCTTTGCTTTTTAACCTCACTTCTGCTATTAAAAAGCTAACCTACTTATAAAGGTTCTTACTGAAGATCTTATAAGAAACTGCCTAGAAATGCTGCTATAATTTAAATTTATGCTTTAGAGCTAATTTAGCAAATCAGTTAATTAACAGTCTATATGCTAGTATAATTATCTTACCTTTAGGATATTTATGCTTAGAATAAAGCATTATATTAACACTTCTACTTTCTTTATAAGAGGTGCTATTAGAAATATTTTTCTTTTTATTGCTCTTTTTAATAAACTTAATCTAGCTAGTAATCTCTTAGTTATAGTTAAGTCTATATAAATATAAAAAGCCTTTCTCATAGTAGATATAGTTAGAATAAGCTTCTTTCTATTTAGTTTAATAGGAAATACACTCTTAGAAGGGAACAGATATAGCAACTTAGCAGCTATTCTGCTTAGCTTTAAAAGATATCTTTGCTCAGCATTTAAAGCATTTATTGCATAGAAAGAGATTTTAAGCGTTATATATATAAATCAGTAAGGCTTTAACTGCTTCTAATCTGTTTATTTTCTAGTATAGCTATCCTTAAAAGCTAGTATAACCTTCTGCAATATAAACCTCTCTTATGAAAAATAGAAACCTATTTAATATTTCTTTCTTATTAATCAGCTCTATATATATTATTAAGAACTTAGTAAGCAAATGCTAGAACCTCAAAGCGACTTCTTTAGCTTTTTTATTAACAGCAATCTTATAGATAAAGCTTATTTTATATTAAATCTAGCTGATAGGACTTTTAATAGGAGTTTAAGAAAGAGAAAGAGAAGCTTATATATAAGTTAGCAGTAGTCTGAACAGCTTTAAAAAGACAACTTACTATAACTGACAGCAGTATGATAAGTTTAAATAGATAAATAATTTCTTCTTTATCTTTGCAATTTGCAGAAGCTAGCATAAGAGAGAAAGAGAAGGGCTTATATACTTAGTTTGAGGTAGTAGTATAAGAGTAACCTATACTGATTTCAATATTTATAATTATACTACTTAGAAGTAGTCTAATTATTATTATAAAGCATTAATTAAGCTAAAGATTATAAAAGATAATATATTAAGAAGAAGAAAAAAGAGATATAGCTAAGTAGAAAAGATACACCTTTTTATATCTAACTAGAGGGGTAATTAACACTAAAAACAGCAGCTATAACAACTTAAAAGCTTATTCACTGCAGCAATCTATTAATAGGATGAAAAACAATTCAAAAAGCTTTTTACTCTAAATCTAAAGTTAACCAAACTGAAAAGAACATATTTATTTAAGTTTTAACAGTAAGAGCAAAGTAGATATATTAATTTAAATGCTGCTATCTATAAAAAGAGGTATTTAACCTTAAAGCAACTTACAAACAGATCATAAGAAACCTTTAACTCTTTTATAACTATTATATTAACTTTTCTCTTGAAAATATATCACTATAAGCCTAACTAAGCATTTAGCAACTGCATTTAACTTTAGTTACTTTTATACTATTAAATTTTGCTAGTTACCTTTTCTTCTTCTATTTTATAACCTTTAGCATCTAATTTCACTTTTAAAAAATCATTAAACACTTCTGATAACTATATTAATCTCACTTTTAAAAAACCACTTTATATAACTAACCAGTTTCTTCTTTATTTAAAAAGTTATATTTTCAGAAGAAATATCAACTGCTAGCGCTAAATTCACCTTAATAATATCTATAAAAAGAGGCACTTCAATTTGCTAACCTTCTACTAAACATCTTCACATATTTATATATATAATAACCACCCTTCTTCAACAGACACTTTTATATTTAACTACTACTTCAACTAAGCCTAACTATCACTTATATATCCTAAAAATTATACCTTTTTCCCTCTTACTTGCTTTTACTAACTTTCAACAAAAATCATTAGTATTGCAATTAACGCCTCCTCACCTACTGCAAATCCACCTTTTTAACTCTTTCTTTCCTTCTAAGACATCTAATTACTATAACCTAAATAAACAGCAATATAAACCTATTTAGCTAATTCTATATATCTAAAACTTAATAACTTCTTCTCTAAACTACTATAAAACTTTATATAATATCTTACTAAACTACTCCTATTACCTCTCAGTCTCCCTCCTCTAGAGACTATAATCTTAAGTCCTAAAAGGCTTATAAAACCATATAGAACGTTAACTAGATTGATAGCATCAAGCAGAAGCTTATAATTTATATTCCACACCTTTATAAAAACTAATCAATTTCTTAAGGCAAGACTTTATAAGCAGTAGATATAGCTGCTCTAACCCTATAAGAAGAACAGCCCCTTCAGCTTCTTAATTTCTATCTCAACCACCCTAGTGCAGTAAATACTAAGCTAAGCAAAACTAGATATATCTAGTCTATATAAATTAATAAAAAACTCCTTAGAATTATTTTTAAAACAGCAAAGCCTATTAAATCCCCTATTATACCTTATAAGCCCTATAAAGCGCTAAAGCCTAGTTAAAATAGATCTTTCTTAGCACTTAAATAGATGCAAATTAATAACAACCTCACTAATATAACTCTAACTAGATGCTAGTAAGATAGATTCTCTCATAATAACAACAAAAACTTAACTTAAGGAATCTAAGAGTAGAGCATATAGATAAAAGTTCTTTTTAACTTCTATAATATATCTAAGTTTCTATATTAAGGCAATCCCTTTTTAGAAGGCTATATTAAAGCAGCTTATAACTTAACTGTTAGAAATATTATTAAAGAGCAATATATAAAGGTTCTTATTGTTTAGATTTCTTTCTATAAAGACCTTAAAGTGAAGCATTATAGAGTTCTAGCTAATAAGCTTGCTTTATATAATTTTATTATCTTTTTGCAATATAATAGTAGAGAAAAATATATAAACCTAATTATTAATTAAAGAAACAGCCTATATCTCTATTTAGACAGCATATAGAATATTACTAATAATAGCAACTTAAGTAAGTTAGAAACCTCTTTTAAAACTATAGTTAAGCTAGTCTGTAACTAGTATAAAATCTATAAAGCATTAGTAGAGACTTAAAAGCTTATTAATTATACTTCCTTTATTATCTTACAGCTTTAAATTAAATCAAAAAAAGACTTATAGAAGTGTAGTCTCTATACTATAGACTTTATTAGATATATTATTTAATAAGATATCTTCAGCATTAAGGCTTTATATTTAGAAGCTGCTGCTAAAGCCTAAAAACCTAACCTAAATCTTTATAAAAACCTTTTTAACTATTAGGTCAGGCTTATTACTGAAGAATTTAGCCCTTATACTTTGCTTAAAGGCTTAAAGCTAAAGCTTAAAACTAGATTTAGAAACTAGCTGAAGGCTTTAAAGAGGAAAAAGTAAGAAGAATAATAAGAAGATAGGGGAAATGCCAGCTTTAGAGAAGCTATACCTAACTAAATATTAGTTGCTTAGAAATCAATTAGAGTTAAAGCTGAAGATCTAGCTCCTCTAAAGGAAACTAACAGAACAAAAGATATAATCTATAATAATAACCCTAATCCTATAACCTTTATTATTAATATAAAAAGAAAAAACTGCTTTAGAGAAATATTAAATAAAGTTAAAAATATATAGGTTAAAATAGAAAATAAGCAAAAAGAACTCTGCTGTAATAAGATTAAGAGAAGAGTCAGAAGACTTAAATTACCTAAAGCAAACAGACCTAATAACTTAACCTTAAAGCAATTCCTTATTACTTAAAACAACTTAATTAAAGATATAGCTTAAGCTATATAACTTTAAAACACCTTCCTAATCCTAACTATACCAAAAAGATAGATAGCGCTTAGTATATAGTGCGCTAAAGAGCTGTAGGAAGAAGATAATAATGCTGCTTATATAGAGCGAGAGATAGCTGCAAACTTAAAGCAAAGCAAAGACATTAGCTTGAGAGCTTTGAGGGCTAGACGCAATATTAAGTATATAAAGTAAAGCTGATTAAGTTTTTCTCTCTTTAGCATGCAAAAGACTTAAAGGATGTATAGAAGGAGGTAGAGTTCTTAGAAATTTTGGAATTTTTGACACTTTTAACTTAGAGGCAAGGAATCAAATAAGTGTTTTTATAAGCGTTAGGCGTTATCATAAGAGGAAATAGCTTATATAAATAGATAGAAGCTTAGTCAGCTTATAATAAAAAAAACTAAACAGATAAACAAAAAACACACTTATTTTTATACTTTTTTTATTCCTCTTAATAACTTTAGTAATTAATTCTTTAAAACAGCCTATAGGATTTTTCAACCTAACTTATAGCAAAAGTCTATTAAATCCTACCTTTCAGCAATTAAATAAAAATAAGTGTTTTTAAGCTCTTCTAGCTTTAATTAGGCCTGCTTTTTGTCTTCCTTATCATCCTTATTGATCTCTGCTATACCTCTTAGATTATTTAAAACTAAGATAGAGCAGAATACTATAAGGATAATGCTACTAAACTTCTTCTCAGCAGCTTATTTTCTCTTAAGGGATTGCATAACTAGAGGGATAAAAAGGATAGAAGTTATAGATGAAGCATAACTTAATCAGACTTATATTTATATATTTATCTGTATATCTCTTTTAGTTGTAAAGGAATTAATGCATAAGTGCTTAGGAATTTTTTAGGGGATTTTCGCCTGAAGTGGAGTGCCTAGCACATCTAATGAGTTTTCTCCCTTGCCCTGTTGCATTACTTACTAAATAATAATAGGTTTAAAAAGGCTATACTATAAGCAGATGCTATTAAGCAACAATATACTGCTAAATAAAGCTCTCTCACTTAGAAAGGTTATAAAGTAATTAAAGCTGCAATTAGCAAGAGTAATTTATACTATAAGAAAGGCTAAAAGCATATTATTAACTAAAATAAGTATATAGAGATATAGCAGCATAAGAGATAAACCTAGCAAAGCATTAAACTAGCCTACTTATTTATAATAAATATAACTTTTATAGAGATTAAAGAGCATTATAAGAGGTAAGTAATAAAAGCCTTACAGAAGAAGCTTAAGCAGCAACATATTACTATAAAAAAAGAAGCTTAACAGCAAGAGAAGCAAGTATGCATAGAGTATAATACTACAAAATATCAACAGATCAACAGATATATAAAGAGACTAAATTTTAAGCAGTAGCTTACTTATACTAATAAGATTTATAACTATATAGCATTCAACCTAAAAAACTTATAATAATTTAAGCTACTTAAGCTGAAATAGCAGATTAATTTTAACTCTACACTACTATCAAAAAAAGCTTAAGATTATATTAAATATACAATAAAGCCGGTCAGTCACTTTAATATCAGAGAGTTACTTAGCAATATAAATAATAATAATAACTTCAACCTAGAGGTTAATAATAATATTAACAACCTTATTAATAAAGACAGCAATAATACTATAATAAACATTAAATCAGTCAGCTAGTTTAAAGATGTTAATAACAGCATTAACGCTAGTAAGCCTAAGTTGTTGCTATTGCTAGCGCTAGCCGCTATGCTTAACACTATATTAACGCTAGCGTTGCAGCTGAGGCATTAAGCAATCTATCACACTATAAAAGAAAGTCTTAACAACTTCTATACTTAAAGTACTATAGAAAGTAACCTTCTACTAACACCTCTATTAATACAGATGTCAAAGAAGCATAAACATATTATTAATAATATAAAAAGTAATAATACAGTAATTTTCTACAGCCTATCTATATTTATATAATATATATAGATATTATATATATAGCTGGATAGCCCTACTTAAGAGTAATATAATAATATAATTTTTATTATTATATGATATAGTTGAAGCTGAAAATTGCATTGCGAAAAGTTATTAATTTGGTGGGTTAACATAGAAAAATGCCACTTTTGGTGATGTGGGTGGAAACCCCCTTTTTAGCGTGGAAACCCTGTTTTTTCGCCTCCTACGTGAGTAGGGGGTCTAGCGTTAGCCTGCCACACGCTTTGACCCCCGGGTAATGTCATGTCTTAGCCATCCACTCGTAAAAAAACACGAATATAGGCCAAGAAAGTTGTACATCGCCTGGTTGCACGAACAAGGCTTTCGGGTATCACGACCTCTGGAGGCAAACATCGGGTTCCGTTTGGTGACCCGACGGACTGTAGACATTTCCATCTGACTCGTCTCTCAGTCTACTTCGTTAAGACCTTCCTGACGCGATTCCGGTGTCCTCGGACAGGCCGATGACTATCTGTTTAAGCTCTCATGGACACATACGTTTCGCAAGCAGACCTACAAGTCATTAGCAGTGCAATGTTTATCTTGCATGATTCGCACAAAAAGCCCGCATACATCGAGAACAGTAAAAACCATTTTACTCGGATAAAACAAAGCCTCACTTAACTTCCACTTAGGCGCCGGCAACTAAGCGAAAGTTGCAGAATGCGTCGTTGGTGGCTGACGGGACGGACCGCGAGCGGCGTCCGCTTCAAATCCCGAACATGTACATCTCGCATTCGCAACTTTCTCGACTAAGGGCTCTGGATACATAGGGCGCATCAAGTTAGGGCGCAACACCTGGACAGCGCTGTTCTCATGAGGACCGGAAGCCTGTAATAAGGACCATCGGCAGGCGGCCTCACTTCTCCTGCGACTGCAATTTCGAAAACTTGAGAAATAAATGTCGATTGCGTTTGGAAGTCATGGCTTCACTAAGGGTCGATCTGAGCGTCGGTGCGGACATATTAGACGAATCACGGAGCATGTCGTTCGTTGACCTGGAAAACCCCAAAGTGGACCATTTAAACTCGGATGACAGACGTGAACAAGCCTGTTGTTCCACCAGTTTAAACGATGGCTGCATGACGCACGCAATCAACCTTCCTTTCATTGGTCGTGACAGGGTGATGCCATCGTAAATCTCTGGTCAAAGCACGAACGCCGCCGGCAACTCTATCCATCACCCGGTCGAGATCGGCGGCAGGGCCCACTTGTCGGGCACTCGGACGCCTTTGGCAACTCTCCGAGATACGAATACGGACCCCATCTGCCGACTCCCGTCCGCATCCCCAGGCGCGTCCCGTGGAATCCACGGGCACTAGCCAGACAACCTTACCTAACACACAACGATTTTCAGACTTCCCGCCACTGGGATGCAACAACGGGCGGCACTTCGGTCGGAAGTAGTACCCGCAGTGGAGAAAAAGCTTGGCCCCATCGATACGTAGACGAGGCATAGACGACGCGTGCATGTTGCAACAGTGGAGTTGGTATTCGGATTCTCTAAAGACTCTGCTAAGAGTAGAATCGCGGTGTCGGTCTTGGCAAAGTCCGCCATGACGATGTTTCATCGCAAAGATGGGAACTATAACACAACCTGTTCGTCCGGCTTGGATTGCTGAATTGCTCAACACCATCAACAGACGACATCCAGACACCCACTCGCCAAAACGTGGAACTCGACCGTGCGATATCGACTGAACACTATCACAACAAGACGAACGCCTCCCTTTGCCACTATGGCTTCCCAAGCCCTCGAATTGGGCATCGGGTCCTATTCGATCCCATCTCCCAGCGAGAAGCCGATCCCATACCTCGCAACAGTCTTCCTGTTCATCGTGCTGTTTTACGCTATGGGCGATAGCGGCCCGAACCTCCCCGAGATCAATCCTCTGAAGCCTTTCGAATTCACCAACCAACGCCGCATGACCGAATTTATACAACAGAGCAAGGACATCTTCCTCCGTGCAACAGCAACCTTTGGCAAGAACCCGTACAGACTTTACTCGGAATGGGGCGCCTCTGTCGTTTTGCCGGCCGAGTTTATCCACGAATTGCGCAGCGACCCGCGTCTCGACTTTATCACGCCTGCTAGCGATGTAATACAGCTCACTCAGGAGGAGCGGACGAATGTTGAGGACCAGTTATCTGACATCGTATAGGACTCTCATGGATACATTCCCGGTTTCGAGCCCTTCGCGGGAAACGATGATTCGCCCAAGGTTGTGACCAAGTACTTGACCAAGGCGCTCAGTACGATATTCTGCCTATCTAAGTCCGGAAGAGCTTCAAGGCTGACTTTTGTGTCAATCTAGCTAAGCTTACAAAGCCAATCTCCGAAGAAGCCACCATTGTCCTCAAACAAATTTTCACCGACAAGAAGGGTGAGACCTGAGTCCTGGTTTTCAAACTTGCGAGAAGACGAAGGCTGACATGAAAAATAAGAATGACACGAGATGGTCCCCAAGGATGACATTATCCGCGTTGTCTCCCGCATGTCCACCAGAGTGTTCATGGGCGGAGAGCTCTGCCAAGACGACGAGTGGATCAAAGCCTCATCGGACTACACTGCTGCCTCTTTCGGTGTTGGCTGGGAACTCGGTTACTACCCCAGATGGTCCCGACCTTATGTCCACTGGTTCCTCCCGTCATGCTGGAGAGTCCGAAAGCTCTTGGCGGACTGTCGAAGGGTTCTCAAGCCCCACCTCGAGCGCCGTAAGGTGAAGAAGTCCCAAGGTGTTTTGTTTGATGACTCCATCGAGTGGTTTGAGGAAGTCTACAAGAACAGAAAATACGATCCGGCGACTGAGCAGGTGAGCCACAAGACCCTTTAGCCACAGCGTTTATTTTCGTTTCCCGTTCAAGGGTACTAATGTTTGGGGACTGCAGATTACTCTCTCACTGGTTGCCATTCACACCACGAGCGACCTTCTCCAGACGGTTTTGATCGACTTGGCCCGCAACCCGGAGCTCATCCAGCCCTTGCGCGACGAGTTGGCTCGGGTCTTGCCTGCCGAGGGCTTGAAGAAGACTGCGCTCTACAACTTGAAGCTCATGGACAGCGTCATCAAGGAGTCGCAGCGCATGAAGCCCGTCCTCCTCTGTATGTTTACATCCCCTCAGTAGTCTTTCTTCATCAATACTAATCTCAAACGTGAAGCCACCTGGCGCCGACTCGCAACCGCGGACATCACTCTTTCCAACGGCTTCAAGATTCGCAAGGGCCAGAAGATCATCGCCAACAACACTCACATGTGGGATGAGCAGTGGTACGAGAACGCCAGCAAGTACGACGGTTACCGTTTCCTGAATATGCGCTCTACCGACGAGGAGAAACACGCCCACCTGGTCTCTACGAGCTCAAAGCATCCCGGCTTCGGACACGGACAACATGCTTGCCCCGGTCGCTTCTTCGCCGCCAACGAGATCAAGATCGCGCTGGCTCATATTCTGCTCAAGTACGACTGGAAGCTCCCAGAGGGATCCAACCCTCAGCCTGTTCCTTTCGGCATGGCTTTGTTACCAGATCCCACTGTCAAGATGCAAATCCGCAGACGCAAGGAGGAGATTGATTTGGACTCCATCGACTGCTGATTGAACCGCAAGATGGAATCTCCCCAGTGTTTTCGCCTCACTTTGCGCTCCTTCAACTTCTCGGATACTCGGGCTTGAACTTAGCAGTCACGAGGTATTACAATTTGCATGGCAAAGCAACTCATCATTTCAAGCATCACCACTTGTTGCCTTCCACTGTACTTTCCTCTACTCCTTTTGTCAATAGATACAATGCTTCTAGACTATGTTCATTTCACGTAGATATTAACTCCCCTTTCATCCAAGACTGTATCAAGAACAGTGCCTCCTTTGGCATGTCAGCTGGCACCATGTGTCCCGCATCGAAAATTTCGGCGAAGCTGAGGCCTTTTTTCTCTTTGAACAAGCCTATTCTTTCGCCATCCAAAGTGTATGACTGGAAGTCTTGTGCTTGAAAAGCGGGCTGGTGACGCCAATGAATGTTGTGAACCAGGTTCTTCTCTCCCGCTGAGTTACAGAACCAGTCTTTGTTGCCAGCGTAGACAAGCACTTTGTATCCCTGTCGTTTCCTTAGCTTTGGGTTCCGGACATGGCTTTTCCCTCCTTACCTGATCTAGTAGCTCTCCAACCCAGGCGAAAGTGTCGAAAGAGACATCTCCTGACTCGTCAAAATATTTTCCTAGCTCATAGTCGATGATGTTAAAAATAATATCTGCGGATACCCCAAGCTCCCGTTTTACCGAGGAAGAGTTGAGATATTCCGCAATCCAGTCCGCTTCTTCGTAGCATAGCCCGCCGTCAGGGCAAGGCTTGCGGATATCGTAGGGGTTCAGGTGCTCGTCAAAGATGAAGTAGACGCTTCGCTTCCTGCAATAGTCCAGCGCATTATTGCGTACATCGGCATCGTTTTCCATATCAGCGCAAATCTGCAGCATGTTTTCGCACTGCGGCATATGCGCCTCGATAATGGCGCAAACACTGTCGTTGTAGACGGGATTCGGCCCAAGACATCCCGTCGGGTAGAACCCGGGCCATTGCAGCTTCTGTGAGAGCTGTGCGTTGCCCAGTCCAATCCCTTTCAGGTTGATCTCTGTCTCACTGACATTCGTGGTTGATCGCACGAGTTGCGCCATTGGGGAGGATTGTCGGTAGTGGATCTCCCTAGCAAGTGCTGGAACCCAAGTCCCCCCATACGATTCTCCTATGATATAGAAGTCTTGGTGCGAATATTGCGGGAAGTTCTCCATGAACGCCGTGACAAAGTTGTACATGTCGGATGTGGCGTCTTCCAAGTTGGTCACGGGGGTTTTGGAATATGAGAAGCCAACATTTGATGGCTGACTTTCCAGTCCACGTGATTAGCTTTTGTCTTGTTTCCTAGCGGTTTCGGGAACAATCCATACTCAACAAAGATGACGTTTGTGTTGTTGTTCCATGCGAGCGAATTCGGTTTTGTTGCGTTGGAGCCGTCAATGAGGCAAGGTCCAAGTTCTTGAAAGAGACCAAAGGCCACCGAAGAGGCTCCGGGGCCTCCACTCATCCAAAGAACAACGGGATCGCTGCCAGGGTCGCTGCGACTTTCCGCCAACCAGAAAAACAGATGCTTGGTGCCATTGTCTAAATGTCATTAGCTATGAAGATCCCACGCAAAGACTCAAGCTTTACCTACCGAAATCATAATATCCAACATGGCCTCCGCCAGCGAACGTGCAGACGGATTCCGGTGGGTCCCGCACGCGAAAGGTGCCAGCTGCGGCGATAACAGGAATCACGGCCAAAACTCCCAAAAGTTTCATGCTTAGGGGCTTTTCCAAGACTCCGCGATCTGAAAAGTATGTTGGATAGGCGATGATGTCAAATCAAAAAAGGCAACGAGTTCGATTTCATGAAGACGTCCATCACGGTGAGCGGAGACTGTGGGCCTCCGCATCCGTTTACCTGATTAGGATATCTCGCGATTGTGATCCCTGCAACCTGCAGCAGGTCTTTCATGTAAGCCATGTGTTGCCTGGGAGTGCCCACTTGCCAGCTCCAGCTGAGGATGTACTGAATGGAAGCTGAAGTCACGTCAAGATGCTTGCTCTTTCGTGATTTTACGATCCCAAACATACTTGTTCGGAATGAAATGAAACACGCAGGTAGCAGGACTTGAGCACATTCATGTTGTGCAATCTGATTGAGTGGTTGGTTACATTCGAAGGGGGGCGAACAATTCATCACTTGATGCGCCAGGAATTACATACAGTACGCCATTATCTTTTGACATGGCCCTACAACCAGATTTGTTAAAGTTGCTCAGGTTCATTTGCAGCATAGAGTAAGAGTTATTCTTTAGGCTTCTTACTACTATTAACTGGTTACTTACGCCGGATACAGTTGCATCTATAATCAGTGATTTTGACGTGGGACACTGAAAACAAAGACTCCAAATACGACAGTGAACGGGGGAGGAAAAAAAAGGTCAAAAGAGCGGATCGAACCCGGAGGCTCTAGCGCCGGATAACCACGATCTCTGTGTCAGCTGGCATACTGGTTCTACCATACTGGGCATATTCACGGCCGCTTATTCCTAGCGCTGTTGTTGCTGGATCCTGATGCAAACCTCCCTTTATATCTTCAGGGCCGCCTCACCTTGAGCCAGCGATTGGTGGACACGTGACTTTCCAAGTTGACTCCCACCTCTCACCCACTGCCACATTCACTCAGAGCGCCTTTCCCTCAGGCTCGCTGCAGCAGACGCGTTTTAATCAGTAGTTGCCGGAGTCCCGTCCTGGAGAAAAGTTTTCTCTCACCTCAGAGGAAAACAAAATAATCCCAACTTTTCCCACCCTTCCCATTTTTACCTCACTCCAACTTGATCTCATCACCACAACAACACCTTGAGATGGCAACACCTCCCAGCTTCGAGTTGCCGATACGGCCTGCACAACCCGAGCCACAGATTAGGTACGACCCTATCAGCACGTCTCTATTGATTCCATTCATTAACGGTGAAACAGCTTGAGGGCCAACGACAATGGCGACAACGACGGCAAGGACACCGATGGCGCCAAGGACAACGATGACAAGGGCAACCACCATAATTCTGAGAACCTCGAACTTGCATCCCTGAAGAAAGCCCTGCCGCGTCGCAACTTTTCGGCGCATCCCAACATCAAGCTCCTCCCGGGTCTTGACTTTGATGTGGCACAAGGGGCTCCTTTCACCAGCCAGCAACACTCGGGCCTAGTCGCTAAAATGTTCCTTCCTCGTGCCGTCAACGAGCCTGTCTCCCTTGAGGGTTTAATCAGCGTCGCCGACCGAGTTCGCCAGCTGATGGAGGTTGGCCTCCGAACTTATCAATCCAACGCAAAGCTAGCCAGTACCAGAGAGGTCTTCGTCCACGCTCTCAGACAGCTTCGCGGGCTCCACCCCCAACTGGAATTTTGATGCCGCCCCGCGCAAGTCGTCTGCTATCATCGACCAAGTCATTATTGCTCGAAAGCGATTCCTGACTAAAGGAGGCGACAAGCCTCAGATTAGCTCGACCTTTTCGCCCTTCCTCCAAGCCATTGATGAGTTCATTGACGGTGCCGAGTCAAAGATCGCTGCTCAACAGGCAGCCAATACCCCTCTCGGTGAGCCAGTTTTCATCAGCACTACAGTCAACAAATCTGCGGAGCTAACCACACCCTAGTATTCCCAGCTCAAGCCGGCCGGAAGCGAACCTCTGAAGACCTCGAAGATAAGATTTATAACCTCCCGAAGATGCGCCGAATCACTCCCGGTGACAACGAAGACGAGGCAGAGGGTTCGGCAAAGACCGCTGATGTGGAAGTCGCGTGTTCAAAGTGCAAGGGACTTGAGGCTGGTTTGAAAGTGGCAAATGAGCGTGCTGAACTTGTCGCTCTCCGCGTTCACGATGGCTGGGTTCACCGCATACACCAACTCTGGGATGTTGTCCGACCTGCCGTCAATCGCGAGAGAAAGGATCAAGGCAAAGCAGAGTTGGAGTCGGACCAGCTCGGGCGATTTCTACGCGCTTCAAAGCTTGGAGATATTGCCGATGATTTCTTGGTCTGAAGTCGTGAGCTAGCATTGTCGCATTCGGGGGGCAGGGGGTCTCAAAAGCATTGTCATCACAGATATTACGTAGGGTTTAGACCACAATAGTCAATTCAAAGAATGCAGCTTTGGCAAACTCCTTTTATATGAAGGTCTCCTTTCGGCTTCATCTTGAAATGTTTAAATCTGGCTTCGGGGTGGGGGGGAATGACTGAAATGAAATGTTTCGTTGTGAACAGTTTTGACAAACACGGTGACGGTGGCTCTCGAACAAGTTGATACTATTGAAATCATGCGACTGATTTGAATCGCTCTGAAATCTTAGGACAATTATTCGTAGTAACATTTGTTAACCCCCATGGGTGTGGACAAATGGACAAAGGTTTGTGTGAAGGCGTAGTCAGTCCGTAGATTCGTGGAGCCTACTAAGGCAGGTCTTCCTGAGCACACCTTAATGGCCATAAAGTACTTAGGGTGGCTAGTGCCCGATCTCTCCAACAACCGAGTTGGAATAAGCGGCCGTGAATATGCCCAGTATGGTAGAACCAGTATGCCAGCTGACACAGAGATCGTGGTTATCCTCTCAAGCACTAGGGTTCGAATCCTAGCGCTAGACACTTTTTTTTCTTCTAAAAACTTCTTAGGGCTCTTTTTTCCTCTTAGTTATCTTCATTCTCCGTTAAATTGCCCGGCACGTGCCACGTATGAATGCTTCCGCTTACCTACTAATAAGCAGTCTCTCGTTTTGATGTATCAGCTGGTATTATCGGTAGAACGCCGGAGAGTTGAACCACTCAGATCACAGACAGGGATCTGGGGCCCGCTTTGGCTAATCTCCGGCGATGCCATGGCCAATCGGATGGTCCCAGCCCTCTACCATTACACCTTCCCCACCTCCCGCATCGAAGCCGCCATTCCTCTTTTGGACCATCTCCCAACCGCGTCGTGAGATCGTGGCAGATCCATGCTGGAAAACGGATCTGCCACGAACCCTTCCGACGACGGCGGAGTTTTCGGGTTGCTTTCCATCTCGCGTGAGTAAGTTCTCAAACCATAAAAGAACAGGAGCCGACCTCCTGAGGATACCCGATCATGAAAGTATTCTGATACCCTCATCTCTTTGATTGATCATCACAGCCTGCTCATCCACCCTGCCTAATTCAGTATGCCATCCACATATCCTGAGCTCGTCTGGCGTCAAACTTCCTCCGGGCTTTGGCAACGCTGCGTTGACGAAATAGAACAGCATTATGCCATTCTTCCTGTTCTCTACGAGGGCAGCGGCCTCATGTTCTTTGCAATCACCGGCCACGTCTCTCTGACCGTCGACGTCGCCAACACCGACTCCCCTTCCGACACCAGCGCCGTTGACGAGGCTCTCAAGAAGGCCTGGCTCGCCCTCCGTCACGACCATCCCACGATTGCTTCCCAGGTTGCTCAAGATCCCACCACCGGGAAATGGACAAAGATATACCGTCAGTTCCAAGACGAAGCCGACAAAGAGGCCTGGCTCAAGACAACCCTCGTCCATGTCTCCTCACAACAAACCGGCCTCGCTTGGGCGAACTCCAACCCCCCAGCTCCCAAGGTCCCAACTCTCTTCGTCCTCAGTCCGCCATCCAATAAAGACGGCCTCATCCGCCGCGACCTCGTCCTCCGCGCACCCCACGACATCATCGACGGCATCGGCACCCTCACCCTCCTCAACAACCTCATCACCCACGCAGCCAAGGCGCACTCCGAAGGCGATGCCTACAAGCTCCCACCCTTTGACGGCTCAGAGGCCGCAAATCTCAGCCCTCCTTACCGCATCGCCGCCAACGTACCCCCTTCCCTCACCGACGCCCAGCAGAAGCGCCTAGCCGATATGTCCGCCCAAAAGGCCTCAGCAATGGAAACCCCTGGCGCTGAAATCATCGACATGCCCCACCGCCGCGGCGCAGCCGTCCCTCACCGACATCAACGCGTCTTTCGAACCCTGACCGAGACGCAGACCTCCTCCCTCCTCAAAGCCTGCAAGGCCGCCTCCGCAACCCCCACGCATGCCTTCCACGCCGCCATCGCCCTCGTCCTCCGCGACATCCAGCCCCGCGGCCCCGTCCCCAAGCGCGTCCGCTACGTCAACTACATCCTCCGCAACGAGCGCTCAAGCTGCCAGCCACCCTACAACTCCTCCAAACACCCCGCGGCGCTGTACCACTCCGTCCCGGGCCAGAGTCTAGTCGTCGACATGGACCTCCCCGCCGCGGGCACAGACAACGCCAAGTCCGTACAGGAAAAATTCCTGCCCATCGTCCAGCAGATGAAGGACTTCTACCACGGCGTCCGCAACGACACGGAGCACTACGCTCTCGCTACTGCTATCTGGGCCGCCATCACGCCCGAGCTCCCCGCTGGCCCCCGGCCTCTCCCCGTCCCGCCGCCCAAGGCCCACCCCTCTGTGTCTATCTCGAGCATGGGACGGGTTGACGGCATCATCTCTCCCAAGAACGGAGCCTTCGAGATCTATGATCCGTGGGTCACCGGCGAGGAACTCGGCAACGGGCTGGGTCTGTTCCTGGGCACCTTCCGCGGCGAGCTGTGTCTGAGCGCGGCGTACAATGATGCTTGGCACACTGAAGCGGACATTCTCGACTTCTTGAGGCGATGCGAGGACGTAGTCTTCCGCGGGTTCAGCATTGATACTTGTCGTGATAACCTCAAGTATCCAAGGCAGCCTCGCGCCCAGAGGAAGGTGCGAGGTGACCTACTTCCGACCTACTTATCTGGGCCGACAATATTCTGGCGCGTCGGTCTCTGTTCCTTAAAAGACCCCTTGCGTTGGATCCTGACTTAGAAAGAATTAAGCTGTTTTATTCATATAGATGCTATATATATGTTATAGTTAGTTTATAACAGTTATAAGCCTAGCTTATACTGCACTTCTGAACTACTGTCTATAAAGCAAACTATAACTTTATTTAATTTAATTTATATCTATTATATTCTATTTTAACTTTTAAGCTTTATTTCTATATTTATCTTTAATTTATAGTATACTTCTGATATAATAGTAACTACTAATCTTAATACTTCTTATAAATTTACTTCTTATTGTAACTTCTCAGCTTAGTATATTACTTTTTAGGTAGAAGTGAAGGCTAAAGATGTCTAGAAATATATTAACTTAGATAATACTTCTAGCGTTTTATTTGATCTAAGTGAAGTTAAAGGTATACTTTTACTTAATAATTAGATTTAGAAGGAAAATGAGAAGTAATATAAGTGTTATAAAGTAGAGTAAGAAGCTTATAATGAGGTTATTGCTTTATATGCTTCTATTGTTTTAAATATATAAGAAGTGCTTGCTGAAGGCGATATAACTGAAGATAGAGACCTTAAAGAGGAGGAATTTGAGGAAGCTACTGATAACCTGCTACTACTAGTATTAGTTGCACTTACTCTTCTCACTAAGAGATCTGCAGATATCTTTAAGCTTTATGCTTTGCACCTCACTATATATACTGCTTGCAAAGTGAAATATATATATAAGGAATAAGTGTATAAAGCCTTAGATAAATAGGTTAAGGATACTGTTTTAAAAGAGATCTTTACTCCTGCTTAAGTAAAGCTTTTAGAGAAAGGAAACTATATCTTTTGCGCTTTGATTTGCATTCTGAAGTAATACTATGCTCTGAGCAACTTAAGCAACCTCACTATAATCTGTAAAGAATATGCTATAGTTTTAGATTAAGCAGTTTCTGCTGTTAATTCTAATATTTAGATTAGAAACTTCTAAAGTGCACTTCTTAAAGCTTTTTAGCATAAGCTGCTAGAAATATAGAGAACTTTTGCATTAAAAACCTTTTTCTAAGCGATCTAATACTGCTTTGCTCTATCTTAAGCTAATTTAAAGCTTATTAATATTATTAAGTGAAAATGCTTTAGCGCTAAGATTTAAAGCATAAGTTAGTATATTAATATATTTGAAGACCTTCTCTATAAAGATATAATAAAAACCTAATTGAGAAGTTGCTTTAATAGAGTTTTTATAACACTAGCAGAACGTTCTAATAATATAATCTTTAACAACTTTGCTTTAGAAAATCCTTTATAAAGTGAGTTAGTAGCATATTATATATATAAAAAGAGCTATAAATAGACTTTATCTATATGCAATTGCTTTAAGTTTGCTCTTATAAGTGAAGAGTTTTATATAAGCTCTAAAGAAGCTATATAGGTTTACATTAGAATTAATAGGCTAGAGTATTCTAAGCTTTATGCTGAGATAGCTTACTAAAGGTAGCTTACTGCAAGAAACTTTAGCTTTTTTAAGCTTAGTAACAGTAAGAATTAGAACAAAAAGAGACTGCTTAAGAATAACTTAAGTAGAATAAAAGGGTTGCCTAACGCTTCTACTTCTAAGATAAACCTCTCAGTTAATATAGTAGCTTATATTATTACTGAAGATATTATTGCTATAATTGCAACTAAAGAAGTAGAAGCTTTTATATTAGAACTTAAATTTAATAAGGTTTATATAACTTATACTTAAGGCTTAAGAGTTCTTTTTAGCAGTATAGTATTAAATAACTATAGCGCTTTCTATTTAGTAAATAATATCTCTCTCTTTGAGAAAAGCTTAGTTATTTATAAAGTGAAGAGGTGAGTTAAAGTAAGTGTAACTTTATACTTTATTATAGCAAGAAGCATAAAGATCCTTTATAACGCATTAAATAGAGCAAATAGGCTTTAAGACTTAATGCTTTATAATATTATATTTATAGATAACTTCTATATTAATATTGTTTTAGAATACTTATTGCGAAAGATAGACGTTTAGTACTTAAGTTATAATACTACCCTTTATATAGAAGACTATAAAGATAGCATAAAAGTGAAGAAGCTTTTGAAAAAAGGTAATATCACTTTTATAGAATACTAACCTCATCTTTTATATCTATATTCTAGATATATTCTTTTTAGTAATGCTTTAATTATAAATCTACTTGCTTTTATAATAACTTATATAAAGTGACGCTCTTAAGAACCTATACAAACTTATGTTGATACTGTGGAAATATAGCATCTTTGCTCTAGCTATTTAGGATCTAAAGCGCTTAAGAAACTGGTTTTTAACGCTTAGAGGGTGAAGATCTAAGGAATATCACACCTTAAATGCTAATATTATGCAACTATATATATAAAGCAAGTAATATTGCAATATACCTTAGAATAAAGAGTAATGCAACCTTTTTATAAAATCTTATAAGATCTATTTAACTACTTAATAAGTTTTAATATAAATAAATAGCTATTTGTTATTAAAGATAAATATATAGGTTGACTTTTTATATTTTTATATATAGATAAGACTTAACAGTCAGTCTTTATTGCTATTTAAATATTTAAATGCTAAGTATAAAGATAATACAGCTTTATATTATATAAGATCAAATAAAATAGTAAGTATACTGTAATTATAATAAATAAGATATTAGAATTTTAGATTTAGGCGTTAGATATAGAGATTGAAATTAAATAAGCATTTTTATATATTAAGGAGCTAAATAGAGGTGTGGAGCAAGTAGGTTAGAAACTGATTATAAAGGCTATTGCAATAATTAAAGCAATAGGTCTTCTACTTATACTTTAGGTTAAGGTAGTGTAAGCTGTAGCGTTCCTCTATAATATAAGCTCTTATTAATGCTGCAGCTGGCTCTTATTAATCTAAGTTGAAGAAGATTAATTAAAAGACTATATTAAGCGCTATAAACCTACTTATAAAGCAAACCTCTTAGTTAATTCTCACCTATAATAGAGAGAGGTCTATATATATAGCTGCAGAGTATACCCCTTTAAGAAAGAATATAAAGTAAATAAGAATAGATATAACTTTAAAGTTATAATATAAAAGTATATTAGATATTTAGTAAGATATATAGCAAACTTATATAACCTCTATAGAGTTTAAATACTCTTGCTTTAAGAAGTTATTATTATGCGAAATATAATATTTAATAAGAAGATATTCTATTTAAAAGATAATATAAAGTTAGCAATCTAAAGCAAAGAAGTTTGTATAATTGCTGATAAGATATAAGAACTAGCATCTCTAGCGCCTCTTAAGCTACAGCTCTTAGGAGTATAAAATAAAGCTGAGATTACATTAATAATAGATAATAAAATGCTGTTACTACACCCTTTTTCGTTAAGAGAACTTTAACTAGTTAATAATAAGTAAAGGAAATAGTTGCTAACTCTTAAATTAAATATAAATCTTACTGATATATATAGGATAATAAATTCTATGCTATTATTAACTTTTATCTATAAAGATAAAGCGACAGAAGAGACTTAAGATATTAGTAAAGATATAACTTCTGCTGAAGATATAATTTTAGATAAGATTTATATTTAAACTAATATTTCTCTTCTATACAATCTAAATATAGAGGATAATAATATATAACTACTTTTGCAAAGCAATTCTTTTATTTAGCTAGTATAGCTATATTTAGAAACTAGAGAAGAAAGCGCTATAAAAGAGGAGTTAGAGCAGGTATATAACTATGCTGACTTAAGCTAACTTAAAATTATGAAGCTAAGGCGATCACTTTGCTTTAGAATATACTTTGCATTCCTATATATAGAATGAAACTGAGATACCTTCTTTGAAATATATATACTAAAACAGCAGAAAGCAATTAAAGAGGCAGACTAAGGTTACTATCTGCTCTATTGCTTTATTTTTATTTCTGTTCACTAAGTGAAGCTTAAATATGTTTCTATAGTATTAAGCAGAAAACTCTATATTAACTAGCTTGTTAAGTTACTTAAAACCTAGAGAGATGTTTAATAAATACTAGAACTGCTCTGCTTATGCTTTATTAAAATGTGTAATATTAAAATTAATAAACTTAAAGAAATAGGAGTTTAAGAAGTTATAAATGATATAAAAGCTAAAAATAAGCTGATACCTTTTAAGTAAGTGTTTATATATAAACTAGATTAATATAGATATTTTAACTGCTATAAAGCTAGAATTTATATTTAAGGCAACCTTTAAGAAAAGCATCTTTTGGAATAGATATATACTGCAACTTTTGCTTTGAAAACTTTTAAAGTTGTAATAGCTTTTGCAGCATAATTTAACCTTGAAATTCACTAATTTGATGTTGTTAATACATTCTTAAATGCTGTATGCAGACTAAATAACTTCTTTATCACTTATTACTTATTAGACAGCTTTAAGGAATTTAAGAAGGTTATTAAACTTTAATATGTTTTATATAGACTTTGCAATACACTTTTACTTTAGTATAAAGAGTTCTTAAGCTTCTTTTTTTATTTTAAATTGCATTTAATAAGTAAAGATCTATATCTCTTTTAGACTTGCAATAAGAGAGTTTTTATACTCTTTTATATTAATAATATCCTTATCTTATATTATAAAGACTATGTAAAGGAAGTTGAAAAAGTTATAGAAGGGATTAAAAAGAAGTATAAGCTGAAAGACTAAGAACCAGCTGAATAGTATCTAGGAATTAAGATTACTTACAATTAAATAATATAAAGTATCTACTTTTTATATAATCAGTATATCAAATAAATTGCAAAGAAGTTTGATCTTATTAACTTTAAAGTACTAATTACACCTCTCTTACTCACCTCACTTAAGAAGTTTAATAGAGAAGTGAACTTATAGTAAGTCCTCTTATATTAAGAGAAGATTAGATTAATCCTCTATATTGCAATTATAATATAACTAGATATTGCGTTTGCTTACGCCTTATTGTTATAATTTCTAATAAATCTATCTCTAAAGTATTATTAAGCTGCAAACTAAGTAATCTGATATCTATACTATACTTAATACCTTATAATTCGCTTTAGCATTTTAAGAGGTAATATAGCTTAAGTATTACTAATTATAAGCAATATATCTTTTGCTGATAACAAAGAGATATAAAGGTTATCTTAAGGTTTTATAATATCTCTCTTTAGAGGCTTAATCTAATAGAAAGCTGTATATTAAAGTATAGTAACTATATTGATAATAGAAGTAAAGCTTTTAAGCTTAAAGTATACTGCAAAAAAGACTATAGCTTTTAAGCAACTTTTTAGAGACTTTAAACTCAGCTTAAGAGATGTATAGAAGATTTATTGCAATAATTAGCAAATAATATAACTTATAATAAGCGAAAAAGAGCACATCTTAACTTACTTTTGCTATATAGATATCTAAAATATATAGCTTTGCTAGAAATATGCTAAATAATTATTTTAAGTTATATATCTTCTAACTAATAAAATGCTAGCTAACAGCCTTATAAAAACCTTTTTCTGTGCGAAGTTTAAATAGTTTAGAGCACTTCTAAACCTCTAAGATATATTATAAGCAATAATATAAAGCAAAAGAGAAAAATCAAACAGTAAGTAAAGCTTATAGACTAAATATTTTTAATTGAAAATAGCTTAATAGCTAGAAAGTATATAGCCTTCTTAAGAGCTTAAAACACTTATGCTCTACAAAGTATATAGCAAAGCAATACTATACTTTATTTCTATTTAAAGAGAGCAGTTATATATTTATCTATTAGAATTTAATATATAAGCAGCAATTCTTTAAAGAGGTGCTTACTAATAAAGCTGTTAATAGCGTAGCAAACGCCAGCTGCTTAAGGGCTAGTAGTGATCGCTTCAGAAGGCGGACTAGCATATGAATCACTAGAGACTGATATATCCTCTGCAGTAACCTCAACCTCTAAGGTAATAGCTGGCATAAGAAGAGGAGCTGTAAGATTAGCAGCTATTTTGCTACTACTCTCACTCTTAACTTTAGCCTTCTTCTAAGCTTTATTATAAATATTAAAGGCTTTGCAGAGTGTAGTTCTCTGATGAGCGAAGACTTATAATATATAAGTTAGCAAACAGTTAGTAAAGTGAAAAGTTATATAGTAGAATATATATTATCTATAAGATCTTCTTATATACTGCTAAGGAATTAAAGCCTCAATCTGGAAATAGAGGCTAGTGTGAGGATATATAGTTTTCTCTTTTTTTTGCAAAGAGCATATTTGCTCTCCTGCTTTAAACTAGGTATATATATGCTAAGCGATATATTTAAGATAGCGTTGCATAAGTATAGCAAGCATATAATATCACTTAGCAGTAGCAGCTGCTCCTCTTTTTAACCTTCAGCTTTTAAAGCTTCTGCTTCTACTTAAATATCAATAAATAATATAATAACTTAACTAGAAATATAGATTAGAGATATATTCTGCTTACACCTTTAGTATAGTTTGCAGATAGATAGAAGAGCAAGAGTTGCAGACTGTAAATTATATATCTCTTCAGCTCCTCTACCTCCTGCAAGCTTTTCACCTTTCTCAGGCTTATTAGTCTTAGCTTCTATAAAACAACTTAAATTAATAACTATACTATAAAAGCAATAGAGTGAAGTGAAAACTTTACAACACTTTGCAATAAGAAAGAGACTTAGAAGTAATAAAAACAAAAGATAAGATAACTTACTCTTAGGCTTAGAGCCTTCAGGCTTAAGGGCAGGCGCTAGAGGAGTGCTGCTGCCCTCCTCCTCTTCTCTCTCTCTCTTTTTGCACTTTTTGTTAATAAAAGCAGCTTTTGCTTTAGCTATAGCAGCTATATACTTAGCTTTAGTCTTTTTAGAAGGCATCTAAATAATATAGTTAGTATTAAAAACAAAATTATAAGCAAATAGAGGTATTATAATTACAGTATAAATATATATATATGCATAGAAGTGAGGTAGGCAATATATATAGTTATAGTGATAGTGATAAGAAAGGAAAATTGAGAAGCAGAGGTAGTATATAAGATATTATTATTGCTATTGCACTGCTGCCTTAATAGCTGCTTCAGCTGCTTAGCTTAAGCTAATAAGAAGCCTCTTTTTCTGCTAAGCAAAAAAGTAGTATTAGTTACTGCCTTAGCATTTATAATATTAACTATAATAAAAGATATATAAAGGGAAAGATCTATCTTTTTTATGCAATTTAATAATAAAGCTGCAAAGTTATTCCTTTTATTAGTTTCTTTTATTAATTACTTCTCTTTGCATCTATTTATAGATCTAAAGTGTATATATAAAAATATAGGATAGTGGTTATATAGGATTAGAGTTTATAGGCTTTTTTGAGCCTAAGGGGGTGTGTTGTGATAACCTTAAGTATCTGAGGCAGCCTTACGCCTAGAGGAAGGTGCGAGGTGACCTACTTCCAACCTATTTATCTAGGCTGACAATATTCTGGCGCGTCAGTCTCTGTTCCTTAAAAGACCCCTCGCATTAGATCCTAACTTAGAAAGAATCAAGCCGTTTTATTCACACAGATGCCATACGTACGTTATAGTTAGTTTACAACAATACTTCTTAGATGGGTTTACAGGAGATTTAGGCTGCGTCTACATCGTCGGCAGCCGTAGATGTTTTGCTATTTAGTGCGAATGATCATACGAGCTTTCTCAATCACTTGAAACTATCCTCGAGAACCTAGCAAGCCTCGGCAAATACACGTGATGAAATTCATCCCACGCGCTTCGCCCTCTGAGACCTGCATACGGCCGACCTGTCTTCATGCCTAGACCTCGGCACACTTCCCAAGTCTCCTTGGCCAGCCTCGCCTCGCCTCGCCCTTCCCTCCCATCCAGCAACCCAACTGCCCGGAACAACCGGGCACGGAAGCATTCTAGACCTCTTCTCCCGCATACATGCGCCCGGCACGCCAATCCTGCCGTCTCATGCAACCCCTGAACCTTATCTGCCTGCCCCAAAGATTAATGTACATCTGCCCTGCGAGAACTGCACATGATAGATCAACGCCCATGCCCTGATTCCTGAAGGATTCCATGTATGGACGGTCTCGGCTTGCATAATTCCTCTTCCTCTTCTGGGTTTATCGGTGTCATCCAAAATGTCTGCAGCTCATCGATACCAGGAAGTGTCAGGGCTACTTGAGTGGTTGTCCCGATTACCCATTGCCAGAAGCCGTGAGTAGCCGATGAATCCCCATCGTATCTACAATTCAGCTGTTGAAGCTGTTCACAATGAGCATTTACAGGGAACTCAATCATCGATTGGTGCAAATCTTTTCAGCCTCAGGATCGGTTATTGGGGGTGTTGATCACAACTACTGTTTCTTTTATTCGACGTTAATATTACAAGTCTCTGGAAGTGGATTGAAGAACCAGATCCAAATGATATTTAAGGATAGATTGTGGTATCTAAAGTGCGATTCGAAAAAGGAAATCCGGCAAGCTTCTCTCTAGGTGACCTGGAGTGGCTGTCACCATCCTGATTGTCGAGTTCAGTTCAGTAGAGTTAAGTTCTCGAAGTTTTGCAACAGATATCTAGAAGAATCTGTTCATCATGCGCTTCCAGGTAGGCCAGGACGCAACCTCGGCCTTGTAGGCGTTGATCTCATCCCAGTCAAGCTCACGACGACCGGTGTCGACATCCATTTGGTGGGTGCGAAGCCAGCCAGTGCGCTTCCAGGCGAACCCGATGATCCAGAACACGATGATAACAGGAACAGTAAGCATCGCCTCGAAGAATCCCTCAGCATCATTGAGCTCATCGTTGTTCTTGGGAGGGGCGATCGCAACGAAGAACTATGCTGGTGTTAGTAATGCAAACGGCATAGAAACATCAATGACAAGAAAGCTTACCTGGGCAATCAAGACGATGATGCAAAGACCTAGGCCAACCCAAGATCCAGCAACGCCAAATGCCGCCTGGAAGGGGATCTCATCAACCGTGTGACCGTGATACGCCCAAGCCTTGCGGAAGCGAATGTGGGACAAGCAGATAGATCCCCAAGTGAACAAAGCAGCCAGAGCAGACATGTTGAGAAGCCAGTTGAAGACGGTCTCACCGTCAGCATCCAAATTCATGAAAGCAAGGGCACCGCAAAGCAGATGAATAACAACGGATGGCAGGGGACGACCGCCCTTGTCGACATAGCTGAAGATCTTGGGGGCATAGCCTTGTTGCGCAAGAGCAGTAAGGGTACGGGAGCCTCCGTAGACGCAGGAAACGCCAAGTGACAGAACAGAAACCAGAATGATGCAGTTCATGAAGTGGTCGTATCCGTTCAATCCAGCATGCTTGGCAGCGATGACAAAAGGCGAAGCACCGTCGGCATAGGCGTTCTCAGCACCGAGGAGGGTGGGGTCATTGGCGGGGACGAGAAGGCCGACGAAGAAGAGACCCAAGATATAGAAAAGAGTGATACGCCAGAACACCTGCTTGATGGCGCCAGGAAGAGACTTTAGCGGGTTGGCAGACTCAGCAGCAGCCAATCCAACAAGCTCGGTACCGGCAAAAGAGAACGCAGCAGTGACAAACACGCCGCAGAAGCCCTTGAATCCGTTTTGGAAAGCACCCGGATCGTACCAGTATCGAGCTCCCCAGTATTCGTTGTAGCGGCCGTTGGACGGACCGCCTCCCAGGACAAGGATAAATGCGACGATCATGAAAATGCCTGGCAAATCAATCAGAACCATCGTATTCGATAGAGGATGCAATCCACTCACAAATCGCACTGAGCTTGAGAAGGGAGGACCAGAACTCCTCTTCGGCATATCCCAAAGTTCCAAAGATGTTGATGAAGATGATGGCGACCCAGAAGATGGTAATCCATACTGCTAGACTGACTTCTCTAGCACCTTCCCAGTAATTAATAGTTAAGCCGCATACAGTTAATTCGAGAGGCAAGACAATGGCCCACTAGTTGCTGTCAGCTTGTGTTTGCGGAGTCAACCAACGGACGCTCTGACCTGAAATACGTAATTCCAACCCATGGCAAATCCCCAAGAGGGGTCGATGAAGCGGGATGAGTAGATGTAGAAACCACCGGACACGGGGTACATGACAGCGAGTTCACCAAGAGCGTAGACGACGTTGAACATCATGACACCAATAATCATGAAATCAATCAGAACAGATCCAGGTCCCTTCAAAAGGTTAGTATTAAGTAGGCCACAATCGGGGGAATACGGAGACTGACACCAGTGCTAAGAGCACCTCCGGAACCGACGAAGAAACCAGCACCAATGGAACCGCCTGTCAAAGTGACGAGTCAGCAGTCACTTCATAGCCGTCATTCGCCAACGAAACGTACCAATGGCAATCATGTGAAGATGGCGCGACTTCATGGTACGGTCAAGCTCAACGATGCCGCGACCGTAGTCGCGAGGCTTGAACGACTCAAAGTTGAGGCCGTTACGCGTGTAAAAGTTCTCGTCACGTTGAGCCGCTCCATGGCTTAGAGCGCCTTCGCCATATGCAGTGGCAGCCTTGCCACTAACGGGGGGGAGGCCACCACTGGGAGTTCCAGTATGGACCTGGGTGGTCTCGGGCGTCGAGACGCCATCGTGGATATCTTTCTCGGTCGCCATATCGTTGATTCGCGCTGGGGGGGTTTGTCCGTCCTCAGCGAAGGAAAGGGTAGGGCCCTTGGGCGCAGTTGCTTGGAAAGGAGGCGAACGGGCCTGTGGAGACTGACAGGTGAAGCACAAGGGTAGAAGAAGAGCAAGCTCGATGAGAGTCGAGGGGGGGACGCGATCGGATTAAAAGGACGAGAGGGCCATCGGTGGAGGACGCGACAGCAGCAGCTGCTGCAAATGCGACGGTCACTCTGGCCTTTCCCAGCTCCTTGCGCTCGTTGCCTTAGCACATCTTAGCATGCATCCATATCCGTGTTGGTATCTTGGCCTCACACCCTATCCGGTGTCTCCTTGTCGTGCCGAGCGATTACATGTATCCATGACTATCAGCGGCGAGAAACTGGCAGGCATGCGGAGAGAAGCAGGGGAATGGAGAGGCAACGAAGCAGCGGTAACCAACGAGTCAAAGAGCTGCAAGAGTCGACAGTCGGGCCCAGGAGAGTAAGACGTGTGCTTGCCAAGCGGCAGAGGAAGGCCAAGTCTTGGGGAAGTGGAGTGAAGCAGACGGGAGGCCGGACGAGAACAGAAGGTGGATTTGGAGAGTTCAGGGAAGTGTCGCAAGACCCCATGTTGATCGGGGGAGGAACTCGAGGCGTGGGCTGCCTACGGATAGGTAGCCAAGATGTTGAATAGATACCGAATAACCAAGACAAATGAGACTGAGTGATGGGATTGGCGGACGTGGGCGTGAGTCGAGGAGCCGGCGTGGGTGTGGACGTCGATATGACATGGCCCGTGGCCACGGGCATGCCACAGAGACCGCGGCAGCAAATGGCGTACAGGAGAGATACAGAGATCAGATGTTTCTGAGAGGAGAAGAGGCCGTTGTGAGGACTACGCAGGAGGTAGCGTCGTGTATCTTGTGTGTACCTGACCATTATCAGCGGAGCCCGCCCGGACTGATGCATGGAAGGACCTGAGGACGTTCCGCGCCTTCTAGGGGCGGCGGGGGGGCGATCTTGGCGGGGAAATGTGGGTCCCGGATGGGAAAGAGGGTGAGGTGCACCTCACACACCTGACGGGGTTACGAATAGGTAGGGTACCTAGGTAAGGTAAGGCAGGAAGGGCGGGAGGAAGGAAGGGTGAGGGGGGACCAGAATCCAAAAGAGACTTGATGGAAGGTGCCCTTGCCTCAGGATGGAAGGTATTGCTCGTGACACGGTTATCGCACCTGCTCATACTCTGTAATGCTGTCTTGTCACACCCGACAGAGAAGGAGCGGACCCTGCACTTGCATCTGCGGCGCCTGCCTCCAACTGCCCTGCCTGCCCTGCCTGCCCGCATCCGCCCGTCCTCCTTCCTTTCCAGCGCACAGCCGTACTACTCCCCGTTCGTCTTAGCGGACAGGTGCCTTCCAACTCCCGTCCCGGGCTCCTTCCTCCCCAGGCACCCTCCCCTGGCGACATTCTCTCTCTTTCTTTTGACGTGACACAATTGCCCACCAGACATTCTTTGCTCGCGACAATTTCCACTTTCTTTTGCGCTTCACACGAATCTCTTCCCAGCCTGATACCGGAGAGGAAGAAACCTGTACCACATCGGCCAATCCACACGAGGCCAATCACAGCCGGTCAGCGGTCTCGAGCGCTCCCAAACGGCCATCCTACGCCCAAACCCGTGGCACCAGCACAGATGGGGGATGGTCGGACGGATTGATCGATTCAACGGGTGACGGCTGCCCACCTAACGTCCTCCGTGAATGGATGCAATTTGCGGTTTGCAGACTCTTTGCGCTGCCCAGCCCTTGGCCTTTCAAAAAGTCCTCCTAGCAGCCAGTGAGCTTCCAATCTGCCCCGAAGCACTCGCTCACACGATTACGTATTCGCAAATTGAAGCCACCGACTTGCAGACCCCTGGTCTCTACGAGTACGCGACCGCTACCTCAGCGGGACTCGACTGCTTCCAACGCCATTGAGCCCCCAAGCGAGAAACAAAACCCAGCTCCCTCCACAAAATCGCGACATCTCACTCGCCGGCCCAGAAATGCCAACCCTCGCCAACCCTTTGGCAAATTTTGGCATCTTTTATCGACTCTTCGTCACTGGTACCAAGCTCTCGCCAAGTTGCTTTATCGGTGTTGGCGCCCTCGCCACTGCCAGATAACGCCCCTTCAGACTCCTGCCAAACGATCCGTGGGCACATTTCCCGCCGCAACCCGCGAATGTCAGCGACCCGAAGAATCCCTCTCCCAAGACACCAAGGCGCCGGCCAGCATGACCAAGACGATTCAATGGTGGGCCGTACCACCATACGACCCTTTCCTCCTCGCTGAATGTACGCTCCCGCCATCTGTCACCTGTCGATTGTCCCTTCTTCAACAGTAAGCGACGAGACTCGCCTATCTCTTAGCTTCAATTTTACATATCGCATCGCCCTTCTGGACTCCGTCCACCTTCTATAATCGAGAGCCTGCGCCGCACCGCCGCTTTGGAACCTCCCATGAGAGAGCCTTCTCGGGGAGGTGTCGTTGTCTCGGCATGCCAGCCATGTCGAAAGAGGCTGATTCCCCCCGCACCCGGGATCACCGCCTAGCTCACCCGTACGGCCGCGCTAGGTAGCAGTCTACCTGCTGACTTCCGCCCAACGAACACGCCATCTCCCACCAATACCACCCCGGAGCCGTCAGTTGCTTTGGGAGGCTGGCACGCGAGGAGATTTGCGCCGGCAACGGAATGAAGTCCTCGAAGCCCCTCCCGACGGCTGCCGCAGCCACGGCCGACTGGCGCACATGGCTTGTCGACGTCCTCGCATCTGTCGGCTTCGTATTCCGTCTACTGCGAATCTACTCTGTGAATGACTGCTACTTCAAGAACATTTTTCCCGCCGAGTGATTAGAGCAGACAGCAACATCCGTTAGGCGAGTGACACGAGTGTGCGCGCGCTGTGTTCCATCGCCCATCAAAGCCGGGCGCTGCTCATCCAACTAGCCCGCGGCGTTGACTTCGATTTTGGAAGTAGTGCCGAAAGAAGGGAGACACCAGACTGGCTGAGAACAGCGCTGGAACGCGCAAATGCAGGCCACCTTGCATCCTTCGGGGAGCCCTGGCCTGCAACCACCATGTCCCATTTCCCTCCGATTGGTCGCTGAAGCGCAGTTCCATCTCGTTCGCACCACACCTTGTTCAGCGGGGCCCAAACATTGATTATTTCGGCCAGTGACAGTCGAACGATACGACGGAACTAGTGAAGATGACTGACACAGGGCTTAAAGCTGAGAGGTTCTGACCGAAGGTGCCCCGTTGCTAATCAAGTTCAAAGTTAGCCTGTTAAGGTAAGGCAAGCAGCTGAGACTCGGATGTGTTAATGGGCCGCGGGAAAGGATATGTTCCGCCACCAGGGGCTCCCGTCACCTTATTCTGACGCCAAGCCATCACCCGCTTCTGCTGAATGGGGGCATGATGAGCCGCAATGGCGGGCATGGATGAAGACCAATTGCCTCTTTATGTGGCCAGTGACAATGAAATAATTTTCCTGCGATGAATTTAACATGTGTTGGCCAGGAGTTTTCTAACTGCTTCAGCAGAAGGGCCTCCTGGATAGTGTTGATGACGAAGTGCTATTGGGGAGATTAAGAGCATTGGTTTGGTACAGAAATGCCGACCGGACCACCATACCATCCGAGTAACCAGCAACAAAGGTGTTGTAAACGAGAAACAATCCCCAGACTCGTCGAGCATTAGAAGTCCGCTGTTCTGGGATTTCTAATTTGGGCGCCGAGCAGAACCGCACTGCAAGGCAAAGTGGCCAAAACGCCCCCATATCCACAACATTGTGGAAAAGTGCTGTCATCCGAACCCATTGCGAGATCTTGACAGATGCAAGCCCCACGCACAACAATCCACCTGTGGAAGCGACAAAAAGTTTAATCTGACCACAAAGTTCTCGTGTCACGAGAGAGCTATATCTGGATTTTGATGAAGCCCGGGGGTCAGGGTCCATTGGAGCAGAGTCTTGGCATTGTATAGCTAAGCACCTCGGCCGTTGGATGGCTCTTTTCGCAGTATTTCAGAGATTGCCAGTGAAAAGGTTTGAGAAGGTCTTTCTCGGTCCTCGCAACCCTTATGGTGCGGTCAGAAGTCGCTATAGATGTTGCAGGACATGACCTGGAGGGCGCCCGTAAAGATCGCTGACCTTGGGTGATACTAGAGTTGAGAATTGAAGCAGCTTCTTCGGGAGAAAAGAAAGTCAAAGGAGTTCAGAAGTTAAAACACTTCGGTTAGAGAACCGTGGAATCGAAAGCAACATGACACGTGGGCAGGACAGCATCATACGAACGATGTGAGAGTGGGCATACTTCTATTGAATTGTGTGTCAAGCTAAAGCACACTTTCTTTCATCGCCAGATCTGCTGCCAGCAGCAAACACGACCATAGTTGTTGTATCCTATGAATGTTTTCATGACCTTGGCTACCTTTGAATTACTCGTTTCAGGAACGCACGAGTTTGCCAATCTTGGTCCAGCTACGCTTGCGCGTTTTCGCAGCATGGTCGTCGAAGTTGATTTGTACCTGGTTCCCGCCCAGAATTCTGTATCCCACTTCAACGTCATCGGACCACTCTGCCGCAATGGGTCGATTCTCGTTTTCCTTTGCTTCGTCCCTCAGTCTATTGACCAATCTCCCTAGCTTCCAGTAGCGACGACCCTCAGTCGAAAAGGGTCTCTCTGGGAAGGAGGTTTGATCCACGCACATGCCCCTCTCCTTCATCTCTTCCCCGATATCCAGCAGCCTGCGGGAGATGTCTACGACGCGACACATGGTCCCATTGATGACGCGTTGATCCGTCCACAGCATCTCAAGCAGGCTGAACCAAAACGCATCGTCGTAGATGGTGCGTGAGAGGACATTGACCCGATCTCGGTTGTCCCAAAAACAGGATATCATGGCGTCCAAGAGACCAAGGAACGCTGAAAAGTGGACGGCAGGCGGGTAAGTAGCCGTAGGCGGGTAAGCAGCCCACCTACAACGATTCATCAACCAGGGCTTGATCCAATTGAAGGTCAACTCGCGCTCGACTTCTCCCTGCACAAGGTCGAACTTGCTGCTGATAGCGAACAGTATGAGGTCGATCTTCAGCCGGGAGTGCTCGTCCAGTGTGTTTTCCTCGCAACCATCCATTTGCAGAAGAGTTTCAATTACCATTTGGAGTATTCCGAGAGTATCAGGGTGCTTGAGGTCGGCGTAGCCTGTGCGGCGCAAGAATGACTCGAACACCTGGGCAGAGCATCTCTGGTCGAGGAGGTCTGGCAAGACGCTACCGTTAAAAGGGCAATTGAAATCCCGTTCGAAGAAGACTGGCTGCATGCCATTGACGCAAAGGCAGTCCAGGAGTTCGTTAATCTTGGATGTTGCACATTGGAGTGCGGCGTCATCGTTGCCTCTTGTGATCGAAGTAGCAATAACATGCTTCAGCCAGTGGACGGAGCATTGGCTGGCATCCCCGCCGCAAAGACATACCCGTACGGGTACCGGAAGAAAAGGATTAGGGTCCTGATAAGACATGGTGCCTGCTAGATATGACGAAGTGTCAGTAGTTGACTCGGGCCTCTCGATCTAGTACGTGTTCAAGTGCCGCGCTGCCCTCGGGAGAAGACGAGGAAGACGACGGCTTCGCCAGAAATCCACGATCTTGGGCTATTAGGTATTACACGAATGGGACACTTACAGTGCTTGTGTTGTACGGGGATACGTGGTCGTCTGTATCGCTTTTGGTGCCGGTATCGTGATGCTGGTCGTGCGCAAGTCGAATGACAATTATGTGTGTACAAATGATGTGTACGATAATATGTAGAGAAGGAAAGCAGACAACCAGAGAAAGGAACAGAATTCGAGCATATTTGAATGGTAAAGAGCCATCTCCGAAAACTCATGCCCTGTCGGTCCGTCACATTTTCAGAGCTATGAAAGGTGCGCACGATGGCTTCGGAGAAAGCTAAGGTTTTGCGAAGATATTGTTAGCAGTGCTGAAGAAGAAACAAGTCGGCCGGGAAATTTTTAAAGAATGTAGGGCAAAAGACCAGGTAACTGCAAATTTGGGGAGTTGCAGTTTATTTTAAAGTCCCCTCAAAATGAAAATCACTCTTCAGTCTCATCGTTATCGCCCGTGGTCGTGTTTAGGTGGATGAGGATCGCGGTCTCACGACCCTTCAAGGTGCCATCCAGACATTCAGGAAACCTTGTGCACTTGAGCAGAGCAGATCCGACCTTTGTAGATAATAGATGCTCATATATGATTCAGATTCTCCGGAAGCGCGCCACTCAGGTTCTCGCCCACAAACAAAACGGCTTTGCCTCGTTTGCATCTGCACTGCGTCAACAAATTTTTGTTCCATTTCAACCACCGATCCTGCTTCTAGATCTTGATATTCGCCATGCACCTTTCATCTTCAATGTCTTTGCCTGGCAAGGCTCCATTATACTTCCCGGTACGTTCGGATAAGATATCTCTTTCGTGGTTCCGCGACCATGGAGAAGTTCCGATTATAAACTTGCCCGCCAAAGTCATCTTCCAGATCGTGCAACACCTTCCTCGAGAAGACGCCATCAGCTGGGCGCGGACTTGCGGATATTTCACGATACTATTGTACAACCACTTTCTCCGAGAGGATGTCAAGAGAGGTCATACCGATATGCTGCTGTGGGCCTGCAGGAGAGGAAATCACGAGCTGATCGACGCATGCCTCGACCTTGGTCTCTCGCCGAGCATGACCACCCGGTCAATTTCCGAGGACTACCAACGCATTCGCCGTGTGCAAACCAAGTGCCAACTGAGGCAACACAGCCCTCATCATAGCCAGCACCGACCTATGGCTTCACTGGCTCTCATCTATCAGAACCATGATGTGTTCGAGAGACTCGTCGACGCAGGGGCTGACTTCTTCGCACAAGATGAGAATACTATGAAAAGTCTCTTCTACATGTACCAAGGCTTGCGACCACAATTTGAGAGCCGCGTCGATGATACCTACACCAACGCGATGATGCAACAGGGCACCAGTGATTTTCTGAAATCAATGGTCAGCAAACGCATCATGATGCCGTCGAAAGAACTGCTAGAGGTCGCATTGAAATACGAAAGAGCCGATATCGCCAGCCTCATTCTGAAGTCACAGATTCAGGGACTAGAGGAACGCTGTCCATCCCAATGTCTCGGGTCATCTTGCTATTATGGCATCCTAGAGGTGGTAGTACGGTCTCCAACTTCCTGGAAAAGCGCCGACATTCGAGAATCCGTCAAAAAGCAGATCAAGCTCCTCGTCAAGAAAAGGAGAGGAACTACAGAGAATTGCGCTGTCAAGCTTCTGGAACTCGTCACTGGCGATCCCGAAGACGAGGAAGGTTTCGGTAAATGGTTCCGTCCCTTCGTAGACGCAAACTTCGTGAAGTTGGTCCATCGTCAAAACGGCATCATGTCTGTGGCTAAGCATATTATCGCTACGAGCGGCTACAGCTGGAGCTACGAGGAGAATCCCCCGTATTCGAAGCTGCACATTCCTTCATGGGCCGCGTTCCAAATACGAATGCTCTCGAAATACGACAACAGACTCGAGATATTCGACCTTGTGCCCAAGACAAGCTCGCCTTCCGAACACTCACGGGATAGTGTGCCTTCAAAGTTTCTCGATGAGCCCAACAAAAAGTACATGCCCGACTGGGTGTTCGACCGCCTGTGTGAAGATGGATACAAGTACGGACCGGTAGGATATCAAAGCTTCGAGCTTTTCCTCGCGGATTCCAAAACATGGCCTGGATTGTTGTTCGAGGACGATTGGTTTGCGAGACGGCTCTTGATTCATGTGATGATGAGTGTTCGTGTAGAACATGGAACACTGTGCTGTCTTGCAGGAATTGTAGAGCACTTGGTAGCCAATGGCGCCTCTGGATCTATGGAAGTCCTGCCTGGACTGGATACGCGCACCTTATTGCACGTCGCCTGCAAGATCACTGTAGCTCCACAGCCATATCGAGAGACGCACCTCAATCCCTCGTATCACGACATGCAGGGATGTGACAGCGCTCCTCCTGATTGTCTTCAGAACTGGGAGTCTCACAGGTGGGGTCGTCCGGATTTATGGCAGCAGAAATACTACGAGCTGCGTCGAGAGAGTCTTCGGCGCATCATCAAAGCTCTTCTGAAGGGCTCAAATGTATTCCAGCCCGATAATTCCGGGAAAACTGCCTGGAGACTCGCAAACGAAAGCTGGATTCGTCTTGAAATGTGGATTGAATTCGGCCAAGCCAAGCAAGATCTTGCCACGAAGAGAAGGGCGGAGTTTCTTCGACGCAGGGTTCAAAAGACAAGGGATCTGCGAAGAGAGCCGGTATTCCGAGAGAACATCCTGCAGCATTGTGAGAAGTGTGCCAGGCGCTCTCGCCACTTCTCGTCCTGGTCGCAGAAGCGTCAGAAGCAGCACTGCACCTCATGAGCCACCGCTGATCATACAATATTTACACACCTAGATAAACCAAATTGATTATGACACCCATCAGTCCTTGCATATTTGAAGAGTCTTGACGACGGCTTGCTTAACGCTCAACACCTTTCCCCCAAAGAGATGCTTTAGAAACTTCTGTCATCTCACCAAGTTCGACCCGGAACTTTCTTTTTTCTTTTCTGAACTGCAGGTATTAACGAGAAACCTGTTGCAGCTGGCGCTCGCGGCTAATACATATCACAACTCGACCAGCCTCGGGGGCCCGTCCTCGAAGAAGGGCTTCTTGACTTACTTGATCTCACACACCGGTTGCAGATCCAGTGTTGTGAGTGCTCGTATTGAATCGATGAGGCTCCCTGACCGGCGGCTTTTGACACATCGGACGGCAACAAGTTCCAAGTCTCGGGAGCGTCGAAACAAGCTGCAAACAAAGCTGCGGAAGCAGACAAGAGACAGACGGTCGGGAAAGACTATCGGCACAGTAAACTAAAGAAACGCAACAACCTGGCTGCCCAACGAGGTCGTGCTACGCAAAGACAGCATAGCACGCATCATCCAAGTCGCACGAAAGTAGACATAGCCAAAGCCACCATAGACACCACAATGCCAATAATAGCAAATATAGGGGAGGCAACAACGGGCAAGAGATGTATTCGTAGTAGTCAACAAAATGCTAACGAGCGGTCCCCGAAGTTCACAAGTGAATGTTCACCACCAATGACGGTACAGTCATAGCCAGGCAACAGCAGACATCTGCAATACAGGTTCAAGATATGCGAAGCGTTCTATGTGAAATTTCTCAATGGGGCTCAAGTGTGAGGGCCGCAGGCGGATTCGTGGATGAAAGTTCGAGCATGTGTCACCATCTGTGTGATTGAACCGGTCAGATGGCGTCTCGCATCGCAACCATGCCTGCGCTGTTGATGGTGATGAGCATCCAATCCTGAGGTATCTTCGTGCCTCAGAGTAGAGCCACATTGTTGAACTGGTATTCACGCAGCCCAGTGCGAACACACTGTCCTCCTCAGTAGAGCATATGGCTTGTGATTATGTCAAGAACATCTCCCGTGGAAATGATTTCCCTAAGGGGTGCCCCTATTGAACGTAACCCAAGATATTTGACTCATATTTGAGGCATAGCAATCATACAAAACAATACAATACCATAATACGTCATCGAGGAGGCCTACGAAGACGAAGCGCCTCACAATAATCCAAAAGACCAAAGGCATTCATCGCCAGATCTCGCATCTGAGGCCAACTGCCCCAATCACGAATCACATCCACACATCTCGGACATGTGAGACTCACCCAAGGGCAGTGCACAAATCCCTCAGCCTCTCAAGACCTCCACTCCGCGTAAGACGACATCACTCACCTCAGAAAACAAGATAAGCCCGAGACAGATTGTGCCAGTCAGAAGCTCCCATCTCCCAAACGCTCACCTCATTCGACCAAAAAACGCGGCTGCTGCCTACACAGCCCGTCCCAAGCACCTTCAAAACGAAGCGAACGCAGGAATGATTTGTTGATATTGATTTGCTTCTACGGAACACACACACACACACACACACACACACACACACACCCCTAATTCCCGAGACGCCGGGAAAACAGTCGTCATCGAGGCGCGGTGCCTGGCCCCCAATGCCTGAAGACCAAAGGTCCGCTGCCCGTGAGAGGGACCAACTCAATTCCAAAGGTGGCGATATCAATACCACAAATTTTCCCAAAAACCACCAATCCCCAACCACCCGAAAATCATTTTAACGAATAGGCACGGAGATTCACAGCATGGACCCTGCCAGAATCTCGCAAGGACGCAGGTCCAGACCTGAGCGAACCGTCGAAGGGGGAAAAAAGTGTGACTCATAGGAGGGTGTGTCGGAACACCGGCGAATCATGAACACGTATGACTCCCCTTCCTACGTAGCGCAGCCCGGCCATTGCGAGACTCGGGGCTTTCCTCATTTGCTGTTCACGATTGGCGTCGTCGTGGGTGGTTGCGCGGTTATCTTCAAGGGGGTGTGTACGTGAAGAAATCGTGAACGCATACCACAGGAGACAACAGCACCAGGGGAAGGAAGCACGATCATGAACAACACGGGACATCTTGCCAGCAGTCCTTCTGTCAGGTGATTGTCAGCGAGGCAAGATCTAGGCCCCCTCCAGATCGTGCAAGAGTCTTGAAAATTTGCAATCGGGTGGTGAGTTGGCAGTGTGTGTGTGTGTGTGTCTGCGGATGCAACAATCCTGCACCCTGCTGCTGCTGCGGCCGGCGGCTTGCGACCCTGCGTATCTACACTACCTCTCTGGGCTTGTTGGCCCCCAGCCTGCCTTCGTTTTGCTGCCCAAAGCCTTACCAGGCCACGAGGTTGCGGCGGGAACTAAAACACGCATGTGGGCAGATGCAACGAAAAAAGTGCAAAAAAAAGTTGTCAGCAAAAGAAAAGGTGAGAAAAAAGGTCAAGGGAGGGGAGGACCGCGAAAAAAGGTGAGCCCAGATCGCATGCGCCCGGCGCATTCAAGCCTAAGGCCGACAGCAGCCACACACCACCCAACCTTGCAGGCGGCCTGCAAGCCTGCAGCGTGTTTCCGTCATAAGCGATAGTGAATTGCGAACAAAGTGGCCAACTTTTCAGGGTACCGGCGCAAGAGAAGACGAGGTACAACGTTTGAGCTGGGTGTGTAAATAAGTCGGTACATTGATTGAAAGTCTCTGTCCGAAGCAAAAACCCGTTGGGAAAAACGTGCCTGATGAGATTTGTCAAACATGCTTCGAATGGCGGAGAAAACAAAAGAGTCATACTCGCAGCTCGGATTGGTCGGGTGGGTGGTGGTGCTGAGGTCCGGACAGACTTCGTTCCGCCGTTGCTTTTTTCCCATCTTCAAGGGGGACCCGAAAGCCCGGGACCGAGCGGGAGATCCGGGCGCTTCTTGAAGCGTGGCGAATCCGGGCCTCCCCGCGGTCGCGCCGGGAATGATTGGCTCGGTTTCCCCTTTCGACGCTGTGCCACAGTTCCCGTCGATTGAGACATGGATCTGCGCCACACCGAAGCTGGCTTGGCTTTGAGCAGTGTGGGTAGCAACCGTTCGGGTGTGGCGTCTTGGTGTGAGGACGGAGGTTTACGCGTGGCTATCCCGACGACATCCGTCTTCGAGGCTGCGCGGTCTAAGTGTGCTTCTTTGGGTGATGTCGCCGTCTAAGTCCGTCACGGGGTGTGGTTTCTATGCCAAAGTCCGCGCAAGCGAAGAGGCAGTTTGACTCATATCCATCCCGGCGGCCGACGGGTTGCCGGGGCCCGTATCTTGTCGAGACAGGAGAGGATGTTTCTTGTGTAATCTTCACATGTCAGGTGATGATTCATCCTCGACAGCGATGCGACTCGGAACTTATCGCCCCTCGAGGCCTCCTACCATGATTCGGTTTGAATCATCGCAGTACTGCCATCACAGACACGAACAATCATCCCATCGCGGATGCCATCTGATGATTCCCGCCCGCCATTGGCCAGCTGTCATCCAAGGAAATCGGACCAGTCAACGACTGCATGACCACCAGATCCGCTCTCTCCCCTGGCCCCAAGAAACCCTTTTTTCCCAGCTTCGCTACACGATTCGCGAATTGGAAGAAAGAAAATGCAGGTCAAAAATTGAAGAATAAACGTTAACCACAACTCTTGCCCCTCCCGCTCCTGGCCCCCTTTCCGCCGTTGTTGCAGATACTCTTCTCCCCCCGATAGGTCAAAAACCCACCAGCAAGGCCGAGGGAGGGGCGAGAGAATGATATCTGCACTGCACGGCGGCTCTTCTGGAAATCCCCCCTCGGAGAGAGAGAGAGGAGGGGGGCGTGCATACACCGCATACATGACGTTTTGAATGGATGCGAGGCGTGTAGACAGGGCGAGAAGCCGCAGGCTGGAATCCGTTGGTCCATGGTGTGCATGGCTCCCCGTCAAGGTTCGCTGCGTCCAGTCCGCATCTGCGTCTGCGGCCGGAGCGCGCGTGCGGTGGTTGTAGTGCTTGATGCGTTGTCCACAGCAGCAGCAGCGGCAGCAGCAGCAGCCTCCGGGGCCTGGTCTGTCTGTCTGCCTGCCGCTGCACGCCTCTCCCATGATAGAGAAAGGCACACATTCACGGACAGCAAAAATCAAGGAAAATCTTCTTCAAGGTTTAATTCTGGCCCCCTTCTTCGCAGAATGCTAAAGAGAGCACCGCTAGCCAGGGGTCTGAAAGAAAGTCCAGAATCATGGGGAATACCCGTGGACATCCCGGGGTTGTCATTGATCAGTCCGACCAGTCGCGGCCAGCACTTTGGATTTTGGACCTTGTGCTCCCTTCACCGCGTTACAGATACCGCTCGTGATCATCGCGGGTGGGAAGCAAATCCACCTCCGCCAACCGAGAAGCGGAGGGGCGCGAGTGGTCTCCGATTGCCGCTACGGCTTTAAACTCCAGACTCTCTCTCGCTTCCCCACACCGAAACAGGCGCGGATTGTCAGAGACCAGACGAGACATCGAGATTTGTCCACTTTGGCGCATGGCGAGGAAGGACGGCGAGACTCGGAGGTCACATCCCGCTTACTTACTCGCCGACGACCTTGGCCCGGGAATCGTATTCCTACCCGTCTTGCCGTCGGTCGGTCAGCTGTAAGGAATTCATTCAGCTGCCCTCTAAGCTCCCAAGTCGGGCTGGCAGCACCCGACAACTGTAAGCTGATGTCCCTGCGGCGGTCGCGTCTTGTCCTCACCTGGGAGGACGTCACCCGCCCCCGCGATATATCGCCATTCTTAGCAATATCGTGTAACTCCAACACCGGCCCACGTTATATGTTCATGGGCGTGATTCAAGGAACCACATGACGAGGCGAAGCGGTCAGAGTGTGAACTTTGTCAAAAGGAGGAGACAAGAAAACAAAAACACCAATCCTGTGCGCAACCCTACGTCACCGTACCCTAATGATCCCTCAACATCGGGGCGTATGGGATTCAAAACCGCTTCTTCAGAACCCAACCGGCAGCGGGCATTTGGGGACGCAAGAGCACGAATAATAAAAAGTCAAAATAGGGCTTTTGAAGTGCGATACCCCCTCCGTCCCCTTCTTCCCTCCCTCGCGTCTGCAACGATATGCAATGCGCATGCGAGTGCCCCGCCAGTCCGCGAGGGCGGGCAGCGGTACTGGTCCGTTTGAGACATTGAAAGGTCATCGTAGGGCGGTTGCCATGGACGTCCAAAGAGTCGGTGAGTGCCAGCGTGGTTTTGCGGTGCCTGTCACATTTGCGGTCTGGGCCTGGATCCGGAGAGCCGGACGAAGGTTGGATGGACTCGTGGGATCAATGGAGGGGCAACATTACCGCAGCAGAGGAGGTAGCAAGGCGGGCGGTTGGCAGTAGGAAAAGTGAAGCAAAGCCACCCCTTGCCCTATTTTTGGGTGGGAAGCTGGACCTTCTTTTCAGGATTTTGGGAAGGGGAGGCAGAGCTTGGGGGCGTGGACCTTTGGGGGGATGATGGGCGCAGGCGAGTGTACATTAGAAGAGGGTTTGATGGCCCAGCAGCATCGATGGGATGCAGGCAGGCCTGCGCGTACCCAGCCGGAGGGGTTCGGTGTGGACGAATAAGACGTCAATGAAGCCATCGCCAGTGGAGTTTTTGGTGCGTCTCGATGTCGAGCGGATGGGTGTGTGATCGCAGGAAGGTTTGGAGGTGTTGGGTTAGGGGAGACAAGCAGCAAAAAGCCCTGCACGATGCACCTCACCACCTTTCAGATGGGACGCTGGCAGGCAGAAGAATGGATGGAAGGCAGACAGAATGCAAATGCAGTGGACCCCTGAGCCCCCCGGCCGCAGGATTAGGGATGCGGATGCGGCCCTCGTGGTGCCTTAGCGGCCCCCTCCAACGGCCCTGTCCGTCCGTCATGACTGGCCCGAGGACTCGTCGCGCCGGAGCAAGAGGAAGCAACTTCTGGCTGAGCGTCGGGCGACGTGTTCGCTCACACCCAATCAAGAGGGAAAGCCGCCCATCTCTAGCATTGGGAAGGGGGTCCGAAAGGGTCTAATAGGGCCCGGTCGAGACGCACCAAACCCTCGATTCGCTTTGGACGTTGGACAGCAGTGCAGCTCGTTGGAAGTTGGGACGAAAGGCATGAGGAAACCCCGGCAGTGCGCATCATGGCCGCTACACCGCACACCTCGCGCTCGTAAAGGTTCACACACCTTACGCAGCTACAGTCGATGGCGCGCCTTTCTTTGCTTCTGCTTGGTTCAACCTGCGTTGCTATGAGTCACTGTGCGCTGACCTTGCCGTGTCCGGCGCAATATGATATGGTGTGGTATGTCTGGCATGAGGGGGGAATGACGCTGAATGAGGAGTGCCGGGAAACGAAATGAGATGAGCCCTCTGCCTCGGTGAGAGAGAGATGCGAAAATTTTTCACATCGACGCCAGGAAAAGCAAATTGCTACACACACCACACACAGACGGAACATTTGGCGCAACCTGCCGCTTGGGCGCAGGGCTCTTAACAAGAGCCATGGGTGTTGACGCACACACGCACACACACACACAACTTTCCAACAATATCGTTGACCGACTAGGATCAACATTGACAACAATAACAACACGCAGGGAGACAGGACGCCATTGTGCATACAGGCAGACAGACCGACAGACTGACTGCCCGCCTCACAGACGACCGGTCCAAGCCCTGCTTCTCTGACCGAAACTTGCGATCCACGGTGAAGGAGACCTGTGTTCTAGAAAAACAATCAAGAAAACCTTTTTTTGTGGTGGGATGAAGCAAGCGAACCAAGCGAGAGACAGGACCGCACTAAAGCCCTGTATTCACAAGCTTGCGCCAGAGGATGCGCGCGCGGCAGCCAGATTGCTGGGTTGCGAGTGGACTCGGAGCCGGGGAGAAAAGACAGAGAGCAAGGATATGAGGGGGGAACGCCAGTGTCAAGAACATGCTGAACGCCGGATGCTGGAGACGGGAGACGCTGGACCGGTGTGGAGCCAACACCAACTGCAGCAGTGCAGCACAGCGGTACGGGCAAGGAGTCGGGGACAGGGGAGCTTCAAAGTCCCAATCCACCCGGGACGCTAGGAATCGCTGCCTATGTGACGCTATCTCGTCTCTGCACTGCAGGGGACAGGGAAGGGGGTGTGCGATTTAGGAACCTCGAGCCTGTGGTGAAGTTTAGACCGTGGTGTTTTCCCATTTGGCCCGTATCTGGAGCGGCCCCAACAGCATCAAGGCTTGTCTCTTGATGGAGCGACCCGTAGCAGTGACTGTACCATAGTACAGATCATCCAGCAGATCCGACAAGACGATGGCCGTGCCGAAATACTGTACGGAGCAAAGTATGGCTGGTGCGGCGTCGCAGAAGGCGTTGATCCATCTCGGTCAGTGATGGCGACAACAAGAAAGTCAAGCGGCCGTCGGTGAGGAACGAAACAGAGTCAACGCGACGTCGGCTCCTCCAAGGTGAATCAAAGGTAGTTCGTCGAGGAATGTTTTTCAGAATTGACTTTCCCTGTCGCCCGCTCTCGGACGGTCCCTGAATGTTTACCCAGACCATAAAAAATTGCGACGGCATGCACAGGCCGAACGAAGTGTATGAGACGGGAAAAACAGACGTCGGCCGAGACATGAGGCTGCTGCCCATGCGAGACACGACAGACATGACGCGACTCATTCCGTCCGTGAGCCTCCAGACCAGGCCGGACCACAACAACGGCACTGCATATTAGGTCTTGGATGAGACGCGGCCGAAAAGGTAGTTTGGTGCAGTAGAATGAGACTCGAGTCGACGCAGAGGCCGGTGGCATGCGCTGCTCTACATACACTTCTGTGATGCGTATCGGGCAAAAGACCACATGGGCATTCCAGGGGTTCAAATCGCTGTTGCAGCTGCGATCACAGGCCGCCGGCCCATTGCACCCATCGCAGCGCGGGTCTAGTTGGAGTCTGGGCTCGCAAGGTCCAGATGGTGACCCCTCGCTTTGCTGCAGGCGCCTGGCTGAACATTGCAGGAGAGCAAACAATGTCTTTCTTGAGTGGCTGCATGAGCTGAAGGGAGCAAAGGCCGTCGTAACGTGTTGTTCGGGGCCGGTTGACGGGCGTCGACGTCGGACCAATCCCTTGCAGCGCTCGTTTTCTTGTCAGAAAGCTCCTGCAGGGGAACATTTCAATTGCAATTGTTTCCTCTTGCGTAGCTCAAGACCTTCAATTCTTCTCACTTATCCGATACCGCGAGCATGAAGTCAGTTCAACGCTCGGCGGTGGTTTTCTAGGAAACCCCTGTGACGAGTTAAAATAGTTTGACTAGGACGGTGTCACGAACACGAGGCCAGCGCTCTGCCATGAGCGGCGAGCATCACACAGCTCGTAAATGGCGAACTCCATTATTGGCACCCAATGCTTGGGTTGCGAAATGCTTGGGCCGCAAAAGACCAGGGTCCCGGTGCACTGCCTTCTGCCCACGGATTGCCTCGCCAGCGAAATGAGCTGCGACAATAAAAACAAACGAGGATCCAAGGTGAGAGACCAATGAATGTGGTTGAAATTGAAGATGCCGGTCGCAAATGCCAGGCCCGAGGGCAAGCAGACGGGTGCGCCGCCCGGTGTGCAGGGAGCCAGCCAAGGTGAGACAAGGCCATCGCCGGCGTCTCCACCAACATGCCCCCTTTTCCCACCCCCTGGAAGACGGTGCTTGTCGCAATGGGAGGGATCCTTTGACCGAGCTCACACCGCACACCGTGGTCCATGGTCGGTCACCGATGGAGGCGGGCGTATCGAGGCTTGGTGGCCACGCAACAGTTGAAGCGTGGAAATGCGCTGGTGGCCGGTAAAGCCATTAAAGGCGAGTGGCGGGATAGTTTGCTGAATGAGGGCAAGCGACAAGCAACCCCAACATCGAAATGCGCTACAAATAACGGCGGAATGGCAGAGTCGTCGGTGGCACTGGATGGCGGAGGGGCAACGACGACGGGGAAGGCAGGGCAGTTCATCCGGTCGTCCAAAGTTGTGGGCTTGACTCCAGATGGCGGGCTAAGGAAGGAGAAAAAGAGTGTGCCGACTGCGACGGCGACTGGGGAGTCGCGCGGAAAAAGAGGGTCGGTCTGGACCACTGGGAAACGTTCAGTCGGAGCACCTCAGGCTGAGGTCATGGCCATGGGCATGGAATCCATCCCATTCGACCATGCGGGGCGATGATGGGCTCCACCTCAGCTTCGATGCCCTGGCCGGTGCCGCCGCCGCCGTGCTTCCGTCCCGTCGGTAGGCTTCTTTCCTCTCGGCGATCGAGTCATTGGATGTTGATGACCCGGGCTAATACAACATGGAAGCGTGGTAGGCTGTAGCGCGTCGTAATGGATGGAGGTCGGAGCTGAGCTTGCTGGGGAGAACTGCTCGAGGCGAATGGAAAGTGCTGGACTGGAGTCAGCGGCGCGGCGACATTGGAGCTATGTACTATGTAGACACTTAATTAGTTGATCACCGATGATGGACAGGAGGAGGCAAAAGAGGCTGCATACGCACACACTGGAGACGGCCATGCCAATAAAAGTGATAGATTGACGTTGGAATTGCCGTTGCGTTCGGGTTCATCCCAGCGGTTGGCCTCAATCTAATGCAGGGGTCTGCATTGTGGACGACCGTCCGAAGGCAGCTATTGCCTGCCAGTACCCGAGCAGCAAGCAGCACACAGTCGGGATGATGCAGGCAGACAGACGAGAGGTGCGGTGCGGTGCGGTGCGGACGAGCGGGTGACGTGCGTTTGGAAAGTGCAATTCCATCGCGGGCTTGCAGAAATGTCCTTGCGCACCACACTGCATTCCGTCAGGTCGTTTCTCATCTGGAAGGTCCCCTTCTCTGTCCGCAGGTTCCTCCTTCCTCTTTCCCATGTCGGACTGGGCCCTCCTGCCATTGGATGCCGCTTTTCCCAGCGAAGAAGCCACGTCCCGAGTTTATCAGGTGGTGACTTGAGGCAACCTGAGGTAGGTACTCTGTACCTGTAACCGTACCGAGGAAGGCACGTTGGCAACCTTCAATCAATGTGCACTTTCCTCCATTGCTGGATAAAGTGCAAAACTGATGAATTGATGGCGAATCAACGCCCGGGCAGGTTCTTGTCCCCCTCACCTCCCTCCCTCTGCCACACCGGGCTCACCACACTCACCTGCTGCCCTCTCCGGTCACCGTGGATGGAGAGGGATGGCTGGGCCACGGCGGCCACCGAGGGCCCCTCTCTGCCCGCTGCCACTCACCTGCAGGTTCCGCTTCCCGTCACCCCGCGTTTGAGGGTGCATGTGGCCATGTGATGGGCGAACTCCTCCACTCAAACCCGTGAACTGCCGCATCGTCACTATCGCAGGCGCTTATTGCACAGTCACTTGATTATTCACGTTGGAGGAGACTGACTGAGGGTGTGCACACTGGGCACTTATCACTTGCACGGTCACGTTTTGAGCCTCTCATCTTCACCGGTCTCACTGGGAGGGTGTGAGCACTTACATCGCATCTCCCATATCTCGCGCATTATCCCATCCCTTCTATCGTGAATGGTGACGCTCGTCATCGCCAACCCCTCCAACGTGATCACGCCTGCATGCAAGACGCCTAGGCCTGCTCTGCCCTCTTACTTCTTGCTTCTTGCAGCTTTCCTTTCCGATTCTTCCTTCCTGTTTCCTTCCCTCCTGTGTCTTGTATCATCTACCCATCATTAAAGGGCCTCTGACTCCCAGCCCCGCTTCGTCGTCTCCTGCCTTTTCGTCCTCTTGCATCTTGCCTCACGCTGTCGGCCTCGTCGTCATCGCATCGCGGCCTGTCATTTACACCCAACACCACCAGGCAAACATCGTCACGGCCTGCCTCTGGGAGTCACCTCTACCGGACCAACCAACCAGCCAGCCGCCTATAAAACAAAGTACAGAACTCGTCACACCCACCGCGGATAAGTCCATCGCACCACCAACCTCCTCCGGATCAATCGCCCGGCTGCACTCTCCCTGCCGCGGCTGGTCGCAATCCTCTGCTTGTGATCCGGTGTTACCAGGCCGGCCTATTTGGCTGCACCTCCAAAACCCCAGCTCGTCTTCCCGCCGCGCAGCTCTTGGCGCAATCGTTCCTGTCGCATTCCGCAGTCGAACAATTCCACGGACCGAAGCTGCCAGCTGCTCATTTCCAAGGGACGGCACATCTCATCTGCCATAGGACCGAGGCTCCGACTACGCCTCAACGCCAGCCAGGGGTTTTCCAACCGCATTTGCAAACCCAAGGGACGAAAAGCAAGGGGCAAGGGGGAAAAAGAAGTTCGACCTATCCTTCCCTACAACTCAGACCGGGATTTGCCAGACTGCTCCCTCCTAGCTCTCTCTATCGCTGTCAAGGCTAAGCAGCCTCACCGAGGGCGCACGGAAGGGCGCGAGCAGGCAGCACCTGGCCACGACAAGAATCACGACGAAGAACCACCACCACCACCACCACCACCACCACCAACAACAACACCAACATTCAGCCCAAAACAACAATCGGAGCCATTCCTCTGACTCCTCTTCACGGAGCGCACCTGGATTCTTCTCGCCCCAACCATTGTCGCACACCTTCCCCATTGATCCTCTCATCCCTGAGGAATCTCTGTCGATATTGCGGCGACAGGCCACGAAATCATCTTCATGCCAATCGCACCGTAGAGTTTTCTCTAGCCTTGTCCGACCTACCCAAATCGTCGCCGGCAGGGTGGGCTCGTGTTTCGGTGGCCTTCACCTTGACACCGTATGATTCACTCGAGGAATCCCAAGTTCCCAACAATTGCTACCCTGCTCGATAATCAAGGACCAGACAGCGGCCAGCCACGTTACGCCAGGGGGTAAAGCAGAGAGAAAATTTTTCACTGGGACGCTCGAGCGGCACTGGGCCCCGGTGAGATCCCGCTGCCGCACCGTTGGAGTGCTTTTTTGGGGAGGCCATTTCCAAATCCAATTATCTCCACGCCTGTTCGTGCGAGGAGCCAATTTCGCTTACCAAACAACCGGCAAATTTTTACACACGGCAGCGCCTGAAATCACTAGGATCACTGGGATTGCGTCTCTGGGGTTATTTTTTTTTTTTTCACCAGCACTTTTGGGCGGCGACTAGGAGCTCCGGCCGGGATCCCACGGACGTTGGCGTCGACTCATTGAAACGACAAGGCCTCCCAGTCCTGACTTTTTGGTTCTCCAGCACGGCCAGGGTCAATTTTCTCGAGTGTTCCCTGCCGTCAGGTCCCATCGGGAACCAGAGTTCAGGGCAGACACCGGATTTTGATACAGGTGTGGGCGATTTTGGCGTCGACGTGTGAATATCGATCTACGGCTTCACGCCATTCCACCTGTTTCGACCAAGAAGGAAGGTTGAGATTGACACAGAAGCCGCGTCCCCCGAAACACTAGAGGGGAGATGACAAGAGTGTGTGTCACACTCAGCGACGAACAATAGAAAAAGCAATCAAAAAGAGGTGCGGCGCGAGTGCCAGCATCACGCAAGCCAGTTAGTTGCCTGTGGACAAACACAGGCGTCCAACACGGCGACAACAACAGCATTCTTCGCGGCCTCTCTATATTTTGGCAGACCTGCCTCCGTGCCCCGACTACAAGGCATCTTGTCGAGTCAGCGTCATCGCCTCAGCGCGGCCCCTATTGCTCTCAGTCGAGCAGTGCGCGCTGATTGACACTGACTTGCTGCGCCGGACTGAGGCGGATTCCCAAAGATTTGGACCGGGAGCAGGCTCAGAGCGACAAGAGTCATCACGCATCATCGCCAGAACCCTGAGTTGTCCACGCATTGGTGCATCCTCCAAGCTGAACCACGGACATAACGGGCTGAGTCGCAGTTTGCTGGCGTTGGATTCGCTGTGGGCGCACGAACAGCATCGCAACCACAGGCGACGGGCCGGCGATTGGTGTTGGACCGAAGAGGGAGACTCACCTCTCGCGCAACTGTTCACTGGCAGTGTTTGCAACGATAGGCTGGCACTGTACGCTGTGTGGCTCATCCAGACCTCACGCAGGTGTGAGTAATGCTCAGCGCTGCACCACGGCTGGAAGAGAGAGATACGAAGCCAGCTTCCTGCGAGTACTTGTTTCTATCACCACCCTCCCCCCCTTGGACACTTTCAGTCTGTGTCCCCCTTCCAAAATCTCAGAGTGGAGTGGCCTAAATTGGGCCAGGTTCCGTGTCCTCGCACGCTAGAGCCAGCCACCCCTGCCACCCCTGTCCTGTCCTGCAGCAAGGTTCTAGGGAGCAACTTCCCTGGGCTCCGCCGCTAGCAAAGTCCACAGAACACCCCCCTTGTCCCCCTTCAAGTTCCACCGCGAGCACCACCCGCCTTGGGTGAACAGTGGACTGTTCTCACCCCCCCCTGGGCTGAACAGTGGACTGTTCTCACCCTTCTCCTCACACACAAAACCTGCGTGGGAATAATTAAATAGGCCGCACCCTCACCATCTTCCTGTGCATCTTCCTCTCTTCTCACATTTTTGGCTTCTGCCAATCACTTCAATCTTTGATCGTTCAGCATCAACCAAACTCCAGTCCGTCATCAACGTCATCGTTTGATTTGCTGGCGAGCCTTCGAAGCAACCAGCATCGTCTATCGCGCTCTACCGAGATCGAGAAGATTCTCGCTCCGCTCGGTAATCTGGATCCTATCCTTGGTCATCGAGGGTAACCCGAAGCAGCTATACAGCCTGGTCATGTTCGGCTACAGAACACAATTTTCCTCTCCTCTATCATCCGATCGCATACCAAGGTGACTTGCTTCACCTTCTTTCGTGCCTCGACACCGGCGCGACACTTGGCCCTGGAATCAGACATCCGCAACACATCAACCGAACTTTGGAGGAAGCGACGTCGAGAGCTAGCAAGAGGACGACGCAGCAGGAGACGCTGAAGATTTGAGACGAAGAATTTTGGACGCCATCGAACAGACGTCGCAAGAGACAGGCCAACATCAGACATCATGGCCAACTACCCACCCTACCCCGGTTCCCCTCGCGACGACGAGTACTACTACACCCGGGAACGATTCCAGTCGGCAACGCCCACTCCCTCTCCCAGAGGACACTCATCCTACTACTACTCCGGCGCAACTCCCCAGAGACCGGCGACCCGCGCCCACTTCCGTAACGCCAGCGCCGGCTTCAGCGAGTACAGTCCTCGTCCCCCGACGGCTTCGCCGCGGTACACGAGCGATGGCCATTATGCCACGGCAAATGTGAGTAGTGGTCATCATTCGCGCAAGCATTCATGGGCCACTCCGTCGCATCCAAAGCGCGAGCGCCGAACTTCCTTTGTCTATGTCCGGGCCTCCACGCCCCTTGGCGAATCTGACGAAGACGAGTTCTTCGAGATGGATGGACGCACCTACGTCTTGCCGGCACAGTCGCGGTCTAGGAACAAGAGACACTCCATTCAAGACACATATTTCTATGAAGACGCCGCTCGAGGATATCCCACTGATTACCACTATCCCAAGCAGGGCGGATTCACTTACATTGAGCGCGATGCCATCCCCTACGAGTCGTCGTCCCGCTCACGCCCCTCCCCGGCCAACGCTCATGTCCGCCGTGCCACAGCCAATGTCCCGCCGAGACCCTCCACCGCCCGTCCCACGTCCCAGCAGAAGAAGCCCACGCCCGTTCGCGCGGCCACCGATGCTGATGCCAAGAGGCACAAGATCCCCCCTGGCTACTCGCTCAAGAACTGGGATCCCACCGAGGAGCCGATCCTCCTGTTGGGCAGTGTCTTCGACTCCAACTCCCTTGGCAAGTGGATTTACGACTGGACTGTCTTCCACCATGGCCCTGCCACTCCCATCTCCGACATGGCTGGTGAGCTCTGGCTCCTTCTCATCCAGCTCGCAGGCAAGATCAAGCGTGCGGATGAGGTTGTTGACCGCGTCCGCGGCACTGAGAACAAGGAGATCCTCGATGACTTCATTGACTCGGGCGAGCGCCTGACTGACAAGCTCCGCAAGCTGCTGAAGACTTGCGAGACTCCCATGCTCAAGGCTAACAAGAAGGGTGCGTCTCTCGGCAAGAACGCCGGTGTCGAGTTTGTCGAGACTCTCTTCGGCCGTGAGCGCGAGCTTGACAAGACCGAGCGATTCATGCAGGGTGTTCGTCTTTTCAACCTGAGATTCGATGCCAACTGTGAGGAGATCCTCCGCAACCCCACGGCGTAGATGCCTCTCCTCGGAAACCCTGCCTGGTCTCCTTGTGTCTATTACCTCATGCCTGGACGGATGCTTCCACTGGATACCCGGACTCCCCACACGGACACATGGAGCCACATATACCATTCAGAAAACCCCAAAAAAACCCAACATCGAACCGACGGAGGGAGTTGCCGATTGTACGATTAGGAATTTGTTTTCCGGATCTCATTTTTCCAGGGAATTTCCTTTTCCATCTCCATCTACGCACCCGGGATTTGGACTTTCTCTCTCTTATCACCATAAACATAATACGGCGCGAGCTGTTATTGCATCGGGGATACATACCAAGGATCTTTTCTTCTTTCGATACCCAAGATACCTACGGATCACTCGACGCTGGAGTCCCTAGTCGACGAACGACGGGACGGAACGAGAACGAACTACGCGAACACGTACGGCCTATGACACCATGGGCACTTGTGTTTGGGTTGGAACATCAAAAGCATGCTTTCGATTGCGACCATGAGATTTTTATTTTACGGACGACTGCGACCACGGTCCAGTCATGGGATAGCGCTACGCTCAAAGTTTCGGAACTACTTTTGTTTTTTGCTGCGTTGTTTATCAGGCACACGAACAGCAACATGTAATATTTATCGGGGGTCGAAAGCACGATTTGTTTTTTTTATTAGACGGAACGGGACACGCGAGTACTCTGAGAATTATTTGTTTTACTGTTAGCAGAGCAGCAGCAGCAGGCCGCGCTGGAGGCGCATCGCTTTACTACCCGAGTTTTTGCGACTCCATTCATTGGCTCGAGTCGACAATTTTCCTTTCTTATTTTTTTGAGCAGGAAGACCGGAGGAGAGTGCTGGCATAAGATACCCCTTCCTTTTGCTACTTTGGCTCGGAGCCGCGAGATAGTTGAGTGACCTGATATAGTATCATACTAAGTGTTTTGTCATACAATTATGCCCATGTGAAAACAGTCGTGCTGTCCTTGAATGAGGCCATAATGACCCTCGTCTCGCTAATGTGAAGCATTGACCGTTGACCCCGGTCACAGAAAACGTCATCATCAGTCACCGGTCCACGTCGGTTTTTTTTTCACTTTGCTCGAAGCGAGCTCCTCACGAACCCGTGGACGGATCGCGGGCAGCGGGGCCTGCCGGAGAGCGGCCGTGCGGCGTTCGCGTTTGCCCGGGGGGGCCCGGCGTGGATATGCCAGAATGAGGTCATACGCAGCTTTAGGCGAGGTGGTCGGGGTTCAGGGGGCCCTTGGGAGCGGATTTCATGCGAACCCTCGGCGCGGCGGGACATCACGAGGAACACGAGGATGGAGTTGTAACTACTGCCTGGGTCCTGTTTGCCATATCGAAAGGCAACGGCGGAAGATGCGGGTAGTCATGGGGATACGGCGCGGGATGGGCGGCGACGGCGGTTTGCGCGTCGCGTCGCAAGGAGAAGCTTGAGGATAGAGGTGGACGGAGGGTTTGCGACGACGGAGGACTCTTGCGACTTACTGGTTGAATGTTTCAGTCAGACAGTTCAGATAGACTACTAATGGAACACAAATTGTTTCCTTCTGTCTCCCATCACTTTTTTTCTGACACATTTCACATGGGCTGATCGTGGCCGGGCCAACTTGAAACCTTTTCCTTCTCTTCTGTAATAGTCAGACATTTTTAGTCAAGTCCTGGTCTTGAACCCCAACGAGGCTGTCCTCACTCCCTCTGATGGGGGCGGGCTTCTTTGGGCAGTGGGCGTTTTTCAGGCTGCAAGACATGATTCACAGGGGGGCGCAAAGAGAAAGAATAGTTTGAGATTATGTTTTGGGGGGTGTCGTTGTTCTGGTGTTTTGTCTTGGTCCTGACTCGACGGGCGAGTGGGCTGAGGTGATCTGAGGTAGGTTAGCCTAGGTAGATATCAGCCGCATTCTTGTCGGCACGTCTGAGCTTGCCGGGTGATGCGATTTTTTCTTCTCCCTTGCATGCACGGGCTTGAGAGAAACGGCTTTTTTTTTGGTTTTCGAGTGAGGTGAAATCGTGTGTGTGTCCAGGGTCTTCTCTTGGACAGGGAGGGGAGGACTGTGTGCCTGCAGCAAGCAGGTGGCAGGACGTGAGCAAGCCTTTACTTTTGGCACGGTTGCGAGTGGTGCGTGTTTCTTTGGGTTGCAGTGGTTCAGATGGAAGAAAGTTTGTTTGCGTTTGCCCGTCCGTCCGCCCGTTGGAAGTGTGCGTGCGTTGGTTTTGCGTTTTGGGATGGCAGGGTTTGAAGGGGGCCGGCGGACGGCATATGCAGCACTCAGCGTTCGTCGATGCGAATCTGTAGAACGTGGGTGCCTTGTCAGGGACTTCGGTCGTACCTGTGCGATGAGGCAAGGCTGGGAATGGATGGATGGAAAGGTAGGGAGAGAGGCAATTCTCAGATCTCATCTTTTCTTGAGGCTCGGCTGATGGAAGCGTGTGTCCTTGTTTCCTTGTCGGGACATGGGAATTGGGGTGGATGATGGCTTCCGAGACGAAACGGCGGCGGACGGTTGTGCTACCGCGGGTAGTTCGGTGTGGCTTCCTTTTTTCGCAGGTGGACTTTCCGGTGTGTCTGCTTGGGATGTGACGGAAAAGGGGGCACAGGTTGTTGGTGTTGGTGATGGTGATGGTGGTGGTCAATTCTGGCGGCGGCAATGAACAGGAGGCTGGTCGTCACAAACAATAGCGCGTGAATTTGTTTGTCGCGCAAGACAGGTGGCTGGTTGCGTTTGACAAACGTGCTGCTGAGCAGGGGAGGATAGGGTAGGGTAGCCTTGTGATGGAATACCACCATTGCTCAATTGGAAGACTGAAGTTGGTTGGTGTCTTGGTGTGGGAGCACTCGTCCAGGTCCTGACCGGGGAGTTCGGTGTGACGAGCCTGTGATGGAGGCGGCGCTGCGGGCGGATGAGCGGGTAGATTGGGTGCGCCGTTTGGCTTCTGGCACAGTCGAGTGTGGCTGCGTCGTGACGAAGAAGAAGAAAATATCGCAAGGCTGGGAAAAGGGGTGTGTGTCTGACAGGCGACTGGCACTCGAGGACCGGGCCAGGTTGGAGTTGGTATTCCGAGGGAGTAGCAGGAGGACGGAGTGGTGTTGGTGTTTGTGGTATTGTTGGTGGTGATGCACGGGCATGGCGTCCTTGGGTCAGCGCTAAGGCCGCCAATCAACGGCCGTGATGACCTGCAGCGGCAGTCCTGGGGGGGTTCACCCACGTTTTCTTCTCGTTCTGTGTCTTTGGGGTTGAGTGGCAGGCAAGGTAGGCTACCTTACACCTGCCGCATGTAAGCCCGCATGTCTCAGCACGGGATTCCTAAATGCGAACCTAAGGCCTGAAAGTGCAAGGTACTTCCGAGGGGCAGCAGCAGGCTGCGGTTTCGTGCTACCGTGGCTTGCGAGGTGGTGATTGGGCTTCCGTGATGGAGGGGCCTTGGGAGAGTTGTGAGCATCTTGTGTTGCGATTGTGACGAGCTGCGATTGGGGGCCAGATTTGGACGGAGCACCGGAGCGGAGGGGAGGACAAGGGAAAGGGGGCTGTGGCAGCCTTACGAGGCAGAGGCTGTGGGATGTTGGATGCGTGACGGCCTGTCTCGGACGACGATCGGATTGGATTTTGAAGGATGCCGCTCCTCCCGCTGGTGATGGGGGCTGATGTGTTGGTTCAGGTCCCTTGAATGTTTTTGATGACTCCCTTTCAACGGCGGCGAGAGAGTCATCTGAGCAGTGGGAGCAGAGCTTTGACATTCTTTCCCTGTGATGGGGGTGGTTCGAACACCTCGCTCATGACCCGTGAGCTCTTCGAACCTTCTTGATGGATTTAGATTGCAGTGAAGATGAGGCAAAAGTGCACATTTCGCGGGAATGCAGGTCAAGTGTACGAGGCCGTCCAGATCTTTCCCGTCTCGGGAGCCAAAGAACCACTATGCCGTCGGGATGGGTTAAAATCGCAGTGAAGTCTTGATAGAGTAATTCTGTTATCGTCATGCATATCCCGGTTTTAATTGGCTCTCGACGCTGCGATCCAACCGGGCTTAGGTATCTTTCAGCGCCATTGGATCTTTACCGCGTACATTGACGATTCCAACGTGGGAAAACACTGTCTGCTGGCGATGCGATCTAAAAGTGTGGATATCGATCGAGACGCAATGAGGGGTGAAAGAGGGGAAACAGGGAACCAACCCCTCGTTCGTCGTCTGGATTCAGGACCCCTCCAGCCAGGTTGGTTTCCTGTTCATGTCAAACAGCAACTGACATCATGGCCATGGATCCCTTCCTTTCCATTTCTTCAGCAACCAACACAGGATTCGGTGCCTGGCTCCAGCCGCCAACACAACCTGGAGATGCAACCGCAACCCCCATGGCCCCAAAAGAACAGACCTGGAGTCTTATCTTGGAGGCAGAAATACCACCGTCGGGTGGTTTCGCAGCTCAGCCCCTAGCACCACCATCATGACGGTCCCGTCCACCATCATGTTCTGCTCTGCTCTGTAAGCTGACCACCCGCCGGGTTTCTTCTGCCTTCTCACCTCACTCTCGCCTCGCACCGCAGGAACACGGCTGCCGTGCTACTCACTGTTGATACCCCAAGCCAATCTAAGAAGCAGAAATTTACTGGCTTCCAGAAAAAGAGTTGGAATGACTGCAGCCAGGCAGCATGCAAACGAACCAAAACGCAGCAACCCACGGCAGGCAGACAGCAGAGAACAACATGCAGCAGCGGCACAGCACGGCACCAACACCACCAGCACCAACGCACGAAGGTATTTTTGGGCCCTGTCCTGCCAGTGCCAGCCCATCGCAGGCAGTCCTGGAATACCTTACCTTAGGTGGTGTACGCACTCTGTCCTTGCGTCATTTTCCACTGCGCTGCAACCCCCGTGCGCATTCCCGAACGGGTTGACTGGACTGTTTCTCAGATGCACACGCCCAGGGCCCTGTCCAGCCGTAGCCGTCTTCACCACCTTCAACCCTGAACCCAGCCCAGGCATTCGACGGTTCCCGTGCTGCCAGGTGCTGTGTCGGCCCGTTCCCAGTGGGAGGGGTTCACGTCCAACTCAACTCGACCACCCCGCGAACTGTCAGTTGTCAGTCCAATCTTGTGAAAGTCACCTTTCCTCAGCGTCCAGCCAGCGTCGTCACCCGCACACCATCACCACATTGCCAACGCTTCCCTGCCTGCGATACCTCTTTCCACAGCCGCCGTGCCCGCGCCGCAATGATCCCGAACCAAGTCCCTGTTCTCACCATCATGGTCATACGAAACATCCAGAAAAGGCCGTCCGCCATGACCTGAGTGACCAGTCTGTGGAATGGACTCACGGAGCGCGTGATAGGGCTTTTTGCCGCTGTCCCCGCGCCTGTCGCTCCGCGTTTGTCAGGCCGGCCGCCGGTCGGTGGGCTGCTGCGTTTTCTTCCCTGTCGTTCCGGGATGCCACGGATGCTGCTGCATGCAACGAAGAGAGGGGTAGCTAGCTGCTGAGACGAGACCCGAGAGGGGAAGACGATGACCAACAACGACAACAAACGAAGCGACGGGTGCACACGCTATTGGCAGCTTCCGGAGACCTTCCTCCAGGAAAGCCCTTTGCCCTAGATATTCCCGCCCTCGAGCATGAGGTGCTGTGCGACGGCGGAGCCCCCCCCCTCGTCAGTCTGTGTCCCGTGGAGTTCATTACCTACCCAGGCCGCAGTCTGCAGGAAGGCCACATTTGAGATACTCGCACTGCAGCAGAAGTGGTGGGCATTCTCTTGACGGACGAGCTGAGGAGATATTCCGTCAGCTCGTCATACCCAGCAAAGGTGGCTTCGTACGGTGGCTCATTCGAACCAACGCGCCTCAGCTTCGGGACGAGGCGCCATTCCCGACCGATCCGACCACGACGATGCCACTCGTTAAAAAAGGGAACTTGGTATGGTATGGTGCAGATGCGGCGGGCAAATCCATCGACCCGGGCGCACCCCGTAACCGTAACCGCGGCGGGCACAACGTGCGCTCCACGCCGAGCGACGCTTGTCCTGCACGCAAGAGAACCCACATGGAAAACGGCCAAGATGCTCTTCCCCCCTCCTTACCCCCGATTCGAGCCAATCAACGACTTGCGGATGCATCTCGTCAAGGGAGGGGCGTGGAGGAGCAAAGTACCTCGCCATGTACCTCGTTCACGACGGGGACGAATAGACGAGAGCAAACCAAAACCACACACCCCGCTATTCAGTTCGCTGTGCTGACCTTGCTTACCCCGCCATGCATATCCGCTGCCCTTTCAACTCGCCCGTTCTTCAGCACAGTGCGTTGAGTTTGGCTCACCGGCCGCATCCGCATGCCAGCTTCGGGATTCAGTAAACGTAAACTAGGTGCTGACTGGTTCGGACTCTGCGCGTCGCTCGCTGCCTTCTTGGCCGGCTGAGCGTGTGTGGAATCCCCGCCACCGGGGGCTACATGCGATGTTGATCTCTGCAGCAGTGTTCCTTCCGGGCCACGACGGAGGTAGGTCTCTGCTCGGCGACCCGAAAAGGGCCAACATCAGAAATTCGATACTCGGAGAATCGCCTGTTCAGGTGAATCTTGGATTGTTCATGGGAAACGGCTTAGTGTGGGAGAACCAAAGTGGAAAGATGTCGTGCTGGCATTATCTTTAGATCGCAACTACAGACGCCAGCCTCCGCCAACATAGACGCACAGCGCAGGCTAAAATAGCCGCCTCGCCGGCCGTCAAGCCGCTGGACCGGCGCGTCACCGGCGCCAATTCCCAGCCTCCGCCGACCTCGTCGCTCCAAAATAAGCCCGCCAACGCAGCCATTGACGAACAGAACCAGCCGCCTACTTCCACACGCTCGAACTCTCCGCGCCGGCCTTCTTACCCTCCTGGTACGTGTCACTCAATGCATTATACAGCCCCTTGACACGCTCTACCTCGCCCGTCCAGTGCGCCCTCTCCCCCTCGTCGGGCAGCTCGCGCACTAGGTCCTCCGCGCTCCGCGCCGTGAAGAACTTGTTGGTGCGGTTGTACAGCTCCCGCCGCGCGAGCGCCTCGTCGCCCTCCCCCTCGGCCCGCACGCGGAACACCTCCTGCAGAATGTTGATGTCGTGCGGGATCGCGAACAGGTCGCGGCTGTCCTCGTAGGTGAAGAGGTAGTACACCTCGCGAAAGCCGGACCAGGTGATGCCGCTGAGGCAGAGGGAGCAGGGCTCGTGGGTCGCGAAGAAGAGGCAGTCGGTCCGCGGTGACGGGCGCGTGGCCGGGTCAGGGTGCGTCGTCGTGAAGAACTGCTGGATGCAGTTGATCTCGCCGTGGAGCAGCGGGGAGGTGCGTTCGTCGTTGGTCGCGACGGTGTAGGGCTCGAGGGTTTGCGAGGAGAGGATGGCGGCGCCGAAGAGTTTGCTGCCGGACGAGACGCCGCGTTGTGTTAGGGGCACGATGCGCGCTTCGGTGAGGGTTAGGAGGGCGGAGAGGAGGGTCTTGGGGTCGCGTTGGGGGAGGGGTTCGTCGGCCATGGTGTGTGGTCTTCGTTGGTTTGGAGCTAGGTACCTAGGGTGGACGAGATGTGTTGGCACCTAATGCTGTTTGCAAAGGTTAATTCAGTTGAGGCAGTTCGTCTTGGCTTGGAAACAAAACCCTTGGATAGGGTAATCGTGAGGTGGATTGGCCGGTGGTTTTTATCGCCGTGATGCTTATCACGGCGAAGAAGTGGCGCCGACCTCCTGCTATCGGAGGCGTCCGTAGCGCGGGCTGTTCTCCATTGCGTCCGGTCGCGGCGACCTCCGATTTGAGGTACTTCTAGGCCGGCTGTGGTGGACCTGAGGGATCACTGGATCGGCCTCATCGTTGCGCTGCTGCGGCATAGGCTCACGGCGTGTGAAGGAGTTGACGAGGTAGCAAAGATGGTGTTGAGAGTTCCAAGGCCGCTGAGATGAGCACCTCGAGGTGATTTTGTGGGACTTTGAGTCCTAGGTGCATGACTAAGCCGGTCCTGAGTCTTCCACTGTATTTTCACTGTATCATCAACAACCTAAGTCTGAGTATCTTCATGCACCACGCCCAGAGCGGGAACACGAAAGATCGACAGAACAGGCCCAATGCATTACATACGGCTCCTCCGAGCCCCGAAGCTCACCTTTCATGAGGGGAAGAAGAACCCCTGGTCCCTGAACCTGGTACTTACCGTCACCACAGATCTGGGCGACTCGTTCCTCGCTCACGATGAGCCAGTCAAGATTAAGGTCGCCCTCGGCTGGGAGAACCCTCGCAGTGCTAAGCAAAAGCCGGCCCCGATGACTCTTGCGGGAGAGAAGACGCTGCAGTGGACGTCTGGCATGCGGGTTCTGAAGGCAGACTTCCCGGCCCAGCACCTGACGCCTGAGCGGAACCTTCCTTCCGGCGAGACTGCCTTGAGGGTCTATATCGCAGCCGGATCCGGGCTGTCTGCGGAAACTGCGGCGGATGTTGCGATGGCTGGGTTCAACGGCGAGGATGGGAAGATTGTGCCCCTCTGGGCGGATGTGGACATTGCCCTCCAGGGCTACAAAGCATATGGGGATTCCCCTGCTGCGCCGACGACCTGTTTCCGACGCCTGCGGCTCGGGAGTGAGCACCATCCGTACATCGAGGTCGAGGAGGACATCGGCGAGAGCATCGCGCGACACGTCTGGGATGCTGGCATGATGGTCGTCTCGCGGATATGGTTGCTCTGTAACGGCGACTCTGGCACGGCTGCAGGCCATCCTTTGGGCATGAGGACCCTCAAGTCTCTCCTGTTCGGAAACAAACCCGTCAATATTCTCGAGCTTGGGTGTGGTGTCGGTATCTTTGGTCTCGGACTTGCTCATATGCTGGGCCGGGAGACTATGTCGACAAAGGTTCGACTTGTGATCACGGACCTCTCCGAAGCCGAGGAACGAGTTCTTTCCAATATTGAGCTGTCGAAAAGCAATTACATCGAGCCGCAGTTTGAAGAGCTTGACTGGGACGAAGGTCGGGACGGCTCGTTCGGGCCACTTGTCGAAGACACGCACTGGGATCTGATCGTCTTGAGTGACTGCACCTACAACGCCGATGCGCTGCCTTCTCTGATTGACACTTGGTCAGCTATTCACAAGCAGAACAACGCAATGGCCGAAGATAGACCAGTTGTCACTCGGGTGTTGGTGGCGATGAAGGTCCGCCACGCTGACGAAGATCGACTGTGGGAACTGGTCAAGAAGGATGGTTGGGCGGTTACGGAAAAGGCCGCGATGCCACTGCCAATGTTGGGCGGGGAGCCACAAGAGATCTTCTTGTATCTCTTTGAGAACAGGAGACGGATGCGTCCTGATGGCTACGTCTAGACAGCTTGCGGGCCGTCGGTTATCGGCGTTTGGGCACGGGTTGGGCAATCGCCCAACTCTGACATGTCCGCGTCTGCCCAACGTGCCTCTCCCCCGCGCGCGCCAGTTGGCGCTTGACAAGACGACTGACTGGGTTGACGCGACCGTCGTATGCCCATTGCTACCCGATAAGATATCCCGTCCTGCCACAACTGCCATTTCCAGCAACTCTCACATGTTCCGATGCGCCGTCTTCTCCAACCGTTCTCCGTCGCGCCCCGCAGCCTTGCCGGCGGCTACGGTCCCGGCCACCCCGCACCAGACAGACGTGCAGCCCGGATGTAGCGCGACCATGCCCGAGGAGGCGAACCGAACCCGTTCTCGACTGGACGGAAAACCCAACGAGGCGAGCTCGACGAATGAGCCGCCACCACATGCGAACAACACACCATCTGCTCAGACGGCCTCCAACATTAGCAAATCATGAGGTGTGACCCGGGCCAACATACGTTACGAGGCTGCCAATGAGACGAGTTCCTTGGCAACGGTGTTGGGATCGGTTTTGCTGTGAAGCCAGGGCATATAAGGTCCTCTCTTGGAACTCTGTGTGATCAAAGGAAGACTGTTCTGAACACGCACATTCCCCCCAACCCTCTCGCAAAGATGGCAGCAGAATCCAAGACGAAGCCCGCCACCAACGGCATGACTAACGGCAATGGCAAAGGGGCCTTCAAGGGCTCCAAGCTCTTGGAAGCCATCCGCAACATGGTCTCTTCCGCAAACAACATGGAGAGGGAACTCGGCGGCCTCCCCGACCTCGAAAAGCTCATGGAGAGCGAAAAGAGGTTACGGATGGAAGTCGAAGAGAAGAACGAAGAGATCGATGCCGTCAAGAAGGACAGGGATGACGCATTGGCTGCCAAAGACCAAGAGGTGGAGCTCACTAAGAAAGAGGCCGACGAGAAGATCCGATTGATCCAGGAAGAGGCTGAGACCAAGGTCAGGCTCATCCAGGAAGAGACGGACACCAAAGTCAACCAGCTCAAGGCCGAGCTCGACACCGAAAAGGAGGCCCGCCGCGTCCTGATCGAAGGCTTCGAGGAGAGGGTCGGCGTCCACAACCAGACAAAGGCCGAAAGCACCGCTGCCAGCCAGAAGCTCGCGGAGGCGCAGCAAGATCTTCAGAAGAAGGAGGAAGAAGCCGAAGCAGCGAGGCAGAGGGTCGCAGAGCTGCAGCAGCTCTCAGAAAAGTCGTCGTCTCAGATTGAGTCCCTGACGGACGAGAAGGAGAGGATGGCGAGAGAAAAGACGCTCCTGGCGGCAGATCTTCAACAGCGGGAAGCGGAACTCACCGTCTTGGACGGCGAACTCCGCCAACTGCATAAGGACGTCGGGGTCAACCTCTTGCACGACTATGAGGACCGAGAGCTTGCCAGATTGTAAGTCAAACCGCCATGATGTTCATCGGACAGAGAGCTGACAAACCATAGCCGCCGCGAGATAGACGCCTTCGCCGAAGAATCCCGAGGCCTGGTAACCGAGTTCTTCAAAGAACCAGACAACTCACTCGTAAGCCCCCATTTCTCTACCCGCCAAATCCAACCCCCATCACAGCACTAACAGATACCAGAACACCGTCTCCCTCCCCCACCAACTCGACTACCTCAAACGCGTCCCCATCCCCAAGTCCGGCTCGACCCCAGACCTGCGCTGCCTCGTCGCCCAGGCCGTCATCGCAAAGTTCCTCCGCTCCCACATCTTCCAGCCCTTCTTCCTCCCGCAGGACATCCACCACGCCGGCGCCGACGTGCTCGAGTACCTCTCCGAGGACGTCCAGCGCGCCACCATCTTCCGCTGCCAGATCCTCGCCGCCTGCGACCGCAACGACTCCGCGAAAGCCGTCGCCGCCCAAGCCAAAGACGAGGTCTACCGCGAGCTGTGCGCCTTCGTGCCGGCGACGAAGTACCTGCCCCTCCAGCAGCGCCTCACGCGCTTCTTCGAGGCCGGCGTCAAGATGTGGGCTGAGCTGCAGCGCTCCAAGCAGCTCGTCCTCTGCGAGGACCTCGAGGACGAAGACATTGAGGAGATTGACGAGGGCCAGCGGCCGCGGATGTGGGACGAGCACGGCGCGCGGTCGAAGCTGGCGGCTGGCGGCCCTGGGGACGTGTGTGCGACGCTGTTCCCGCAGGTCGTCATGGAGGAGAGCGAGGACACGATTAATGTGATACACCCCGGCGTCGGGCTCTGGTCGGACCAGACGGTTGTGATTGCTGCGTCGCAGGCGATGGCGAAGGGGCAGCTGAACGGGAGGGTGAACGGCGACGCGAGGCCCGGGAACCAGAGGCGGAGGTCGAGTTCGAGTGCGCCGTCTGGGAGGTCGTGAGGTCTGTCGTCAAACCTCATGTTTGTGTTCATTCCATTGTACATCTTGTACCATACATGTCTCTCTCTCTTTCTGTCTCTCTATTAGTCGTCGAGCGGGTCACACGTAGCATTCATTCTTATGTCATCAACTATTCACCAACCCAACCCCTCGAGATCATCCCGTGCTTAAAAGGAGGCATGCTCACGGGTCATTTGACGACCAGAGCAAAAGATTGCGCCGAGGGGGAATCGAACCCCCGGCTCCCCGACGCTGCTGGATGGCAACGGAGAATTTTACCACTAAACCATCGGCGCTTGATAGTTGTTGGTGAACTGAGATGCTGACAGCTCCGGCAAGAACGCTGATGTTGCGTTGCGTGGGTTGTGGTGGATGCGGAAGGGTTTCTGGACCCTGATCTGCATGGGGCCGATGCAGGGGTGTCGGGTGTCGGGGTGAGAGCATGTTCAGCGCCGTAGGCGGAATTCGGTAGGCGCAATCCGCCTCTTAATGGTACGTACACATTCAGAGGGGCTGAAACTTATTTGATGCAATTTTTCGCTTTGGGATGGGCGATGAGGGTTTTGGAACTGGTAGTGCCTTGCGGTGCATTGAAGTGCGGACATCACGGCCGAAGGTCCGCAGTGGGCACGGGCTCGGAGCCGGAGCCGTGCAGTTGGCTTCATCTTCCGAAGGGTTCAGTTCAGGCAAACCGGTCAAAAAGCTGAATATGATATGTGAGCTGGAGTTTTACAGATTGGAAAACATTGAATCTATTTTAATTGCTCAGTTGATTCGTACTCAATGGGTGCTTCTTGATCGGCTACCTGATCATCCTACCCACCTACCGAACCTAAGACAGTTGTGACTCGAGGCCCTTAGCCGTGACTATTCCCTTGCTATTCGTGGTTACTTTCATAATTCGTCTCGCTGATCCGAAAGCAGAAAAATAGCTTTCCTAGACTCCTAGTCTAAAACAGTTGCTTGAATTCCGTTCCAAGTACGCAGATGAAGGCCCGGGGCAGAGTTAGGGGGCAGTCTCCGTATTACCGAGCCATCTTGGAGCAATGTGAAATGATCAACAGATCATCTGATAATCCTCCGAAAGGTCTTGCTTTCCTCCCCGCAAACCCGAGAAAACTGCACTCGAGTCTCTCGGGCTCCGCCTTCCATCTCTTTCGTACTCATCAATGCCTGCTGCTCACCTAATTCATTACTTTCGTCCCCCTTGAACCGATCTGTGTAGTATATCAACGGCAGCACGCTACTCTTCCAAACGCTCTCGCCGCTCCTTCGCTTCCAACTTCTCGCAATGATCAACCCTAGGAGGATTGCCTCTAGAACCAACAATAAAGTAGGAAGAATGAGCCAGTCCGTATCGATCACAAAAAATGCAACATATTGAAGGGCTTGGCCATCGACCCTTGACCGGGATCCGGCAGGATCGCCTAATCCCAGTCGGAACTGGTTGGTCAGGGCGGTAGAGAGCTCCGCAAACCGGTCGGCCATGCTCCAAATGTCCGAAAGCCAGAGCTGGTCTTCGCACCAAAGGCATGTCGCGTTATAGGTATCATCTAAGAATGGCCCCAATCTGGTTGCGAGCACTGTCGAGATGCCGTAGATGCATTTCCTGGGTGCCCATGACGGCGAAATCTCGCGGCCTTCCGAGATAGCTTCCGCGGTGTAGTTTCTATCATCTTCCACACAGGGCGAAAGAGGAGCAAGATAATCTGCAGTATCATTGGAGACGGACTTGCGCATGGGAACCTGGGACAGAAGTTCTTCCCTCAGCTCCGTCCCCTGAACCATGCCCGAGTAGCTCCGCAAACACGCGTAGAACGAGCATGACAAGGCCAAGGAGTCGGCAGTAGACTTATTATGCCCATCACTGCTCGCTTTTTCGATGGCGAGGACTGTCGTGTTAGACAGCGCCAAGCTGTCGAGGGAGCGCGCATTTTTCGACATAATGCCGCCAGCCCACGAGAGGTCGCCCGGTCGGAAGATCATTTCCGTCTCATAGCCTTGAGATACAGAGAGCTCCATGTCGTTAGGCAGAGACAGGCTTTTATTCGATCCATTTAACGTTATCGAAATCAAAGAGCTGACGTCGGTGCACTCTGCACATATCCCAGCCGAGGCATGTGTGATTTCCCCGATTGAAGCAATCGACACGCCCGAGTTCAACCCAGTAAAAGTGCAGTTGCCAGTGGGACAATTTGGCACGATGTTGATGCCACGAGGATTCAATAGAGCAGCTTGTAAGGCGTTGACAGTGCTCGCTTTAAGCACAACGGAAGAGTCTCCGAGAAAGTAAGGCTCGGCGCTGATATTCCGTGCTATGGGAATACTAGCAGGCTTCCCGGCCTCCGGCACGGTGCGCTCGACGGTTTTGATGGCCTGCTGGACAAAAGGACCAATCGCGAAGGATGTTGCGAAGATGATGGTCGCCATGAGCGTCAAGGGGCTGCGCCACTTGACAAGTTTCGCAAGCTGCAATGCCGCAAATGCGTCTCTGCTGCCGTTGGTGAAGTGCTGCAGATCTAGCATGCGGCGGTCTGGGTCTGACGATCTAACAGACCAGAACCACGTCCACCGTGTTTGGCAGATGATCTCCGCGGCGACGGTGGCGATAGACGCTCGCAAGAATGTCGAGAGAATGTTGGCGATGGAGTTGAGGGTGATGTGGATGTTCCAATCTCGTTGAAGCTTGTTGTCCTGCGAAAGGAGGACGGCGTAAATAGCGGCGAGAAGAAGTATCGAGACCAAGAGACGGTAGATGTCGGAGAGCCAGGGGTTGAGAACCGATTGCCGGACTCCTGTGTGTAGGCCAGGGATGTCTGTGTGAGGATTCTCTTTCGGGCGCGGTTCCGATGCTTCCGGGGCGCCATGCTCCGACGAGCTCTCGTTAACGCTGCCCAAGAATCGTGAATCGTAGTCTTCTGAGTCGATAGATTCTTCGTTCTTTGGTGGGTGCTTCTCGCTGAGGCCAAATGGCAAGTTCTCGGAGAGCGTTTCTTCGACAGCATGGTCGTCAAACCGGGGTTCTTTGACACTCGTCTGGGTAGCATTTGGTGGGCTGTACTCGCCAGACTTTCTGACATCCATGGCGGGCATTTTGAATGGAGGACCTCACTACACGGTTGACTCAGAAGGCATCTTTCATTCTATCTGGAAACTCTTCCTCTAAGTTATATAGCAGTATCAGAAAGCTGCCCATCAAGGCGAAAGAGAAAAGGCAACCGATGCCTGGCAGAAGTGGTCTGCTCATCGGTCCTCACACACCGGTACAGTGAGCTTCGCCGCCCAGCCTGCCTCGGGATATCCACTCTCGACAGGGCATTGCACCCAATGGACCTGGCGGGAATGGAGTCATGGAACTGAAAATACAGGGGCAGCTGCAGAGAAGATCAAATCTGATAAGATGCGATTATTTGAGGCTATGCTTCTGGCATCTTTGGATGTCCGTCCAATTCCCGTCAGCAAGGCGACAATTCAAACAAATCATTTTTTCGATTAACCCACACACAGCCTGCAAACCCTGTTCGGCACTTGCTCAGTTGCGTAAGTACCTTGATCACTTGGGGGGTATCTGCACCGGCATCTACATCGCCATTGAAGAATGAGGAGTCGCGTCTCCTAACCCTTAGCATAACGTCAGATACTAGATGAATCGGCAAACTGTCATCACCTCACTTTAAGAGCTACAGTTCCACTTTGTCAAGGGCCAATGGAGTGAATTTACTTGATCTAATGGATCAGCACGTACCTAAACATAAGTCTAGGTCAGGGCGACGATGGTCTCAACGTGCTGTGGTACACGGGACATTCGGACGGAAATACCGGCATTGCAGCAAACGGAAAGGACAATACAAATGTCTCCTTCCCGGGGAGTTAATGGAATGCAGAAAGCAGGGCGCTACGTGGTACTAAAAGAGGAAATTCCAACGGCGTAAGCCAGGGTAGCATGCAAGAACATCCGGAAAGGTGGCGTACATGCAACTCTGACGTGCCAAGAAGGCTGTCACCATGCATGTTCGGTGTGACTGTCACAGTGAGTGGCCGTTTAGGACCTGCTCACTGGATAATCGAAACTTTGCGAACGAAGACGTCCAAGGATATGGAGATATGTATTTCTTAATTCTTCATAAACTGCAAACGCTCGGTAGATGAATGAGTCTCCTTACCCCTGGGTCGTCGTACTAGACCCCGTCTGCACGTTTTTAGGGCTGTTAACATTATACCCCAGGGCAATGCCTTTCGCTTTTCCTACCCTATTAATTTCATTGACAATGTTATAACCAGGGGCTGATTTAAGTATTTTCCATAAAATTCAGGAATTAATGTTTCCTTGTTCAATAGGTACCTGCACCAAGGCCCTTCCGCTTCTCATTGTCATGCACAGCTACTGTCCTGTGTCGTTTGTTCCATCGTCGTAGGTTGTCCTCAGCAGATCCCCGATGTTACCATCGAGCCATGCTACCATATCTTCTTATTTGTGTCTTTCCTGCCGCCCTGAAATTCTTAGTCTACCACTGCCTCCATACCCACCGGCATTTTCCCCAATCCCGGCAGTAGTTCCTGCACCTCCTCCAAAACCATGAACACCGTAGTAGCCTCCACCGCGAATATCCTGCCTGCTTTCGCCAAGCTGTGCACTGGGGTCATAGTACTCTGTACTCTGGCCGTCGCTGGAGGGATAGTAATAGCCGGGCGTCGGCAGAGAGCCCCAATATGGGGTCGCTGAGGGAGGCGAACTGGCGCCAGATCTCCTGGAGAAACGCTTCTTGAAGCGTAATGGCAGACACATGCTGACTATGCAGATGCAGTGATGGATTCCTTTCTAGGGGTGATTAGGAGCTATGAGCTGGTGTCGGACATACTGTCCGCAATGCTTCAGGTGAAAGGTGTTTTGATTGAGCGGCGGATGGTAATATTTGGGGTGAAGTTGGCCGATGTGGGGGGCGAGGATGATGAGCTGTTTTTCTTGATCTTGGTGAAGGAAAACTCAAAATCCATAGATGGGAAACATCAGACGAAGGAGTTAGTAATGCAAAACAAAACACCCCCCTCCCCCTCCTCCCTCCGGGTATGCCATCTATGTGCCTCTCTCCCATGGACCCGGAGCCTCCCGCACATTTCCTTGATGGAAACACAAGACTCATTTTCTATCGTAGGTAATTTTGCTAAACGCTCTGAAATCACCCAAGTTCTGTGCATTCGAGTGATTCCTAGCAATGGCCGGAGTTAATACACCCAAATACGAAACACCGCGGGGTATGCGGGCTCCATCGTCTTGTCCCGTATGCCCAAAACTGACGAAGGAACCGCTGTGTTCATGGTGGTGTCCTCCGCCTGAGAGACGGTCGTGATCGGCTGTCGTACTTTCCAACGGGAAGATTACTTGGAGCGGAATGGCAAATGTATTCTTAGCGATAAAGTATTTGAAAGTCTGCTTATCGTTTGTTGCCAGTCTTCAAAGCATGCGCCCCAAATTTGGGCCACCCCCCTTCGTGACGCTATCACGATGTTCCCAGACACTCAGGATCTACCACCGCCTCCATCGCCACCTCCGTCCCCTCCGTCAACACCACCACCGCCACCTCCTCCGGCTCCCATTGATCCTCCAAAGCCATGACCTTGATAGAAACCCTTGTCTCCAGGATATTCACACCAGTCCCACATTCTCTGACTTGAACGCCCATGGCTGCCGATATGAGCATCAAACTTTGAGTACGCTGTCTTCTGCCCGTTGCTGGAAGGATAATAGTAGCCGGCCATGGGTAGGTCGCCCCAGTGCGGCGTTTTGGAAGGACGAGGCTTGCTGCAAGAGCTCTTGGGGTTGCGCTTCTCGACGGGCAATGGTAGACACATTTTGCCGAGGACAGGAGAAAGACGGATGGCTTGTTGAGGGCTTCTGATAGTCGGCCACTTCGCTTGGATGATTTGGTGGTTCTCGCGAGACTGGATTTGAAGATTGGTTCTCTTTACGAAAAGCGTTTGTCGGTTGGTATTTGACGTCATGGGTGGCAAGATATTTGGGATTCCAGTCTGCCTGCCGCAAGGGGCAAGATACGGAGCGGGCTCCTGACGTCCAGATGCACAGCACCGAAGTGAAAAGGGCGAGAGAAGTGCGGATAGGGCAGGCGGAGGCAGGAAGTACGATGCGGGTAGGAAGGAGGCAGCGGGTGCCTAAGAGGAAGTACGGCAAGGGCAGCGGCAGCGGACATTGTAGTCACTCGCTCCGGTAGTTTCGCTGGAAACGCTGCAGCTTCCATAGTGTCTGGTCGTATCTCCTGACATCACCATGGTCCACTAGCAGGACTCGGGGCCGAGCGACCTTTCCGTTCCATGGAATTGCAGAATTGTGTCTGGTGAGCTCCGCCTCCAAGATGGCTATGGCCTGGCATCGAGCCCCAATACTGCGCCTTTGCAGGCCGAGTCCCTGTGTTGGGCTTTTCAGGGGCACTTTCGACAGGCTGCCTTTTCGAGCGAATTGGTAAACACATATTGAAGTAGTGCTGTTGGTGTAAAGATGATTTTGACTCTGATGCTGGAAGAACTGAAGTTAAGTCGGACAATGCGAGTCGCGACTTCTATTTATTATGTTGACGCACACCAATAGCACCACCATGAGAGATGTGATGACGTGTGAGCACCTCAACGTTGGACAAGTAAAGTACTCAGTCATTACGAGCGTAACACAGCAAGCACTTTGTGAAAGACAGTACAATCTTGGTCGTTTTCTTGCCACGCACGTAAGCCCAGAGTTCTGCCTCGTGGCTGAGACACATTGATGGCAGCCACAAATATTGGCGGATCTGCAATGATTATGCCTTGGGACGTCTTCAGCACCTAGAATGCCTGCAAATAGCATTTTGAAGTAGAGTTTCATGAGTCCTTAGCCACTGAAAGCAGATGTCACTCTCGCTAGTTCAAGAGTCGCCAGCGCAGCACCCCAACCAAGCCTAATCAAACAATCAATTAATTAACTAATCAAATTAGAGGCTTTTTTCTATTCAAACAGTCAAGCCCACAGCGCCAAAAGCTTAATAGACTTAATTAAGCTGATGTTCCCTAGAATAAGGTAAATCTAACCTCTAGACTAATTAGAATTTTTAAAAGATTTTTCAAAAAATAAAAATATATATTACTAATAGTACTTTAAGAAATTTATTATTAGTAATATAAAGATTTATAATAAGATTTAAATTTATAATTTTATATTTTATTAAATAAAATTAGAAATTATACTATTTAACTATATAAATACTAATAGATATTAATAAGATAATTTTTATTTATTAAGTATTTTATAATATCTATTTTCTTTTAATATATATTACTGTAAAGCTAAAATATGCTTTTAGTTAGTAAGCTTAATTAATTTATTTTTAGCTACTTTATTAAAGCTTAAAAAAAGCCTGTTTTTTAACTCCTTTGCTAGTCTTCAAAAATAACCTCTTTTTGATATCACTAGTAATACTACTGCTGCTGCTGCTGCTGCTATACTTTTATACCTCAAAAACCTACCTATATATATCTTTTAATATCTTTTTTAACTTCTCACTAATTACTGTAATACTTCTACCAGCCTGCAATTAATATATTAATCACTTTATTAGCTGCAAAGCATTAACTCTTTATAAAATTACTATTTAGATTTATATATTATCTACTGCTGCTAGTAATATATTAACTGTTAACTTAGCTATATATAATACTCTTAAAGCTCTACTTCACACTATATAAAAAAACTAATAGTTTATTAATATTAATACTATTATAAAGAAAGGTTTTTAAGGCTATACTTCTTAAATTATAAATAAAAACATCTTTATCTATAAGATCTTTATTAATAATAAGAAAAATAGTACTTACTAAGTTTGCTAATACTATAATAAGATAGAAACTCTTAATAAACTATATAATGCTAATACTATAACTACTGCTACTTAACATCTTAAAAATAAGCATAAGATCTTCTAAAATTACTTAGAAAGCAGCAATATATCTGCTAATAAAGCTGATAACTTTAGGCCTCTATCTAAATGCTATTAATCTATTCCTATTACTATATCTAAAAAGAAAATTATATAGGTTAAAAAGTTAGCTATAAGCTTTTTTATTAATATTAGCAACCTTTTTATAATATTCAGCAATTAATATATATAGTATATACTTACTATTTTCAATTATAATATTAACATCTAAATATATTAATTAAAGACCAGTTTAAAAGATTAACTTTAATAACTTTATATCTCTAAAAAGCAATAGATTAAAGAGGAAATATAGAAAGCTTTCATAAAAGTTTATATATTATTTAACTTATAAACCTCTTTTAATTGATATACTATTATTACTATCTTTAGCCACTTTATTAATAAGTTAAGCAAATAAATATAGTACTTTTTAGGTTTCTATTGCTAGCTTAATGCTCACTCTAGTGAGAATATTACTGCTATAATATATATAATTATAAGAGACTAATATCTACTTAATAAGATTAGCATTATAGTTTCTAATAATGCTAATGCTAACAGCACTTATATTAAAGCTTTATATCTATCTATTTTATATTTATATATAGAAACAAACGCTTAACATTATTAAATTTAATACTATAGCTATATCCTCAACTTTATTAGTTATACTATTATTTATAAAGTTAATAAAGAGGCATTTAAGCAAAAGTCTAACTATCTTATTAATACTAGTAAGATATAAAAAGACCTAGCCTATTAGAGAACTAAAAAACCTATCAGTAAACTTTAGAACTTTATTAAGTATATTAAATTATTGCTATAATGCTTAAAAGCCTTCTTATTTATTAGTAATAAAGCTAATAATAATAAGCAAACCTTTACTTTATAGGAAAAGTTATTATAAAAGCTAAATCTAATATTAAGTAATATTACTTAATAGAACTTAATATATAATATAATCTGCTGCACCTTACTTAAATGCAGCTAGATCACTAGTTATATATATCACTTTATAAGCCTTAAGAATAAGGATAATTATATCTTTAATAAAAATATCCTAATTAATAAGGATTAATAAGTTCTCACTAAATTAAATAAAATACTTAAGCCTCTCTACTTATAGACTAAGCAATATAAAGGCTAAAGCAAAAGTAATAGATATAGTTAACTCTAAGAGATCTTAGCAAGCTTTAAATATCTCTTAGATTAACTTAAAAATTAGCGCAAGCTTTATAACACCTCTACTGCAGAAGAGATTAACCTTATAGCTATATAAGTATTCTAAAGTCTCTTATTATAGCAATTTTAATTAATAAAAGCATTATATTAATCTAACTAAGCATTAATCTTATAGACTTTATTAATTAATAGTATTTTTACTTATTTGCAGTCTAAATATATTACTATATTACTATATTCCTCTTAAGCTACTAACTTTAACTCTTATATATTTATATACTTATTAATTATTAACAGCTAATAAATATTTAATAACTACTATAAAAAGCTTAAAAAATCTCTTTTCTATACTGCTGCTATAATATTACACTTTAGTAGAAGTTTATAATAGCTTAAAAAGCATTAAAATACCTAAAAAACTTATAGATAGCTTTATACTACTAAAAAAGGTCTTTAAGAGTACTAAAAGCAATAATATACTGAAATAGCTGCTTATACTAACAAATTAATTTATCTAAAGCCTCTATAAATATTATTTATATTAATTATAATACCTTTAAAGCCTAAAGACTTTAATTATAGTTAATAGTTAGATAGCAGCCTTTATAATACTACTATTAATAAGATTAATAAGTTAGAGAAATATTTTAACTTTATAGTTACTTAACTTATTAATAATCCTATCTAATAATAGATTTTATATCAGCAAACCTTCTTAACGCTTAATAAGTTTGCTTTTAATATCTTTGCTATCTTAGTAATAATAACTAACTATAAAAAGATATTTAGCCTTATTAAACTAATACTAATATTATAAAAGCTATTAATAAAGCTATTACTGCTTAAAGAGATATAATACCTTTAGAACTAAGTTTAAAGTAGTAATATTGCTATTAGTAGGTATTACTTTAAGCAGAAAGATTAATAAGAAGCAGAATAATATCAGAACACTAGATAGATATATTTCTAGTATATCAAAATATTATAAAAGCCTTACTAACTTCCCAAATAGGTAATATTAGTCAAATCAAATCAAATCTATCAAATCAAACAAGCTTTTAGTGATAATCCAGTCAAACAGTCAAGCCTAAAGGTCAGGCTTGACTTGTTTGATTGGTATGCAGCGCTGAGAGTCGCAGGTATATCTATGGATAATCAATAAGACTGTATAGCACACAGATGTCAATATGCGAGAACACAGAATATAGCAGCAAGACGAAAGCTAGGCTGAGGGAGCAAGTAAGTCTCTAGTAGTAACAGTCAGACTATCGACGTCAGGCTATCAACATTCTGAACATCATTCGCCTAGTTATTCCGCTTTCCAATTCCACAGTGTGTAAGGTAGCATGGCGATAACCAAACACATCATAAAACCGCAAGCAGCCCTCGCACTTCCTCTCCTCGGTAGCGGCCTCCTGTTCTAGGTGCTTCAGTTCAAGCAGTTTCACAACACAGCACGACCAATCATCCCATCATACCATCTCATATGACCTTAGACATCCACAGATATACGTCAAAAACAATACAACGACTATAGAACATCGATGCAGGGTCTCTGCAGACAAAAAAGATGGACGAACAGGGAATCGAACCCTGGACCACTCACATGCTAAGCGAGTATTATACCACTAAACCATTCGCCCAGAGGATGATTTCGCCCGGACTTGAACCGGAGACCTTCAGTGTGTTAGACTGACGTGATAACCAACTACACCACGAAACCATTGATTGTTGAAAAGAGCGGCGGATGACTGGCTTGTGAAGCGGCAGTGTGGGTGGTGGGCGGAAGAGGTGTGTGCCGGAGAAATTTGCGTGTGGAGATCGGGGTTCCATTTGATTGCAGAGTCGCTAGTTGCGGTCAGGCCAATTGGCGAGTCGCGGAAGAGTCAAAAAAACAGCTCAGATCCTTGTCGGGCTTGTCGGGGATTTCTGAAAATTTTCTTGCTAGGGTCCGCTTGGCTTCCGCAAGTCTTCCGCTGGAGCCCCGCGCCGGCCCCGCACATTTCCCGCAAAACTGACCGTGTCCGACACGCATACCGGGAAATGTTTTCACTCAAGTCCGGCCGTCGGTGCAACTCGCAGTCACTTATGCTGCTTCGGCACTCGATGCTATTCTCTTTCATCCGCGTCGGTTCTTATTTCGGCGACCAGCTCGCTATCGTGGGGCATCACAACCAAGTCTCACATCGCCACGAACACCTCTTTCAAGACTGAATATCAAGTTCTATTATGGGAAGCTTCTTTTCGAATGTGTTCAGTAGCCAGAAGTCTCTCCGTTATAAAGCACCATTTTGCCTCCATGCTTCTCCTTTGTTGTCTCCGCTAGAACCTCCATCATGCCATTGCAGGACTCGTCGACTCCGATAGAGGCCTCCTTTAATCCAAAGTAACGCGCGCCTGCGTTGCCTAAGTCAGTTTGGACCCAGCCGGGAACAAGGACGAAGGCGTTCAGCCAATCCTCCTCGGCATTGATCCTGATCCCGAACCAATTTGCCGCTGCCTTCGACGGCCCGTAAGCACCATTGGTGATTGGCGGCTGATTTCTGTCGTCTGCATTAGTTTCCAAGCCCACAATTCCAAGAAATGCTACAAAACTCACTCCAAGCAGCCGGCAGTGGATCCCATGATCGTGAAAATTGGCTCTCTTGACGACTTCTTGAGCAGCGGACGTGTCGCCTGGAAGAGTGACACAACACCGTAAACGTTGGGCTCCATGTGGCCTTGTAAATCCGAGATTTTCAGGTCCGCAACGCTTGGCCAGACATAAGAGACACCGGCGTTTGCGATGACGATGTCGAAATGGTCAATGCCATGATCTTTCTTCAGCTCAGCCACAGCGTCATGGGCGTCTTTCTCCACGGTCGCATCAATCTTGACAACAACAAGCCGACTTCCTTCGCCCCTTGGGTAACTTTCAAGCGTCTTTGAATTCGAAAGGGCGCGGTTCGCCGCAATCACAGTGTGGTTCGGTAAAGCAAGGTAACGTTGGAGGAGACCCAAACCCAGCCCACGGGTTGCACCCGTGATGAGAACGATTGTCGAGGCCATGGTATACAAAATCGAGGGGTTGTATGCTGAGAGAATTCGAATGAACGTCTTTCGTGCAGTCCCTCGTGCCCTTTTATCTAAAAGTATTTGCGGGGTCGCTCTTTATGTTGCTCCGGCTAAGCCCTGCCTGGTTTCGCCGATGCGGGACATGTTCGTCAATGTGGCTTGAGGAACGCCGCTATCACGTATGAATGGGTCGAAGTACAACGGAGGCCGGGCTGAATACTATCCGCGACTTGACTGAAGGAATTTACGATCGTCGGGTTCGGGACTAGTCCAGTTTCGATTGAAAATCGCGCTTACGGCGGGCTTGGGTAAGCGAGCCAACGTTTTCATCAGCCTCAACGTTATCCAGGTTTACAAATGTTGTGTCAGCATCATTCAAGCCTTGAATCAATAACGTTGTTATAAAGGTTGAGATCCGCTGGGCTAAGTGCATTAGGTCGAAGATGAGTCTGCACTTCGAGCCTAAGGTAGTCGCGAAATATGCTGCACGCTCAGTCTGATTCTCTATGTATACGTAGACTGGCAAGCAGCGATTAAAAACAAACGAACGCCATTATGGTATCTCTGAGTCGCAGAAAATGCTCACAAATGGGTAGCTACTACTCCTAAACGAACCCCGTCTTGTTCTTTCCCAAGTTCCAAATGCCATCGCATATCCAATCGCCGTTTTCCAACGTCCAAAGAAACTCCGGGATTTTGTCAAATCTTGATTCATATCGACTCGAGACGCCCACCGAATACCAGAAATCGTGCCATCGCATCGACATAGGCCTTTGTGTCTCATACTTGGATTGTGGCGGCATCGACTTGACCCCGTCCTCATCAAAACAATCCGCCACCTTGAACCAGTATGCCTCATCTTTGAGTTGGTGAACGGCGATTGGATCGTCCTCCACAAGCGCGTGGTCGATAGAATTCGGGTGCGTGTGTTTTCTTGCCCATGCTAAACCGTCCTATCGCGCATCGCGGTCGTCGTAGTCAAACTTCTCTGAGCCTTTGAAGTTGATGAAGCTCGCTCGCTCCCGTCCCTTTAACATGAGTGTTCCAACAGCCATGTCCTCTCCAGTGATCACCTTGTGCTTCTCCTGAAGTGACGACAACAGCTCAACCATATCCCATGTTACCGTGTACATGGCTCCGTGAGGAAAGGTGAGATCCCAGTACTTCGAATAGTACAGCTCTCCGATGACGGTCCGATTGATGGTACTCTCAAAGCGTCCACTCTCACTGTTCATCGATAGCCTGGGCTGAAGAAACCGGTCCCAGAAGCCCCTGGCATTCAGCCACAAGTCGGTGTCCATCTTCGATACGAACTCGTACTTTGGGCTTTTGTTGACAAGCCACTTATAGAACTCGAGGGTCTTGATCGTATTCGCAGTGACGTCGTCTTCTTGAATATGGTCGAGTACAATCATGTCGCCGAACGTGTTGTTCTCACGAGAGACAACTTCCATCCAACGCGGTCCAGGATTCGAGACCACGAACCGACCATCAAACGGAACGTCCTCATAGAGCCTCATCCATGTCGACCTAATGAGCATTCGACGCTCAACATCTGAAGCTGTGGATATGACTGCCGCAAGCCATGGTGCATGTTCCTTACTGCTGTCGGCACTGTCGTCTGCTACCATTGGCGAATAGGGGAATGGTTGCAAATCCTCTGCAGGCTCCGGTAGACCGTCCAAGACATCGCCGTGAACAACGAGCTTCGTTTCCGGCGCCTCAAACGGCGCGTGGTGTTGAGGAAGGGTATTGCGAGTAAGGTGTATCGTTACGCCAAGAAAGAGTATGGTACAAACGGCGCAGATACGGAAGAGCCTCTTCTGAATACATCGCACAAACGAAGTCCGTACCGCGAATGGAATCGATGAAGAGCCCACCTTGGAGGACATGTTGCCGCTCTGATGCAACGCTGGGAAAGCCAGATAGAAAGCCGCGACTCAAGGAATCCGAGGGCTGTCAAGTCTCTAAAAAGAGCGAGCAGGAAGGTTAAAAAGATGAGACGAGATGGACAAGACCCCCAAACCCCAGTGATACACCCAAGAAAGGAACGCATCAGCACCGCCATTTCTAGAAGAAAATGAACCAAACGGCTGCCTGCATGCTTGCGAAACATGACACGGTGAACCTCTCGACCAACGAAAACTTGTTTCCATGGACCTTCCCGCCTTTTCGCAGACGAACCACTTTTCGTCGCGGCCGCCGTTTGTAGGAGCAGGCTGTGGCTACCGAAGCCCTGCGACCGATCGGCACGTACTCTTCCTCCCCAGGTTTTGGGCTGAAGCACTGGTCGACAGTGCACCCATGTCGACTCGGGACGTGATGTAAACGCAATCATGCTCCCTGAACAGCCAACCCGTCGGGCAAAGGCTGCCTAGCCACCCACACACAGCCTAGACCCTTTGAAAATAGCCAATCACGCACGGTGCCCGACTGCAATGATTTTAGGGTTCGAAGGATGAAGAACAGAATGCAAAAGTATAAGGCGGCTAATTACATGAGTGGTGGCGGGCGAACTGCTGAAGGCATCGTTGCATGTCTGTGGTGCCATGTGTCATCTGGCCATCAGCTGCTCAGTGCTCAACTGAAAGTGCAAAATTGTGCCTTGAAGGATTGATCGACAGTTTTGGTCAATAGTTTGTGAACTATACCACGGAAGGCTGGTATTTCTGGTATAAAAGCATGTCAGATAAGGCTGAGGGTCGCTCCGGCTCGGGCCATTGTTGATCAACGGCAGCGTATGTTCATGTTGATGTGTAGTTGGTTTACAGTTCGCTGATACATGAGAATGGTTTTTAATGTCGGCATTATCGAACCCACTACTAAATGCTCTGAAGAGATGTTCAGGCTCAATTGGGTACTTTTGTATCCCAGTCTTGTACGCTCAGGAGCCGTCAGAACGCTCTTTGCCCGACTTGTGTGATGGAAAGGCAAAAGGTCCTTTGCCAAGATCCGAGCCCCATTAAGCATCACACCTTGCCAGCGTGCGCCCCTTTTCTGCATAGCATGTAATGATGATGATGACACAAAAAATGCAGGAAGCAATCAAATGATCATTTTCCCAATGCGGTCGGGGGCTGGCCTTGAAGCTAGGCTTACATACATTTGTGGCCACTCATGAAAAAGCTCTTCTGTGATACAGTAATTCATTTGCATACAGAACGTCGATCATTGGGGCTGCGCCGGGCTTACCCGTTCAACTGCCGCAGTCGTGGCAGTGATGACTGTCAAAGTGCAACTCATCCAGGATGATGTATCTCAGAGGATTGCTATCCATGATAACTTGAAAACGAGTGTAAATTAACAAATCAAAAAAGCTGGAACATGCCTTTAGGAATTCTGCTACTCATTTCTTAACTGCCCTAATTGAAGATCTTTCCCCCTCGTTTTCAGGCCCTCCTCTGGTTTCTTTCACAGCGGATTTGAAGGGTATCAATCCACATATAATGTAGTATTCTCAATCAATCCAGTTGTGTCGTACCAAACGCCTGAGGTTTCACTATTGTCGTAAACTAACTATAACGTACGTATGGCATCTGTGTGAATAAAACGGCTTGATTCTTTCTAAATCAGTATCTGACGCGAGGGGTCTTTTAAGGAACAGAGACTGATGCGCTGGAATATTGTCAGCCTGGATAAGTAGGTTAGAAGTAGGTCACCTTGCACCTTCCTCTAGGCGTAAAGCTGCTTTAGATACTTAAGGTTATTATAATATACCTTTTTAGGCTTAAAAGAGCTTATAAACCTTAATCTTATGCAACTATTATTCTATATTTTTATATATATACTTTAGATTTATAAATAGATATAAAGAGAAGTAATTAATAAAAAAAACTAATAAAAGAGATAATTTTATAGCTTTATTATTAAATTATATAAAAAAGATAGATCTTTCTTTTTATATACCTTTTATTATAGTTAATATTATAAGTATTAAGGTAGTAATTAATATTGCTTTTTTATTTAATAGAAATAGAGGCTTTTTATTAGCTTAAAATAAACAGCTGAAATAGCTATTAAAATAGCAGTATAGCAGTAATAATAATATCTTATATGCTATCTCTACTTCTTAATTTTCTTTTCCTATCACTATTATTATAACTATATATATTGCCTACCTCACTTCTATATATATATATATACTTATGCTGCAATTATAATGCTTTTTATTTACTTATAATTCTATTTTTAATACTAACTATATTATTTAGATATCTCTTAAGAAGACTAAAGCTAAGTATATAGCTAGTATAATTAAAGCAAAAGCTGCTCTCACTAGTAAGAAGCATAAAAAGAGAGAGAAGCAAAAAGAAGAAAGCAGCAGCACTCTTCTAGCGCTTACTTTAAAGCTTAAAAGCCTTAAGCCTAAGAGTAAGTCACTTTATTATCTATTTTTATTATTTCTAAGTCTTCTTTTTATTATAAAGCATTATAAAATCTTTACTTCACTTTATTACTTCTATAACTTAATTACTAACTTAAGTTATTTTATAAAGCTAAAAACTAATAAGTCTATTAAAAGTAACTAGCTTATAGAAAGCAAAAGAGCTGAAGAAAGGCATAATTTAAAGCCTGCTACTCTTATTTCTTTATCTTTTTATAAGCTGCAGTAAAACTGTAAGTAATATATATTTAAGATTTTTATTTTTTATTAACTTATTGCTTTATTTACTAACTTTAAAATAGAAACAGAGGCTTTAAAAGCTAAAGGTTAAAAAGAGAAGCAGCTGCTGCTACTAAGTGACACTATATGCCTACTATACTTATATAATACTATCTTAAGTATATTGCTTAGCATAAATATGCTTAGTTTAAAGCAAGAAGGTAAATACACTCCCTGCAAAGAGAAGAGAAAGATATATATCCTCACGCCAGCCTTTATTTCTAAACTGAGGCTTTAATTCCTTAGCAGCATATAAGATAATCTTATAAATAATATATATTCCACTATATAACTTTTCGCTTTACTAACTATTTGCTAATTTATATATTATAAATTCTTATTTATCAGAGAACTATACTTTATAAAGCTTTTAATACTTATAATAAGACTTAAAAGAAGGCTAAAGTTAAAAGTGAAAATAATAGCAAAATAGCTGCTGATCTTATAGCTTCTCTTTCTATATTAGCTATTACTTTAGAAATTAAGGTTACTATAGAAGATATACTAATCTCTAGTGATTTATATATTAGTCTGCCTTCTAAAGTAATTACTGCTAGCTTTTAAGCAGCTAGCATTTGCTATACTATTAACAGCTTTATTAGTAAGCATCTCTCTAAGAAATTACTGCCTATATATTAGATCTTAATAGATAAATATATAACTGCTCTCTTTAAATAGAAATAAAGCGTAGTGTTGCTTTGCTATATGTCTTATAAAGTGTAAGTATTTTAAGCTCTTAAGAAGGCTATATGCTTTTTAGCTATTAAGCTATTTTTAATTAAAAATACCTAGCCTATAGGCTTTATTTACTGCTTAATTTTTTTTTTTTGCTTTATGCTATTACTTATAATACATCTTAGAGGTTTAAAAATACTTTAAACTGTTTAAACTTTATGCAGAAAAAGGTTTTTATAAAACTGTCAGCTAGCATCTTATCAGTTAGAAGATATATAACTTAGAATAATTACTTAGCATATTTCTAGTAAAACTATATATTCTAAATATCTATATAGCAAAAGTAAGTTAAAATATACTTCTTTTTGCTTATTATAAGTTATATTATTTGCTGATTATTATAATAAATCTTCTATATATCTTTCAAGCTGAATTTAAGATCTCTAAAAAGCTACTTAAAAGCTATAATCTCCTTTATAATATGCTCTAAGCTTAGAAGCTCTACCTCTATTATTAATATAGTTACTATATTTTAATATATAGCTTTCTATTAGATTAAGCTTCTAAAGAGAGATATTATAAAACCTTAAGACAACCTTTATATCTTTTTATTATCAGCAAAGGATATATCGCTTGCAATTAGTAATACTTAAGCTATATCACCTCTTAAGATGCTAAAGCAAATCACAAGGTATTAAGTATAATATAGATATTAGATTACTTAGTTTGCAGCTTAATAATGCTTTAGAGATAGGTTTATCAGAAATTATAATAATAAGGCGTAAGTAAATGCAATATTTAGTTATATTATAATTGTAATATAGAGGATTAATTTAATCTTCTCTTAATATAAAAGGATTTGCTATAGGTTTACTTCTCTGTTAAACTTCTTAAATAAAGTAAGTAAGAGAGATATAGTTAGTACTTTAAAGTTAATAAGATTAAACTTCTTTGCAATTTATTTAATATATTAATTATATAAAAGGTAAATACTTTGCATTATTTAATTGCAAGTGATTTTAATTCTTAAGTACTATTTAGCTAGTCTTTAGTCTTTCAGCTTATATTTCTCTTTAATTCTTTCTATAACTCTTTTAGCTTCCTTTATATAGTCTTTATAATATAAAATAAAGATATTATCAATATAAAAAAATATAAGAACTCTCTTATTATAAGTCTAAAAGAGATATAGATCTTTACTTATTAGGTATAATTTAAAACAAAAAAGAAAGCTTAAGAACTCTTTATATTAAAGTAGAAGCATATTGCAAAGTTTATATAAGGCATATTAAAGTTTAACAACTTTTCTATCTTCTTTAAAGCTGTTTAATAAGTAATAAATAATAAGAAGGTTATTTAACCTGCATATAGCATTTAAAAATATATTAATAATATTAAATTAGTGAATTTTAAAGTTAAATTATACTATAAGAGCTATTATAACTTTAAAAGTTTTTAAAGCAAGGGTTGCAGCATATATCTATTCTAAGAGATGCTTTTCTTAGAGGTTGCTTTAAATATAGATTCTAGCCTTATAGCAGTTAAAATATCTATATTAATTTAGTTTATATATAAACACCTATTTAAAAGATATTAGCTTATTTTTAGCCTTTATATTATTTATAACTTCTTAAACTTCTATTTCTTTAAGTTTATTAATTTTAATATTATATGCTTTAATAAAGTGTGAGCAGAGCAGTTCTAACATTTATTAAATATCTCTCTAAGTTTTAAATAACTTAATAAGCTAGTTAATATAGATTTTTCTGCTTAATATTATAGAAATACACTTAAGCTTCACCTAGTGAATAGAAGTAAAAATAAAGCAATAAAGCAAATAGTAACCTTAGTCTGCCTCTTTAATTGCTTTCTGCTATTTTAATATATATATTTCAAAAAAAGTATACTAGTTTTATTCTATATATAGAAATATAAAGTATATTCTAAAGCAAAGTGATCACTTTAGCTTTGCAATTTCAGATTAGCTTAAGTTAGCATAATTATATACCTACTCTAACTCTTCTTCTATAGCACTTTCTTCTTTAGTTTCTAAATATAGTTATACTAACTAAATAAGAAAGTTGCTTTGCAAAAGTAGTTATATATTATTATCTTTTATATCTAAATTGCATAGAAGAGAAATATTAATTTAAATATAGATTTTATCTAAAATTATATCTTTAGTAGAGATTGCATTCTTACTAGCATCTTAAGTCTCTTTTATTGCTTTATCTTTATAGATAAAAGTTAATAATAGTATAGAATTTATTATCTTATATATATTAGTAAGGTTTATATTTAACTTAAAAGTTAGCAGCTATCTCTTTTGCTTATTATTAACTAATTAAAATTCTCTTAATAAGGAAAAATATAGTAACAGCACTTTATTATCTATTATTAATATAATCTTAGCTTTATCTTATACTTTTAGAAGTTATAGCTTAAGAGGCGCTAGAAATGCTAGTTTTTATATCTTATTAGCAATTATATAGGCTTCTTCACTTTAAATTGCTGATTTTATATTATCTTTTAAGTAGAATATCTTTTTATTAAATGTTATATTTTATATAATAATAACTTCTTAAAGCAAAGGTATTTAGACTTTATAGAGGTTATATAAGTTTGCTATATACCTTACTAGATATCTAATATACCTTCATATTATAACTTTAAAGTTATATCTATTTTTATTTGCTTTATATTCTTTCTTAAAAAGGTACACTCTGCAGCTATATATATAAACCCTTTTCTATTATAGATGAAAATTAACTAAAAGGTTTGCTTTATAAATAGGTTTATAGCATTTAATATAGTCTTTTAACTAGTTTTCTTCAACTTAGATTAGTAAAAGCTAGCTGTAATATTAATAAAAGCTTATATTATAGAAGAATACTGCAGCTTATACTACTTTAACTTATAGTATAAATAGAAGACCTACTACCTTAATTATTATAATAGCCTTTATAATTAGTTTCTAACCTACTTATTTTATATCTTTATTTAGCTCTTTAATATATAAAGATGCTTATTTGATTTCAATCTTTATATCTAACGCTTAGATCTAAAATTCTAACATTCTATTTATTATAATTATAGCATGCTTACTATTTTATTTGATCTTATATAATATAAGGCTGTATTATCTCTATACTTAATATTTAAATATTTAAATAGCAATAAAGACTAACTGTTAAGTCTTATTTATATATAAAAATACAAAAAGTTAACTTATATACTTATCTTTAATAATAAGTAGCTATTTATTTATATTAAAACTTATTAAGTAGTTAAATAAATCTTATAAGATTCTATAAAAAGATTATATTGCTTTTTATTCTGAAATATATTGCAATATTACTTGCTTTATATATATAATTGCATAATATTAGTATTTAAAGCGTGATATTCTTTAGATCTTCACTTCCTAAGCGTTAAAAACCAGTTTCTTAAGCGCTTTAAGTTCTAGATATCTAGAGCAAAAGTGCTATATTTCTATAATATTAATATAAGTTTATATAAGCTTTCTAAAGTATTGCTTTGCATAAGTTATTATAAAAGTAAGTAGATTTATAATTAAAGCATTACTAAAAAAAATATATTTAAGATATAGATATAAGAAATAAAGTTAGTATTTTATAAAGGTGATATTACTTTTTTTTAAAAGCTTCTTTACTTTTATGCTATCTTTATAATCTTTTATATAAAAAGTAGTATTATAACCTAAGTACTAAATGCTTATCTTTTATAATAAATGTTCTAAAATAATATTAATATAGAAGTTATCTATAAGCATAATATTATAAAGCATTAAGTTTTAAAGTCTATTTGCTCTATTTAATATATTATAAAAGATCTTTATACCTCTTACTATAATAAAATATAAAGTTATATCTACTTTAACTTACCTCTTTACTTTATAGATAACTAAGCCTTCCTCAAAGAGAGAGATATTATTTACTAAATAGAAAATGCTACAGTTATTTAATACTATACTGCTAAAAAAAACTTCTAAGCCTTAAGTGTAAGTTATATAAACCTTATTAGGTTTAAGTTCTAATATAAAAGCTTCTGCTTCCTCTATTGCAATTACAGTAATAATATCTTTAGTAATAATATAAGCTATTATATTAGCTAAAAAGTTTATTTTAAAAGTAGAAATGCTAAGCAACCTTTTTATTCCACTTAAGTTATTCTTAAGCAGTCTCTTTTTATTTTAATTCTTATTATTACTAAGCCTAAAGAAGCTAAAGTTCCTTATAGTAAGCTATCTTTAGCAGGCTATCTCAGTATAAAGCTTAAAATACTTTAGCTTATTAATTTTAGTGTAAACTTATATAGCTTCTTTAAAGCTTATATAAGACCTTTCACCTATAAGAGCAAACTTAAGGCAATTATATATAAATAAAGTCTACTTATAGCTCTTTCTATATATATAATATGCTGCTAACTTGTTTTATAAAGGCTTTTCTAAAGCAGAGTTACTAGAAATTATATTATCAGAACATCTTACTAGCATTATAAAAACTCTATTAGAGCAACCCCTTAATTAGGTTCTTATTATATCTTTATAAAAGAAGTTTTTAAATATATTAATATACTAACTTATGCTTTAGATCTTAGCGCTAAAATATTCTCACTTAATAATATTAATAAGCTTTAGATTAGTTTAAAATAGAGCAAAGCAGCATTAAATTGCTTAGAGAAAGGTTTTTAATATAAAAGTTCTTTATACTTCTAGCAGTTTATACTAAAAAGCCTTAAGAAGTATACTTTAAAAGTCTTTAATCTAAATATTAAAATTAACAGCAAAAGCTGCTTAATTTAAAACTGCAATATATTTTTTATAGATTATAATAAGATTACTTAAGTTGCTTAAAATATAATATTGCTTTAAAATATAGATTAAAGCATAAAAAGTGCAGTCTCTTTTCTCTAAAAGCTTTGCTTAAGCAGAAGTGAAGATCTCTTTTAAAATAATATCTTTAACCTATTTATTTAAAGCTTTATATACTTATTCTTTATATATATATTTTGCTTTATAAGCAGTATATATAGTAAAGTATAAAGCATAAAGCTTAAAAATGCCTATAGATCTCTTAGTGAGAAAGATAAATGCAATTAGTATTAATAATAGTAAGTTATTAATAGCTTCTTTAAATTCCTCTTTTTTAAAATCTCTATCTTTAATTATATCACCTTCAGCAAGCACTTTTTATATATTTAAAACAGTAGAAATATATAAAGTAATAACTTTATTATAAGCTTCTTATTCTACTTTATAATGCTTATATTACTTTTTATTTTCCTTTTAAATCTAATTATTAAGCAAAAATATATCTTTAACTTCACTTAGATTAAATAAAGTATTAGAAATATTATTTAAGTTAATATATTTCTAAATATCTTTAGCTTTTACTTCTATTTAAAAAGTGATATATTAAGCTGAAAAGTTATAATAAAAAGTAAGCTTATAGAAAATGCTAAGATTAATAGTTACTATTATATTAGAAGTATACTATAAATTAAAAATAAATATAAAAATAAAACTTAAAAATTAAAATAAAATATAATAAATATAAAATAAATTAAATAAAGTTATAATTTGCTTTATAAATAGTAGTTTAAAAGTATAATATAAGCTAAACTTATAACTGTTATAAACTAACTATAATATATATATAGCATTTATATAAATAAAACAGCTTAATTCTTTTTAAATCAATATCTAACGCGAGAGGTCTTTTAAGGAATAGAGACCGACGCGCTGGAATATTGTCAGCCTAGATAAGTAGGTCGGAAGTGGGTCACCTCACACCTTCCTCTGGGCGTGAGGCTGCCTCAGATACTTGAGGTTATCACGACAGCTATGTAATTGGGGAAGGGGGAAGCTAGTTTTGGCGACTTCGCTTTGACGTGATATAGGGATGTTCTGGAAATGGATCCTAAGACAACACACAACCAACAACTCGAAGGTCCGTTCAGCGGTAGATTGAATTGGAAAAATACACTAAGTAACCATTGCAATTGATATATTAAGAAAACCGCAATTCGAGAGCGGCACTTTCGTTGCTGAAATAAAGTTGTGTGGTGATCGGGCCCCGTTCAGGAAGCACAGGCGGCTGTTGTTGCCGGCGACAGGGGGGTCCGGGCGGGGAAAGAGAGCACGCCAGACGGCACCAGCATGACATCACCATCACGCATCCGAACCTCCCTTTGAAACCGTTAGAGGACCGCATCGATTCTTCAACGCAAGCCATTGCGATTGATTCTGCAACGACTTGCGCAAGCTTGCAGGCCGCGTATCTACAATCACCTTAGGCTCGGGATATCTCCACCGTTGGCGATACCACATCTCCACCACAGTGTCTTGCAACAGACAGCATCAAAACAGCATCACAATGGCGGGCCGAATTGCAGGCAAGCTCCTGGCAGCATCCGCCCTGTGCGGTGCCGTTCTCGCCGCTCCGGCGCAGGACCAGCAAGTCGTTCTTGGGGGTGTTGCGGACTTGACTCGTGTTCGTGACGAGTACGTCACCCTTCAATGCTGCTGATGGATGGTCGCAACTAATGCAGCCCGCAGGCTCTCCAAAGCTCAGATTATCCCAACAGTCATCGATGACTTTGAGCCCATCCTGGGTCTCTCGGCCGAGTGGGACTCATCAAATGCTGCAGACCTTGGCAACACATTGAAGCCCGCCGATCTCCAGTCGGCACCGTCGGTGTCTCTCGTCAAGGGCTCGGGCTTTCCCGGAATCCGGATCACCACCACATATGTCCTCACCCTGACGGACCCGGATGCTCCCTCGCGCGACAACCCCAAATGGTCTGAGTTCTGCCACTGGATTGCTACCGGCGTGTCGAGTTCATCTGCTGGTGCCAAGCCGGCCGTTGAGGACGTCGTCGAATACAAGCCACCTGGTCCACCGGCCAAGACTGGCAAGCACCGTTACGTCTTCCTTGTCTGGGTGCCAGCCAATGGCACGACTGAGAGACTGAACCTGTCCAAGCCGGAAGAGCGCAAACACTGGGGTGGCGAAGAGGGCCGTGGTGTGAGGAACTGGGCCAAGGAGAACGGTCTTATTCCTGTTGGTGAGTTCAAGACTGCACCCGCAGAACTCATGCTGGCATATGCACTGACCAGTCGGCAGCTGCAAACTTCATCTACGCCCAGAACGAAAAGCAGTAGTTGTTAACCATTCATATTCAAAAGCGGCTCGAAGACATGAAAAGTTGGCGGACTTTTGTGTAGCAGAGCGACTGTTCTATTGCCTACACAGGACGACTAGGTTTAGCATAACTTATCCAGAATACTTAATCAAAAATTAATGGCTCCAGTGGAAGTTTTCACGCCGACTTGTAACATCCACCTGGGCCATTTTCCTCTTGAAAGCGGGACTTCATTCCTCGACCAGAGCACCCATTGGCCTGCTATTCCAAGTGCTTTTGACGACATCTCTTCCCCTCATCGCAATGCCAGCATCATTAGCGCAATGACTCCATGTCGCTAGCCCGCACTCGCTGGCTTCTCCTCACAAAATCGAAAGGCGCGATGGTGAACAAGCACATTACGCTATCCGCATAGGACGCCATAAACTTGGCAATCTTCAGGCATTTAGAGAATTAGCTCAGAAGAGTGGCCATGAGGGTAACAAGAAGATCCAAGGATATGGCGTTATTCAAGGAAACAATACATCAGAGATAACCTGAGCTTAGAGACTCTCCGTGAATCAGTGGTACAGGAACTGTGAACAAAGATACCCTGCACCGTGCCAGGAGCCACAAGCTGCAAGTTCTCACACATCCAAGTTGTCACAAGTCGAAGAAACCATCCACCGGGGCTGTACCCCGGCATGGTTCCTCGAATCTGAGGACCTACATCTTTACGACATGACACGTCTGTGAAATATCCCCAACATTCATAATGATGAGCGAATGATGGCTGATGAATGGCAAGCAACAGAGGACCACGATCCCAACATAGAACACTGAGAAAAGTCCGCACAGCTCCGTGTAGACCCTAATCCGCCTCCGTTACCGCATCTCAACAGCAGTCTTGGTCAAGCGTACGTCATGTCGCCAGATCAGATTCTTGCATGGGATGATAAACTTGGCATGATGACCCAGGCACCGGAACTGAATGGTTGGACACATGGATATTGCTAGAAGCCTACGGAAACGACTACTGACAAATTACTAAAGGATTTACCGAAGATAGAGGAAGAATTTCGGTGTATGCTGTACTCTCCTTCGATGTGAAGGACCTCTGAGGGTGGCACCCTTTTGAGTTGTGGATGGCCACTACCTTTGAGGGTGGCAATCCGACGGATGCTCCCTTTTGGAAGGAAGGAAGTGATTGGTGTGCCTAGTGTGTCCCTGAATGGCAAAACTCCACCAAATATTCGGAGATAACTCTTGGTAAAGCACAGGCAACGACATATCAAGCAGGAGCTTCAGGGGGAATACAATTCTCAGCATCACTGGCAAGCGGACTCTCACATGGGCGGGAAATATCCATTTGATTTTACTGCAATGACTGATGACTGATAACATAAGAATACTTGCAAACCAAACCGAACGACCGAGTACAATAAGAATGTTCGTATGCCAACGAAACGTCTCCGCACCGCGGTGCAAAGATGGGGGTATCTCCACGTTCTTCCTTTCGCCCTCCATAGTTGCCATTTATGCAATCTCTTGAATGACACTCCTCCAAGCGCTTCTAGCACTGGTACCCACCGGGAATCTGGGGAATGATTCGGGCCTCTGGTGCTCCTTACTGCGCTGGAGTTACTAGTCGGCGGTTGGCGATCGTCCAGCCGTGGCGCTTCCTACCCCCGTCTGCGAGCTTCTGTGCCTTCTCTGGACCCTCCATGGGCCCCGAAGCTTTCCGTTTGGCCCTCTTGGGCACGACGGCGTCCAAGGCTGGCAGCTTCGGTGACTTCTTTGGGTGCTTTCCGTCTCCGCCACATCGTCGACGGTGCGATCCTTCGCCGTTGCGACAGCATTTCTCTTTAACCCATGTACATGCTGCGCAAGATTCTTCGCCATTGATGACCATGCAGTCTTTTCCGTTTCGAGTGCACCTGCCGCACTTTTCCTCGGCTGGGCTGCCTTCCTTTTGTCTCTTGTCGGCCCTGCTGTGCTCAGTCAAAGTCGCCTGGGTCTGTTCCTTACCCCGACCCTTGGTAGAATCCGTACACCTTGTGCACAGGCACAACATCTTCTTCTTCTTGTCAGCGGCTTGCTTCAACGCTGGGTCTGTGTTCTCCTCAGACGGGGCCAGCCGACGCTCCGATGGCGCCAACGGCAGTGGTTTCCGCGCATGCTCCCTGGCTGATGAGGGTTCGAATAGCGTTTTCCAATGGTTTCTACAATATTCTGGACTCTTGTTTAGGCTGAGGATCTCGGCATCAGCGGCGTCTCTGGCGGCATTAGCCTCTCTTTCCATCTTGTCTAGAAGCTCTACAGCATGCTTAGCCGTAAAAGCAAGCTCATATGCATGTGTAGTAGATGTAGATGCGGTAGACATGTTGACTGGTGCGGTAGGCATGTTGACTGGTGCGGTAGGCATGTTGACTGGTGCGGTAGGCATGTTGACTGGTGCGATAGACATGTTGATGATGAATGCCCGAGTAAGTTTAATTGATAGTAGTTGAAGTGGTATTTGAAGTGGTAGTTGTGGTGGTAGTTGAAGTAGTAGTTGATGCGGTAGTAAGCGTGGTAGTGAGTTTGATTGATGGGGAAGATGAAGGTCAGAAACGAACAGCGTCTCTGCCTCTTTCCGGACGTCTTATAGATTTGAAAAGAGGTACCCGGAGAGGGTCAAACGTTTCGGAGACAGGACTTGCTGGTGCCATTAGAAATAAGATTCGAGTTTCCTGAGGCTCCGGGGGACTCATGAGGACGCTTTCTCCGAAACGGGACGCCGTGGCTACCTCCACGACAACAATGTCAGCGCCTGACCACATCAAAAGGTATTCTGGCCTCGGTTTAACCTCTAGTCTGCACTCACCGCCAGACCAGACAGGGCAGTAATCCTTGTTTTGAGGTTAGCCATATGCCAAAAGGGTGTGAGGAAAACTTTGGCACTGTACTAGCCCGGGGGGCGATGTTGTCTTTGTGACTTACTTGTATAGCCAACCAGTGTGTTAATTGGAGGTATCTCAGCCATAGCGGTTTCTTTGTGACTCTTCTAAACACGAGCCATAGAAGATATGAACTTTGTTCGAATTCTACATGGCCCCTTCTAGCTGACGGGGTCGACGAGACCGTGTGTGTGTGTCCGGGTGTGAGGACTTGAGGGCTGCGAGACGACGATTGGGAGAGATGTAGCCCGAGGAGGCAGAGGCTTTGTCGATTCAGGCAGCCCCGACGCCAGTTACTGTGTAGTTGTTGAAGGTGAGTAACGAGGGAGTAGTCCTATGATGTTATTGCGTAGAGCCAGCCGTCTGCTCCAAGGCCACTCTGAAGCTTTCTCTCCATGGCGTATTCCTCCTCTTTCTTCTCTTCGTAGCCCTTCGTATCATCCCACAGCGACCTTGGTGTGGTCGAAAAAGATTTCCCTCTCCCTCCCCTCTCATCGCAATTCAATTCCCCCTCCACGAAAAAGGCCATTGGGTGACGAGCTCGTAACATGGAAGAACATGTATGGACACACACTCCATCTGCCACCCCCCCCCCCCCCCCCCCCCTGCGAGTCTAATAGGTGACGGGGACCCAGGAAGCTGCTCAGGCTTCTCTCATTCCCGGAACTGTTTGTCGAATCGTACCCCTGTCCACCTTTTCGAATGTCCCTTCGCCCTTCTTCCCTTCCAACTTTCCCTTCGTATGCCAGGGTTTTCGTGAGAGACTGTGTTCGAGTGGTTCTGTTGGTTTCTCCGGAAGCCACCTGCTCCCTGTCAGTACTAGCTGCGGTAGTTGTACCACACGACAGCATGGGCCTATGGCCAGAGAGGTCTGTCGCATCCCTGCAAGCCCCCCAGGTAGTTGTGAGTCGTACATGATGTTCGGTCACCACCCGGCAAACTTCTGATGATTTGTAATGGATGTTGAGTCCAGCTTTGGCCAGGAGGTAAAGATATGGCGGTGGTCTGCCTGGGATTTCCCATCAAAAGCAGCACACCGGCCCCGAAATTGTTCTCTCCCTGATCGAAAGCCGTTCCAGAGAACACATCCGTGGTAAGACTTGACCAATTGGCTGTCTTCCTTCGGGGTTGACCTGAATCCGGAGTTCAACATGCTAACATATGTTACCCCGGCTCAGCACCGTGGGCTTGGCTTGAATCCAACCACAGATGATAGCAAGAGGCGACGTTGAATGTCCCCGGCAGATCGTATTGTAAGAGACACCCTCCTCCCTGCCGCCGCAAAAACATGCCTTACTTCCCTCACCAGAAGTGATGCTATTCAAGCATCCAAGCCTTCGAGTTCCAATATCTTTCATCCATAACAAATGAACCTTGCATTTCTAGTGGTATGGGGGCATATCCACTTGGATATGCGATACACTGTCTGACAAACGGATTCGCAGAAGCCTTTTCCCGGTGCTCAGGTACCGTGAAGGGCTCAAGCTCTATTCAGGCAAGTTTTCTTTTTCCCCCTTTCCCAGTTCCCCGTCTCGGGTACCGAACAGTGCTCCAGTAGTCGTCCTCCTCATTAGGAGTCTTCAGAGAAGAAAAGGGGTCGAGGGCGGGGCGGGGCAGTCTCGAGCCGATGATTGCAGATGGGTTGGCATGAGGGGCATCTTACTGGCACATTTGGGTAAGCATGAAAACGGAAATATGATCAAGTCGATATCCCTGTGTTTCGAAGCACTAACTCCAATCCAGGGCATGAAATCCAGGGCATGAAATCCAGGGGGGCGGCTCAACCACACCTGTCCTCCCGCACCCCCCAAGCAACATTGAGGCTGGCGGACAGATGTCCCAACTGTCGGCCTCACGTCTCTTCGGTTCTCTCTTTGGCAATCTCTCTGGCACCCCCTCTATTACTCTAGCTAATGCATGCCCTCTTGCTGAAGTATGCCCTTTGGCTGAAGTACGCCCTCTAGTTGAGGTACAACATTTGCCTAGCCTAGGTCTTCTGCTTACCTTGGGTCCTCTGAAGTATCCAGATCAGCAAGAGGGCATACCTCAGCCAAGGGGTCCAGATTGGACAGAGAATAGGTTTGCCAGAGTTCGGGGAGGGTGCTATAGAGGGTCCTAGGCAGTGCGCCAGAAAGAGTGCCAGAGAGACGTGAGGCCGGAAGCTGGCAGCGTGCGCAATGTGGCTTCGTGGGTACGGGAGTCACATATAGCGGAACCACCAAAGTTCGGGCGCAAAACGTCAGCTTCGGAGGTCTGGTGCGTCCCAATTCAAAACATGAAGTCCAAAACACTGGTTAGGACAAGCATGCTGCGAGCCAACCAGCTGCCCACCTTATCTGCGAAACCGGTTCCGTTAGCTATGTTTCATTCAAAGAAAGAAAGGGCACGGTCTGTGAGGCAACATGACCAAGGACTCGGCAATGTTTAGGATATCACCTCGACAGTACTACTGTACGAAAGTTCCGATATGTTTCCTCTAAGCTAATAACTATGAATGACGTTGAAATTTAAACCATCGCCGACGCATTTATACTTTTTTTTTTCCAGTCTATCGTCCAGACCATCCATGGTCTCCAACATTGATGATCTGCCTCGGCCCTAAGATATGCCATATTCTTCCTAATCTTCAAGATGAGGACCTTTCGGAAGGGCCTCGCGATCGTTTGGTTTCAAGTGACCCTGGTGGATGGTGGATATCCGGCCGTCTAGGTATATGTGCGGCCTACCACAGTGGGCGGAAGTTAGAGTTTGATTTGCGCATGGCAAACACAGAAAGGTGTTTCCAAGAATTCCTCTGCCGATGAAATAGCCACTTGTCTCTCTGGCTTGAACCCGATCACCTTTGCGCCTTAGATAGCGGTTGGAAATTGCGAAGATTGAAAGACAGAATGTTTGTCATAAGACGAGCCCAAAAGGTCCACCTCCAAGCCAACAGTTGCTGACAAAACGCACAAGAATGCAAATGATTCTTTGGTCATGTATGGCTCCTGATATCGCACCTAACTGCCGTTTTCGATCCGGCGCCGAACGGCTCCGCTGCGGGACGCCGTGGGAACGTCAATCTCAAAGGGGCATGTCCAACCGGAGGCGGCCCCGCATGTTGGCCGATCTCCCGCAGCTTATCTGTGAAGCGGGGGAGCTGCCGCCGGACAATCAGCTGGGCAACCCCTCTTCATGTCGTGTCACGATCAACAATAACAACAATGTCATTTTGAAATATCAAAAGTTAGATGACAGTTCTTGAACACAAGTCGCATCTCGAGCGTCAATCTCCGCCTGAAGTTGTTCCCCATCGACGCGCCTGACATCATCTGCTCTTCACGACCCCGCAAGACACAGCCCACCAGGAACCACATCCAAACTTCCATCATCAACATCTCGCCATCACCACCAAACCACTCAACATGGACTCACGAGGCCGCATCCCCGTCTCCTTCCCCGTTCCAAACCCAACCCCAAGTTACTGGCATAACCCCCCATCTCCTCTCTCAACCCATACCTCCGGCACCCTCCCCTCGCACACAGACACCCTCATCATCGGCAGCGGCATTGCCGGCGCCGCCATCGCAAACTTCCTCCTCTCCGACCCGTCACCCCCAGAAATCACAATGCTCGAAGCCCGCACCGCAACCTCCGGCGCCACGGGCCGCAACGGCGGCCACACCAAAGCCGCGTCCTACCGCTCCTTCCTCCACCACGTCTCCGTCCTCGGCCTCGACCAGGCGTGCCTCATCGCGCGCATGGAGCTCGCCAACATCCGCGCCGTGCACGCCTTCGCCGCCGCCGCAGACCTCAAAGACGCGGAGAGCAGGCCGTGCCAGACCGTGGACGTCATCTACGACCCGGAGCAGTGGGAGGCGGCCAAGGTGGCCGTCGACGCAATGAGGAGGGCCATGCCTGACGAGGACACTTCGCGGTACGAGTTTTACGACGTTGAGGAGATGAAGGCCCGGTTCCACGTCGACGGGCAGGGGCTGTGCGGCGGTGTTGGCTATGAAGCCGGGAGCATATCCGCTTACAGGTTCACCACCGGTGTGCTGGAGATGTGCGTCGCCAAGGGCATGAAGCTCTTCACCGAGACACCAGCCACAAGCCTCCAGAAACAAGACATCACGAAAGACGGCCACCGATGGACGGTGGAAACACCCAGGGGCACAATCTCAGCAAAAAGGGTCATCCTCGCAACGAACGGCTACACCGCGTCTCTCCACAAACCCTTCCAGGGCGCCATCGTACCGCTGCGTGGCCAGATCACGGCTCACCGCCCCGGCTCCCACATGCCTCGCGCCGGCCTCCCGACGACATACAGCTTCATTTACGAGGGCGGCTACGAGTATATGATCCCCAGACCGCCCTCTGCCCCCTCGCCTTTCGCAGGCGATATCGTCATCGGCGGCGGCCTGGCCCGTCTGCCCGACGAGGGCCTCGAGGAGTACGGCGTCACGGATGATTCGCGGCTGAACCCGGCCGTCAGCGCATACCTGCACGAGACGACGCCGCACTACTTTGGCGCCGCCTGGGGCGCAGACGACCCCGAGGGCAGGGCGCGCGCCGAGTGGACGGGCATCATGGGCTTCACCCCCGACGGGTTCCCCTTCGTCGGGCGGATGCCGGGTGAGGATGGGCTATGGGTGTGCGCGGCGTTCCAGGGCCACGGCATGGTGATGTGCTGGATGTGCGCGAAGGCGCTGGCCGCGATGGTCGAGGGCGACGATGACGACCTCGCGAGTTGGTTTCCCGCGGCGTTCAGAGTCACGCCCGAAAGACTGGCGCAGCGGTTCGAGGGGAGACCATCTCACACGACGAAGACAACAATGGCGGCGGAGCAGCCCGCTCTGTCCGGGGGGCCATGAGTGAGACATCATCATCATATCATTGGAAAACACACAAACCACAATGACGGAACGCCCTCCCGCGCGTCCAGACCCGCCGCCGGCTGAACTGCTCGTTGCGGCTGGAAATAGAGTTCAGTCGCGTCAGCCTTGGCCGGCTAGCTTAACCATTCCCTCGGAATGACTATCGTAGGAGGCGGCGGGCGCCTCCTTTCTGGCGGTGAAAGAAAGAAAGAAGGCGAAAGAGGGCAAAGCACGCGAAGGGAGGAAAGGGAAAATGCCGCGTCAACCAACCCCCGGGCGCCTTGCGGCCGGCCGGCAGGCAAATATTGTGGGATAACGTAGGTAGCTTCTTCTTGGCCATGCAGGTCAGCCCAGCAGCGGGAGAATCTGTGTGCGAGGAACTCGCATGGTAGCCAGGAAACTGACTTGTGTTTGACGTTTACGGTACGGCACGGATAACGACCATGGAGTAGACGGCCAAGCGGATGCTATTTGGTGCCGATGGGCTAGCTGCCTACTACGTCTTGGTATGCAGTGTTGCATGAGGTGGCATTTTGTCAAAAGACGGGGTGTTTTCGAATCACCTGCATGGAACATTACTTACCCTCTCGACTACTGCAGCTGATGTACGCCACATGTACGTCTCTCATTGACTGGAAGCAACAGCATCGTTCTTATCGACCCCTGCCGACGTCCCCCGGGTCAAAAATGATGACAGCTGCCTAATCTACCCAATACGGTGTGTCCCAACTGGACGGCACGGGTGGGAATCTTGCCAACGCGTTGGTCCGGTGCGCTTCGGCTCGCTTGCAGATACAGGCCCCCCTCCAACGGGCCACTCGGTTGAAATGACCGTAACGAGGGTTAGAGGAGGATGCTGTTGGACCAGCAGCAGCGGCGGCGGCATCTGTGTTGGAAGAGATCCAAAGGGACGGGCCCGTGGCGCAGTTGGGGCTACACACGTTGGACACAAGCGGCCGGCACCCATCGAGCCACAGTAGTTGGGGGGTCGCGGGAAGCGTACCCCCCCGGCCGGCCAGCCGGTCTGAAATCAAGTTGCTGGACGGATAATAAGCCATGCGCTCCGGCATGTTTGAGCCATTGTGGCGGGTGTTTTCACAAAAGTGCCTAGGACCCGCTACTTGGCATCATCCGGCTCGGCGGCGCTGGATTCTGAGCAGCGTACCCATCCGTATCAAACCAGACCGGTGAAGCTCGTTCTTGTCACCCAAAGCAAAAGGGAGAATGTGACCTTGAAGGCAGCCATGGCCTCATTCCCTGATTGCAGAGCCAAAGAGAGTCATGCAACCCCGCCTGAAGAGGGCATTGTGGCAGGTCATTCAGGAGCGCCAGGGCGTTCGAGAAGCTGGGCAAAGTGGGATGCGATGCCGAGTTGCGGCACAAGTGCATGCGATCCACAGCTTTGGAAACGCCGGTCGGTCGGCATGCGAAAAGGACCCAAAGGGACTCGGGTCCCCAAGCGGCTGAGGCACTTCTGGGCTCCGGTAGAACATGCACAAGCAACCCGAGAGAGGGGATATTGACCCGCAACTGCAGGCACATCAGCAAGTCCACCAATAGCCCTTCGATTGGGAACGCGCTCATATGTCGGGATGCGGTGAGTATCAAAGGGCACGGCGGCTGTTGCGTCTGCCGCGTGATCCTCTTATGCGTCTAAGTCCAGTATCAGACATGCAGTCGAGGCTTGGAAGCGACGATCGTATCAACCTTTGAGTCATGCTGGTGCAGAACATACGTATACTGAAGCCCAGCATTCCCAGCAGCGCGAGTGCTGCTCATTCTTTTTTGGTTCGTTTGGCGGACAAAAACCGAGGCAAACATGTGCTCAGCACACACACGACCGGCGGCGCGGGGGCCAGAGGCGCCCGGTGTCCGGCTGTCCAGCTCAAACGAGTGGTGCTTTCTAGCGTCGTTTGGCGGCGAAGATCTTTATCGCGCCAGTATCTAGTGAACCTTTGCTCGTCCACGAGAGGAAACAGGAAGCGGTGATTTGCAGCTCGGCGCCGGGTGAGGTCCCAAAGCGGGAGTCTCTGGGGGGCCGAGTGGTCCGGATTGGCAGAATGCAGGTAATCCTGCTTGGCTAGTCTTGCGGGCATCAGCTGAGATGCGACCATGATGGCAGAAAACGGGCGCATGCTGACTGCCGTCGCTGGTGTCTCTGGTAACATTGCCGCTGCTCCCACACTGAGCGAGGTTTGAGACTGCTTCATGCCACGAAACCTAGGGCTGGTTAGGTGTCAGTCGGCTGTCGCAACGTTGACCGCCCTCCGTGACTACGATCGTGATCTGCAGTCAACTGCAAGCCGAAAACACGATGGTTCTGGATCGTCCCATCCACATCCTCCTCGCTCGGGACCCCGGATTGCAGGCGGTGACCTGTGGGGGTTAGGAAGGGTTAGCAAAGGTACCCGTACCTAATCTGCTTTCCCCCCAAGGGTCGAAGATCTCCCTCTAAACGACAGGTCCCTGCGGTTCCTCATCTCTAAATATGAGTTGAGTTGTCGGGGTTTGGAGACTGAACCGAGCCCAACTCACGTCTCTTGTTTCGCCAGTCAACGGGAATCAAAGGCAGAGCACAGAGATTCCAATGTCCATATGATCCATATGTAGCATGCCGGCGTGTGCCTCGAAAAACGATCAGACTTGCGACAAGACATGATTTGGGTCAATGGCGTATCGTATACCGTTAAGCTGTGAGGAAGACAGAGCAGCAGCGTGAGCAGCGTCACGCAGGACGATAATGCGTCGCAGTGCACCGCAGGCGAACATGGACGGACCACAGTCGGCCGATGACGAACCTGGGCGGCACTGCGCTAGGGGTTGCAATGGGATCCATTCGATAGACGGTGGACGATGGACCCGTGGATGGGTAGCGGGCGGCGGTTGTACCCATCCATCGACGGTGGATAATGGATTCATGTTAATCCCACGATCGAGACGAATGGGCTGACGAGATCTGCAGAGGCGTTATTTCCGGTGCTAGGAGCGCGACGACGCCCGTTCGCTCCGGGCGGCAGAGGGACATCGGCTGGACCCAAGCGGACTGCCATTGAAGCTGGAACTGGATTTAGAACTGCAAATGACCCTCCCTCCCCTCCCGCCCCCAAGAGACAGACGGGATTGGGGGCCAGTTGTGTCAGTCAAGGGCTGGCTGGCTGGTGCTGGTATGTGGGTGGTGACCTGGCAGCAGCAATTATTAAATAACGGCTGCCATTGGATCGAGGCGTTTTCGGGGTGTAGAGACGAGACGAGACGATGCTGCCTTGGTCGGTCGATGGGTGGAGGAGTGACAGCGGGCACGAAGACGGGGTCGCAGCGACAGAGGAGAGGTGTGGTGGCCGCGGCCATGGGGTCGTGGATCCGGGATGTCGCATCCGAGCGTTGTATTTTCAACGGGTTGGAGTAATGCGATGGAATGGCAATCGCTCGCATGCATGGCGACGTGCGGGAAGTCACGACGTTGAGTGACTCGTGAAGACCTTGCCTTGCCTTTATCTCTCCGGGATCCGGTTTGCCAGGCAATTCCCCCGGCAACGTTGTACGCAAGTAGAAGAGGGCATGGCATAGTGGAAGGATGGCTTTCTTGAATCAAGCATGGACACACTTGAACGACTGGAACCAAGGAACTACTACTGCATAGTAGAAGAGATGGTGACAACCAAACGAGGGAAAGGAAGCTATGTGAGACGAAGCCGTCTCAACTGCCGTCACGGTTGACAAATGGCGTGAGAGCTGTCCAGGTCTTGCTTCTTAGTTTCAACCTCTTCAAGCCATGTCCAAGAAGCAGCCATGACAGGTAGCCTATCTCTCAATCAACTGCTGTTCAGTTATTCCTGTTCAAACCTTACCCTGGGAAACACTTTGAGGGCAACCCAAACCCAGAAGTATTAGGGCTCGTGACAGAATAATAGGCGAGAGGAGAGTTCAGGGACGAAAAGCCTTCCGCACTTTCGCACTTTGCAGAGGATTGCACTTGGCATCGTCAAATCGCTGGGGCCCATCACGAGGTGACATCGCCTGGGCCATTCCCAGAAAAGCTTCCTGTCGGCCCAGCGTGCCATTCCTTTGGGAATATGTACAGGGATGGCCAGGACCCTTAGCTGCCCTGATGTGTCTGCTCTCCAGTGGAAGAAGGCCGCCGTACAGGTACTCCGTAGTGCGCGCTGGAGGCTACTAGGCGCAGTATCCGTCTCATGTTCTCTGCTCTAGGGTTCCAGTGGGACAGGGAAACTTGGGGATGGAAACCAGAAAGAGAAGAGAGACTTGCGTTACTCCAAAGAGTACATCCGGTATGGCGATGTCGATGTGTATCGCAAGGTATCGGCCATGTAGCTTCTTCCCACTTCACCCAAACCTCGGCTTGTCCTGTTCAAGTATCCCCTAATCCAGCACCCTGAGCGCCAAGCAGCAGAATCTGGGTCGGCCCATAAGAGGAACGAGTTCAAATCCCGAGATGGCTGGGATCTCCACTATCATGGCAACGTTTTCTCTCGCCTCGAATAGTGTCCGTCGCGCTGCTCCGTTTTGTTTGCCTAGCTGCGGTGTGCTCCGTACACTCAGTAGCAACAACGGACATGCTGGATGTGTTTTAACACGAGGGACGCAGCTGCTGATGGGACGAGGGCGGGGAGGGAAGTGTCGCGTACGTCGTTAAACCTCTCGGGTCTCGTATTTTCTCCGAACGCAACCTCCCGAGAGGCCTGATGACAATCAGATGTGAGGCTCCCGGTGTCGTCTGACTCGAAAAATATGTGGGAGATGGACATGTTGTCGACGACGGTAGTCTGAACGACGGGTTGTCGCATGTTGCATGCTGCTTACCCAGCAAAGTAGACTTTTAGTCTTTTGCATAGGTGACTGCGTTGGCGAGCTGGCAAATTGGCATTTCAGACGCCCTTCCTTTAACCTCTGGCCGTGTTAACCAAGGTTTTTTGTGATTTCTGACAAAGATTTTCTAGATGCGTGCAATTGAAGGATGGTTTGGAGAAGACTTGGTTGTCGCCCGCCGGACGAGGGCAGCCCGGGTCCGGTAGCATGGACATGGGTCTTCGTCAACGTCCGTCAGTGACCGCCTCTCGGGAGCCAAGCCCGCTTTGCCTTGCCCATCAATGTGGCCACCTCCAATGCTTGGTACAGTATTGCATCTGCTGAGCCTGCACCTGCAGAGTGCAGCACAAGCCGCCCAAAGTGAGGCTTCAGGTCGCCATGACAGCATTGGCGCAGGAGTTGCGCCCGCCAAGCGGACGACGACGAATGGATGGATGACCCTGCCCGGCGAGAATGGACACGGGCTTTGACTGCGACACTGACAGGTTGTGGGAGGGGAGGGCGATTGATTGCTGGCGTTGAAACGCTGTTGCTTTCGATGCTGCCACGGCCATGGCACGTTTTGGCGGATGTCGGTGGTGTCTCGCGAGGTGTCGTCGCGAGCGGGCAACCGGCCGGGCTGGTAACGCAATTCAGGGTTATAATTTCGGCATCGATCGATCCAGTGCGTTCTGCTGGTCCAGATCTGTGGCAGTGGGTATCGAATGGATAGCATCGTGGGGTTGTCCTCGGGCCATTCCCTATCTCCAGCCCCCATCCCATCATGGTCTGCTCTCTGTAGGTATTGGCAGGTGGAATGTGTCCGTGGTAGTGTACTACGGTACGTAAAGTAGGTAGGTACTCTTGGCACCGGGTCTCGCGAGATCTCTCACGGCTTTCCAGCCGAAGAGCCGCAGCAAGCGGTCCCGGCAGTCAGTTTCGACCGAGCATCGGGCCCCGTGCTCCTGTTGCAGAGCGTGTCAACGTGTGCTCCCAGGCTTCCCGGGTTATGATTATGACTGGCAGCGGCAGAACGCAGTCGCAGTGACTTTGTGTGCGTGCTGGCTGTCGCCTGTCTGTCGTGTCCTGTTGTGTCCTGTCCTGTCGACCGTCTGTTGCAGGTTCAGGCTTCATAGCGCTCCATCCCGGCAGCTTGGGTCGAGACAGAATAGAGTTTTCACAGAGCATCCGACCCTGCCCTGTCCCGCCGTGCCCTCACGTCGTGGTTTGCTTCGCGCCCCAATCGTTCGCAGGCGTTTGGTGATGGAATGGGGCCAGCTTAGGTTAAGTTGAGGCATGAAGTCGGTCGGATATGCGGTCTGGATCGTCGCCGGCCTCTCGGTCTACGAATAGGGTAAATACCTAGTAGACAGGAGGCAGGATAACGGCGTCGAGGGACGAAGACACAAGCCAAACGGACGAGACGTCGTGGGGAAATCGTCCGTTCCAGGCAGCCTTCGGTGTTTGAAAGACACGGTGCAGCCAAAGTGGAGAAACGGAGAGACTTGACGGATTAGATAAGCACCCGTATCCAAGACGGTCAGGGGTGCCTGGGGGCTTACGGTGTGGTCCAGTACAGATTACGGATACTATGTACAAGTACTGAGTACAGGTACAGGTACAGGTGCAGGTACAAGCACAAGCAAGTGCCTTGCCTGCCGAAAGAGCACCTCTCTGTCTTTCTCTCCGTCTCTTTCTCTCTCTCTCTCTCTCTCTCTCTCTCTGTGTGTGTGTTTCTGAGGAGGAGGTACCTCCCTCCTCATTTACAGGGCGCATAGCAGACCCAACACGGACACACAACAAGCCCCCGGAAGTGCAGTGCAGGGCGGGCAGTTGATGTTGCAGTTGCAGTTGAGTTGAGTTGAGTTCCAGGGCATGGCTGGGTCGAAACAGGGCTCCATCCTGCTGCTGCTGCTGCTGCTGCTGGATGAACTCACGCTTCTTCCCACTCAGTTGGGACCGGCCGGAACACTAAGTGGAATCATCAGTGGCCACCGACAGTGGAATGGACTGGACTGCCTTGCGCGCCGATATCCCCGAGGAAGCCCCAAATTACTGCTGGGGGGGCCCTCCTTCAGTGGCAGGTAACTCCTTCTTGGATGGCCGTGATGCCCTGTGGGTAAGTGTTTGTTCGCTTCATCCATCCATCCATCCATCCATCCATCCACCTACATGACACCTCTTTCTCTCCGTGACAGACTCTGCTAGTCATTTCTCCTTTTCCGCTCATCGGATTCCAGTCCGGCAAGTGTGCATCCCGCCCCGGTGTCCACCTCGTCTGCAACTCATTGAATCACCAATGGCTAGCTATCCTGACTCTCCCATCTTCCCTCTCCTCTCTTTCCCGAAGCCCTGTACAGAGCACGCATTTAGCCCATCATTTTGCCCCCCTCAACGTGGTATGCGCGCATATGATAGTCGCTACAGAAGCGGGCTCACAGGTTCAGATTGACTGACTGACTGTCTGACTGAGGCTCCAGTCTCTGTTGATTACGCACTCTTCTTCTTGGCTCGTTGCAATCTCCTCACACACCCAACACCTCACGACGTCAAGACAGACCAAACATCTCCACCGGCATCCTTCTCGGAGCCACCTGCGCAAGACAGAAACGACGTCTTTGCGGTTCGTCACGCCTTAGCGCATCTGCCTATCCTGCACTTACAGTCGCCTGTCTCATCCAGGGTCTTGACAGCTCCTGACTCGCCCTGCCATGGCCCATGGTCGCAGCCCTAAGGCAAGCCATGTCTGCCAGCTCATCGGCGTCCAGCCCTCTCAGACCGCATCTCATTGCATCTCGGGCAACAACGCACCTGAGGTCAAGGATGCTTCTTTGCAAGACATCCCATCATACCTCCCTGGGTAGTGTATCTCACGTCCTAACTCTGTACCTCAGGCCTGCTTTCCTGCGGCCATCCTCCGTACCTAGCTTAAGGTACCTTACCACGGCCAAGGTATCCATCCGTAAAGCAGGAGGAATGGAAGGCATATGATTCTGGCCTTACCTACCGCATACCTACATAGTACACCTAGTACATACACTCACTACCTTACAGAGCTAAACCGGCACTCTCCACTCCAGCTGCAACTCTGCAGTATCCCACCTTCCCCCTCCAACCCCTCCTCTGAGTCTTTCTTGACTCCTCGACTCCTTTCACCTGCTTGCTCTGCTTGTCGTCTCCCCCCGCCCGCCTCATATCTCTCCCGGCTTCATTCCTGCTTTCTGCCCTTTCCTTCTCCGCCTTGGAGGCAGAAAATCGACGATACGAACAGATGACACAGCCGTGACTGAGAGCCAGACGAGCAGGGCTTTCCTTTCCACTCATTCGCTCGCTCACTCAATCATTGGCCGCACACACCCCTTCTTCTCGCTCCCAAAGTACGGATACTTGGACGCAGGCGGGACAAGGTACGTTTGTGCCGTGTGCCACCTCTGGCGCAAAGCAGAGCACACGGCCCCTGGGTCTATCCAATGATTAGGCGGCATCGACGCCTTCGTTCCTCTCTCCCGGGTCCCCACCAACCCACGTCGTCAGGTTTGACCCGGCAGAGCGGGCGAAGGATTCCTCCCCCTCCCCTCCGACGCCGACGCCCTTGCCCTCTCCCGCTGCCCGCACCACTGATGTGCGCAGCCACCCCACTGACGCTGGACGGTCAGCGACTAGGTAGGTACCAAGCAGAGGAGGTACTTGCAGTGCCTTCGCCCTGTCTTGCCGTTTCTTTCCCTGCCCAGCCCATCATGCAGTGTACATACGGTCTGCGCTGGATCTGGATCCAGGGGTATGTAGGCCCATAGGCACCATGATGAGCCAGTGAGCTTAGCCAGCGAACACAACCCAGGACTTCTTCTCATGTCTCTGCACCAATACCCTCTCATCACATCGCGGACTTGCCTCCGTGATGATCTGCCTGCGCATACATAGAAATGTTCTAGGACGACGGGACATCTCCACAATGGGAACATGGAACCCACCATCTGACTTCCTCTTCTAGATCAGCAGCAGCAGACACAAAGCCCTCTCGCCATTTTGCTCGTGGAAAGACAGCGGCACTATCAGGTGTGATGCATGTGTCCATCCACATATCCGTCCTCTTGCCTGATAACTGGTCTGTCCCATCTTTTACAAAGTGTGATATGGGCAGAAAGATATGCGAGACGCCTCATTAAGCCTCGAACGCTGGCATCCATCTGTCTGGAGGTGCTCTCATGGACCTGGCGCCATGTACCCGCGCTACTTGGCCCATGGGCAGTCATGTACCTTGACTACCTTACCTCATTACCTACTGACTGAGGAGGTGCCTCTTAAGTTCTTAGGTTCTCGTCGACGCTAGAGAGGGCCACAGCGACCCGTGCAGGGCAGGGACTCGGGGGGGCATAAGGCACCATGACCTTGCCATTCATTCATCCATCCACATCCCATCCACCATCTCCATCTCCATCTATGCCTTTCACATTCTGCTGCCCATCTCCCTTCCCCTTGCTACGCTGACACACATACATAATCAACCCTCTTCACTTATCGTCGCCGTTGCCGCCACATTCATTGCTGCTGTCGTTGTCGTCGTCGTCGTCGTTGATCAACGTCCTCATCGTCGCAAAACGAATGCCACTGCTGTCCCCGCGGGGTGAAGCCAAAGTTCCCTCCTTCAAAGTGCTGCGCCCCAGCTCTGCGTCGCTTGCGCGCGTTGCCGCTTCGGTCCCCTGTCACCAACGACCGTCGGAATCACCACCTTGCGACACAGTCGCCGAGAGATAGAGACAACTCTTTGAGAGTGAAGCATCTTCTCCCCGCACAGGTCACCCCCCGAACAGAACGGTTTCTCTTACGCTACACCTGAGCTTCATCCTTTTGTGATCAACACAAGACTCCGATAGCTTCGTCTTTCAGGAGCTGGAGACGAAGACGAAGACGAAGCATTACTACGTCGGAATCTGATTCCGCTGCACTCAACGGACAATCTGTCGTAAACAATTACGCCATACTTGACTGACGCCGACAGCGTTACACAAGCAAGCAAGCTCTCTCTCTCTCTCTCTCCTCCTCGATACCAGAGAGTCAAACTTGGATCAGACCTGGACAACTTTCCAGTCTGCCTGCCTACCGCCATATTGCCATTTCTCGCCGTGGTAAAGGTCCCCGGTCGACCCCAACTATCCAGCCGGTACGTATCCTCTGCGACGTTCTTCAACTTTGCTCTACATATCCCTTCTCCACCCCTTGTTCTTGAGATATCCTTAGTCTTTCCTGGTGATGGTGTGCCTTCACAGCCACCAAGCGGCGGCGGCGACGGCGTCCAGACACCACCATCAGACACAACCACAACCCTTTCATCCTTCATAACATGGGCTAGCCCCCCGTCACGACGCATGCCAGAGATCCCCCAAAGGAAGTTGAATCGAACTCTGATCCTCTTCTTCGAGGCTTCTCTTGGCCGCTCGCGGTCGCGACTCTCTGCTCATCCCGATTAAAGCACTCTGCACTGCCCAGACATCCTCCACCAAATAAACCCTCGCCGTTGTCTCGGGTCCCTCCTTGTCGCCCGCTCCAGTTTATTTTTTCTCTTCATTTTCCTTCCCGTCTTCCCCAAATCTCCAAGACACACGGCGGACACACTTTGTTCTGCGCCCTCCGTCATTCGTTCTCGCCTCCCCTTCCCACCCCTCCAGATCGACGTTTTCGTCCAACTTTTTCCTTATTCAGCCTGTCTCTTACCCACAAGCGGCTCGCCCGCTTCCCGTGCCGCTTCGGGACTTTTATTTTCTGACGGTTGGGATCAGAAGCACGATTGCCAATCAGGGACGTCATCGCCGGCATTTTGGTCTTGGTGGAGGGGTCCCTGATTTGATTTTTTTTTTCACACTCTCTACCCCCCTCGACGCCCCCTCCGAACGTTGGGGAGCCAAGACTTGAAATCGCCTCGCATTGCCCTCACGCATCACAACACCCTTTGCGCCCAACTTTGAATATCGCCGATATACTCGTTCATCCCCGACTCCGAAGCTCAACTTCCCCGGCTTTGAAACCTCATCTGGTTCTACACTCACATGTGTTCGCCGGTCACGCCTCAACCTTGCCCGTAACTACTAGCTCACGATGAACTCGCCTCCGAACTCATTCCACCAAGTATCACCTGAACATCTCACAACGCATCCCGCCTCAGCCTTTAGCGACCCTTTAGATCACCAAAATCCCGGAAAGAGACGCAAAGTCGACGGTCCTCCTTCGCCGGAAGACTATGCCCCTGCAGCCATGTCACCACCCAGCTCAACCGATACTGCCATCACCGTCGGATCTCACAATGACGAGGGGCGCGAAACCGAGAGTTTGTCCGAGAGCGTGCTAGAACACATGTATGAACATAGACTGCGATACCATGCATACCGCGCTGGAAAATACGCCTTTCCCAACGATTTGGTCGAACAGGACCGCGACTTCATGAAGCATCTCATCAGTAACCTTCTCTGCGACAGATGGTATCTGTCACCTGTAGACGACGTATTAGCAAGAGGCGCTGAAGTGCTTGACCTTGGTATGTCTGCGATATCAAATAAGTGAAAGGTGTCAGGGTTGGACGTGCTGTCCCTGCTGGCATTTGCTGAACTTCCTCGCTTGGGGCGTACTGTGAGGTTTGCCATGGCTCGTCCCAAACGACAGAAAGCATCGTTGCGATGTCGGGAGTGGATCAGCACCGTCGCAATCGGCCTCGATTTGGAGTTGTTGACTGACTGTATGGCTTGCAGGTACGGGTCCTGGTCATTGGGTTCTGGAAGGTGAGCATGATTGAGCTCTTCTGCGCAGATCTTGTTCATCAGGCACGCAGTTGCTGCTGAATATGTCTTGCGCCATCATGTTGAAGCATACTGACAAAGTTTGGCACAGTGGCCGAGTGGTTCCCTGATTCAACGTTCCTCGGTATCGACCTGTCACCTATCCAGCCCTCCGAGGTACCTCCCAACGTCCATTTCATGGTGGATGACTTTGAGCACGAGAATGGATGGGCATTGGACGAAGAATTTTACGACTTTATTCACCTCCGTCACACGCTTCACTCTGTGCGAGATCGCATGGAGCTCATGAATCGAGCTTACCGGTGAGTCATGGCAAATCTACATTATTGAACAGCATGCTGAACGCAATTCAGACACCTCAAGCCCGGTGGCTGGTTCGAGATTCAAGAACTCGAGTTTTCCCCCCTCTGTGACGACGGAACGACACCCGAGGGTGATGGCTACGGCTTCCGCGTTTTCACAAATTATTTGGAGGCGGGAATGAGAGCGCTGGGATCGGAAATGCACGGTATCCGATACGCCGCCGACGAGATGCGATTATCGGGTTTCGAAAGCGTTCACGAGGACAGACGAAAGTGTCCGATCGGCGACTGGGCCGCTAAGCCCGAATTACGTGAGGCAGGCGGCTTAATGCGGAGGACAATCGAGGACGGCCTGAAGGGTCTGGCGACACGGCCTTTCCGAGCGCTTCAGTGGACGGAGGTGCAGATCGAAATCTTTCTCATGAACGTGAGGCCACACGTTGCCAACAAAGGATTCCACGCTTACCTCAACCACCGAACTGTATACGGACGGAAGCCGCTGAACGCACCGAGACGAGCCTGAGTCTACCGGACGATGCGAGGATGAAAGATGGTACGAAAGGACGACGTTTTTGGGGGTTGGGACACGGCGTACCCGCGAGGGCGATGCAGAGTCACGTACTGGGGCTTTCTATCATCTTTTTCCCGGGATTGGACGCTTCCTCTCCCATTCTATACTTGCTTTGCACACGGGTGTATCAGGGGCATTGCATCAGGGGTCCAGTTGGCGGGCTGGCATTATCATCATCACCAAGGGGCACTGCATCGGCCAAGGAGGGAGGTCTCAGCGGGACGGCGGACGGCGGGCGGCGGCTTCGGCTTCGGCTTTTGCATTCCTTGGATTCAAATCGCAGCGGGGCGATGGTGGAGTTTTTTGATATTTTCTTTTCCCAGCAGAGGTCATGAGATTATGAGGACTATGTCGGCTTATCACGTCTGCATGGCTCGGTCCGAGCTACTACAAGTACTTAAGTTTCCAGTACGCCTTGTCGACGCAGGAGTCCTCTCGTATCGGGTGGACGCTGCCTGGCAGGGCTCATATGAGGAGGATGGGGTTCATAGGAGAATGCCACGCCCAACCTACTCGGTTGATCATCTTCTCCATTCTCGGTCTTCTGATGATCATGACCATTTCTCCACGCTAGATCGTTTCGGTATCTGGCTATAGACACATGGACCTCGCCCTCGTGATTACAGCTTCTGACCGCCTAGGTATTAGCGAACACAGTAGCACAACATGTCATCATCGATAGCTCACGCCTCGGCCCTACCTCCGATTCGTCCCATATCATCCCGCCCCCCTAAACCTCGGTGCCTCGGGATGCTTAAGCCCCCTTATTCGGACGATTAAGGTTTTGCACCGGACCCGATCGTTCATCGCATGGCTACTTTAGGCCGAACGCACCACCGCATCCGCTAGTCCCACAACGGATCGTGGAATCGCCCCGACACACAAAAAGAAAATGGGATAGGGAAAAAAGTTGACCAGCCTGGGGGTCGAACCCAGAATCTCCTGATTGCACGATGAATCGTAGTCAGACGCCTTGCCATTGGGCCAACCGGCCAGGTTATTCCGCGGAATCGGAAGTGGTGATGGGGACGGGAGGTGGTGGAGTGGGATAACTAGCGCTGGTGGGAGAAGGGGGACCCTCCCTCATCATGTGAAAATTCTGCACGGGGATGGGGCAAGTTTTGTGTGTCTTTGATGAGTGTGCGTTTGCACTCAGAAACTTGGAGAAGATTAGTTGTCTGGTTGGGCTTATGTATATTGTGACAGTGATGTGATTTACTCTGCTACGTTATAGTTACGGAAACCAATGGTTGATCTATGAACACGCAATCCCGTGACACCCGCCTTAGTCACACATCATGTTGTAACAGATGATTAGTTACTAGAGCCGATTCCAAGGTCTCCTTGATAGCTGAGAGAGATTCCCGCTGCATTTGTGTTCTCGTCCAGCACTGGACCCTTGCATCTGAGTCTAGATACGTTCCGACGTTTTGAGGGCACTGAGCCTCGATGAGAAAAGCGAGCAGAAAGGCAAGGGCGACAGGGGACCTCTGGGTCTCGGAGCATTCTTCCATATCCATTTGGAGTTTTGAGGGGTTCAGTCACAGAACATTTGCCAATCGCGGAAACTAAGCTTTTGGAGGACGTCGAGGGTTGGTTGTTCTGAGTGAATTGTGAACATGAATGCATCCGGATGTAGCTCCAGCAGTTTTGAACGGGTATGTGTGCGCTCCAAGGGGCGAGATGATAAATTTCTCCTAGATTCTGTGTGTGGTCTCGAGTTGTGGGCTTTCAGACTGATGAATTTCGCCACACCAGGAGCGAAAGTTCATTGGCATACGTTACATGCCTGTCTTATCCTACTTTCAACGAGAGGCGAAGTGCCACAAGTAGTAAGTCATAGCCAAGAGTCAAACTTAAGGGAACAGGGGGCAACTTCAAGTCCTTCTTTGAAGGCTGTCTGTAATAATAATCAAGTCTCAGCTTGTTGACACGAAATCAGGTAGGGAATGATGAGGAATGTACAGGACGGCTGCCAATTTGCACATTTCCGAGAGCATCGGTCCTCGATCGTTGCGCCTCGCAGTTCTCAGTTATCAAGCTTCACTCTTTACGCAGCCTGGCAACGGCAGGTTCTACAGAAATATTGAAGACGGCTAAGACGACCTCTATATGTCCGCCGTTGGCACCCGCAGGCTTCGCAAGCCTCACTATTGCAGCTTGGTGGTAATGATTCATCAAACCCTGGGTGGATTTACATCAATGCAGCAACGATTGGAGGATTCGGGACGGCGTTTCATTTGATGTGTTTGTGCTTTTCGTATCACGTTTCCTTATTGGCAGAAGACTCATTCAAGTTGGACGCAGTTTTGACGAATAGTGTTGGTATGTTGGGTGAAGTTGTGAAGAATATCCTACGAGTGTTTGCGTTGATAATCATTCCATTATTGCTAAAGTTTAGGGCTATGATGAAGGCTACACTAACGTATGATAGCATTCATAAATGTAATGAGGTCGTGGATTAGATAGAGCATCGAGGAGATGCACTTTTCCCCCAGTATCATTCAACAGGCCTGTTCTGAAATACAAGATTAATATGCGCAAAACTCAAAGTCAAAAGCATTTCAGAAATTATTGCCCACGACACATGATGTGGAAGCCACAAGTGTCTTTCAATTTACATTCGGCTTGGAGAACCCCGTCGTTTACGAATCAAATGCCAAAGAAGAGTTTTCTCCGTCGTAGAGATTTCGTTCCAAGCAGAACCAGTTGGTGTCAGCTATGTGACATTTCCCACTAGCAGCTCTTAGACTCAGCGATGAATATGATGCACACCTCATAGGCTTGTCACCGTCAAGGTATGATCTCCGAGATAACAAAGTTCAAGGCGTGTAGTCATACAGTAGGTCAGTAGACGGTTGAGCTCGGTAAGCATGCGTTGAGGTCGTTCATAGAGCCTTCGAATTCCGCCGCTTTCACTCGATCGAAAGTGGTGTTATTTGGGATTATAGATCACATTTCGCGTCAGAGGTTCTAACTGAAAAGTCAAACACATGACATGAATAAGCAGCAGAGTTTGAAGACGCAGTATCTGAGTGAGGCTATCTACGAGACAGTATGGCTATCGTTGATGGGAGATTAAAGGATATCAACTCCGCACGTAGGTCGTTTGTGATCAGCACGTTTGCCATTACATGTGCTCAGGTTCAAGCATTTACAGACATACGAGGCTAAGGTACTCGAGTAAACATACAGCGTGCGGCGGAGTCTCATTCCGTAACATCTGCGTCGGGGGATTTACAGAGCACAGGCGGCCATTCTAGGTTGTGTAGATTCAGAAGCAATCTAGGCAATAAGCACAGAGAAGTTGGCTCGCCTTCACGCTGAGCATCACTCTCTAGATTCGCTACCGATCGTGGTTCCATTTCTACAGAACTGTAAAGTACCGTGAGCATGGTTCATGCCTTTTTAAGCAGCGTTTTCTTTTCGATAAACATCGAAAGATTGAAATCACAACGAGCCACTGGTAGCAGTGAAAGCCAAAACGATAATCAAAAGTTAAATTTGATTTGTCAAGACATCAAGACAGTTGTATCCTAAAGGATTTTGAAGTAGTTTATTATCAAATCTCGTTCAGTCTGATGGAAATGCTAGCAGAAATATATTAAACGTCCTTGATAGATGTTGGCTTCACTAATGCATAGTACTTAATGTCCACAATATCACGCACACCTCGCCTCCAGTTGCTGTCTGTCTGGGTGTAGACATGGAGCTTCGTTATGGTTTGATCGTGCATTCGCGTTGATCGTCAGAACGCACCATAGGAATCTGACTTTCTTTTTGCTGAAATCCTTCAGCGCACGACACGTGGCGCTTTCAGCTCATCTTGGCTTTGTGGCAGAGTCGAACAAGTTGGAATCCTATTTCGCTAGCTTGTCCTCGTTTATATCATCGAGTTGATGAGAGCTGATCAAGCTAGGTTTTGAGTTGATTCCCAACCGAGACACGATACTACAAATAGCACTGCAATCACGGCATTCCAAGACGGAGCTCTTCTCATCGCAAATTCGTGACATGCATGCTGCAACAGTCATATCATCAGTCACGTTCGAGATGTGTTGTCTGCTTGATGTGTCGTTGAGCTGTGTGGGACTAGTACCTGAAGCTAGACGTTTTCAGCCAGCCTCCATACCAGCGATCGTGAGCTTGTTCCCGTTGATCGACGCTACGGCCCTGTCTCACAGCTAAACAGCTGTGCTGGGAATTTTCCTTTGTCCTCCACGAGATCATGAGGGGCGTTGCGAGGCTGTTCGGAAACCCGCATGAGATCCAGTTTTGTTTCTGCTGCCTCCCCCTGATTGCGTGCAGAATTTTGCAACGTATTTCCCCCTTCCATCTCTCTTCAGCTGTGTCAACCAAGACTACCTACTCAGTCACTCCAAGAAATCACTCATACACGCAAGATGCTTACGCAGGCGTGAGCCCATATTCAATAGTGAGTCGCCTAGTCAGCGCCGCTTGCTCATGCTTACGAGTAGCTACTTTGAGGTGACCCATCGCGGGTCTCTATTGGCTGCCTTCACCGAATCCTGTGCAGGGTTTAGTGGCGCAGCTCCGTCGACGGGAACGAAACACGCCTCAGGAATTTGAGCCGCGCGGGAAGGAGTCGAAGGATTATTGAAATTGCCCGTAAGCAATAAGACGACATCTCGTCTTTCGTCGTTCGCCCATTGGGGAAAAAAGGGAAATAACAACGTCCAAAAAGATAACGACGAGACATCCCGAAAAGGATGCGGTGCCTGCCAAGAACAGCAATCGGACGTGCAAAGACCCCGGTCGCGGTCGCGGCCCAGATACATAGGTAACATCTTCACCTGAGACTCCCGCCCTCACCGTACGGTCATCACAGTGCAGGTGACGAAACAATCAATCATCACTATCGGAGGGAAACGCCCATTGGATCCCGTTACGCAGCAAACAAATCACCAACCTGTCGATGACGCCCGCTAAGCCGCAGATGCTTGCGCGGTCCGCCGTCCGGGTCGTTTTTTGACACGAAACGGGGATAATTAGGATGGGTTTGGGCAGGATTGATGGGATGGGGATAGGGATAGGGACAGAGGGGACGGACGCGGGATGGGGATATGGATAGGGGTTGGAGCTGCGGATAAGAAGAAAAATCGAAAGGTACGCGCCCACTCACACACACATCACTTTGCGCGGTACTTTGAGACGGCGCCGGGCCATGAATGGGCTTGGCCGCCACCACCACCAAAGGGCCAAGCCATCAAGCCAAACCCGCGTGTCCGTCCGCGGAAGGCCAATTGATGAAGGGAAGACCCCCACTTCGCTTCGTTGCGAAAAAAAAGAGAGACACGGAGAGAGAGAGAGAGAGAGCCGGGAGGGACGTGGGCGGGCTGGGCTGGGCTCTGCCGTGACTCGTCCCGTCGGGGATAAAGGCCCGCCGATTCAGTTCCTTTGTCTGTGTGTGCCCTGCACCCACCGAGGAGCGAGAGTGAGTCCTGACTCTGTGGCCTCTGCTGAGTAAGGGCCCACGCTTCGTTCGATCCAGCCCGCCTCCTTTGTCCCAGGTGTCTGCGATAAGTGGAGGCATCTCCATCGGGTCCATTGCGAACATTGCGGAGAACTCGGCTGGGGGGTACGGAGGAGGAGGAGGTCGTGGTGGTGGTTGCGCGGTGGTTGGGGACTTTTTGCGTGTTATCTTCCAGGCAGCATTTCTCAAAACGACCAAGTGGCTTTTTGTTTGATGCTGTGATAGAGGGGAATGATGCCGTTAAATGTGGAAGGACGTTGAAAAAGGCCCGAGAAACAAGTGCACCGGCTGGGCTTTTGGGTTAGTTCGACATGCAATATCTCGTCCGTTAAGGACAGGTTCAGCAAACAGACCGGCGCATCGGACGGCAGGCAAGGCTTGGCGAGTCGCGGCGACGACACTTTGACAATTCTGGAGACTTTTTCGTCTGTCTGTGATGGATATTACCTTGACGGCCGCGGTTGGCTTTGGTTCGTCTAATAGTATTAGTGGTGGTCCCAGAGGACCGGGTTGGTTGACTCGACCCTGAAAAAGGTTAGGGAAATGAAGAAAATTCCAGAAGGAATATACATGCAGTTTAAAGTGCGGAACATAAAGAGGTACGGCCAATATTGCAACACTCGTTGACAATATTGACAATAAACGGTCGCCAAAATGTCCGACCGCGGATGGGAAACCCCATCATCTGTGCATCGTCGTGGAGACTGCCAAATCTCCCGCACAGTTATGCCGCGGCATCTCTCCATCCAAGTCTTGCATTGCACAAAGCCACAAACTGTATCCGTAAAAGAGACAGCCAAATAGGAGAAATAGGGGCAGAAACTCTGGGCACTCGAGGCCATTTTATTTACCACATCAATTTGCTTCTGCTACTTCGCCTAACGCATCCGCACGGGTTGGCGGTATCAGATTGATCGGGATCCGTCTTCCTGGGAAAGATGTGAGGTTTCGCTGCGGAACGGGAACATGGGCAAGAAACCGCCGCCCGCCCCGACCTCAGCTCCCAGCCAGCTCCAGTCTCCAGTTCCAGCTCCAGCTTCTCCCAGGCCAGGTCAGGCTCCCAGGGCCAGCATCACCCGGAGTGGCACCATGTCAATGCCCACCACGGAGACATGGGGAGGTTGTTTGGACTTTGGAGCAAATCCAGTTTTCCCCCTCCCGGCGGCCTGTCTGCTCCGCTCTCGATGCCTCGTAAAGCGCGCCACACCGAGATTGAAGATGGGGATGGTCTGGAGATGAAGGCACAGTCACTGAGCCACATACACACCTGATGCCTCCGTATCGCATCGCGCCCGCGGAACCACTGGAAGGGAAAAAAAGTTGGCAGAGGGGGACCTCGGGAGCGCACCAATGGGCGACGATCCAAATGGCAACGACGGTTCCTTGTTGAGCGTCACCCAATACTAGAGATAAATATAGCAACGATCACCACAGGGGGGCCGACGGATCTTAGGTTGGAGCTACGGCAGAATACCACTGCTTCGGTCTCGGGCAAAAGATGACGAGATTTTCGGGCTCGTTACCAGAGACATCCCACGGGCAGCACGGCACCTACGGGCAGCGCGGACAGCACCCAACCGATGGGATTTCTCAGCCTTCTTTTCCAGTTGCCTAGTGTGCTTGCTACCTTGGTGTAGCGTAGCGTACCGTACCGCCAGTACGGGCTGTGAATCACAGGGCCAGCATTTTGGTTCACTCTGCGCCCTAATGCCTTTCCGCTTCGGGTAGGCCGGAAGTCAATAGTTCATCGAAGGTTGGCCAATGAAGGAGGCATCCCCCATGGGTGTTGGCCAGCACTTCCGGGCTGATTAGTGGGCAGCGGACATGCCGATACGGCGATATTCTTCTAGACCGATCAGGCGAGGGTGCTGGATCGATAATCGGTGAAGGGGTCCTAAAGCACTGTTCAGGGCTGAGGGCAGGCTGAAGCACAGAGCAAGATACGAACGGTGGGAATAAGAAAAAATATGAGTGCTGCTCGAACGTTGTGCTTTCTTCTCGGGGCTCGGGGTGGCTTGTTGACGGGAGATACTCAGCTATGCACATGTATGTATGTATGCATGCAAACCGCTGCTGCTGGCCTGTTTGGCCTGTGTGTTTGGCATGTTGGCACTGCAGGAACACCAGTCCACGTCGGTGGCTGTGTGTCTTGTGTGTGTGCACAAAGTCGCTCCACCAGGGCACCGTATTTTCTCTCATTGCCGCGTCATGCAAACCCATGATAGGGGGTGACTAAACAAGCTTCGGCATGCCTTGGCGATTTCATCGCGAAAGCAAGACGAGCCCTGCTAAGAGGAACTCCTGAATCTCCACCATGGGAGTTGTTACGGGATGAGGTTGAAGACATGTCGATTCATGTTGTTGTACATACTAGTATCCGTATGTGTGTCTGTTAGATTTGAGAACAAAAGGTCTGGCTGGCTACTGACTGGTGCGTTTGAGCAGAAATGAGGCTTGAGTTCAAACGAACCGAGACCAACCTCCTTTGGCCAGTTTTTTGAGTTTCAGCTTGCAAGGACAGCACTTGCGCAGTTCCGCCAGCTGTTCGGACGAATACGAACATCAGACGAGCGAGGAACACTGACAAGTACTGGGCACCGCCCGCCGTTTGATTTCCTCTGTGCACTAGCCGCTGCGGCCTCTGTGCACTGGTTGACATGCACTAGAAACTTACTACGAAGTACCTATTGCAGTGCTGGCTGGCTGCCTGTCTGTCTTGATTGCTAGCGCGGGATGCTCCATGTTCGTTCCCTGGAAGCGAAGCGCCTTCGTGTTGCAGATTTGGATGATGGACGTGGCTGACAGTAAAATGAGGAGAGCAGCAGCAGAAAAGGCTGATTGATGGATGTATCAAAGAGGACGGGCGTTGAAAGATAAGAGATGTTGGTTGATAATGATGTGACCTGGGCCTGATGCGTGGTATTGGACGGGAAAAAAGGAAGGTTGCATGTGACTCTGTAGCTCAATTGAGCGTTCTGCGCCGACGAAACAACGCAAAAACAGGCAAAAACAGGCAGAACAAGCAGACTGCCCGAACTGAGACTCTGCCCGCGCCGAGTTGAGTTTACCTACCTACCTACCTTAACTTACCTGCACCGTTGCAAATCCAACGTCCGTCCTGTCCGTCCGTTTGTTTGCCACTCGGCTCTGCAGTCTGTATGTAGTCTGCACCAGCGAGGGGGAGGGCGGCCGGCACATCTGCCACTTTATTATCCGTAGTGCACAAACCGTTCGAGCCGGGCTAATGCCGTGACGTCAAAAACGATGTGCTGTCCGTCACCTTTCTCCCAGCACAAGAGCCCACAATCACGCTCAGTCCGTGACCCGTCCCATCATTCATTCATCCCTCCTCATCCCATCCCATCCCAGTGATCCCATCCCAGTGATCCCATCCCATCCCATCCTGAGCCGTGTCTGTGCCCGTATGTGTGGTGGACCCCTCTCCTGACTCGCTTGTCTCCTTATCGAAGTCTTCCCGAAAATTCTTCCCACACTTTTTTCTGCTGTGTACCTACATCCACACACATCCATGGATCCATGTAGCGCGTATATGCTAAGAGTAAGAGACACACTGCAAAAACAGCGAACAATGAGACACACAATCCCTCGCTCGCACAGAAAAAAGGGGACCATGTCGCCAACGCGACCAACCAACGCAGGTTGCTTACCGTACCATAAGACGCCATACGGTGTCGGCGGCTGGCGGCGGGCACAACACGAGAAATATGCAATGCAATGCACGAATGGCCTTGTCCACCGCCCCAGGCCACCGCAGGCAAGCGAGCCAAACCCCCAACCTCACCCCCAAGAATAGGCTCTCTAGGCGCGTTCTGGACCTCGCTTCTGCCTCTCGTGACTGGAACATGCTGATTGTTTCCATCAGTTCTACGCGCAGTATGCCCACTCGCCCGCGTTGAAGCTTTTGCTCGGCAGGCTTGATGCTGTCTTGGGACTTGCTGGAAGGGTGCTCTCGCGTGCCCGAGCACAAGCCAGAATCACCCCCTCAAGCCCAACCATCCTTGACCATCATCCCTGGAGGATCCAGGATCGATTGGCTTCCCGGGAACCACCCTGGTCGGAAAATGTCCAACTTGTCGACTTTTGAGGCTCCACTCCCCTTGCCCGGGTCCGCTTCTTCCAAGCCGGGCACAACGAGCCTCGAACAGTGGCCCGGCGTCAAGGAAAAACGCCAGACGAGGGACCGCCTAGGGACCGCCTTCTGGCCCTCCGAAGCCTCAGAACCTGGACTTGGGCCCCAAGTCCCGAAGATCTGCATTGTTGGCCAGTCCACCGCGGCGACTGGGGGGGCCCCTTTAGCACCTTAGGAAGGAGGATATTCATAGTACCCAATCGGCCAGCCTCCGGAACCCTGCTCTTTTCGACAGCCGAACGAAGGCCACCCGAAGGAAGAACGAGAGGAGGGAAAGAAAGGTCACCGCTATGATGCAGACATGAGTAAACCTCGAGCTCGTATCCTAGAATGGTGGGCTCCGCTGTCGACGGGCATGACGGGCTTTGGTGACCCTTTTCGTGAGGCGATGCCTGGTATACCTGCGGGTCTGGGTCTCTTTGCCATGTATCCCATGTATCGATTCCCGCCCCCTTAGTTCAAAGATTTCTGTCTCCATCAAAGGATGTAGATGTCCCTCCCCCCCCTCTGACGTATCTTGGTCCTGGTTTTCTTGCTTTAGCTTCTGCTCTGCGTGTTTGTGTGGGAACTGGAGATCTTTACAATCGCTCAAGCCTCCTTTCCATACTTTCGTCTTTCGTTCAGTCAAGCAAAACTGGCATCACTCGCTTTTGGCCGGTTTATGACTATTGTTACATCGCTTGTCACTTTCGTTATCTGATTTTTTATCGGGTTTTTAGCTCCGTATCTCTCTGATTGTGTGTGTGTGTGGTCCGTCTCTCTGGCGTCATATCATCAGTTGCTTGGATATTCCCATACAACCAGAAGCAGTGGTCGGTCGCTTCACCCAACGCTCGCTTCGAGGAGCTCTCGGGCGTCCCTCACAACACCACATAACAAGCAGCCAAGATGTGGTTTGGGAGTTCGCTCCTATTACTGGGTTGCTTAACCCATAATGTTAATGGCTACAAGTACGACCCGGACTATGTCGACTTCAACCTCAACACAAACAAGGATGCGCAAGATCCTATACAATACGATGGAAAATGGGAGAACCACGATTTCCACCCGTCACCAGACAACTGGCGGTTTCCCTTCTACACTATCATGCTCGACCGCTTCGTAAACGGCGACCCAGCAAACGATAATGCAAACGGAACCGTCCTCGAGCAGGATATCACGGGTACGCAGCTGCGGTTTGGTGGTGATATCGCCGGTTTGGTGGACACGCTGGATTACCTCCAGGGAATGGGCATCGAGGGATTGTATTTCGGAGGATCTATGCTTATCAACGCGCCCTGGAACTACGATAACTACTCTCCGTTGGATCACACTCTTCTGGATTTCCACTTTGGCAACATCACGATATGGAGAACTGCGATCGAGGAAATCCACAAGCGTGGAATGGTAAGTTTCTACAATGATGGAGGAAAATTCCGGATGGGACGTGTTGTAAGCTGACCCTGTCGGACTTAGTACATCGTCTTCGACAACACGGTCGCGACACTGGGTGACTTGATCGGTTACAAGGAATACCTCAACAGCACAGCGCCGTTCGAGCCTCACGAGATGGAGGCCATCTACAAGACCGACCGACACTACTTGGACTGGACTTTCCCTACTGGATACAACAAGACTTGCGAAAACTTCCCCAGGCTGTACTACGAGTCCGGTTACGAGGTTGGCGAGGAGGTTTACGGCATGTTCGAGGGCTGCTACGACGGTGACTTTGATCAGTTCGGTGACACAGAGGCTTTCGGCGTTTACCCCGATTACCGTCGTCAGTTGACCAAATTCGCTTCCGTCCAGGACAGATTGAGAGAATGGGTCCCCGCCGTCAACCAGAAACTCGGCCACTTCTCCTGCATGCTTATCAAGATGTGAGTTTGGGAAATGGTCGCGAGGAAACATAGCAGAGCACTGACCAATGCCCTACAGGTTGGATATTGATGGCTTCAGATACGACAAGGCGCTGCAGGTTACGGTTGATGCCCAGGGTGAATTCTCCAAGATGATGCGTGATTGCGCCACCGACCTTGGCAAGAAAAACTTCTTCCTTCCTGGTGAGATTACAGGTGGTAACACCATGGGTTCCATCTACATCGGTCGCGGACGCCACCCGGAGCAGTGGTTCAAGGATATCAACACCGCCTACAGCACGAACGCGACCGTTGCAGAGGACCAGGACATTTTCATCCGCGACAAGGGCCACAACGCCTTGGACTCGGCTGCCTTCCACTACTCCTTCTACCGTTTCTTGGTCATCTTCATGGGCATGGACGGTACCGGTGTCGCCGGTTACGATGTGCCCAGTAACTTCGTTGAGGCCTGGAACGAGGTCCTCAGAGCTAACGATCTGATCAACGCCAACACCGGTGAAGTCGACCCCCGTCACATGTACGGCGCAATGAACCAGGATACCTTCCGCTGGCCCGCCATCGAACTCGGCCACGAGCGCAGTCTGATGGGTCTTTTCGTCACGACGCTTCACCTGCCCGGAATCCCCATGCTCACCTGGGGTGAGGAACAGGGCTACTACGTGCTCGACAACACCGCGCAGAACTACATGTTCGGTCGTCAACCTCTTTCTTCCGCCCCCGCCTGGCAACAGCACGGATGCTACTCTATGCCTGCCACCCTCTACTTCCAGATGCCTCTGTTGAACGCGCGCGAGGGCTGCCGTGACGACACCGTCTCTTGGGACCACCGCGACCCCGCTCACCCCATGAGACTCGTCCTCAAGCACATGTACACCATGAGAAAGGAGTACCCCGTTCTCCAGGACGGCATGTGGCTTGTTCAGCTGTCCAACCACACCGAGGAGCTCTTCTACCCCGGTAACTCCGGAATGGCCACTGTGACCGGTCTTTTCAGCGTCATGCGTTACCAGCTCGGTGCCCAAGATATGGGCGATGACCTCGTCCCCGTCTGGTTCCTGTACAACAACTGGAACGTCACCAAGTCGTGGACTTTCGACTGCTCCAACGAGGACGAGGCTCTAATCTCTCCTTTCGAGGATGGAACCACCGTCAAGAATCTGTTCTTCCCCCACGACGAGATCAAGCTCGAGGCCTCCCCCAAGAAGCTCGGCTACGCTGGTAACACGGGCTTCAACGGCTGCACTAAGAACATCACCATGGCTCCCTTTGAGTTCCGCGCCTATGTCCCCAAGGCCGACTTCAAGAATCCTCCCGTCATGCTCACCAAGTTCAGCCCCGGCCACGACTACCGCATTCTGGCCAACGACACGAGCAGCACCGTTCCCATCGAGTTCCAGGCCAACGTCGAGATGGACTGCGAGGCATTCAAGGACACCATCACCTTCAGGGCTCACACCGACGACAACAGCGTTCCTTCCATCGACGAGAGCTCCATCAAGTGCGCTAACATTTCTGAGCGCCCGCAAGAGTGGACCGGCGTTTTGCCCTCGGTCTGGTCGTGGAAGGCCAACCTCGTCAACGTCAAGCACGGTGTCCACGAGGTGACCGTCACTAACGCCACCACCTCTACCGGAAACTCGACGACTGGCGCAAAGGACCACTTCTTCTTCCGCATCGGCGCATCCAACAACCCGATCGTCTTCCCCGCGACCGCCAACTACTCCACCAGCCTGCTCACCCAAGACGCCGACGGCACCCTCAGGATCAAACACACCGCCGCCGGCGCCTCCAAGTTCCGCTACTCGACCAATTTCGAGTCCTCCTGGAGCGACTGGGTCAACTACGAGACCGAGACAAAGGTGGTGAAGCAGGAATGGAACGGAACCAAGGAGCAGGAGTGGGAAGGAGAGCACGTCATCGTCCAGTACTGGTCCCAGATCCTCGGAACCAGCGCCTACAAGGTCCACGGTGATGTCGACTACGACGTCCCCCGCCGCATCCCACACATGTTCGCCGTCGGCAAGTTCAACCAGTTCGGTTACGACAGCGGTCTTACCAAGTCCTTGTCGCACACGGCGGAGTCGCTTTGGCAGTGGCACTACATGGACGAGTGGCCCAACTACTTCAAGTTCAGCATTTGGGGCATGAACCCTGACAAGATGCCCGATCAGTCGTTCGTCTACGGTGACGTTGACGGCGACAGCGTCGTTGAACGTCTGCCTCCCTCCTCGCTGTTCGAGAACGCCGTCAACATCACTTCCGCGCCGCCCAAGCCGTACCTCGCGTACAAGGTCATTCTCAACGACGCCACGCTGCAGTACCAACTCATCCCTGTTGGCAGCATGTGGGTGCAGTTCTTCCTCTGGCTGCTCCTCTTCATCCTCCCCATCGTTGGAGGTCTCGCCGCCGTCCAGGCCTTCAAGCGCTCTTTCTACCAGGTCAAGTTCAACGAGACCGGTGTTGGTGCTCAGTCCAAGTTTGGCCAGATTGTCGAGAAGACCCGCAACGTTTTCATCGGCGCCGCTGGTGCCATCCCTCTCAAGATGAACAGCTCGACCGACCTCGTTTCTGCGGCTGCGGCTGCCACCACTGCCAACAAGCGCCGCAGAGTGCTGATTGCCACCATGGAGTACAACATCGATGACTGGAACATCAAGATCAAGATTGGTGGTCTGGGTGTCATGGCCCAGTTGATGGGCAAGGCGCTCAAGCACCAGGACCTCGTTTGGGTCGTTCCCTGCGTCGGTGATGTCGAGTATCCCGAGGACCAGCCTGCCCCCAGCATGTTCGTCAAGATTATGGACCAGATGTACGAGATCAAGGTTCAGTACCATATTGTCGACAACATCACCTATGTCCTGCTGGACGCTCCTGTGTTCCGCAAGCAGACCAAGTCTGAGCCCTACCCCCCTCGCATGGACGACTTGGAGTCTGCCATCTACTACTCTGCGTGGTAAGTTGTAGACCTCATTCTATGTATTCAACACGTACTGACATACTTCCAGGAACCAATGTATTGCCGAGGCAACTAACCGTTTCCCTATCGACCTTTACCACATTAACGATTACCACGGAACCATCGCGCCGCTCTACCTGCTCCCAAAGACCATCCCCGTCGCTGTCTCCCTCCACAATGCCGAGTTCCAGGGTCTCTGGCCCATGCGCACACCCGAGGAGAGCAAGGAGGTTTCTAAGGCGTACAACTTGGATCTTGAAATCATCAAGAAGTACGTCCAGTACGGTTCAGGTAAGCACGCATTCACCCCCGCGGGTCGCCGATCAGAGTCCTAACATTACGCAGTTTTCAACCTTCTCCACGCTTCCGCCAGTTACCTCCGCATCCACCAGAACGGCTTCGGCGCTGTTGGTGTCTCCAAGAAGTATGGTGACCGTTCGTTCGCCCGTTACCCCATCTTCTGGGGTCTCTCCAAGATTGGCCAGCTGCCCAACCCCGACCCCACGGATACCGCCGACTGGGACAAGGAGGATTTCATGAAGCAGAAGAAGCCCGAGGTCGACCCCGCGTGGGAAGCCAGCCGTGGTGACCTCCGTAGACAGGCTCAGGAATGGGCCGGCCTGAAGGTCGACCCTGACGCCGAGCTTTTTGTCTTCGTCGGTCGTTGGTCTCTGCAAAAGGGCGTAAGTCATGAATCGGTCTACTGGCTCGAAAACGTTGCTGACATTTTCTAGGTTGATCTCATTGCTGATGTGTTCCCCTCTGTCCTCGAAACCAACCCCAAGGTTCAACTGATTACTATCGGTCCCGTTATTGATCTCTACGGCAAGTTCGCCGCCCTGAAGTTGAGCAAGCTCATGGAACTCTACCCCGGACGTGTCTTCTCCAAGCCCGAGTTTACTGCTCTCCCGCCCTATATCTTCAGTGGTGCCGAGTTCGCCTTGATCCCCTCTAGAGATGAGCCCTTCGGTTTGGTCGCTGTCGAGTTCGGAAGAAAGGGAGCCTTGGGTGTCGGTGCCCGTGTCGGTGGTCTCGGTCAAATGCCCGGATGGTGGTTCACGGTCGAATCGACCAAGGCTGTAAGTCACTAACGATTCTATTTATCCACCCACAATCCGCTAACAAGCTTCGCAGGCCCATCTTACCAAGCAATTCAGACACGCCATCCAGTCCGCTCTCAAGTCCGATACCCAGACACGTGCTGAGATGCGTGCCTACTCTGCCAAGCAACGTTTCCCTGTCGCCGAGTGGCTCGAGAAGCTCGAGAAGCTCCAGGCTGGCTGCATCAAGGCTCACGCCAAGTATGGTAAAAAGGGTCTCGGCAAGGGCAACGTCCTCGTCAAGCGCAGCCGCGCCAGCTCCAACGTCGGCCTCCGCGAGGAAGTCGAGCTCGTCGACCGCTCCCCTGCCTGGATGAGACAGGTCTCCGACTACGACGACGATGCCACCACTCTCAATACCGGACGTAACACCCCCGCTGGCATGCAAACTCCTCACGGTTACTACTCTAGCACCCCCGGCTCGCCAATCATCTCGCCTTCTCCCGCCTACGTCGACTCACCCGGTGGCTCTCGTAATGCTTCCCCCGGTCCTCACAGCCGCAACATCTCTGGCAACGAGCTCTCCCACTCTCGCAACTACTCAGGTTTCTCCACTCACGACGTCAACAACCACAGCCGCAACGTCTCCGGTTTCTCCATGGCCGACACGCTTCCTCTGCCTCCCCCGGGCGGTGCTCTGGGTATCCACGACAACTCCTCCCGTGCTTCCATGCTTAGTGTCGAGGACGTCGTCGGTGACCGCCATGACTACAAGCTCCAACAGGTCGACCCCTTCTTCACCGACCAAAAGGGCGAGTTCTACCAGGAATTCGAGGAGAGACTCAAGAACCTCAACGCGCAAAACTCCATCTCTGATCTCTGTATCGAGGACTACCTGATGAAGAGTGAAAAGGAGTGGTTCGACATGTACCTCGACGCCAGACTGGGTCGTCCTTCGCGTCCCTCGTCTCCCTCCGGCTCCGGAAGACGATCCATGTCTAGAACCCGCTCCCCGTCCAGATCGCCCCTCGGCATGCTCAAGAACCTGTCCAGCTCCAAGCTCAGCTTGCCCATGGAGCGCGGCCGCGCTGCCAGACGTTCCAACCTCATGAACAGCACCAACGCAGATGGCTACGGTGACCAGACTCCTCCAGACTCCCCCGGCTATGACCGCGCTCAGTTCGCCCTTCCCGACGATTACATTCCCCCCACCGGTGTCAAGAAGTAGGTATTCATCCTTCCGCCCATCCGTATCAGAACTAACATCACACAGGTACCTCCAGTACAAGGTCGGCGATTGGCCCGTCTACGCGATGCTTCTGGCTCTCAACCAGGTCATCGCCACCAACTCCTACCAGGTCACCCTTCTTACCGGCGAGGTCGGCCAGACGGCTTCCAAGCTCTACGTCATCGCGTCCATCTACCTCTTTGGCTCTCTCGTCTGGTACACGCTTTCCCGCACCGTTCCTCTTCTGTACCCGCTCTCGGTGCCTTATATCGTCTATGGTATCGCCTTCCTGATCCTCGGCTGCTCCCCCTTCGCCGCGGACAACAACACCCAGGTCTGGCTCCAGAACGCCGCCACCGGCATCTACGCCTTCGCCTCCGCCTCCGGATCTCTCGCTTTCGCCTTCAACTTCGGTACCGACGGTGGCTCTACCGTTCCCAAGTGGATCCAGCGTCTTGCCATCATCCAGGGCTTGACCCAGCTGTACACTCTCGGTCTCTGGGCCTGGGGTTCTCTCGTCTCCGATGCCGAGTCCAACTCTCAGCCCAAGCCCACTCTCGCCGGCTCCCCCGCCCTTCTCGGCGTCTGTCTCCCCGTGTGTCTGCTCCTGTGGGCCATCGGCGTGCTCCTCTACCTCGGCCTTCCCGATTTCTACCGCGAGTCCCCCGGTCCCGTGCCCAAGCTGTGGGCATCCCTGGTCAGGCGTAAGACCATCGCCTGGTACCTCCTCGCCGTCGCCATCCAGAACTACTTCCTCTCCCCACTGTTCGGCCGCAACTGGTTCTTCCTCTTCTCGTCCCAGCACGTGCCCGTCTGGAGCATGGTCATCCTCGCCCTCTTCTTCTTCATCTTCGTCTGGGCCTTCGTCCTCTGGGGCCTGGCCAAGGCCAGTGCCAGCCATCCCTGGCTGTTCCCCATGTTCGCCGTCGGTCTCGGTGCTCCCCGCTGGGCCCAGATCTGGTGGGGTACCTCCCGCATCGGCGTCTGGATGCCGTGGGCCGGCGGCGCCGTCGCAGGTGCCGTCCTCAGCCGTATCCTCTGGCTCTGGCTCGGCGTCCTCGACGGTCTCCAGGGTGCTGGTATCGGTATGATTCTCATGCTGACGCTCACCCGTGTCCACGTCGCGGCCGCTTGTGCCGCGGCGCAGGTCGTCGGATCAATCTTCACCATGCTCGCGCGTGCGACGGCGCCCAACAACGTCGGTCCCGGGCCCGTCTTTCCCGACGTCAGCGAGGGTGTCGGCGTGGCGCTGGCGAGCGCGTGGTTCTGGGTGGTTCTGTTGTTGAACCTGTTTATCTGCATTGGTTACTTCAAGTTCTTTAGAAAGGAACAGGTTAGCAAGCCTTAAAGGGAAAGGGATATATACCACAAGGCTATGATTGTGCTTTTCTGGGATTAGACATGGATAGAAAGTTTTTGTTTGTTTTGGGTAGCATATGATCCTCAGTAATGACCACACACTTACTACTGTTAATAGAGATAATGAACAATTAGATATCTCTCAATAAGTTTCTTGTCTCAGTGAAAGTGAAGCCTGCCCTCGCGTAATAACTCAACATCATCCTAACAACCTAACAATTCGATGGGTTGACTGTAGCAAGCCGGCTCATAGCATGAATAGGGGAGCCTGGATTTTGCACGCCCGGATTAGGGATCACATCTAGGTTGAAGGACAGCTTGACGTTGGGTCCAAAGATGAGGCAGTGACTTGAGCCGCCGAAGTGGAAGCGCCCAATCTTGTCCCACTTGTGAAGCCGTCTGGCTTGTCGAAAAATTCCACGGAGGAAACCTCGGCTATGTCAATCATGACTACGGCCATCAGGCCGATGTCAGGGTTGTCAGCCTGGATGCAAGCGACGGTCCGCTTGGCGAATGCGGGGATGTAGCTTTGTGACAATTCGTCGGCGCCAATGTCCGGGTGTGCTATTCCTTTGTCCGGGCTGAAACCCCACATGAGAGACTCTGAGTGATATGCGCCTTCCATGATCTTGGGACGTTCCGAATAGGAGCCAGAGACGGGAGCATGCCAATTATGGTAGCTGTCCGCACTGCGGAACGCCTGATAGACAGTGCCTCCAACGAACTGCTCGGCCATTTTCTCATCGCCGAGCATATCCACAAGGCTGTAATTTGATCGACCGTTAGGGCTCTTCACCCAGAATGTGTCGCGAAGGCTGACGTTTCTCCGGATATAGAAGGGAGCTGACTCGGTGGCACTAACGATGACATTGTTGTCATATGGGAACGCGAGCGGCCGGAGGCCAGCCTTGAAGTCGCGAGTGAAGAATTGGTCCCACGAGGTGAAGCCGTAATGAAGGGGGTCGTTCGGGGAAGGAACCACATATGTGTCCAAGAAGTTCCTCAACCCAGCCTCCTGAGTCTGGGCTACGGGTGACAGCCAGCCTTCGTCACTTGGTCGACTGACTTCCTCGTGGTAAGGAACTGACCCCAGTAGACCAGCATATCTTTGAATACCTACCTGATTAACATCTCCCCGGATGAATGCAGCGAACCCTGCCCTCGCAGCTATAGGCCAGTCGAGTGTAGCGTTTATAGGAGTGCCGATCTGGGATCTTGGATCTGGTAGTTGAGCACTTGAATGAGTTCTTCAAGGTGCCTGATTCCTGCGCCACCACCCGGGATTCTGTTGTAGTGAGGTCTGGTCGGCACCTCTGTCAAATTTCAGTAAAGAGCATGAAGACATTTGATTTGATTCGATGAGATCCCGAAGAGCGGTGGTAGGCGGGGCATCCGGTAAGTTCGCAGCCTTCGCCCTTTTGAGTATGCCCCTGACATGATGTTGAACGACTTTGGGATTATTGGGCAATCATCCACCAATCTCGGTGTGCGAGAGATGGGCTGGGAACGGCTTCAACTCATGCTTCTTTGGACTGAGTAGCCATGATGATAGGATGTGATCAAGAATGTGTGGGAGATATACTGGTGTGAAATCTTTGATACTCTCCGAGAGGTCGGTAGCACACGGGGTATTCTCATGGTTATACGCAAGATCTCATCTCCTCAGTCGGGTATTCTCCAGCCAACAATCTACTCCATCACTTATGTAGTCGGTTCCGGTTGAGTTGACTCGCACCGATGCCCCAATGTGGTACATCGCCCCGAGTAGTGATGTACACAGGAGTGCCATGATACGACTTGAATCAACTACACACACCGTTTTCGGCCACACTGCACTAACAGCACATTTCCCCCGCTCGCCACGAGCATCGAATCGCGTGTATCGTCTCGAAATCACAGCCTCGAATGGTTGAAATGCGTCGAAACTGAAGGGCTCATGTCTACATGGTCGGACATTGATGGGGCTGAACCTTACACCCGAGCCCAGAACGCGATGAGAGCGTGACGTAGAATTCAACTGTCGGCAGCGGGGGCGACACCGTTCTGCTGATATCGTTTTCGTCCACGTGGTTCTACTTTCGTCGCTGAACTCGGCCTGTGAACCTGAGCCGCACGCCACTGACAAGCCCTGTTCTCTAGGCGTGAAGGGAGGCTGGTCCAGCTCGACCTTAAGACGAAGGTTTAAGACACATTTCAGCACGGGTCAGAGCCTGGATGAGATCATAGGATCGTCTTATCAAAGCAGCAAGTGGACTAGTTTCTTCGCATGTTTGAGGACATTATGCTGTTCATCAACTTTCAGAGAGTTGCTCCTCTTCGAACGACTTTACGTCTCAAAGGCCCTCCCTCTCGATTCGAGAGGGACCCTGTGACCTCCAGGGCTGTGTCAACATGATCGGACTTCAGTGAGAACCAACGCGCGATGGTTGCATGTTAACGTCAATATATTTTGCCTCGAACCTTTGTACTGTTTTTCTCCAAGCCAAGACACTAAATATCCTCTCACTTCAACAAGTGCCCCTCCGTCTCGACACCCTGCGGCCTCTTCCAGTGCACCGGCAGTTCTCCCCAGCTCTCCTCGTTATACTTCTCCTGCACCTTCTGACACGTCCTCAAACCCCACTCCGTCACCCCGACCATGGCACAGCTCTCGAACATGAAGGCGCAGCTGCCCGCGCCCACCTTGGCCGGCTTCAGCTCCGCATTCCTCGCCCCCTCCCCGCTCTCCGCGTCGGGGCCGTGCCCGCTCATCGTGTTGTGCAAGCTCGCGCCGCCGGGCACGAACCCGCCGGACCCCCCGCGCTTCGCGTCGTACCCGCCCGTGATGAGGCCCATGAACTCCGACATGGTGTTGCGGTGGAAGTACGGCGGCCGGAACGTGTCCTCGGCCACCAGCCACCGCGGGGGGAAGATGACAAAGTCCGCGATCGCCGTGCCGGGCACCCCGCTCGGCGCCGACAGCACCGTGAAGATGGATGGGTCCGGGTGGTCGTACGAGATGGTCCCGATAGTGTTGAAGCGGCCCAGGTCGTACTTGTACGGGTAGTAGTTGCCGTGCCACGCCACCACGTCGAACGGGCTGTGCGCCTGCTCCGTCTTGAAGAAGTCGTTGTTGAACTTGACCCGCACCTCGTACCTGCTGGCGCCCTCGTGCGCCGTCGCCCCAAAGTCCTCGTCGAAGCTCGCCACCGGCGCCTGGAAGTCCCGCGCGTTCGCCAGCCCGTTGGTGCCGATCGGCCCCAGCTCCGGCAGCACGAAGTGGCCCTGGTACAACTCCAGCGCGTACCCCCTCGCGGGCCCGGACGGCAGGTGGACCTGGTACTTTATCCCCCTCGGGATGACGGCGATCTCAAGCGGGCGGACCAGCAGCCAGCCCAGCTCGGTGCGGATATCCAGCAAGCCCTCCTGCGGGACGATGAGCAGGTCGCCGTCGGCGGAGTAGAAGGCGCTCTTGCTGTCCATGCTGCGCCCGGCGGCGTAGACGTACATGCCGATGCCCTGCTTGAGGGTTGGGTCGCCCGCGCCGGCGACGAGCCGCATGCCCTCGACAAAGTCCCAGCTGCGCGCCTCGTCGTGGTCGAAGGGGTCCCAGCGCAGCTGGTTGGGTATGTAGCGCAGCTTCGACGGCTCGGCCTTGGGTTCCGGGGTCGTGGTCGGCGCGTAGGGCGGGTGCGCGCACGAGGGCAGGATGCGGTAGAGCCAGGCCTGCTTCATGTCGTGGCGGGGCGCCGTGAAGGAGGTCCCCGAGAGCTTCTCGGCATAGAGACCGTGGGGGGGCTTTTGCGGGGAGTTTTGGCCGATCGGGAGGGACCCGGGAACGGCTTCGGACCTGTGTGCGGGGAGAGATAGCAGGTTAGCTACGGGGATGGTCTCTTGACTTGGTGTCAGGCTATGGGGATACGCACTCGAGGTGGGAGTCGAAGCCGACCTGGTACCGGTACTTCTCCTTGAAGTCAAACGTTGTGACGGGCATTGTGACGGACGGCTTCAAAGCAGCTAGATGTCGAAGCTTACAGTGGCCGATGTGATGGATTGTCGAAACAAAGACTCTGCATGGAACAAAAATCGGTCCATGGCTTAAGTTCTATATCACATTCCCCAACTGCGGCGGCGGAATAGGGTTACTCGCTCTGGATGACGTTGGATGGAATTGCGTCCCTTGCAAAGCCGACAGCTTGTTCTCGATTCCGCGGTCGTCGCAAGGACAGTAAAGTCGGCGTCAAGCGGTGGCTGCCGACGTTAGCCGGGGCCGCCGGATGTGGTGCTTCTTACTAGGCCTTTCAATTCCGAATTTCCGCTGCCTTTGGGGTTGGCTCCATTGCTCCAAGAGGGGCCGTGCGACCTGGCCCGTCTCACCCCGCGGAGGAGGAGGAGGAGGAGGAGGAGGGGAAATCGGCAGTATCCGTTCAGATCCGAAATGGAGACGTTGCTGACTGAGGATGGGGAACTGGGGAATTGAGAGCCGCAGACATTCGAGGTTTCGGACGACGGAGACGGTCTATGCCGTGGAAGGCCATGGCTCTCCGGAGCTTGGAATCTTTGAGGCCTGGCACGGATGGTTTGGCTTGGCCCAGACAGCTGTGGCAGGATACCACACTAACAGTATAACACATGGAATATGTGAGAAGGTGTTAACAAAGAATCAGTTACCCCGCCATTTGCGTCAACCAGAAGAGGGGTCCATGGTGACTGATGATGTAAACCCACACCTGGATGCTTACGCACATGTTTACATTGCAGAAGGATCCGAAGACGAATCATTTGAAGCTGCAAGACTGATATACTTGAGCGTCTACGCACTCTTCGACCTAAAAAGATCAATCTTCAGCCCGCTCGGACGGCAGACCCTAGTTCCCCGGGTAAGGTAGTGGGTCACGATGCAGGATACCTTAGCCGGTGCACAGCTCCCTCATATCCACCCACCAGTGACAACATGCTTTTCTCGATGCCAACGAGAGATCAGAGGAGTTGACCTCCTTGCAAACCCAACAGTGCAGACGTACATACACCCATGTCACAAGCGAATGAGAATGTCATGACTGTCAACGTGTCTATTCAAGCGACCCGAGGCTGTTACCACCTCAAGCCAGCCGAAGCACCGTCGACGCCCCGAAATTTCCTAGCTAATACACCTCGAAGCTTGAAGCCTGAGAGAAGAGATCCGAACCGATGAACCCATCCGACGATATCTATCGCAATATCCCATTGCGCCAAGTCGCCATACGAGCCAGAGCGAAGCAAGCCATTGTTTGTGATCAGGAAGTATTGGACGAGATACGGGAAACTGGCGTGGGATTCATTACTCCTCGTCCTTCTTGTTCTTCTTCTTCTTGCCGCCGCTGGACATTGCCTGTGTCGAATTGGGCGACAGGTGGACGACGAGGCGGGTCCATGACTCCTCCTTGTCCCACTCGAAGCCCATCAGGTAGGGCTTGTCAAGCTCATCGTCGGACTGTGAGGTGTGTCAGTGGTGTTCATGGGATATTGCGGGGTAATGGCTCACCCTCTTCTTGTATGCCTTGTGAATGGCGTCCATGGCGTCCTTGATTGTGACGCCCTTCAGGTTCCTTGCTGTTACTTCCATGCCGAGAGGGAAGTGCAGGTCAATTCTCTTGACTGGGGGTTCCGTCAGGTGCTTCTTGAGGATGTCCTTCTCCTCTATTGTTGAGGGTGATGTGTTGATCTTCCTGTTGGGCAACTGTCAGCCATTGTTGCAGGCGTAATTGGCAAAGTGAAGTGCCAGGCACGAATAGTAGTAAAGCGACTTACCATCCTGTCTTCTGTGTCTCGATAGCTATTTGAAGATCAATGCCTTCTGCCTCTGTATAGGAACATAACAAGTCAGCAGTGCTCCGAGGTACCCGAGCAAGTGCGGGGTTGTGGGAGATGGTTGGTTTTGGGGCAATGACATACCAAGGTCGTTGACATTCTTGACGCCAGGAGCGGCGGCAGAGCTCTGTCTGCGCTTCTCCTTGGGAGGGGAGGTGGCGAGGCCCTGGACGGCAGAGTCGACTTTGGAAAGTGGTTCCGACATGATGGTGTTGTGTTTGTGGTGTGACTAGATCTAGATGATCGAGTGATTGTATCTGGCAGCAGGTTTCAAGTAAGCTCCTGAGCTGTGTATCTCGCGTGACAGGTTAAGCTCTCGCGTGCAGGACGGGAGCTCTTGACTGTCTGTGGAGGGGAGGAAGGGGTACCTTTGGAAGCTGGTTGGGTTGATGGATGGATGGATGGATGGTTGGTCGAGGAGTGGGATGAGGACGAGAATAAGAAGGAAAGGAAGATGAGGGGGAGGGACGAGGTAGATAGATGTCGATCGGGACGGGGCGCCTGACTTGACCTGACCTGGCTGTGCCCTGGATGAGACTGGCCGTGCTTGAGCTGGTGCTTGGTGCAGGAGCTGGCGTGAGGAGAGGGGAAACATTGTCCAGGGCTGGTCCCGTCTGGTAAGGTGAGGTGAGGTGCCCGTAGCTAGTTGGAGGAGCAGTGGTCAGTGGTCAATGGTCTGTCACCGCAGTGCGTGAGTGCGTAGTCGGTCCATGTTCCCCCCCATGGACGAGTCGGGTGTCGAGGCAGAGAGCTCCCTGCATCGGCCGTCGCCTGGCTGAATGGCTGGTGCAGATACATTGGGAGCGGGGGATGTGTGTAAAGGAAGAGAGGTACCGCAGCCAGCAGCTAAGATTGATGATGCATTACGGTTTCGTCAGACCGGGCGGGGTAACTGCCCATCAATGGCGCCGCCAGACGATCGCGTGACTGGGAAGCTCATGAGATGCGAGGGCGACCTGAGGCGAGGGGAAGGGGAAGGGGAAGGCACGGGCGTCGAGGGCGGGCCACCCGTCACCTGCCACCACAGCTGCAGGGGAAGAAGTGACATTCCACCTTACTAAGGTAACCTATGTAATGATAGCTTTTAGAGGAAGGAGCTATGTACCTGAGGCACCTCAACTTGGCTGCCAGGGAAAGTACCTGCCTCTGTCACTGTTGCTTTTGCAGCAGGAACACAGGAGCAGGAGCAGGAGCAGGAGCAGGCACGGCAAGGAATGCTGCTGCCGTACTAAAGGTGGGTAGATAGGAGAGTTGGAAGAGTGCCCTGGTCTGGTTGGCTGATCATCCGAAACGGGCATGGCTGCTCTCGTGTGGAAGGTGGAAAGAGGTGACCGGGAAGCTGCGATGGGCGCAGGGGCGGCAGTCGGCGTGGGATGTGAGCTGGTGCACTGCTGATGCAGGTGCAGGCACCGCCTGGCGCCATCGTCCAAGGTCCAGGGCACGGGTCGACGATGAATCGGCTTTAGTGCGGTCTCCGACACGGGAGAAGAGTCTGGGGTAAAAATCTGGGGAAGCAGCAACAGCCCCACCCTGACGGCCCTATGACGCTATGCCGTTTGCTGGCTGAACTGCTTTTGCCCGTCGTGTCAGTCTTGACACTTGAGTTTACTGAGCTGGAGGTGTGTGTGTTGTTGTGTGGGAGGGCAGAGGAGGGGAGGGGGGGACAGGAAAGCATCTCGAGATCCATCTCGGTGTCTCTTTCTTGGAAGATTCGAATGCAAGATCTCGCTCCCGACCGAGAAACAGCTCAGCACAGCACAGCACAGCTCAGCTCAAGGGGGTATGGGAAGGTCGGCGTTTGTCACTGCCCATCGGTGCAGCGAGCGCTGAACCGGTTTCCGCAGCGCAGCGCAGTACCTTACGGATCCATATAGTGGAGCTGCACTTGGCTGCCACGACGGGTCACGCCGTGCCAGTGGAACCACAAAACAGCAGACGGGCTCTCACCTCACCTGATGCCTCCTGCCGATTGAGACACCAAACAGCCAAATAAATTGGGTCATTGTAATAAAGGAAACCGCGGTGCGTATAACGTGATTTCTCGACCAGCATCCCTCACCACTCTCTCCGTAGCTTCGTCGCACCAATCCTCAACCATGTCTGATCTGCCGAGCCACCAGAGTGTCACTACTGGAGTTTGTTTGCGAAGGGAGGGCCCGGATGAGCAACTGATTGGCGATCGGCCTGAAGCCCCTCACTCAGCGCGCAATCAGCCCAAAGCCACCTCAGACGCACACCACAGTGACCACACGCAGGCCACTTCCGATCGACCACCACCACAGAAGCTCACACCACCCCGTCCATCGTCCGACTCCATATAAGCCACGCGGATCCCTACTCACCTTCCCGGCTCCCCGTCTCGCGACAATCCTCTTAGCGGAGTTCTTCGAAAATGATTTCCAGCATCTCGCCTTGATTTCGTTGGTCTTGTTCAAACATCGCCCGTCTGTCCACGATGCATCGCGCACACACGCCCATCCACCATCCCAGCCGCCATCACGAACCGCCCCCAAGATGAAGCCACCACGGCATGCACCTCGTTGACGAAGTCGTTACACCTCTCCCCCGGCTGCAGCAACACGCCAAACACCACACAAACATGCCATGCCATGTCGCCACGTCCCCACATTCCCGCCGTAATTAGTGCCAGCACCAGTACCTCCAAGCCCGTCTCGTCCCTCGCGCGCCCTGTCGGCATTCGCATTCCACCTCCCCGCTTTCGCTTCCGATGTGTCCGCTTCGCCTGCGCCTGCGCCTGTCCCGCATGTCCCGTCCGTTTCTGCGCTTGTCTCTACGCTACACCAGTGATTCCTGTCCGACATGGGTCATGAAAGAAACGCGTCTCCGAGTTCCCGATCGACTTCCTGTTCTAGCTGCGTCCAACGTGAAAGAGTCCAAGTCTCTCAATTACGTGCGTTGCGTTATTGCTTTTGATCGATTGCACACTTGCTGGAAGGTAAGTCCGGTGGAAACCCTCCGCTAATGGCTCAGTTGGACCCTCGACGTCCCGGCCAAACCGGTTTCAACGCATGAATACGCACGCGACACGGCGATAAATCGACGTACGGCATGGTCCACCCGAATTCTCGGCGATCTGCGCATTGCACCCCCATCCCTCCCGTCAGCCCACGCCACTACCCAAGCGAACTACTGGAGTTCCTCACGCCACCGAAGCATCTCTTGAAGAAGCCAGGCATGCCTCAGAGTTGACTTGTTAGGTGAGGCCCCCGACACATTGAACGGCTGAGCTTGGCTGACTACTGCCCGACAGCACTCTCGTTACAATCGACTGTCGAGTTTGCGATCGAAGGACGGAAGCTTTGACGTGTGGATGGTCACTGGGATGTAACATGTAATTCGAGGGCGCGCAATATGTTTGTGGTTTGGCAAGGACGATAAAGCATAGCAGTGGCATTGACGATGAAGGGGGGAATCTGCCGGTCGGTCTCTCGTTGCTGGAGCTGGTGCATGGATTGGCGGGGTAGTGCGGGGGGTCACCGCGACGGACGATCACTACCTTACCTCACACCTCTGCGTATTGGCGCTAAGGTCTAAACTGAAGCTCTGAACAACCATCCGCGTTTGTCAATCAACACAAAGATCTGCGGAACTATACCCAGTCTCACCGATCTGACCTCGCTGGTTGAAAGTGATGCGACGGGGTTTAAAGAAAAGAGTCATGGACTTAACCAGTGTATCACCAACCAATCCAGGCTGTTCATACTAGCATCCAGAGATGCCACGGTGAAGCCTAATACATTAATCAATCCACTGCGCAGCCACGTCCTCGCAGCCAGTCAAGCCAGTCAAGCCAGGTAGTTCATCAAATTGATAGACGTTGCCCTCATTGTCCGTGAAAACAACCGCTTTTATGATGTCAATTTGGTACATCATCGATTCCCACTTAGATTTAGTTACGTGTGTGTTGTTCTCAAGCTGGGCACGTTTAACCTCATCCAGAAGGCAGTTTTGAGAGCAATCCAATTTTCCGGCATCCACCTGCCCCATCATATACCTTCTTAAGGATCTCTGGGCACATATTGCCTGGAAAACCAAAATCAGCGTCTTAGTCTTGTCTTCAGATAGGCCAGGTGTCTGCGTCATCCAAGGTGATTCATACAAGTGCCCCATGGCTGCCATGCCCACTGTGTCAGCGAATTTCCTAAGACCTTTCGCCTCTCGAAGATAGTTGTTGATTCTCTCCGCGTCTTAGAACATTCAGAGCACTGGCCAGAAACACACCCGCCCGCAACGGCATTGTGAAATCTGGCGCTGAATAAAACGGTGAACCGCTTTGCATTTGATTCTCCCGACCATATAACAACTTCTAGAATCTGTCCAGATGCCGCTTCTTCCATGTTGTCTTTGCCATGGCTTTCAATGTTTGAACCGGGTCTCCTCTAGCGTTCTAAGCCAAGAGAAATGTGATTTCCTTAGCAAGATCCCACGCAACTCCGTGGCATTTCCTCGCGTTGCTTTTCAGCTGAAGTTCGTAACTTAGGAGCGTTTCGGAACAGGGATTTCGTTGTGCTGATTCCCAACGTGGTTCGCCGTCCTTGATTGTATGTCGGCCCAACAGGCAGTCAAGACGGGAACTGGTAGAAACAAGTTTTTTCATATTCCCTAACGAAGTGACCAGCTGTTTGGTGCTCAATACTCGTCTGTATTCTTAGCTTCTCTCTGAGCCCTGCTCTAGCACCTCTCGCAGTCTTTTCTCAGTGGTACATCTTCTTTCTGATGCTTCAAGCTCTACCGCGCACTGGTGAGGGTCTTGGGGGTCCAACTCGACTTTACTTTGATCTCCGTGGAGCTCCGTAATATCATAAAGAGGGTCTCGCCCATGCAATTCAAGAGGCCTTTGCCCAGCCCCCAACTCGGAGCAATCAGGTTCAGTGGTAGGGTGTTTCCTAGATTGGCCTTTCCTTTTTCGCCGCCTCATGAGCAGAAAAATGAGTGCACCGGCCACAGCAGCCGCTAGAATACTACCACCAACTATACCGCCCATCGCAGCAGGATGCAATGAGTTGTTCTGGTGATTTCCCGTGCTAGTACTGTTACTATCGCCACCAGCCCCGTCCCCAAGACCCGGGAGTTCAAGACTGAAAGAGGAACTCATCAAATCCTCCACGCCCGTGTCGTATCGTACGGATGCAAGATTTCTGGTGCCATGTGAGGACTGTTCTGATCACAAGCTTTACCAGGAGCAACTTACCCCTCGTTATACCAAGACTTGACTGCATTAGAAGACTCATACGCAGCCGCCGATGAGTTGTACTCATCTTTCCATTCAAGACTTGTCAAGTCGAGAACTCCTATGCCTTGATCGAGTGTATCGATCGTCTCCATCAGCTTTCCCTGTAGCATGCGCGGCTCAACACCTCCGATAGTGATCATCTGACGCCTTCCGGCGACAACGCAAGACATGTGAGCCCGGGGTGGCTGCTTGGTATCCGCCTGTATCCAAACAAAACCTGGCAGACTCAGAATCCAGACATCACCGAAGCCCACCCGGTTGTTGGTCAGACCTCCAAAAAGAAAACTTCACATGATATCAGCTGCAGAGTGGTTCTCCGTGAAATTTTGAAACACTTACATGTCGTATGTATTGTTTAGACTCTGTGCACCAACTACACAAGCCCACCGGCGTGGCTGAGGCGCTTCCCCGATCGTCTTCTGTGAATACCACCTCTTGGTGACAGGGTCGATAAACCGGACGACTTCCATACTAAGATTACCAGGCTCTTGATTCGTAGAATTGTACTCAGCACCTGCTAAAATCATGATCAAACCCCGTGACCCATACATGGGAATGTAGTGAGCAGTTGCCGCGTAGAGTGTGCCAGATGGGGAGTAAGGTGTATCCGTACGGTTCGTCCATGCTGGTAGCCCCGTTGGTGTTGTGTAGTTGAACTGAAGATAGCCCGGGACATACCCGCCAAGTGGCATCTTTGGGTCAATATTGGTCTTCGTTTCCTCGAAGCCTCCGAAATAAAACCCAGAGTCTGGTGTGCTGGCAAATGCCCCGCCGTGAGATCGACGAAGGCTGGACAATTCTTGGGGGTACTTATCCTCGACACTCCAAGCCCCGCTGCCTTTACCGTCAGCGGTGAATTTCCACAACTGGGTTGAGGGCTGCGTGTCTTTGGGAACAAAGCCTCCCCAAGTGAAAAATGAATTGGAGCCATATTCCCTGAAGTAATTTTGGTTGTTTATCTTTGGGGCATCCTTTCGAACTTGTATCATTTTCACATCAATCGATTTCCATGAATGAGACAGGTCCAAGGATAAGGTACTGTTAACTGGATCGACTCGATATTAGTTTTCTAGCATGAATTGCTCCGTTGAGAAGAGTCGACGAACCCCTGCTGCTTTGAAATTGTCCTTGATAACGTTGAGATATCTCGCCACTATCAATGTATAAATGATTCCCAATAACCAACGCTAAAATAAGATCACCATGTCAGCAACTTTTGACAAAAGAGTAAAGTTAGTCCCACCGAAGTGTGCTTCAGGCAAGACATACATCGGGTTCCGGATCTTCTGATGAAATTGCTAGGCGCAGGCGCATCAGGCATGTCAATTTCCCCGTCTGCATTGCAGAGGATGGCCATGTACCCAACAGCCATAACCGCCGTCCTCGACGGCGAGAATGTCGTCATTGGAGGCGGCTGTATTGTGAAGGTGTCGATCGATTATCACTCATTCAAAACAGTGATTTGCAGCACAAGCGCATGGTAGCGGGTATCCGCAATGATATAAAAGAGGCCATGTGGATGGAGTGAGTATCACCAAGCAGATGCCAGCGAAAAGGAAGGAAATACAAGCTCGAAGTTGATATGTATCTTTTGAGTTGCCAAGTGACCAGGTTGGATCTACAAAAGCCATGCCCAAAGGGGATTAGAGACATCTGCTCGGAGTGAGACAGCGTGACCGTCACCTTTCTTCTCTGGACACCTTACCCTGGCAGCCGAGGCATTCTGTCTTACGGATAGATTTGCAATTGTAGCAAATTGTCTGGAGCTTACGCTGTGAGCTGGCGAAAGGGATGGTGGCAAGGCCGATAGCATTAGCTAAGTAGTGATCAAATACTGCATTCGCGGGGCTGAGGAGGTAGCCACGTATCTGAGTCACGTAACACACAAGGTCTTCGATTTATCGAAGTTTTTATGGTTGTCGCTGGTGATGGCTAAATCGCTCGTAAAACGTGACCAATGAAATCTGGCCACGATCGGTAACGTGTCTCTTCATTCTTTATAACAACAACGAGGGAGAGGAAGCGGGATCGGAAAGAGAAAATTCTTAAAACTATAGCCAGATTTACTGACACGCCGAGATGGCAGGCTGTGTCCGTGTACTACCACATCTATCGGAGACTTTCCCCAAAGCAAGAAGGAGAATGCATTTTCCAAATGGTGAAGCACTCACAGCATTGCGTATATTGATTCAGTAGCACTCAGCTGGTTACACCAACAGCTGAGGGCTTTACCTATGGGTATCTCAATCAGCCCAGCCAGCTACACTGCGCAACATGCGATCATCGCACTTGGGCACTGGTGAGCCTTGCCTGTGCAAGTGAGGCCTACCCAGCGTCTCACTGATATCGGAGGGTGACTGAGACAAGATGATCGCGCCCAGCCGGGCTGGTGAAACAAAGGGAAAGATTGCGAACGCCTCGAGCTTGATTGACCCTCCAGCGCAAACCAGATCTCGCCAGTCACAACTGTTTCTGCTTCTGATGTCGAAAAGCATCGGCATTTTTAGTTGGCAGTGCCGTTGTTAATTATTTAAGTCTCATCTGCGGCTATTGAGAGTCTCAATTGACCATAATGTCTGCTAAGAAATTGAGCAAGCTCAGACTTGCGACTAAGAACACCATGGCTTAAAACTCGGCATCTTGACAGTTGACTGTGGAAAGTGCGAAAGTGCTTCATTCGAAAGATTCAAATTATCGGTTGCCCTTAGCCACTTCAATCCACCGTCGCACGAGACATGTCACGTCGCAATAGTAGTGTCCACGAAAGGTTTCTTTACACGGAGGGGCTCTGACGACACTATTTATGAACGATCCTACTGACATGCGTGTGGAAAGCCTCACACGGTGTTACTTTTTGCCCTCTAACCCAGGAATCGGCATATCCTCCTCGAGTTTCTTCCCGTTGACAACCGGCATATCTGCAGTTGTAACCACGATGAATAACCTCGCAGTCGTCTTGTCGCTTCTGTTTCTCCAACCGTGAAGCGTGCCGCGCTGCACAATAACATCCCCACGCTTCAGAACCTGAGTCTCCCCACTGTCGAGGAAAAGTTCCAGTTCTCCCTCCACCAAGACGCCAGTGTCGATGCTTTCAGTTCGGTGAAGCGGCGCCTCCTGTCCGGGCAAGAAGTCGACGAATCGTGTTGTCAGGCCTCCAGGATATGCGATACCCACGTTGTTAGGGAGTCTGGACTTATAGAACTCCATATCGCTACCGTCGGCGAGAGGTGCGGGCAGGGAGGGCGTGGCGTAAGCGAGCCACAGGTCGGCACCCGGGCCGGCGGTCTTTTCGAGCTCTTGCGGGACGCTCTTGTCGATCACTGCCTGACCAGAGGCATTGTGGGTTGTGACGATCCGCCGAGGGGCGGGAAGGGGTTCGTAAAATGGGGCCGCGTCTGAAGACATGTTTTGTTCTTGGTGCACTGGGTACGGAAAGGACACTCAGATGTCAAGTTGTGACTTTCTTTTCCAACGACGGAGAAGGGTCCCCTTTATACTGACTTGTCGGTAATGAGCAGATCTACAGGAGTTTTAATTACCAGGGATTTCCGTAGGATGTGCGCTGTCGTTGGGGTTTTTGGGTCTAGGTCCCACGATTTCGAGATTACGTGGGTACTCGGCTGCGGGTTTCGGCCAGGATGTCATGCATCTAGTGCCATTGAGGAATGGTTCTTCGATTTACGTTTTCCGAACATGCGAATCACGGCCGAATATCGCTTACCTGGCCTCACCTCGGCCCGACAGGATGGTAAAGATGATGCGTTTGCAGGTTGCATATGCTCAACTTCAAGCTGTCAGCTTACCGCATGGTAAGACATGCGGTTTTGCTTAGGCTACTTCCTAGGCGACACGCCGCTGACTTCAGTATTCCTGATTTGAATGTTTCTTCTGTTAACGTCTAATTGAAAGAGGATTGATGATAATAAGCCTGCAGAGATGTGGGTGAATCATAAGAAATAAGATCAAAAAGTAGCGTTTTATGACCCTGGCAGATAACTACAAGACACGGATCCGTGTCATGTCAGTTTATGTCTGTTCTAAGCATCACGAAGTGGTTATCTGAAAGCTCAGGCATGCAGCTATGGCTATGTTAGCGTGAGATCGTCTCGGGCCTCGAGGCCAATAATAGCCTCATGATGATGCAAGCGCACGGCCTTTGGTGCCCGAAGAATATCTATCCAATAAAACATACGTTAGTGTCAGCATCCGATATAAATATACTCGGGCCCTAGATCTAGACCCGAAGTTGCCAGAGCACGCGTAACGTCAAAGTCATCGATCAATGATAACATGTCCAAACTCTTCGTTCTGCTCCAGCAGATGGAGTAAAATGCAAAACTGTAACGTTTCGAAACACTAGCTTCAGCTTTCTAATTTGACTATTTGAGACTAACGCTGCAAGTGATTGAGGATTTGAGCAACAAGGGCTTCAAATGTCGGGCTGCCGCCGCAGTCTTCTCTTCTGCACCAAATAGAAACGTGTTGACAAATTCCGTCTGTATCCAACATTCAGGGTTGAGAAGCCTTCGCAATCCCGAACACAAATTGACTTCTAGCACTACTTCAAAGGAAAGAACCAAAGTGCTAGGCCTATTCTTTGGGCACGAAGGGGGGCGGGGGAGGATGGTGAAAGACTGGAGGTGTAAAACCAGGCAAGATCTCAGGTGTAAGACGGGTCTCACAGTGCAGCCACCCGGGTAGCAACGACGGAGGCACTCCATTATAAGGATCGGATTGCCTTCCGCCACCGGAAGCAGTATCGCCGGAATAAGAATCCTCCTTGAACCTGAACGGCAGGGTGCTTTCATACATATTTTCCTTTCCCTTGTGAGTTTTGTTGTCGTTGGTCCTAGGCGTTCCCCCAGGAATTGATGTGTGGATTCGCTTCTCTTTCGGCCACGGCCAGATGCCCTCTAGTGGCATGTGTTCATAAATCGTGTTGAAATTATCTTCCGGGTTGAAGAGGCTGTATCCATAGACATGGAATCCCTCTGGGTTGTAAGCCCAGCTGAAGACAAGCTGAGAGGGCTTCAGATCGGTAAGGCGGAACCGACCGAGTTTGGCCATCTGACTGGCGCAAAAATGGAGATGAGCAGTCCACTTCATTTCAGAGTCCTTGAAAAGGTAATAGCGTGTGTGCTTCCAACCTCCATGATTAGGCTCTCCGGGACAGATGTTCTGCGCGATGCAGCCTGTGTCTTTGATCTCTCGATCCGCGGAGAGGTAGAAGCCCTCACGCATAAGCTGACCCACATCTCGCGCTTGTACATACAGGTTCGCGTCCCACCGGAACGAATTTTGGGTCTGCGCCCATGATTGTTCGACTCTGTTGACTCAGAGAAATCGTACGTTAAACCTAGGAACCATTGCGTAGTTCGCGTGTGTGATTCTCAGGCTCTGGGTGACTGGAAGCTTTCCTCGGTCATCATCCTTGGTGTTCTCATTGAGGGGGCTGTCCATGCAAGCATCTTCGTCTTCGTTCGTGTCCGTGGGGGTCTGAGTGGAAAGGAAAGTGCTATCAGGGACTGAATAATTTTCGGTCATATTGCTTGACGATGTCGGTGTGATCATACTGCTGGAATAGGGCGATTCGGTCATTTCCTGTGACGAAGGTGACATGGTGAAAAGTCAGTAGTTGGAGTTGAGGATGGTGTAAGAAAAAGCTAAAACAGAAAACATTGGAGTTCTTCTGTGAGTTTTATATACCTTGGTTGAAGCTTGAGTGCTAGAACTAATAGAGTCAGAAAGAACCGCAAGTTGATCTGCTTGCCCAAACGTCGTGGGACTGTTGGAGGGCGTGCTCCACATGTAAGCTACCGAGGTACCACAAGAGACGTGCCTAGATAGATTGGCCAACGATAAATTCACGCATCTCTTCCAGTCTAAAACTCTGAACGATGAAAATCCACGATCCAAGTGAAGAATGAGTCATCAATGCGACACGTTACTAATCCCTTAGTATATTACCGACGTTCAAATGCCAGGAGGGGACGGACATGTCAAGTTGTGTCACTATCAGCTATATTCTTCGTAATAAAGCGATATTAAAATTATTTCTATCCAAGTAACTCCCACAAGGTTTCGTGTAACGCTTATTTCGTGAGTATCTGCAAACCTTTCATCTTTCTCCACACGGAAATGTAATGACTACCAGCATGCACTATCAACCGAGTCGACATGGAAGGTTTTGGCTGCTTCCACCTTGTGCACGCCGGGTGGCTGCAAATTTGCCCCCTTTCGAACCCTTGTGGTCTGCCCTGTGATCCTGGACCAAGACCACAAACTGCTGCGCCGCTGGTCCTCTTGAAACGTCTGGAAGTTGCCCCCTGAGTAAAACGCATTATATCTATAAACGAGAAGGTTCTCGCTGTTCAACACAACACAGTGCGCTATTCGGGCTGCTGTTAAATCAGAGAGAAGAAATTCCGACAAAGGTTGAATGGCTGCCGACATAACGAAAAGATGGGCAGTCCAGGCATGCTCCCCGCGAGAATGGCGGAAAATATAGCGCCGTGTATGACGGACCTGACGATGTTTGAAGGTTTCGGGAACCTTGTTCTCGAGCATTACCCCGGTATTCTTGACTTCGGTGATTGAGGAGATGCGAATGCCGTCTCGCAGTAGGCGAGACATGTTTTGCGTTTGAATGTACAGCTCCGCGCTCCATTCGAAATCTTTCCACGGCAGGTCCTTTTCAGACTCGCAGTCACTGGAGAACGAAATTCGGACGTTGTGAGGTGGGATCTCTGTAGCGCTTGACCTGCTGACCTTTTCTGGCTGTACGCATAGAAGCTGTGACTTGCTTGGATGATTGCCCATCTTCTGACTACTTCATCTGATGAAAGGTATGCCAATCAGAAAAGGAGCGAACGGATTCGGGAGCTTGTGAAGCTTGGTATCAAATCGAATAGAATCCCCCTTTTGGTGACCTTTAGGCAATGGATATGTATATAACATAGAGAAGATGCTGTATTATTCGAGGTATTATTTCTGCAACTTGGCATCTTATAAATCGCCAACTTCTATCAAGGTACTCGCAGTCAATGATTCATCACCTAGTCATGTGCAAGCTTTTAGTTTGGTTTTGCATCCATGGATTACAATATCGACAGCCACAGCCGCAGTGACGACGCTTGAGACAATAGGCGAGATAAAGAGAAAGAAAAGAGTTCAAACAGTAAGAATGGTGGATGCAATGAAATGCATGACAGGTAACACGCTGCCTGGGTAGCAAATCTCTTACTTTCTGACAGATCCTTGGGTCATTTGACCATCGGTGAGAGGCGATTCGCAGAGCGACTCTACCCAGCACCATGTAGCCTCAAATTTACCAGTTAACCGACTAAAGTACTCGCGGCATATCCTGCAGTTCTCATGCAACATGATTGTATGCTGAAGGGTCACAGTGAAACCGAGAAAGCTAGTCGCAACCATACCAACCTGTGCCCGATCCTTGGCACTCCCTGGTGACTGTCCTCTGCTTTATCTGTTTCTGGGAGTGATCAGGACGACAAGCATCATACTCCGTAGAATCTGGAGGCACACGTCCGGAGGCCTCTCCTCCTGATTGGTCGTGGAGGGTTCCTTTGCTGCCTACCATATCTTCATTGTCATCCCGCCCACTCTCTCTGCGTTCTGCACTTTTGGGCCAGGGCCACAACCCTTCTATAGGCCTGTCCTCAAGCAGCGTGTTGAAATTCTTTCCAGGTTTGAAAGCGTCATAGTTGTAAACTGTAAGCCTATCCGTGTTCCAAGCGTAGCCGCGGGCTATACGATCGGCGGTGAGGTACTTCAGGCGAAACTCAGCCAGAGCTTTCAGCTCATTTGATCTAACAAATATGTGAGCTGTCCATCCAGCTTCCCTATCTGCGAGTATATAGCGACGGAGATGTTTCCAAGAGTGAGCCACAAAGACGTGATGGGGTTGGCAGTCTCGGATGATGCAGCCTGATTGTGGTAGTTCGTTTGCTGGAGAGAGGTGGAAACCCTGCTTCATGAGTCTTGAAACTCGGGAGGCTTGCACAACCAAGCGCGCCTCCCACCACAGGTTCTGTATAGACTCGAAGGATTCGCCGATTTTGTTGTAGGTCAGATAAACATTGTACGGAGGGGTTGTAGTTGCAATCTCCTTAGTGACTGACTCGGTCTAGACGCTGACGGAGCAACCCATGTTGAAGTTGCAGTTGAAGGATTTTGCAAGAGGCTACCTGCTGGAGGGTGATGCGTAGATGTCGAGGGATGAACGCTCCTTAGAGCCTCGCTTTTATACCTCTGCATACCCAATTTGCGCCTCCGCTGTGCTAGGCTATTTGAGTTTTGTCCCGGGGAGTCAACACGGCACGCCCGGGGTCAAGTGACAGAGAACGATTCAAAGCCACATAAAATGCCTGAATTTAATCCATGCGGCTGGAAGTTCTAATCTAACTATTTTGAGTATTCTTCGCCCTCAATTTGTATGTATCTCTCACTGTACCTGAAGGAGCCAGCCATCGCCTTCCTTACCCTTCGCGCTGTCACCGCCCCAGAAGATGAGGCTCTTCGCGCTTGCGGACCCAGCACCGAAGAAACCACGCGGACCTGGATGGGCCTTGCCTTCTGTTTTGACTTCCTCCGTTGGCACGAGATCCACCTCGGCCCAGCTGAATTCGCCCGACTCTACGCGAGGCAGCTTGTCGCGGATTGCGTCCTTCACAGCTGCCGCAGTAAAGCCGTGGCTTGGTAGTTGCACTGCCCAGATGTCGCTATAGTAGTCCTTCTCGCCCGATTTCTCGTCCTTGCCAAACATGTAGATGAGATAGTGGCGGCCAACTCCGGTGTCGATAGGTACCAGTGCGCCACCCTCACGGGGGCGAGGTCCAGGGACCAGAGGGTTAGTGGGGAAGTTGACAGTCTTCCAGACCAATGCGTCCGGCTTCTCACGGTCCGTGGCGTTGGACTTGAGGTCCATGTAGTGGATAGCGCCACTCATCTCGGAGTCTGTTCCGATGGTATACAGGACGTTGTCCACAAAGGCAGCTGCAATAGGTGCCTCCGGAGCAGGCGGCAATTCTGTCCAAGCCAATGTGTCGAAGTTGTAGAGCCAGGTCTCCGTGCTGGCCTTCTGATTCGCGGCAGTACGCCCACCATGGAGGACCAGGATATCTTGCGCATGATCGAAGAAAATATGATGATCAAATCTGGGTGTGAGCGTCTTGCCGATTTGGCTCGCTCCCTGGATATTGGTCCACTTCAAGCTCTCTGAGTCCCACAGCCACAGGCAGGTCTCCTCAATGGGCTTTCCGTTGGCATCAGCACCGCCGTGAATGATGGAAAATTGACCACGAGCACACGCCGCGTGTTTCGTACGTGGGGCAGGGATGTAGGTCTTGCCAGTCTGTACATCTTGCATGGCGAAGGCGGGGTAGCAGGCATACGCCGCCACAGGCTCGCCATTGGTCACGGCCGGAAGAGACAAGACGTGAAAATCGGTAGTGCACAACTGGCCATCGGCCGTCTCTCCGCCAAATATACAGGCCTTGTGATTGATGACGGTGACTGAGTGATGAGAGCGTGCCAGAGAGAGGCTGTGATGCATGTTAGGAGTGGTTCCAGCAATGAACAGGTTGAACTTACGAGGCATCATCGGTCGGAGTCGTGGCGATCTGAGAAAGAGAAACCTTCAGAGGCTGCGTCGGACGCGCGACGGCAACAGCAGCTCCTGCCTCGAGGCTGGTTGAGACAACCTGCTCGGCGACGACCGCCCCAGCTACTGCCTCTGCCATGGCTCTTATATGTCGTGGTGGATTGGGTGGGTGAGTGTTTGTAATGTTGTTTGCAGGTGGTGAGAGTGGCTGGATTGAGAGTGAGGATTGCCAATTCGGCAAGAATAGATAGATGTTCAATGAGCAGATAAAGTCGGACGAGTTTTGGCAGTGGTTGAGGCTGGGATGATCTGCGTTTGATTGTCAGGAACAATGGGCGAGAACGTTGAATGACGTAGCTCCGTCTGCGTAATTATAGTATGACGTCACGTGTCTGGGCCCAACACTCCTCCCTTGCGAGGAAAGAGCCATCTCTTTGCTTAATTGTCTTTGAAAATCTCAGAGAAAAAGGTGGACTTCATCACAGAAGCGTCCAATTCGACCATCGTTTAGCCAACGGACGAACGCCGACAAGGATGCAGGCCGTTGTCGCGGGCTGAAGCGTGGTGTGTTGGCTGGCTAGTCAGTTGCCCACCGATATGGCCAGGCTTTTGGACGCTGCTCTGATCCCGCAATATGTAAACAAACGAAATCTCGGGTATTCAAGAGCTCTCAAAGTTTCTCAGCGTCCTCCTCTTTGCAACGCTCATACATTCAGTGCCATCTTAGCAACGTCAACCTCTAGTTGGCCCCGTTCGCATCTCAATGAAGCAAGCTTCCAGACACCATTGCAATAGTCATCAACAACGCGAATTCATAGGCACCTGCCACTTTCGGAAATTTCGGTTGTAAAAAGAAGCAGCGTCAGTTCAAATCATTGGGCAAATTTGGCGGACTGTCACGGTCGACCGGAGCCCGCCAAGCGGCTAAAGTGGATCCACAGGTTCCGGGCAAGCCCCGGCGCCGATTGAGGTCCGGGGCTAGCTTGCGGACAAGGAAGACGATAGCACACCAGATCCAGCGGCCTTATCTGCAGGCCGGGCTGAGACCCAAAGCTTACCAGAATTGTCGGCTGCTACATACATACTTAATTGCGATACTCCGTTGACAGGGGTACAAGCAGAAGGCTGCGTGCGACCCCTGCGCGCTAAAAGACGGACCCCAATTGGCCCATCGCGGTCAACAGCTGGGTCTCATGCACCAACAAACCAGCAGATTGCTGCAACTCCACGGGGCTGAGACTGGGCTTTCCAGGGTGAAGAGCAGCTGTGCCGCAATTTTGTGGCCATCGTACAGTCCCATCTCTGCAGCTCTGCCGCATTCTTCGGCTCCCTCGAACATATCTTGACTTGAGGCCCGCCTGTTGCTAAGGTCTTTGCGCACCAGATAAAGCCCCTCTTACATTGCTGGAAAAAGCAATATCCTGCGATGCGGCAGACCATCCACGAGTCCAAGGCCAGCATGACCGTCTCTACGGCCGGGTCACCGGAAGAAGTGGGCTTCTGGGAGAAGTGGATGATCCCGCTCTGTCTGATCATCACCACCGCTTTGAGTTCTGTCTTGATTGTTGCCCATTCTCTGAGGTGGACGGTCAACGGATCTTGGTACGAATCCTCCTTCGCGACAATCACATCTAAGCGCGCAGCCATCCAGTCCGGCATTCAGCTCCTTGCGGCGCTTCTTGCTCTCATTCACACCTCAACCGTCGCTGTCCTCATTCAGCATGGCTCCAGACTGGCCTTCTTCAACTCGGGTGGTTCAACGACACAAAACCTGAAAGGATGGATGAACTTGGGAGTTCCACGCTTACGATGGGATCTCCGGCTTCGGTTTCTCCTGCCAATCATCGCATTTTCCGGCCTCGGTCTGATATCCTCAGCTTTGTGGGTTGGCGCAATGACGCCTGTTAGCAGCACCATTGTGGAGCAGGAGATCCTGCGAGTCCCTTCGTTCAAAAATACCACCCTGATCAAAGAATACCCTTCCGAAATTTCACACGCAGGCCCATCGACAACAACAAAGCAAGGACTTTTCACTTACTCGGTTGGAGCAAAATTGCTGGGTGGTCTTATTGCTTCTGGGTCATCAGCTACAACCTCCGATGGATCGGTCCGTAGACACGCGAAAATCGACAACACCCAGTACATTTACGAAGGTCGCTCCTACGGTGTTGGATCATCAGTAGGCATTCAAGATACTGTCATAACCAACAGGACCTCAGCGGTAGATTACTCATTTCACAAGGATGGGTACTTGCCGCAAGTCCAGTGCTCCTACAACCGAAGCATGGATTTCGTCATCGGCTCAGAATTTCCTTCCAGGATATTCGGGGTTTCAGGATGGCTTCCCGACAGCGTCGGCAGTCAACAGTACTCCGAGTACGTCGGACACAACACAGATCCCATCGTCGCGGTCGGCGTGGCACATAGCTCTGAGTCGATTCGTCGTTACGTTTCCATTGCAGCAGGCAAAAGCTACCTTGCCTTGAACGCTACCCAGTGCACCATCGACTTCACACCTACTCGGTTCAACGTTTCTGTCGGCATTCCTGGCCGAAACATTACAGTCATTCCAGAAGGTCAGATCGACGACTTCGATTCGCAGCGCAACCTTACGCGGACTGTTGTGCGTCAATTCGAGCTCATCTCAAATGACTTGACGAACTTCTATGAGTCTATCCTAGGCAACGCATTTCTATCGAGTATCACCGCATGGAACATATCTTCCAACGAGAACGGCACAATCCCAGAAGCCGAAGCAACACTACGTGGGCTGGAAAATGCCGTTACTGCGATGACAGAGTCGATGTTGGCTGCATATGGAGCAGCACAGCTGATGGTTGGAAGCTTCTTCGAAGAAAGGGAAGCAAACGTAACAATTGGAGTGTTTGTTGTCGGAGAATTTGTCTACGTGGTTGCGATAGCCGTCCTCAATGCACTTGTGCTGTCGGCCTTTGTGGTGGAGACTATCCGTACCAGGGGATGGAGGGGCCTGCCGCTTTTTGACTTTTCAGATCCAGAATGGCTGATCTTAGCCTCATTCCGAGGTGGTGAGTTGTCTCACGCATGGAACCGAGATGCCGAAGGAACCTCGGTGGCTCAGAGCACCATCAAGGGACCTATTTCATCCTACGCACCCATAGATCAACGGGACGATAAGGATCAAAATCATGTTGAGGTGATTTCTGCAGAAGATGGACACAAATTTGCTTTGATGCTGCAGAGTCGCTGATTCGTACACGCTATGTATTTGGTTCGTCAGTTGATCTCATTCCAACTAGCTTCTTCAGCAACAGTAATCAGCGATTACAAATGTCTAATGTTGAACCCGACCGAAAATTCTTTGATATCATATCCATTAAGCTTGACAGTTCTTACGTCGACCAAAGCCGAAATCCGGTATCGTTGGGTTCCGAGCCCTGCTGTGATAGAGTCATGAAACAACTCAGGCTGGAAACCCTCCAAGATCAAAGCATGCCACTGATCTTCCTCCTCTTCACGATCAATATGACGAAGGAATGCTTGAATCCCAATATCGGTTGTGTCTGATCTTGAGGGGGATGCATCCAGTAGTAAGATTCTAGGCCTCCCACTGCTTTGGATATGTCTCCGGTCGCAGAGCATCCACAGCTCAAGCTGAGCCGGCTGAAGATTTACAACCAACTTCAAAGCCTGAACTTGTGTAGGGAATCGAGGTGCAAAGAAAGACCGACTACAAATATCCCACGATGTCCTTGGTAAAATGCGACTGATGGTGATCCGCTTATCTATAGGTACGTGCACGCATTTGTGTCTCCCCCAAAGCGTGCTGTCGGGCCTGCGGTACGAAAGTTGGTCCTCAACTATGATGAATGAGGGCTGGTACTCTATCAGATGGTCGAGCTTATATGACAATAAAGCCATGGGCAAGTTGCAATCTCGCCGGAATAGGTCTGGCTGGACCTTCTCGAGAAAGATGCCGCATCGATGAGTTGAAGTGCCAATATCCAGGCGGAGAACGTATCGAACAGTTCCCCCATTATCCTCTTCAGGTAGTACTATGGGCTTAGGCACAATGGCGAGGCCTAAAATACCATGGGGACAAGGTCTCTGAATATCTCTGTCTGACGGGATCACGACCATGCAAAGATTCCTTCCCATAAAACGAGGGCCTCTGCTGGTCATTTCCATCCCAATATCATGATTACGAAAGCGAGTAATTGCTTGCGTTTTTTCATGGCCGGCGAAGTCCGCTGGAGATGATGCGAAGGCCACTGAAGTTCGGGAGTTGAGGGGTCTGCGAGAATCCCACGCGAGTAATGAGGTATCGTAGTCCTTTTTGCAAATTTCCTCCTGTAGTCGGCGAAATGCTTTCTGGCCTTCTCCATAGAGCATTGGCATATTTATGTCGAAGATGCCCAATAGCGAATATGCCACATCCTCCTTTCGTCTCGTGCTCCTTGCAGCCGCCCAAGCCATCCGCGTCGCCACGGGGATGTCCCACAGATGTGTCTTACCAAGCAGCACGTCGCAGAGAATTCCGGTGATGTCGGAGATGATCTCGACCAGGGATTCTTTCGTACCCAACAGATTCCAATCCTGGTCATAAAAGCGCACTTCAGCGGGAGCGAGCAATTCCTGAAGTGTCCAGCCTCTGGTAAACCATCTGCAGTTGCGAAGGTGCTTCTCCAAAGATCGTGTGCGGGGCATGTCTGCCAAGTATGCGTAGCAGGCCTGCGCGTTATGGTAATATCTGAACATGGAGTTGATCGACTCCGAAAGGTCTGCGCTGCTCGTTTTGTCTATGCAGCAGGTGTCCACCCAAGCATAGTCAACTCCACGAGCTCGAGCTAGGCGACATATTTCCTCGATTTTCTCGAAGCCCTTCATGTTTTGGGCGATGTCGATGTCTTGAAAGTCTCGAAAGCTGACTTCCTCTTCGTCCCAAGTATGAGAAAGGATGACATAATGGGGGATTTCTTCGTCAAAGACCTCTTCTATTTTCAGTGTTCTCACATCGATGAGCTTCATCGCCGACGTCGACCATTGATAAGAAGTTGCGGAATCAGATAAGTACGCGTCAACAATATCCTGGAGGTTGTAAGAGGCTGGAATTAAATTTGGGCTCCAAAATTGGAGATAGAAATAGCCTAACCTCTTAGTCTGACTGTTCTTGCTGCATGTGTGAGCTGGCGTGCATGAAGCGCCACATGACCACCCCATGAAAAGCCGAAGATAAGCCGAAATCATTTCCAAAACCAGTTCTGTTATTTCATTCGTTTACTGCAAGTCACCGTCTCTCGGAGTTTTCTTTTGCCTTCGAGAGGCTCACTTCGACAGCACAGTAAAGTTCTTTATCAGATTTCACTCTGTGCAGGTAGTACTCATACGTATTGCCTCTTCACGCGTCACCGCAAATTGTCCATGTTGATTGTAGACGTAGCAAGCTCGAGAAAGCCGTTTCTATTTGGTTGATACTAATTGTGTATCATGGTATTCATCGTAACTGGTAGTTTCTTGAAGCGTCCGGAGTTTGAATTATGGCACCCTCAATTTAAGCTGCACCCCGGCCGTAAGTCACTGGCCATGGGTCGTCCCAATACAGGTAGGTAGCTGCCAAATACCACCATTAAAAAAGAAGACCAAAACAAATTCAAATTGTTGTTCGTCGGAATGGAGACGTTATGCCTCAATGTTGACGATATTGTTTAGTCTAACTGAACGGAATGAGTTACTCCGGTCATGATATTTTAGCTTCTGTACAATAGATTTATTAATCTAAGCTATTACTCATGAATGTCCCATCTCGTAGATGATGACCTTGGGTTAATAAGAAGTGGAGGAACCAGAGGGAGTGGCCACTTATGGCGGGGAACGAAGCTTGAAAAATGAGGTACTCCTATCTTGCTTCCTAATGTGCCTAAGGCTTGCGTTCTACGATCGCCATGACTCAATTAAAACGCTTCTATTGCGATTTGCACACCTGCTGTTCTTAACCGATCTGCCAAAGGCTGCCCCAACGTCGCTGGCGTCAGGATCCCGCCTCCCAACTTGTGTGCAACACAATCCCTCCTACGGTCGAGTAAAATCATGGCTGCCTCAACTGCCATCATGCCCGAAAACACGTACGAGTCACCATTGTATCTCAGTCTCGCCTGCACCCCTTTTTGGGGAGAAGGATGCCCTTGGACATCATGCGCATCCTCTTTCAGCTCTGCGATAGCCACGCCGCGATACTCAATGAAATTCTTCTGTCTTTCCTGCTCGCTCGGTCCAGAGCCTGGTGGTACTAGCAGCTTTATCAACCATTTCAGGGGCGTAAGGACGGCCGGGAGGATGATCATAACCCAAACAAGAACCCAGAAAGCCCAACCATGCACTGCAGACGGGTATCGCTGAACGCTTCTGAAGTCGAAGTTCGGACCGTATGAGCCGAGATTGAGGCCGCTTTGTTCTGCTTGCTGCAGCAAACCCCATGTTCGTTGAACGATTGCTCGGTCATGCGCCGCCGTCATACCAAATCCGAGTGTACCAAGTTCAAGTCGCTCGATTGTGTCTTTGCTGACGTTTCTGCTCCCATCAGCTTGGAATCTCGCTGGATGAATAGGCGATAATGCCCAAGGCTTTCCGGCTTCAAGAATGTTTCTAAGGCCGTATGATGAGACAGAAGTTACCAAGCCATTCAGTGTGCCACCGCTTGCTTGTACTCTCGAGTCATGAACTGATATAAGAGCAGCCGATGTTGGGCAGCTGAATGTCTCCTTGGTTTTTGCAACCATGAGCAGCGCTGCATACCAATCAAACAAGTTAAGCCTGACCCCTAGGCTTGACTGTTTGACTGGATTATCACTAAAAGCTTGTTTGATTTGATAGATTTGATTTGATTTGACTAATATTACCTATTTAGGAAGTTAGTGAGGTTTTTATGATGTTTTGATATGCTAGAAATATATCTATCTAGTGTTTTGATATTATTCTGCTTTCTGTTAACCTTTCTGCTTAAAGTAATATTTATTAATAGCAATACTACTACTTTAAATTTAGTTTTAGAGGTATTATATTTTTTTAAGCAGTAATAGCTTTATTAATAGCTTCTATAATATTAATATTAGTTTAGTAAAACTAAATGTTTTTTTGCAGTTAGTTGCTATTACTAAAATAATAAAAATATTAAAAGCAAACTTATTAAGTATTAGAAAGGTTTATTAATATGAAATTTACTACTAAATAAAATTATTAATAAACTAAGCAACTATAAAATTAAAATACTTCTTTAACTTATTAATTTTATTAATAATAATATTATAAAAGCTGCTATTTAACTATTAACTATAATTAAAGTCTTTAAGCTTTAGAAGTATTATAATTAATATAAATAATGCTTATAGAAGCTTTAGATAGGCTAGTTTATTAATATAAACAGCTATTTTAGTATATTATTGCTTTTAATACTCTTAAAGACTTTTTTTAGCAATATAAAGCTATTTATAAGTCTTTTAGGTATTTTAATGCTTTTTAAGCTATTATAAACTTCTATTAGAGTGTAATATTATAGCAGCAGTATAGAGAGGAGACTTTTTAAGCTTTTTATAGTAGTTATTAAGTATTTATTAGCTATTAATAATTAATAAGTATATAAATATATAAGAGTTAAAGTTAATAGCTTAAAAGAGGTATAGTGATATAGCAATATATTTAAACTGCAAATAAGCAGAAATACTATTAATTAATAAGGTTTATAAGATTAATACTTAGCTAAATTAATATAATACCTTTATTAATTAAGATTACTATAATAAAAGACTTTAAGATACTTATATAGCTGTAAGGTTAATTTCTTCTGTAGTAAAAATATTATAAAGCTTATATTAATCTTTAAGTTAATTTAAGAGATATTTAAAGCCTGCTAAGATCTCTTAGAGTTAATTATACTTATCACTTTTACTTTAGCCTTTATATTGCTTAGTTTATAAATAGAAAGGCTTAAGTATTTTATTTAATTTAGTGAGAACTTATTAATCTTTATTAATTAGGATATCCTTATTAGAGATATAATTATCCTCATTTTTAAAGCTTATAGAGTGATATATATAACTAGTAATCTAGCTGCATTTAAGTAAGGTATAATAGATTATATTATATATTAAGTTCTATTAAGTAGTATTACTTAATATTAGATTTAGCTTTTATAATAACTTTTCCTATAAAGTAAAGGCTTGCTTATTATTATCAGCCTTATTGCTGATAAATAAAAAGGCTTCTAAATGTTATAATAATAATCTAATATACTTAATAATATTCTAAAGCTTGCTGATAGGTCTTCTAGTCTTCTAATAAGCTAAATCCTTTTATATTCTGCTAATATTAATAAAACAATTAGACTTTTGCTTAAATACCTCTTTATTAACTTTATAAATAATAGCATAACTAATAAAGTTAAAGATATAGCTATAGTATTAAATTTGATAATACTAGATGTCTATTTCTATATATAAATATAAAATAGATAGATATAGAGCTTTAATATAAGTGCTATTAGCATGTGAGCATTACTTAGAGAAGCTGCTAGGGAACGCCTAGCGAATCTTTAGGTAATTAAAATGCTAGCTTACTAGTGAAATCTCTGCTTTCTAAAGAACTTAGAGGAAGTAAGCTATAGTTAATATATTAGATTAACCTCTATCTATTATTTAGATCTTTTTTAGTTAAAGCTTTTAGCTTAATATTCTTATAATTTTATAGCTTCTACTTTATTTTAAGTAACTAATATAAATTAAAATGTCTTATAATAGAGGTAATAACTTGCTGAGCAGTTAGCAAATAAAGTTTAGTATAGATAAACTGCAGAAGTTTATATTTAATATAAGGCTACCTCTTCTAAGGTTTTACTGAAGTATTTATAACTTTATGCTAAAACTAAGTTAGCTAAAAGTAATATTAATTAAATAAAAAGAAATAATTAATAACTTTATTAATAAAGCGATTAGGTATATAGGCTTATAAAGCTAGCTTTATAACTATTCTAGCTTAAATAATTAAAAATATATTTTAGCAATAGAATAGCTATTATATAAGTGCAGTATAAACACTTCTTAAAGAGAATAATATATAAGCAGCAGAGAAGAGATAGATATACTTTAATTGCTATTATAGTAGCAATAAGAAGCTTACGCTTAAATAATAAAGCAACAGCAAGAAGCTTATTAAGAGTTAATAGAGCGTTTTCTCTAAAGGCTTGCTGAGCGCTCTATAAGCTAAATAGTGCTAAAGGTTTGAGAGAAGCTTTTAGTATATAATTACAAAATCTTAAGAGAGGATATTATAGTTAAGCAAATTAATAATTAGATTTAAGCTATAGAAGATAGTAATTAGATATATACTAAAAGTATGCTAGAGAAATAGATCTAATAGTCTTTTATAAGACTTTTATATACTTTATAGATATAATAATATTACTATAAGAAAAACTTAAAAAAAGAGGTTTTATAAGCTGATTTTACTATATTTATTTGCTAGTAGTATATTAACTTAAAGATATAAAAGTTTTAATATTAAGAGAAGCTTAATATAATTAAGCAGAAAGAAGGCTAGTTGCTACTTTAGTTTTTTATTAAGTAGTTAGTAATATATTACAGCTTAAGTATAGAGGACTAAGAGAATAGTAAAGTAGAGGCTTATATATACTTCTTTAGACTTTTATCTGCTATATATAGAGAACTATAGTAGTAAAAGGCAGAAGTAAAAAGACTTAAAGATATAGCTATTAAGGCTGAAAAACTTTAAAACTTATATTAGTAACACTTTAGCAAAAAGCTGTAGAAAGATAGATAGAAAAGACCTTTTAGAAATAACTACTTAAGCTAACTTAAACTAAAGTATTAGTTAGAAGCAAAAAACTCTATTAAGAATAACTATATAGCTATAAAGAGTATAGGTACTTTCTAACCTTCTAATAGAAAACCTTAGCAAAAGGATAGTTAAAAGCAATCTATCTAGCTGCAGTTAACTAATATATTCTAAAAAGACTAACTTATCACTTGCTATAACTATAAAAATAAAAGGTATAAAGCTGCTAACTGCTTTAAGCTAAAAAAACTAAAAGATATAAATATTATTCTAATAGCAAATTAGCAGTTTGCTAGAAAAGCTAGTGTAAATATAATTTAGGTTATAAAAGAAGAAGAATATAATAATAGGCTTGATTTATTAGAAAACGAATAGGCTAAAGGTTAGATCTAAGCATTTCTATGCTGCTTATAAAACTAGAGAAGATATTTATTAATGCTATAGCAAAAGGTAGAGCAATTATTTTCTAAAAGCATACTGAGAAAGAAGTTACTATAGATATAAACAGCTGTTTATAAATTAATCTTATTAGCTTCAGCCTTATTAAGTTCTTAAGCTTAAAGCTTTCTAATATTATAGCTCCTCTATTAGAGGGATTTAATAGCTATATAGCTAACTTAAGATAAATATTTAAACTTATATTCTTCTTTATAGACTTTAAAAGCTGCTTTTATAAGATCTATAGGCTTTTTGCTAAAGTCTTTTAACTGCAAAGCATAAGAGATCTACTGCTTTTATAAGGCTTTATAAGACTTAAAAGGATTATTATTAATATATAAATAAATAAGTAGGAATATAATAAGATTGCACTTATAAAACCTTTAGCGTTTATAAGAGAGATTATTAAAAACAGCTATAAAGTATATATTTTGTATATTTTAGATAGTATTAGCTTAGAAGAAATTAAAGTTAAAAGACTTTAGGAAAAGAAAGATAAAAGAGATAAAAAGGCTAAGCTACCTTTAGAGCTTAAATTTAAAAAGAAAGCATTTAACAAATAAGTAGCAAAAAAAATAAACCTCCTTAATAGGGCAGACTACTTAATTAATTTAAAAGAAAGCAAGAAATTGCTATATAGACTAATCTACTCTTTTAATAAGCAGCAACTAAAAGAACTTTACTAGTATATTGCTGAGAATAGAGCAAATAAAAAGATTTAACTCTCTATAAGTGAAATAGAAGTGTTAATTCTTTTTATTTTAAAGAAAGATAAATCTTTAAGGCTTTATATAGATTATTATAGTTTTAATAAGGTTATAATTAAAAATAAATATCTATTGCTACTTATTAGCAAGCTTTTAAATAAGCTTTGCAGAGCAAAATAGATTTTAAAAATTGATTTGCAAAACGCTTACTATTAGATTTAGATTAAGCTGGAAGACTAATAGAAAACTGCTTTTTATATATAATATAAGCACTTTAAATATATAGTTATACTGTTTAAACTAACTAATATGCTAGCAATATTTTAAGTGTATATATATTAAGCACTTACTAAGCTTTTAAATATATACTATATAGCATATATAGATAATATTATAATATATTTAAAGATAAAAGAGAACTATATAGCAGATATTTTTTAAGTATTTTGCTATCTAAAGAAGTTCTAACTATATATAAAGCTTAATAAGTATAAGTTCTATTAATAAAAAGTTAAGTTCTTAAGATATATTATATTACTAAATAACATCTCTATAAACCTAAAATAAGTATAAGCTGTTGCTAAGTAGAAGCTGCTGAAATCTTATTAAGAGATCTAAATATTCTTTAGATTCTATAACTTTTACTGCAAATTTATTGCAAAATATTTAAGTATTATAGCTTTAATAATATCTCTGCTTAAAGGCAGCAAAAATAGCAGAAAACTGGTAGAGTTTAAGTAGCTAGAAGAAGCTTAAAAGGCCTTTAATAAGCTAAAAGTTGTCTTCTGCTCTGCAACTATTCTCTAGCATTAAGACCTAATATGCAAGATAAGAGTTAAAATAGATGCCTCTATAAAAGCTATTTCTAGTATCTTCTCTTAGAAGATTAATAGCTAATAATAACTAGTTGCTTACTATTTATAGAAGCTTTTAGATATAGAATAATAATAGGCAATAAGCTAATAAGAACTTTTTGCTATTATTAAGAGTTTTAATTAGTAGGCATACTACTTATAAGAGATATTAGCTAGATTTGCAGTCTTAATAGATTATTAAGCTTTTAAAAAAGTAATTAATGCTTTAGTATAAGACTTTTAGAGAAGGCTTATCTATTAAGTATATAAGTTATTAGTATTTAACTTTAATTTAGAGCACTATTTAGAGGCTACTAACTCTGCTAATAGGCTGTTTAAGAGGTTAGATTATATAGAAGAAGGGATAAAATATAATAACATACTATTAACCTTTATAAAGAAGTTAAATCTTATTAGCAAACTTTTAGAAGATTTGCAGATAAAGATTGCTAGCTTTAAAGCAGAATTGCAGATTAAAAAAGCTTATATTAATGCTATTAGAACTTATTAATAACACTTTAGCTTTAAGAGCAGAGATATTTCAGTTTTATACTAGCTATATATAAGTAGATATATTAGCAACTTAGTAAAAACTTAAGCTGTTATAACTTATAGCTAGAAGGTATAAGAAATATAGAGAAATGCTTAGTGAAGAGATATAACTTAAGAAGACTTATAGTAAGCTAGAGTTATTATTTTAGAGCAGTATATTCTATATTTAATTATAAAAAAGCTTATAAATAATAAAACAGTATATATTTAGTATTTCTCTATAGTAATAGAGGCTTTTATTAGAAAACTATAAGCTAAAGATAAGTATTACTAAAGTAAGCTAGAGAAAGCTTGCAGACCAGCTAGTAATATAGAAGGATTTTATATTAATTTAAATAGTATTTTGTTTTATAAAGAGAGACTTAAGATTCTAGCTAAGTAATTATTTAAACTTAAGATATTTTGCTAATATTATAATAACTGTAAGGTAAGCTATATAAAGTTTGATAAGATAATTAAACTAATTAAAAGAAAGTTTTATTAGCTTAATCTAGCTATAGATATTAAGAACTATATCTTTAGTTATAAAGCATGCTAAAAAGTATAAGTTCTAAGGCATAAGCTATATAGCAAGCTGTAGTTACTACTACTGCTGTTATATCTATTTCAAGAGATTAATATAAACTTTATTATAAGTCTTCTAGTAAGTACTTAAGATAATAGTACTAAATATAATGCAATTTTAGTTATTATATGCTATATAACTAAATTTAAGTTATTTATATTTATAACTAAGCAGCTAAATACTGCCCAGCTTTTATAGATCTTTTATAAGAAGATTAAGTGCAACTTTAGTATACTAGAAGGTATTATTAGCAATAAAGATAAACTGCTTATAAGCTAGTTTTAAAAAGAGTTCACTTAAGAGAAAGGAATTAAATATTATCTCTCTATAGCATATTATTTATAAATAGATAGTTAGATAGAATAAATATATTAGACTTTTAAGAAGTATCTCTAAGTATATACTAAAGATACTTTAGAATAATAAGCATTTTAACTGCTAAAAGCTAAGTTTATATATAATAACTTATAGTATAGAACTATTAGTTATTTGCTAATAGAAGTCTTATATAATTATTACTTCTAAAGCGTTAAGTATATATAGACAGAAGGCTGTATATCTATATAAAGCGTTAAAGAATAAATTAATTATATTGCTTTATTATAGCAAAAAGCTATAGAGTACTAGCAGAAAGCTATAGAGTTATAAGCTAAATATTATAATTTTAAATATAAAGAGATATTATTCAAACTTAAGTAAGTAGTAAAACTATTAATAAAGTTCTTTAAGTTTAAAAATAGAAAACTAATGCTATATTATATTAAAGTTATTATAACTAAGTATATAGAGAGCTAGGCATATTAAGTATACCTCTTAGAGAAATATTATAAGCTTTATAATATATTTTCTATTTTATTGCTTAAACTATAGATATTAAAGCAAGCAGCTGCAAAAGCAGAAGCAAGCTTACTTAAGTTAGAAGAAGAACTTAATAAATAAGAAGTAGAAGAAATTATAGATTGCTAGAAATAAAGCGATAATATAAGATAGCTTATAAAGTAGGCTGAATAGCTTATTAAGTATAATACTTAAGAGCTGAGAAGCTATTTAGATAACGCTTAAGTAGCTATATATAAGTTTGAGAAGTAAACTTAAAAAGCTTATAAGAAATAGAATGAGGGAAAATAGTAATTATTTGCTAAATATTTAGCAAAATATTACTAAGAGATTTCTAGTTTTATAAATAAGTTTAATTAAGATTAAAGTGATGCTAATAAAAACTTTATTTAACTTAAGTAGAGCATAAGAAAGAAGAATTAATTTAGCTTTAAAGCTAGCTAATATCTAAAAGTAAAAGTTTATAAAGAAATAATAAGAACTTTAGTAAGAGCTTAGCAATAAGCTGCTAAAAATAACTATAGCAACTTAAAAATATAAATATTTACTTAATAAGAAGAACTATAAAGTTCTCTCTTTTATTCTTACTATTTTAGTTTATAAGGAAATTATTCTCTTTACTATCTAACTTATCACTTTTCTCTCTCTAAATGTTAGCACTAAAGCTAGTCTTTTTATTATTATTATTACTAAGAGGAAGGTTAGTAAAAGCATTACTTTAGCTACTATAACTACTATAACTGCTATAACTACTGCAACTACTTTAGCTAGCTTTTGCTATAAGTTTAGCAGAAGATTTAGCCTTTTTAGCAAGCTTAAGGTTAATAGAAGCAATAATATTATATTTTTTGCTAGCTTTAGCTTTAGCAGTAAGCTGCTGATTAGACTAAGCAGTAGTTTAACCTTTAGGAGTTTTTATATTATTCTAAAGAATAAAGTAACTACTAATAATAGCAATTTAGCAGTTAGAGACTTTATTACCTGCATAATAAGAGAAGAGCTTAAGAATAAGATTAGAGAATACTAGAAACTTCTTAAGATCTTTTTCTGTTAGGTTGCTAAGAAGTTTTTAAAAGTAAAAATTATTACAGACTAATTAAAGCTAGTTATAAAAATGCTTAATAGGAATATTATTATAAATATAAGCTAGCTGAGCAGTATTAAGGCAAATAGTAATATTAGAACTTTTAGAAATCAAGCTAGCCTATTAGGAAATTAAGAGATATATATATAGAGAGCTTTTAGTAAAGACTTATATAGTATATAATACTAATTATAAGAAGTTTATAAATTGAGGTAAGCTTTTAAAGCTGTAATTGCTTTATATTAGTAATACTAATACTTTAAGTAAAGTCTTTAATTAGAACTGCTATTTACTTTTAGGTTTTATTAAACTTATTTAAAATATATTAAGCTTGCTAGCATTTATAAGAATTAAAGCTGCTTATAATCTTATATAACTAAATATTATTAATAATATTTTAAGTAGCTTAAATAGCATTATAGAGCTTTTTAAGCATCTGAGAGACCTAGTTAATCTTTAGTGAGGTGTTAGAGAAGATATAATAAGAACTTATAGCAGCATATTTAATTTTATGCTGCTTATAAATAATATAAATTATATAATAGTTGCTATAAATATAAATAATATTAATAATATTAAAGCTAATAGAAGAGAGGCAGCTGAAATATAAGTAACTAGTGTTAATAGAACTAATATTCTCACTAAAGTTATAGTTAGAATTAAATTAAAACTTAGAGAGAACTTTTACTATATAAATAATATATAATATTTTAAATAAATACTTAAGAAATAAAAAATATAAAAAGATATAAAAATTAAGGAAATTATAGGTTTAAAAGGTTTAAAAATAATAATATAAAATATAAAAGATGAAAATGAAATAAAAATTAATAGCAAAAAATCTTATAGAGAAAATAATAGAATTAATAGTAAAGATATATAAAGCTTTTAGCAAAAGATCTAGTGAGAAATAAAAATAATAAAAAGAAAAAAAGAAAAAATAAAGCTGAAGAGCTATAAAATTATTAAAATAAAAAGTATACTGAAAAAAGAAAATTTTAAAGCTATAAGAAGTAAATAAAAATTCTAGTTATTAACTGCTTTAGATATATATTAGCAAATTAGTAAAAGATTGCTACTAAAAGAGAGAAGTATAATAATAAAAATAATAATAAGCTAATTAATATAAAAGATTATTTAAATTTAATAATAAAATAAAAAATCTATTTTTAATTAATAACTTTATAAAATAATATAATAATATAAATTAATTAATTAATATAAAAAATTAATAGATATATAGATATAAGAGCGCTAAGCTGCTAGCAAAGCAATTTAAGTGCAAAAGGTGTAATTAAGCTGCTGCTTCTAATTGAGTAGGGGAGACTATAGAGGGGCCCTACCTGAAAAGACAATTATATACTTATGCGCTTTAGGGACTAAGGCCCTAGAGAGGGGGGCAATTATAAGCATCACCTAGAGGAGCTGCTAGGGAACGTCTAGTAAATCCTTAGGTAATCAGAATGCTAGCTTACTAGTGAAATCTCTGCTTTCTAAGGAACTTAGAGGAAGCAAGCTGTAGTCAATATACTGGATTGACCTCTATCTATCGTCTAGACCTTTTCTAGTTAAGGCCTTTAGCTTAATACTTTTATATAGCATTAGTATTATTAGAAATTATAATATTAATCTTATTAAGTAGGTGTTAATCTCTTATAACTATATATATTATAGTCGCAATATTCTTGCTAAAGTAGGCATCAAACTAGCAATAGAAACCTAAGAGGTATTGCATTTATTTGTTTAACTTATTAATAAAGTAGCTAAAAATAGTAATAATAGTATATTAATTAGAGAAGGTCTATAGGTTAAATAATATATAAACCTTTATAAAAGCCTTTTATATCTCTTCTTTAATTTATTACTTCTTAAAGATATAAAGTTATTAAAATTAATCCTTCAAACTGGTTTTTAATTAATATATCTAAATGTTAATATTATAATTAAAGATAGTAAGTATATACTATATATATTAATTGCTAAATATTATAAAAAAGTTGCTAGTATTAATAAAGAAGCTTATAGCTAACTCTTCAACTTATATAATCTTCTTTTTAGATATAGCAATAGAAATAGATTAGTAGCACTTAAATAGAAGCCTAAAGTTATCAGCCTTATTAGCAGATATATTGCTGCTTTTTAAGCAACTTTAAAAGACCTTATGCTTAATCTTAAGATATTAAGTAGCAGCAGTTATAGTATTAGCATTATATAGCTTATTAAAAGTCTCTATCTTATTGCAGTATTAGCAAACCTAATAAGCACTATCTTTCTTGCTGTTAGTAAGGATTTTATAGATAAAGATATTTTTATTTATAATCTAAAAGGTATAGCCTTAAGAACTCTTCTTTGCAATAGTATTAATATTAACAAACTGCTAGCCTTTCTATATAGCATAAAGTAAGTCTTTAAGAGTATTATATATAGCTAAGTTGATAGTTAATATATTACTAGCAGCAGTAGATAATATATAAATCTAAGCAGTAATTCTATGAGAAATTAATATCTTATAGCTGATAAAGTGATTAATATATTAATTATAAGCTGGCAGAAGTATTATAGCAACTAGTAAGAGGTTAAAAAAGATGTTAAGAGGTATATATAGGTAGGTTTTTGAGGTATAGAGGTGTAGCAATAGTAGCAGCAGTAGTAGCAGTAGTAGCAATATTACTAGTAATATTAAAAAGAGGTTATTTTTAAAGGCTAGTGAAAAAGTTAAAAAATAGGCTTTTTTTAAGCTTTAATAAAATAGCTAAAAATATATTAATTAAGCCTACTAGCTAAAAGTGCATTTTAGCTTTATAATAATATATATTAAAAAAATATTATAAAATACTTATTAAATAAAAATTATCTTATTAATATCTATTAATACTTATATAGTTAAGTAGTATAATTTCTAATTTTATTTAATAAAATATAAAGTTATAAATTTAAATTTTACTATAAATCTTTATATTACTAATAATAAATTTCTTTAGGTATTATTAGTAATATATATTTTTATTTTTTGAAAAATCTTTCAAAAATTCTAATTAGTCTAGAGGCTGGATTTACTTTATTCTAGGGAACGTCAGCTTGATCAAGTCTATCAAGCTTTTGGCGCTATAGGCTTAACTGTTTGAATAGAAAAAAGCCTCTAATTTGATTGGTTGATTGATTGATTGTTTGATTAGGCTTGGTTGGGGTGCTGCGCTGACCATGAGGCATGTGAGAAGGTCGGCAGGCAGGCTGCCAACTCCACACGAAGGAATCATCTTTGATCCAACCATCAGTATTTGGAAATGTTATCATGCATGACGGGGGAGAGTTTATGTTATGACGCTAGGGAAAGATCTTACCATGGCCCCTGTTGACTTGGCAGTGTCTTCATAGGCTTTGATCATCTCCAATACGGAAGGGGTCTCGCCATTACTGACATAATGTTAGAAAAGATTCGTCTGAGGCCATGAAATAGTTCGAACTCACATGTCCACATAATGAGTCCCGTTCTCAGCGCAGGTTTTGAACACTAAGACACCATGCTGGGGAAAAGGGCCCACCGTCGCAACCAAGCACCGGGTCTGCCTGGCTAGAGCAGCAAGCGATTTGGCCGTGAAATCGACGGGAATGACGTCTTCAAGATTCAGACATCAGTCTGGGTTCGCTCGAAAGAAAATTTCTTGGGCAAATCGATGGTTCTCACCTGGGTTCTGAGAAGTCTTGAGTCTGAGTTCTTCGGCCAACTTGGTCAATTTCGCTGCAGAGCGACCTGCGATGGCCCACTTCAGATCAAGATCAATCTCGGCGAGGTGCATCGCAGCGAAGCGACCTGTAAATCCTGTCGCTCCGAGAAGAACAACATCATACTCGCGATCTAAATTCTTGGAAAAACGAGCCATGATGCCGGCATCGATCGAGTTCAATGCTCCACCTCTGCAAAATCGATCGGGGGTGGTCTATATAATGCGTTGGCAGTATCTAAACGCACAGCGGAGAGCTATGTATGGAAACAAACAGTTCCTCCGCAGACCGACTTGTCAATCCTTTGAATTCATTGCACTCGTAGAGAGCAAGCAATAGTAATTCATTGGTATTCAGTCGGACGAATTCATGGCCCAGGTCTGGCTCCACAACGTTTCATTGAGTCTGCTTCATTGAAGTTCTCCTCTCTATGAAGCTGGCAACGGCGGACAGACAGAGGGCCGTCTAAAGTACCTCCGCTCGTCATTCCTTATTGCTGGACTAAAGCGGTCGGACATTGGGCCAAAGTCCGCTTGTGGCGCGTTTCAGTCGCCAAAAGCACCGAAGGATTCCCGCCGGTGCAGTCAGTTCATCCGACTATCCGTGCGAATATGAACGTCTGTCAAACGAGTATTCGTAGATGAAATAGGCTATACAGAAGTCTGAAAGTGAGTAAATAGCATTGTGCACGATCGAAGCAACGGCAGTGAGCATGGTGATGGAATGATGGAATGATGCATACTTTCGAACAAAAAGCCCACAACGTATAAGTCTCGGAGACAAATCCCTTTGATAGCGCTAAGGAGTATAGCATGGTTCCGTCGCATGATGAAACCCTCGGATTCGTCTCTACTTTGCCGGCCGATGCCGGAAACTCTCCGATAAAAACCCCGACGCCGGAACCGGATGAGACGGAGACCACGGCGATGCAGCCAAGTGGCGTCACTCCGTTCGAGCTGGGAATCCGACTGCCATATCAGCACGGCTGAGCCACATTACGGAAGGCACTGGGGCCGTGGTCTCTATTATAAGCCAGATTTTCGGACATTCTCTCCGATTACCATCTGAGTCGCTCCGGAATCACCATTGCTAATCCCAGGCAAAGTCAATTCCGTTCTCAAACTCTTTGGACGAGCCACACGTATCAAGATAAGATCAGACCAAATAAATGTGCAGCGCTTAAAATTTCCCGGAGGCGAAACGATCATGTGCAGATTGCGGGGTCCCATCTCCAACCAAGTCGTATCCAAGAATTGCGTGCTTGACCCCCAAGATAGCAACATCGCGCAGCCACCATTTCTAATCACCACCGTCCTTGAGGCCGCTTCATGCCACCATTCAAGTTGCTGACTTCGATATGAATGGCGTCATTTCCGCTCCATCCACAGGGCCCGATACCTCCATCTTTCGTCACGTACTCCAAGAAGCCAATGGACTGTAGGTTCGTAGCCATAGATCGGGGCCGCGTCGGCTGAATATTGTTTTCTTTGGACGGTCGGAGAGACAACGCAATCGAATCCCTGCCAGTATGCAATTCTTCTGGTTGAGTGCCCCTCATCGGATAAGCTCCGACAGTCACGTCTTTAGGAGGGGTAATCTATATAAGAGCAATCGGACACTTTCCATCAAGTCGTGTTTTTCGCAGATAAGACTGTCTTGAGAACAAGTGCAATCATACGCATAATCAGACAAAATGGCACCTTCAGCAACATCGACGTCCACCGTGACCGACCCGGCTAACTTGCCGGTGAACAACCTCCGCTTGTACGCTGACGGCTCCGGCGACTACAAGGAACTGTCCCCCGTTGTTTACGACAAGGAGGCCGAGTCCAAGGGAGGAGATGGCCATGCGGGCGCCAAGGTCCGTTCTTCTGAGAACCACATTCCAACATCCAGCAACTGATCTGTATCAATACAGTATCCTCACTACCTCCCCACGTGGAACACTGAACAGAAATATCCCCCTCTGCAACCATTCCAGCACGTAGAACACGGAAAGAACGCAGACCCCAGTTTCCCCAACCTTCTCCCCAAGAGTGAGGCTCAGGTCACTGACCTGACGCCCACAATCGGTTCTGAAGTTAGGGGCATCCAGCTGAGCAAGCTCAGCGACGCCGGAAAGGACGAATTGGCTCGTTATGTTGCCGAGCGTAAGGTTGTTGCCTTCCGCGGCCAGGACTTTGCCGACCTTCCCATCGATAAGGCCCTCGAGTTCGGCGGTTACTTCGGTCGCCATCACATCCACCCTACCTCTGGATCTCCCGAGGGCTTCCCCGAGATCCACCTGGTTCACCGCGCGGCAGGTGACCGCTCAGCAGAGCAGTTCTTCGCCACCAGAACCAGCTCAATTGCCTGGCATTCTGATGTCTCTTACGAGGCCCAGCCTCCCGGCACCACCTTCCTGTACATCCTCGACAAGCCCGAGACTGGAGGCGACACCCTCTTCTGCGACGCTGTCGAGGCCTACAGGCGTCTGAGCCCGCTGTTCCAAGAGAGACTGCACGGCCTGCAGGCGGTGCACTCCGGTATCGAGCAGGTCGCTGCCTCTGTGAAGAAGGGCAGCATCAAGCGCCGCGAGCCTGTTGCTAACACCCACCCACTTGTCCGCACACACCCCGCTACTGGCGAGAAGGCGCTCTACATCAACCCTCAGTGTAAGTCGATTCTGAAGGCGACAAAAAGCGTGTGCTGATTCGATAACAGTCACCCGTGAAATCGTCGGCTTGAAGAAGGAAGAGTCCGACGCTCTTCTTAAGTTTTTGTACGAGCACATTGCCTGGGGTGCAGACTTCCATGCCCGTGTCAAGTGGGAAGAAGGCACCGTTGTCGTTTGGGACAACAGAGTCACTCAGCACTCAGCACTCATTGACTGGAACAATGGCTCCCGAAGGCACCTTGCCAGAATCACTCCTCAGGCCGAGAGGCCGTACGAGACTCCGTTCAAGGGTTAGGTTTTGAGACTGCGAGGGGTCGGTTGTGCAAATCAGAAGACCTGTGAGGTCGTCCAGGGACCATCTGAACCAAGAATGGTGGTGTGTCCGCAGTAAGATACTGCAAGATTTGTTATGGAGAGACTTGAATCATGATGAATGCCAATTTTACGATTTCAGATAATCTGACCCGTGACTTGTTATAATGTTGAATTCGCCCGAGGGATATGTTGGGTCCTATCTTGCCACAACAGGCTTAATGATCTCAAGTTGAGAAAGCCACAGTGAATCGGGCAACTCGAAGACCCTTTCCCATGCAGTCGGGTCGCCTGCCAGTGGCACAGGCCATGTTGCATACCTGGGGGCGTTAGTCAGCCACATTAAGCGCAAAACACCTCCTACTCACGTAGGGGGCGAAAAAATAAGGTTTCTACGCAAAAAAGGGGGTTTCCACCTAGTTGCATAAAAGTTGCATTTTTAACTTTTTGCTACCAAAATATGACTTTTTTAAGACTATACTGTAACTTAAAACTACTTTTTTTTTAATTACTGCTTTTAAGCTTTACTGCTAGAATGTTTTATTAGAGTGATGCTAACTTAATATTTGCTAAATAAGCTGTATAAGCATTATATACTTTATGTTAATAAGCCTTTTAGCTAGAGCGCTTAGAGAAGCTTTTAGCTGCTATACTGTTAATATAAGCTATTACTACTAACTATAAAATATCTTATATAGCAATAAGAAAGCATCTAAAGGTTTTTAAGGCTAATTATAACTTTTTTATGCTGCTTTAAGAAGGTAGCTAGCTGAAGGTGTTAATAGAGGCTGAAGATTTAGCTTTAGCAGTATTTATAATATAGCTTAATACTATTAGCTTTTTAGTAACCTCTCTTATTATTAAAGAGATAGCTAATACTTTTCAAGCTGGCTAAAGTATAAGCTTAATTTTAAAGCATTTTATAAAGTTTTAAAAAGCTAATTATTTAAAGTTTTAGAAAAGATTAAAGATTAAACTTATTAAGATTTACTAAAAAGATATTAAGTTTAATTTAATGCTAATTTAGTATTTCTTTAATTAATATAAAGCTATAGTTTAAAACTATAAACTTAAGCTTTTTAAAATATAGAATACTAATAAGTTTAATTGCTATATCAGCTGCTTTAGCAGCTATATATATATTATTTTACTTTAAAAATAATAAAAATAAAGTAGACTATAAAAAGTTATTAATCTAGTTAATAAAAAGTTATATATTCTTATTAATATTAATAATACTATTAGAAATATTATCTTAATATATTTTATTTTTAAAATATAGCTAATTACTATTTAAACTGATTATAATATTAAAGAAGATATTTATTTTATATAGTCTCTTACTATCTTCTCTAACTAAAAGATTATAATAAATTATATTAAACACTTTAATATATATTTATTTAAGTAGTTAGTAAAGTTCTAGCAACTTAAGTATATAATAAAGTTATAGTTTAGTGTTAATATATATAGAGGCTGCTCTAATAAGCTTAAGATATATAGAATAATGCTAAATATTTAAGCTAAGTTATATTAGACTTTTTAAGTTGAATCTAATATAGTGCTGCATTATTTACTTCTTCTTAATAGCTTCTCTAGTTATATTAATATAAACCTTATAAAATATTATATTAACTTTAATATTATTATTAGATTTTTTTCTCTTTATACTATATATCTATTTCAACTTATAGATATAAAAATCTTCTAGCTATTTAAAAAAATCTATTAGATAGTATTATAAAAGTCTATATAAAGTAGCAATCTCATTTTTACTTATAAAGACTTTATTAGTAGGCTTTAGCAAATAATAAATATTATATTTACCTACTTAAATATTATAATAAGGTTTAAAAAGTTAAGCATCTAGCTAATTAAAAATGATATAATACTCTCTTAATTAGTTAAATGCATATAGTCAGCTTAAGTTAATATATCTAGCTACCTCTTAAGTTACTTACTAAATAATAATAAGTTTAAAAAAGCTATATTATAAGCAGATGCTATTAAGTAATAGCATACTGCTAAATAGAGCTCTCCTACTTAGAAAGGTTATAAAGTAATTAAAGCTGCAATTAGCAAAAGTAATTTATACTATAAGAGAGGCTAGAAATATATTATCAACTAGAATAAGTATATAGAGATATAGCAGCATAAGAGATAAACTTAGCAAAATATTAAATTAGTCTACTTATTTATAATAAATATAACTTTTATAGAGATTAAAGAGCATTATAAGAGGTAAGTAATAGAGGCTTTATAGAAGAAGCTTAAGCAGTAATATATTGCTATAAAAAAAGAAGCTTAGCAGCAAGAGAAGTAAGTATATATAGAATATAATACTATAAAATATTAATAAATTAATAGATATATAAAGAGACTGAATTTTAAATAATAGCTTATTTATATTAATAAGATTTATAACTATATAATATTCAACCTAAAAGATTTATAATAGTTTAAGCTACTTAAGCTAAAATAGCAGATTAATTTTAACTTTATGCTACTATCAAAAGAAGCTTAAGATTATATTAAATATATAGTAAAGCCTCTTAGTTACCTTAATATTAAAGAGTTATTTAGTAATATAGATAATAATAATAACTTTAACTTAAAAGTTAATAATAATATTAATAACTTTATTAATAAAAACAATAATAATACTATAATAAGCATTAAATCAGTCAGCTAGTTTAAAGATATTAATAACAGTATTAACACTAGCAAGCCTAAGTTGCTGCTATTACTAGTGCTAGCTGCTATACTTAATGCTATATTAATACTAACGCTATAGCTAAAGCATTAGGCAATCTATTATACTATAAAAGAAGGTCTTAATAACTTTTATACTTAAAGTATTATAGAAGGTAACTTTCTACTAATATCTCTATTAATATAGATATTAAAGAAGTATAAATATATTATTAATAATATAAAAAGTGATAATATAGTGATCTTTTGCAGTCTATCTATATTTATATAATATATATAGATATTATATATATAGCTAAATAGCTTTACTTAAGAGCAATATAATAATATAATTTTTATTATTATATAATATAGTTAAAGCTGAAAATTGCATTGCAAAAAGTTATTAATTTGGTAGGTTAATATAGAAAAATGCCACTTTTGGTGATATGGGTAAAAACCCCCTTTTTAGCGTGGAAACCCTGTTTTTTCGCCCCCTATGTGAGTAGGGGGTCTAGCGTTAGCCTGCCACACGCTTTGACCCCCGGGTACCCATTCCCCTGGGAACGGCTGTCGAACTGAACATGAGCTATTTTCGAACTTTGTCTCCCCTCGCAAGCCACCGATAAGATCCAGACTTGCATCGAACCTTCAATGACAGGGACAGAAGACAAAGACGAAAGGGCCAAGATAAGCATGAAATTGTAGCAGCGTTGGCTGGACTTCGAGACGTCCGCGCTGCGCCAGGGTGGGCCGTCCATTTGGCTGTTATCTGATTGGTCAGTTGTTCGACATCGCGCATATTTCTCTGTCGCAATACCATGGCTAAGATCACGCAATGCCGTTTCCATCCCTTTTCCGTTAACAAAACGTGCCGGTTCGCATGCAACCCAGATCAAATGCGAAGAGCCAAGAGGTTGGGTCTGGATTATCCTCGTCTTTCGACAAACTATCCACAGCAGGTAATTCATTCGCCATCTCACCAAGACAACACTAGCAGAATTTCCCCAGTCGGCATGTGCGCCGTTCCACGAATGAGCCCCCCCCCCCCCCCCCCCCCTTGGTCCCAGACGGGATTCCTTCCGCTTAACTGAGCCCTTTGCAAGCTTGTTTGTTAGCCTTCGGCTGCTCCATTACCTGTCACTGATCATTCCCGAAAGCTGGAACCACTCCGGATCCTACTCGACCCCCCCACGGGCCCGTTACGAGTCGTTGACCATTGATGCACAGCGCAATTCCGTGAAGCAATTGCACCATAGATAAGACGGCTCATTCGCTGGGCAGCTCGAATCGCTTATGGTGCGATCGCCCTGGATCATCGCGACACTTCGGCCAGTATTTTCTTCTCTGCACCCCTGCCATCCGACGTCAAGCCGGAGAATTGAGATGAAATACGCGTAGAAACCAATGCCCAGATTGCCGGGTTCATGGAGGGCATCTATAAAGGTTCTTGCATCTCCGCGGAACCATGCCAAACTGCCGGGAATTCGAGATTGTGATGCACATGTCGAGGCTCTAATAACATCTGCAAGGACTGACACAACTGTGACAATTCCCGTTGTTCAGAGTTGCCGGTCATTCAGCCATGGCTTCAACGAACACTGAAGGGCTCTTCAAGGACCATCCCGAGGAGACCAAAGACGTTAGCACCTCCCAGTCGCAGACCACGGACGCATCAGTGTCATCCCTGAGGGAAGTGTCCGACAATGCATACGGCTCAACGGATGAGCATGTTTTCTCCGACCCCAGTATCGCTGAATACTGGCGCAAGGTATACGAGAAGGCGCAGTACGAGAACCGACACCGTTTCGATCCGAGCTACCAATGGTCGGCAGAGGAAGAGAAGAAGCTGGTCAGAAAGGTACGATCGACTAGGTTCTTGTTGATTACGGGCCAAAATGGAGTCGAACTGATGCTAACTCGAATGTGTGTAGATCGACAAGCGCATCATGGTTTGGGCTTGGGTCATGTTTTGCGCCCTTGATCTCCATCGTCGTAACATCAATCGAGCGATTTCTGACAACATGGTATGTATGCCCATGAGAAGACAATTGAATATGGATGCCAACTGACCTGTGTTCAAAAGCTTCCGGAACTTGGCATGAACACGAACGATTACAACTATGGCCAGACGGTTAGTGCACCCGAAGTATGCTGGAACGTAATTAGACTCACACTCGGGGGTAGATCTTCCTTCTGACGTTCCTCTCCGCGGAGTTGCCTAGTGGACTCATCAGCAAGAAGCTCGGTGCCGACAGGTGGATCCCAACCATTATGGTGGGTTGGTCCATCACAGCTGGCTGCCAGGCCTTCTTGTCGAGTCGCGCTGGCTTCTATGCCATCAAAGCGCTTCTTGGCTTGTTGATGGGCGGTTTCATCCCGTGAGTGGCCGTTAGATGTCGAGGATTGTTGGTCGTTACTAACTCATCTTAGTGACATCGTCCTTTGGCTCACCTACTACTACAAGTCGAACGAACTCCCGCTCAGACTCGCCTGGTTCTGGACTGCGCTCAGTACCGTCAACATCGTGGGATCCTTGCTCGCGGCAGGTGTTCTCCAGATGCGAGGAATCGCAGGATGGTCTGGTTGGAGATGGCTGTATGTCAACCCGTCATGCATGATGTGGATCTTTCGACTAACGGTACAAAAGGTTTCTCTTGGAGGGAATTGTGACCCTCATCATCGGCATCTTTTCGTGGGGTCTCATGCCCCCAGGACCCTGCCAAACTAAAAACTGGTTCCGGGGTAAGAATGGATGGTTTTCCGACCACGAAGAGTACATCATGGTCAATCGCCTGCTGCGGGACGACCCGAGCAAGGGTGACATGCACAACCGAGAAGCAGTCGGCCCCTCTCAGCTGTTCAAGGTCGTCAAGGACTGGGAGCAGTGGCCTCTATACCTAATCGGCTTGACCACATACATCCCGCCTTCCCCGCCGAGCAACTACCTCTCCTACACCCTTCGCAAGCTTGGATTCTCTGTTTTCCAAGCTAATCTTCTCGCTATTCCCTCGCAATTCCTGTTCGCCGTCAACCTACTCATTATCTCCTGGGTCTCTGGAAAGTTTAAGGAGCGAGCCATCGTCTCGTCCATCTCCAATATTTGGATCTTCCCATGGCTCGTGGCGCTCGTGGCTCTACCTGCAAGCTCGAGCACCTGGATCAGATATGCCTTGTTGACCGGTCTGCTGAGTTACCCATACTGCCACGCCATCTTGGTTGGATGGAACGCGAAGAACAGTAATGCGGTGCGAACAAGAGCTGTTAGCGCGGCGCTGTACAACATGTTCGTGCAGGCGGGCAACATTGCTGCGTCCAACATCTACCGAGACGATGATCAACCTTTGTATCGTCGCGGAAACAAGATCCTTCTCGGAATCTGCTGTTTCAACATTGTGCTGTTCTACCTAGTCAAGGCATTTTACATCTGGCGGAACAAGGTTCGCGACCGCGCATGGAATGCTTTGACGAAGGCGCAACAAGAAGACTACACCCTCAACACAACGGACGAGGGCCAGCAAAGACTTGATTTCCGTTTTGCACACTAGAGATATCTGTTATGGAGTGAGCCGGGCCGACCGGCTCGATCACCTGCGGCATCCTATACGGACCGCATGATCAGCGGCTATTGGACTGTAAATAACCGTACATGGGCTAAAATTGGATGGAAGAATGGACACGAAGCATTTGAAATGAAAACAAGGACTTCAGTTTCACAGACTCGAGGCAACTGATAACAAAACTTGGATTTCTTCTGTGTTATTCTGTGAGAAGGGTCAGTGCCAGGAGCTGAATTCAAACAAACATCGCGACGATAGACGAAAAGCGCTCAGACCATACTGGGGCTCGTGCACATATTATGCTGGCATTCGCTTGACACCAAGGCCGATGGACGCTTTTAACGATCGAAACCTTTTGCTGACAACACGCGTTTATGTTCTATACGGATATTGTTGGTCACATAGAGTACAACAACTGCGTCGGCTTCCTTTGTGACTAGAAGCGCTGCTGATTATCTGCGTGATGCTCTTGCAGTCGCGTGTTGGTGATGAGAAGAGTGGCGCCTGAGACGCGATCAAAGGCTAAGCTTATCGGGAATAGAGCCAACTCGAAGACAGGGTCTTTGGTGCCATTAACCTATCAGAACACGGTCTGAGAGACACTACAATTTCAGCACTGCACACTATCGAAGGGATTGCGATCCTGGTGCGGCACGTAAAATGGTCTGAATCCTCTCAGGGGCTTGGCCACACCAAGGCACCAGCATTTGATGTTTTCCGTGTTGACGCACTTTTCCACCGCCATGCCATCAGCATTGCGCATCTGGACATCACAACGAAAGGTGGTTCAGGACTCTCGCAGCCACGGCTGACACATATCAACGATAAATAGCACCATTCGCCCCGCCTGTCAGTAACGGCAATGACCAGCGTTCCTTGGGGAGGGCCGGCATGGGCTGAGCTTGACGTTACCCGAAACTGCATGGCGTTCGGCGACTACGCTGCTTGGGTCACGACAGACAGCAACGAGCCTCCGTTCCCCACTGTCGCGAGCTTCTGGCGCGCTGTTGTTCCCGAGGTTAATTCAACGCAGCTAACCAATGCGCAAATTATCGATTGGCATGAGTGGGTTCGCTCGAACAGGGCCACTCTGGCCCGTCAGGTGGCAGATATCTCATCATGTCGGCCGGAGTTGTGCCAGGCCGTTGGCTCCGAGATTGACGGCGGCCTCGCCGGCTTTGGGGTGAGCACTTCACATTTTCTTCGTATGTTGATCATGCTAAACGGTAGCAGCTTCTCGCCTCCTACGGTCTCGAAACCGTATTGTTGACCATCTACTGCACATTTGCCCTGCTACGGTATTTCAACAACCGAAAGCATAGGGCCAGCTCGCCCAATGAGGCCCAGGAATCACTTGAAGCTGTAAAGTCTGGCGTCTTCAGTCGCGTTAATGAGGCTTTGAGAGGTACAGCATATGACCTCTTTACCGCCGCTGCGTTCCTCTCCCTCGGGATCCAGGCTACTGTCATATACAGCCAAGTCTCTCCAATTGCCTATCGCTACAACTCCTCCCTGCAGCTCATCGTATCAGCCTTTGCATTCTATCCTTTGGCAACGATGCTTCCGCTCATCCTCAACTCTGTTCGTCGGAGTTGGCTCAAGGGCGCCGTCCTCGTCGGGCTGTTCGTCATCCACACCGCAGCTTGGGTGCTCTGCACAAATAACGCCCAAGTAGACTATTACCACAACTCCGACGTCATCGGTCTTTGCCCCCAAAACCATCCATCACAGGCTGTTGTATCAGCGGCCATGTTCACCATGGCAGCCATGGTTTGGATGCCGCCGCTATTTGGGTTGTGTCTTAGCGTCGTCCTATGCTTCTACAGATGCAACAATCGTAAGATGTGGCAGGCAAAATGGCTCAAAAAGGTTGCTAACGGGGCCTTGATGTTGTACGCATCCTTCAACTTCATTTGTATGTGGGGCGCTTGGATTATTCTCGTCGTGTTTTTCAGCGGCGCATTATGGAAGTCAGAGGATGCTTGGAGTTTAGGGCAGGCACTTGCTGTCACGCCATGGGTTCCGGTGCTGGTCGAACTCATGTCCATCTTGTTTCGTAAGTTTGCCCCTCTTGCAATTCCGCAGTCCTCGAACTAACATAGTGTAGTCGGCACCGAGGCTGGCTTCGCTGGTCGCTTGCCCCTTGAGTTCAAGGTCATTTGCAGTGAGAAGGTATTGCATCGCCAAGAGGGGGACTCGTTCTTAGACGAAGCTGAGGTTCATGGCGGGAATGAACCTTGATGTTCTTTGAAGCTAAAGAAAGTCCATAAAGTCTTCTTTCTGACACTTGCAATCTGATTACTCGACGTTGCAATAACAGAAAAGTCTCTCATGTGTATGTTAGGTGTCCTCTCCAGGCCCGATTGATGAAACATGAGCACAGATTCAACTACGGTAGACAGCTGAGATCGGTGGTTGTTCCCATTTGAATAATCCCAGCTACATGCGCCAAACCAGTGCCAGTAGCACATCTAAATGGGAAAGTGACCGCGTACCAAGTTCTAGACCATGAGTCATGGCCCTATCAAATTTCTCGCTTTGTTGTATGTATTCATGAAATCTCGTGGCACGAGCTGGTTGGGTGTCACCAAAGGGGCGTTTTTAGCGTCGGGGCTGAACGCCAGCCAAGCTAGCCACCATCATTTTCCTCGCCGCCAGCATCACTTATCTCTGTCATCACACTCGACGTCATCGCCTCCAGAACGATATTCACGCATCAATTGTTCATCAAGTATGAGTGTTCTACCCAAGTCCGAGGGCTACTTGCCGTACTTCCTGATCTATGTAAGACGAGTAGATGCCTATTACGGAGCATGACGGTCGCTAACAGGCAATAGCAAGCGCTGTCTGCTCTAGCTCACTCGATAATTTGCTACCTGAAAGATCCGAATATGTCAATGGTTTCGTTCTCGGGCCATGCGAGGCCTCCTCCGACGAAACTACAGGCGCATTTGTATGGCATCAAGAACGTGTACACTGGCTTGATCAGGCTCTATGCTGCGTACAATATCAGCAACCCTCAGCTCTACGACCTTGCAGCATGGACTTCTGCTGGTGTGCTGTTTTTGTATCTGACAGAGTTCAGCATCTGGAATACTGTCAGAGCCAAAGAGCTCGTTTTCCCTTTGGTCACTGCCAGCTCGAACTTGATTTGGATGCTGTGGGCTCGAAGGTATTACCTACAATAGTTTGGGACTATATGTAGCTGAGTCAATACAACATTAATTCATTAAAACAGGATCCCAAAGCCTGTGTCAAGAATAGAGTATGTTGCGCGTTGAGATATTGAAATAGAAGGAGCTTGAGCTCACTTTATTTCTCATTGACGATGGGCCCCCTAATCGGTTTGATGTTGGCCGAAGTTCCATCAATGACCGCAGTCTCGCCCTTCTCTACACCATACTCGATGTCTGTCACATGACTCCCAGCATTCTGCTTCTGATCTTGTGGTGGCCAATGCTTCTTCCACGGTTGAAGCTTTGCGGGCTTGACGTTCGAAGAAGTTCCGTCAACTACAACAGTATCGCCCTTTGGGACCCCATATTGAATACCCTCGGTAAACCCTCGATACGATGTAGCGATCGATGCGTTCAAGTTTGAGAGGCCGGCACTCAAAACTGGAAGCGATCATACACCGCGCTCAATTCCTCTTATTGATGAAAGCTTAAATGATTCCTCTATACCGGATGAGCATGAGTCGGACGATAGCAATCCTTCACCCACAATCTTCACGTCCAAACCATCTTCCGTTTTTTCCCGCGCTCAGCTCTCACGAACAGCTTCATACACCTCTTATGCACTCTCAACTGCGCCAAAGCCTGAGGCATCTTCGACAACACATGAGAATCGCCAGCAGCTTCTGAAAGTGCCCCAATTACCCAAGCCTCTGGATTCGAAGTCACTGCTGTGCCCGTTTTGTGGATTCGAGCTTGACATCGACAAACAGTTGAACACTGTTGATGCTTGGGAAGAGCACGTATTCGAAGATATTTTTACGTATCTTTGCAATTTCGAGAAGTGCAACTGGTCCGATAAAACATACGGGGGTCGAGACGAGTGGCATCAACATGAACTAAGAAATCATCTCATACCAAAGGTCTGGAGTTGCGAATCGTGCGAAAGCGAGTTCGGCTCAAGAGACAATTTTAAAAGCCATCTTCTGTCATTCCACTCTGATGAGTTTTCCGTCGAAGAGGTCTCCGAGATTGTCTCATTCTTGAGGCCTGTCTCGTCCCACAAGAGCCTTTCTCGCGAAAGGTGCCCTTTATGCCCGTCGCCACTGGACTCAACTCAGATCAAGGAACACATTGCCCAACACCTTGAGCAACTGGCTTTGAGATCGGTCTATCGCGATGACTCGACCGAGGATGATGAAAGCGACGAACTCATGTCACAAAATGCTAGCGACAACATGTCCGAGCGTGGTTATAAGCTGCGCTTCTTGCAGGCTTTTGCCGATGAACAAATTACCAATCTTAGTCAAATTCCGCAGCCAGTCGAGATGACTGATCAGGATGATCTTCGCGATGAGTCTGACGATGAAGCTTCAGAACACGGCTCGGTTGAAGCTTCCCGACTGGGTGAATCGGCACGCAATTAGCGTGTGCAGAAGTTGATGAGGTCCAATGTCGCCTCCAATCGTCATCACACGTTTGATCCCGGCTCAAGTAACCGAAGAAGACGCCCTGACACTGACTCGACTTTGAGGTTTCCTTTCATTGAAACGAGAACATTCCCCAAGGATGACGGCTTCAAAGGTCGCGAGAAGGAGCTTGCGAACCTGTATAAGATCCTTTCCGAGCCGGGTCGCGTGTATGTTCTAAGCGCGGAAGGTGGAATGGGAAAGACAGCTCTCGCGGTCGAATTCACGTACCGATACGAGCAGTCATTCGAGTACATCTTTTGGGTTCAAGCCGAGACACCAGTTGGCGCCTCCGAGACATTCAATCAGATTCCCATGAGCCTTGTGCTGGCGCCCTCCGGAACGGATCAAGAGACCCTCACAAAGTTGGGACGGGAGTTTCTGGAGTCCACCAAAGCCCGGTGGCTAATGGTTCTCGACAACGTGGATAAGTGGGATCATATCGATTCTTTCATACCAATGAAGACTTCTGTAACGATGGGAAGCATCCTGATTACAACCAGACACCAAGGTCTCACGGCGCCTTCTCGGCCTATCAACTATTACCGCCGCACCCTTGAGGAGCTTACGGATAGCGAGGGAAGAGACCTATTACTTCATGGTCTTCCACAAGAACTTCAACCGGCAACGCGTTCCATGAAGTATCCTGAGTTTAGAGCAGCTGGAGACCTGGCATCCCTTGCTGGCCTCCCATTGATTATTGTCCTGGTCACGGGCTACATGAGGGCCATGAACTGTCGACCATCGGAGTTTTCCAGCTATTGGAAAGCCTGGTGGGTGGATCACAATCCACATGCCAGGGCAGAAGACAGAAAGACTTCCAGTGACAAATTGGAGTCTATCATGAAAATGTCGGTCAACGATTTGAGCAGCGATACTAGCAAGGTCCTTCGTATCATGTCTTTCCTCGACAGTGATGGTGTTCAGAAGGAGCTGCTAACGCTCGAAAAGAGTCAACAGGGACCCAACTATCTACAAACCTGGAGGTAAGTATTATCATAGCATTAATTACTCAATCAAGCTGATAGTTGCATAGGCTCGGGGCCATCCTCAGGGAACTTGTTGCTAAGCACTTCATCACAGAGCAGAACCACAACGGCAAGCAGACCTATATCGTGCATCGATCAGTCCAAGCTCGTATTTTACGGGAACTACATCAAAAGTCCTATCAAGCAGTGGAAATGTTCAAGTTAACTGTTGATCTTCTTCGTCGTCGGCTTCCGCGTCCATCATTGGAGACCCCAGACCCTCAGAAATGGAATCAATTCAAGCAATACCTGCCTCACGTTGTCACTCTGCAACGAATATACTCAGACCAAAGTAACATTGTCACAGTAGTTCCCTTTCTCGAACTTGCAGAGTTGTTCAAAGATGGAGGTGTATTGTTGTGGCACCGCTTCTTGCGAAACGACGCGATGCAACTGCTAATGATGGCGGAGAGAATCTTGGATCAGCTTGAATCTAGCCACGAGGACCTCAAGGCTGAGATACACGTCACCATGAATCTTCTACTACAGTACCTGGGGATTTCGCGTAGGAGAGAAATCAGGGACCGCGCACAGAAGATCCTTGAATTCTACAGACAACGCACTGCAGAGAGGGAACAAACGGGTGAGATCACAGACGGCGACAAAGTAAAGCTCATCAACGCCAACGCCGACTACACCAACTCGATGCTGCAATGCAATGACTTCAGCAAAGCCGAGCCGATATAAAAAGATTGTCGTGAGGCGCTTCTCAAGATTACCTCCGAGGAAAAGGACCCATTTGCCTTTGCGAAGCTTACACACCACCTAGCTTATTGCAGCATGTATCGACATGACTTTGAAAGTGCTGAGCGGCTTGGACGCAAGTCCGTTGATTTGATCAAGAACTTTGGTGATGAACACCTCGTTCTTCGATTTCAATTCGATCTTGCTTGCATTATGCTACAGGGGGGCGATCATTCAGGAGCTTTGGACTTGCACAAAAGAATCCTAGCTGATGGAGTAAGAGTCCACGGCAAGGACAGCTACTTCACTCTTCAAAGCCAGTACGCTGTTGGTGCAATCTACTCCTACATGCAACGGTGGGACCAAGCTGAATAAGTCTATCGACCCAATGGCTCCGATCATTTTCCTAATCCCATTCAGGCTGCAAATAGGCAGTGCACTGAGGAAGGCTGAAGGCAAACCGGGCAAGAGTCTTTGGCCTGACGCCGCCGTCGCACGGTCAAAATTCCACCTTTCCCTAATACTGACCGCACGAGACGGTGGGAAGCCTCCTGAAGAGGCACAAACTCTGGCACGTGAGAGTAAGGACGTACTCTCGAGGCTTCTCGTCTACGACGACATTCAGGGAGTAACGGAAGAGGACACAAGTGCCCTGTTTGATCATCTTCAGCCGGTCTTTGGCGGACGCTGGACTGGAAATCGTCTGTTAAAGTACGTCTCTTAGAGGTCAGGACAACGAGTCTTGGGCAGTCATTATAATTTTCAAGAGATTCTCAAAAACTAACTTCTTATTTCTCCTGCGTCCCATTTTCTTTTGATGAGCATTGCCGTCGATCGCGGTGATCGCCTAGACACAAAGCCGTTGAGCTCCTGCAACACCTCACTGTAAATATCACCTCCGCCAGTGGCCGATATCTGATGTGATCTAATACAGATAGTTATCTTCTGTTTATACCTTTTGAAAACGGCAGGCTTCTGAGCTCTGAGACAAGCGTTCAGCTTGATTAATCGGGGAACATGGATGCCTGCATTTACCCCGCAAGATAGCTCTCAATAACCTACCTGTTTTGAGTATCGCGGCTTATCTAGGACCAAGGGGTTTGTTTATCTCCCGTAAAATCTGCCAGGCAGCGGGAACATTCCACGTCTTCATGCATCCACCTGCATGGGGCTTATCTAGCAACTTTCCGGGGTAGCCGTCAAGTGGGCAACCTTCGCCAGTCCTTGTCCCCACCCCCAGGTTTCATTGCATTCATCGTCCCGAGTTTTGAGGTGTAAGAAAGACCGACATTCAGCTTTGTGCATATTTCAGAATACGTTTTGAGCGAGCGTGGCCAACCTCGTCAGTTTCTGCGTGGCGATGCATGATTTGGCGCAGATACCGCCAGGGTTCTTTTCGGGAGATGCGAGGGACAGAGGAGAGATGATAGAACTGTATCGGCATCATTCGATTCCGGAAGCTCGATGTTTTCTGCCGAGAACGTCTTGTTTTGTCAGGTATTGACGGCCTTCGAGAGGCAACTTCGTCACTGGGACCGGAACGGCCGACCCTAATCCAGCCAGCTCCGCTTTCTTTCGAAACAGTTCATTGAGAAGCGCTTTTCATTGCAGGGCTTCTCTTCCAATGGGTACTAATCGTCCTGGGGCTTGTCTGAAGCTCGGTTCCATCCATGTGTCTTTCAATTTGATGTGTCTGAGCCTTTGCTGATCAAAGTAGGCACGGTCATTGGCTGAGTTGGATTGGGAATCGCACGCAGTTACATACTACTTGAACCCTCAGTCTCCATCTCAAAATTTGGATTTGCAGCCGCCAATCTACATGTTATCAATTTTGCCTGTCATAGTTCTACCTGACGAAAGGCAAGATCTCTCAGTGCGATATGGCAAATAGAGGTGTTTCTTGGGACACCCTGGTCCACAGCATTCAAGATCTGAAGGACCATGGAAGCCGAAGACTCCCAAAGATGTATCGAGGTACACATATCCTGTCGTGTGGCTTATGCAGTCATCTGCTAATATTGATTCTTAGATTACTTCAACGAGGGCGCTATGGATTTACTCACGTACGCCTTCCACATGAAGCTTTCTGGCCAATGATGATTGACATCCATAGTGTGAAGGAGAATGAGAAAGCTTATGACTACTACAAGATTCAACCTCGTGTCCTTGTCAATGTCGATAATGTCGATATATCTGGTGAGATTTTCGGTTTCAAAACAGCGTTGCCCTTAGGCTTCAGCCCTGCAGCCATGCATGGTCTAGCACATCCAGACGGCGAGATTGCAACTTCGAGAGCCGCAGCAAAGATGGGAATCTGCATGGGTCTATCATCGTATGCAACCGCATCACTGGAGGATGTTATTTCTCAAGGTGCCGGGAATCCCTATGTAATGCAACTGTGCATTCTGAAGGATCGGTCGATTACCCTCCAAATCCTCCAACGGGCGGAAGGTGTGTTTCGAAAGGCCTTTTCTGTTCGACACTAGCACTAGCTAATACTGTGACCACCAGCTGCTGGATACAAGGCGATCTTCCTTTCCGCCGACACTCCCTGCTTGGGCCGACGTCTGAACGAGTATCGAAACAATTTCAGTCTCCCGGACGGGATGTCCTGGCCAAACCTCCTCTCTGATGGGAAAAGCGAGCTCCGTGCCTCCAGTGATCAGATTGGGAAAAGCGACGAGGTGCCAGCGGAGCCTAGCAAGCACGACTATGACCCGTCAGTTGACTGGGCAGGTCTGATCCCTTGGCTGCGCCAGCACACGAAGCTTCAAATATGGGTCAAAGGAATCTACGGGCCTGATGACGTCCGGGCTGCTATTAAGCATGGACTAGATGGCGTGGTAATCTCTAACCACGGTGGTCGACAGCTGGATGGAGTTCCGGCCTCAATTGACATTTTAAGGCAGTGTGCCCCTGTGGCGCGAGGAAAGATTCCTATCACTGTGGATGGGGGTATTCGCCGAGGCACCGACATCTTCAAGGCTCTTGCTCTGGGTGCCTCGCACTGTTTCGTGGGCAGGATCCCCATATGGGGCCTTGCGGTTCGTTATCCATCAAATACCTTACACGCAGCAGTACAAAATCGTTACTAACAGCGCATTCTCCAGTACAACGGCCAAGAGGGTGTCGAGCTAGCACTGAAAATCCTCATGTATGAGTTCAAGGTGGCTATGTTGCTGGCCGGGTGAGTTGAAGCGTGCATAAGGAAAGCTGAAGACAGATGCTGACCGTTTCCGCAGTTGCAAAAGCGTCAAGGACATCACTCAGCATCACCTTGTGTACAAGAAGGCGGACGGGCTATTGGCAAAGCTGTGAATATCCGGTGTGGCCGTATCGTTTATGTGGCAATGTGTACTTCATTCTATTAGTTTCATTCAAAGTATCATTTCATTATTCATGATACACTTGCTTTGATTTCTTAGCCGCGGAACCTTCCAATGCTTTTCATCGTAGTGATGGATTTGAATGTTGTTGTTCCTCCGGTACTACCTAATACACCTGGCATTACGCTGTGTGGGTGACATGGCCCAGGTCCTCTTTCTGTCCGCCCAGCCAATATTGACAGGCGGCATCCGAAACAACAAAAGGTGCAACGAAATGGCCCAGATGCCGTCATATCCAACTCGGTACTTGACTTGATATGCATTTGTTTTGAGACACGCATGCGTCAAATGACGATGCAAATGCGCTTTCTGTGTCGACGGGCATCCCAAGAAGCAGGCGCGTCGGGATCCATGACGGAGTGAATGTCCTGGCTTTTGCGGGGAAACGGGCCAACACCCCAGACGTGGAGACTTGCCTTTTCGGGCACCAAAAGGTTTTCTTGTGCATTGCCAGATGACACTACCGTTCTGGCCACGTTCTGAAAGTTTGTCATAGGAAAGGATCCTAAAGAGCGCAGTCTGGGTATTGCCCTTCCCATTGAGGAGGTGCTTGGAATCCAGTAGATCTCATCGAGGACTCTATCCGCTTTCATCGCGCTCCACCAAAGAACCCGTTTGAACTTTTCCCTTCACGATCTTTGAGAACATCTGATGTTGTTGTTGAATAGGCAGGACAACATATATAATAGCCAGTGATTCTTGGGTTTGTTGTTCTGGTCAAGCAAGCAGCAAATCCATCATCTTCACTCAGTTCAAGCCTATTGCCATCATCACATTCCTCATCTCTATCTCGTGGAAACCAACATTCACCATGCTCGCCCCTAAGCACAACGACATTACGGGTATTCTCGTTGCCCTCATTACCCCTTTCAAGCCTGATGGGTCCGTCGACGAAACCGCCCTTGCAGAGCATGTGAACCGACAAATCGAAGCCGGCGTCCACGGCCTTGTCCCGGGGGGTAGCACTGGAGAATTTACCGCCCTTACGGTTCAGGAACGTAGGACCGTCATCGAGGTCTGCGTCAAAGCGGCTGCTGGTCGCGTTCCTGTTATTGCTGGAACTGGCGACTTGACCACTACTGGCGCAATCGACCATGCAGTTCATGCTGCAAAGGTTGGCGCTAAGGCCGTCATGGTTGTGCCCCCTTTCTACGACCCTCCCAACCTCCAGCAGCTTCGCGGTCTGCTTCAGGAAATCCATAGCGCTAGTGGTCTCCCTATTGTGTACTACAATATCCCATCCGCTAGTGGTGTCAACCTTTCGGTTGGGGAAATTGCTGGCCTCTCAGAGGTTGGTGTTAAATACATGAAGGACACCTCCGGCAATGCACCAGCCCTCACCGAGCTTCTTCTCACTACTGGAGATCGCATTACGACTTTTAACGGCTGGGATACCCTGACGTTCTACGGATTGGCGGCCGGAGCTACCGGATCTGTCTGGGGTGCGACCAACATCATTCCCGAGCTCTCTGTCGAGCTTTGGAATGCTCTTGCAGTTGAAAATGATATTCAAAAGGGTCGAGAGATTTGGGCTAAGATTTGGCCCATTACCAAATTCCTTGAGTCACACCATTACTCATCGGCTGTTAAGACGGGCATGGAAGTACGCGGTTGGAAAACGGGTGGAGTCAGGAAGCCGTTCGCTCTCCTGGAAGACAACCACAAGGCAGAGCTGGCTGCTCTGCTCAAGGAGGCTGGCGTTCCTTTGTAATTAAATCTTCTGCATTTATGTCGAATAATGGGCATTAGAAACCACTAGTTGTAGGCAAAACACACAGAAACACATCACCAATTCTTCATACAATAACGTACCTTGTGACCAAACCAAGAAGTCCTTCCTGTGAACCCGGCATCCAGCTTGTTCTTTCTTTTCGATGTTTTCGATCAATGATATTTGTAATGATCAATTTCTGGCTTTCCAAGTTTATAGCTACCACAGTTCATAAGACAAAGTTTCGAAAGAAAATGCATCATACATCCAATTATTATTTATACAGAACATGGAATATCAGAGGCTTGCACACTACCTCCGAGGTCGACACCTCCCACAGCTTGCCGCTTAGCCCACAGCGATGAGATGACCTCCATGGCTGGTCTTGACGTAAAGTAAACACCTCGGCTGTCTGTGATGGAAATGATGTGTCTAGCTCTATCCTGAAGGTCCGGCGAGATTGCCTCGCGAGCGCAGATGAATGCCGCCCACGCAAGACTCAAGGCAAAGTCATCGCTGTTGATCATTTCACTAATGCATGACTCTAGGTGTTCCAGAGCTTGCCGCACAACATCCTGAAGTATCATAGCACTGACATCGTGTACCTGACGGTAGAAGTAGATAATCAATGCTCGGTGAATCGCCGAAATCATCGCTTGGTTCCGAGGATGACAAACAAGGTTGGGACCTTTGTTACAGAATGACACATCGCCAGTGAGAATTATCGATACTTCAGAAGACGAAGACCAAGTCCAGATTCTTTCCTCCAAAGTCTTGATGTGGTGCTTCAAGTCAGCCGCCAGCTTCGGGTCGCACCTAGCACGAGTCGCCAGACGGTTCTTTTCGTTCGCAAGAGATATCGTTTGCGAAAAGAGTGTCATGAGTGACTCCGGAATGCCGTGGATTCGAGAATGCAGAGTCTTCTTCCAGCGCCCTTGTACTTGGAGATGGATGTCACCGAATCCAACTTTCGAGTTCTTCTCGACACCAGGGTCGAGTCCAATGTTTAGCAGATCCTCGCTGATCCGAAATGAACCAGATTCAGGAACCTGGGGGAAAGCCTCAGCTTGTTCGGAATCATTCGAGCCATCATCTAGAGCATATATGCCCTCCGCAATGACGCGAAGGTACGTGTACACGTGATGAAGTACGCGAATGAGTTCGGTGTTCTCTTCTGCCAAGCCTCGCACCCTGATCAGCCGCTCTGCATCAAGTAGAAAGATTCTTGCGGTTCGGTTTCCTTGGTAGATCTTCCCAGCTGGTCAGCGGAAACCTCGAATTAGTCAGTCAACTGACGTCTACTCACCGATATCATTGCCATTGCTATGAAGGCCATCAACAACTCTTTATACTTAGTCTGCTCTGAGTCACTTGCCTCAGTCTCGACGGCGCTTCTCAGATGTTTCTGGGCCCTGTCCCTATGCTTGACTCCTAGATTATGCCAATAGTCCGATTGCGAATTTGAGCCAGACTTGTGAAGTTGAAAGGCGCTATGAGACAGAAGTGCACAGAGGATTGCTGACCGGGTATGCGATGTGCCGCCGAGAAGAGACAGTTCTGCAAACGTCTCGAATGCGCACGGAAGAAAGAGGAGCTTCCACGGTGATTTCCACCTGCTGGATTGGATGCATGTTGGTGCGGACTCTATGTGAGTCTTGTAGTAACGCAATAGCGCCTGGGCTTGTTCGGGCATATCTGACCTTGCGTCGAGATTGATTGAGAGAGGAGGTGGTGGGACTATGTCCCCGGTTGCAACTTGATTGGTAACATTAGTGTCGCTCCTAAATGTGAATATGTTCTTTTCCGGGACGGTCCCTTCCTCTGTAAGATAAAAGTCCGAAATGGCCTCCAAATCGGTTGGGATGTCGGCCAACAGGTCAGAGATTGAGCCTGTGAAGGCTTCGGTAGAATTTAGGACCTCGTCCTGGCCCATGGAAAGGTCCATATTGTCAAGAAAAGACTGGAAGTCTATTTCCTGGTCGGGTTGTGACCAGTTAAACTCGATGAGATCACCGGGGAGTCCAATGGACTCCTCCGTTCCCTTGCCATCTGTGTCAGAGGCCGTATGATGTGTTGACCCAGACGAAGATGAACCGCTGACAACTGAAATCATGTCACTCTCATCCATGCGAAATACTCCGAACGGACCTTGAGCAACACTAAAATCGCTCTTGGTATCACTTCTTTTGGAGGCCGAGTCTAAGTCGGCCAGAATGCTTCCTGCGGATTTCGAGCCGAGACTCCTAGACAGCCTGGCACACATTGCACGACGTTCCGCATCTAGAAAAATGCAAATCAGGGTCAGCGGCATACAGGTAAGAAGAGTGACCTGGCCAGGCATACCAGAAAAAAGAGGATAGCGGTAATCAGATGTTTCCGGATCCCGAGGCTCCAATCTGCTGGTGGCGTCACCGTCTGCGATCCATGACAAGCTTGGAGTATAGCCACCGCAGATGACCCCTAGACGTATGCAGGCATTGCATTCTGGTTTGCCCTCGTCACATTTGGCATGACGGGCCCGACAAGAGCGGCATCCAGTAAATGTCCGGGTGTGCTCGGCCCGGTATCTGACTGATTTAGGCATTTGTTGACAGTCCTCAGGGGGTCCGAGTTTGTGGGCTTGGGGAACAAACTCCTCGCAGTGCGAACGGAATTCTGCTAAGCTGAATTAGGCGTTTCCACGTATCCGCGCGCAGATGAAATTGCACAATGGTGTCAATTGGGCGTGACGAAGTTCAGAGTTGACAAGAGCAGATTGCTCAGTTATAGGCATGTCTCCACGGGCTAGATTAATCAGTGGCGTCCCGAGAACCCCACAGCGCCGAAAGTAGTGAGGCAGGGGAGTTGTGAGCAACGTCTTCCCAATGACAGATCGGGAAGGTTTCCACGGCATTGTTTTCGGAAACCCACACCACCTGACAAAAGTCTTGATAACGCCCGATAACCTACTAAGCTTGATTGCAACAGCTTGCTAGAGAAAATCAAGCTGTATATCGAGGCATAATCCCTTCCCATGCAGGGATATTGATACAATAGTTCCAGAAACAGAAAGGTACAATCGCGGGGTAACCCCGCGACTGAGACGCGATACACCCACGATGGTTGAGCTCGTCATTTCGATCAAGAGTGCGATCCAAAGTGATCAGCTCGGTGACCACATGAGCTCTCGAATGAGAAAGCATTCACGATCCTAATTGAGTTTACCCGAGTGTCCATTTCTGCGTAAGCTTCGAAGATAGCTTCCACGGCCAATACAAATGAGTTTACCCCCAATTCTCATATCCGTGCCGCTGCCAGTTGTCTTTTGTAAAGAACATTTTGTGCCACATTTGCTTCCTTCCATATGCTGCGTAGACTACTTTGGCAATCACCCAACATGTCTCCGACCCTATCTTTCGACTTGCAAGCCCCCAATGGGATGAAGTACATTCAGCCCACGGGTCTATTCATCAACAATGAATTTGTCGCATCCTGCGGCGGCCAGAGCATTGTCTCAATCGACCCTGCGTGAGCCCCACCATGCCGAGAGAACATTACGATCATCATTGCTGATATCCAAATAGGACTGAGAAAGAAATTGCCAGAATTCAGGCCGCGGACACGAACGACGTGGACAAAGCTGTCAGAGCAGCCGCGGCGGCCATGAAAAACAATTCTTGGAAGAATCTATCTGCTTCCGACCGTGGTCTAAAGATGTCACGTCTTGCCGACCTCATCGAGCAAAAGCGAGAGCTCTTCGCTACCATTGATGCATGGGATAACGGTATGGCGCGGTCCTTTTCGATACGAGGAGTGTACATACTCATACTCAGACAGGCAAGTCGTACAAGGAGGCAATCGAGGGTGACCTAATTGAAGCCGTTGGTGTGGTCCGCTACTACGCTGGCTGGGCAGACAAGTCGTTCGGCCAAACGATCAGCACTACCCACGAAAAGTTCGCGTACACCATCCGTCAGCCTATTGGTGTGGTGGCCCAGATCATCCCCTGGAACTACCCACTATGCATGGCCATCTGGAAGTTGGGCCCGGCCCTGGCTTGTGGCAATGCGATCGTCCTTAAACCAGCCGACCAGACTCCTCTGAGTGCTTTAGTTCTGGCTGAGCTTGTTATGGAAGCTGGTTTCCCCCCAGGTGTCTTCAATGTTGTCAACGGTGGAAGAGAGACTGGAACTGCCCTGGTCCAGCACCCTCTCGTTGATAAGATTGCATTTACAGGCTCTACGGCTACTGCTGTGGATATTATGGGCAATGCGGCAAAAACGCTGAAGAACGTTACCCTCGAGACAGGAGGCAAGTCACCTCTTCTTGTGTTTGAAGATGCCGAGTTGGACCAAGCCGTCAAATGGTCTCATTTTGGTATTATGTCCAACCAGGGGCAGATTTGTACTGCGACCTCCCGTATTCTGGTCCAGGATGGAATTTACGACAAGTTCATCAAGAGCTTCTTAGACACGACAAAGACCGTGAGCAAGCTGGGCAACCAGTGGGACACATCGACATATCAGGGCCCCTTGGTGTCCAAAGCTCAATACGACCGCGTTCTCCAATATATCGATATCGGAAAGAAGGAGGGTGCCACTGTTGCTACTGGCGGGGAGCCCACCACCGTCGCCGGTGATAAGAGCGGAAAGGGCTTCTGGGTGGCCCCCACAGTGTTCACCGATGTTAAGCCTTCCATGCGCATCTTTCGGGAGGAAATCTTTGGACCGGTTGTGGTTATTCTTCGTTTTAAAACAGAAGAAGAGGCTGTCATTTTGGCCAACGACACTGCATACGGTCTCGGCGCTGCTGTATTTACGACCGACCTCGAGCGAGCCCATCGCGTTGCCCAGGAAATCGAAGCTGGTATGGTTTGGATCAATAGCAGTCAGAACTGTGACCCTAGGGTACCATTTGGAGGTGTCAAGCAGAGCGGTATTGGCAGGGAATTGGGAGAGGCTGGATTGGAAGCATACACCAACATCAAGGCTGTTCATGTGAATATGGGAAACAAGCTCTGATCGCTACCACCTCTCTTACATATTAAAGCTTGCTAGTCTTTCGCAGAATTCATCATCTAAAGACAGCCAGTTTCAAACAGTTTAGAGTCATTTCTCGTAAATCTGGGAAGAAACCATTAATATAGACGTTCGCTTTCTTTTCGTCGAATCATGGTCAAAGACGTGCGTTTTCAGGTAACTTCATAAGGCATAATGAATGCCTTATCTTGTCTCTTAGGGGTTTCCCAATTTTGTCTGGAATCAGTCGGAAAGTTTGCTTGTCACAGCAACGGAGGGTCAATTCCTCTACTCAAGTGACTAGCACGGCATTATACACCCGTATTTGGCCCGGTTACCTAGAATGAAAACAACTCCGCAATAATTTAACGAGTGCCTAATTGAAATCCATTGATATGATAGAAAACATCTAGTACTATGCAATGACTGTACTGTTTCCATCGGGGACGGCAAACCCATGCTCAGCTTTCTTCTAGAGATCTAACTTTGAGGAGGATTAACGGGCACGATTCTGTTTTGTTTACGTGCAGCCACCCTCCTCAACCACTATCTCAGCGTTGTTCTCGTGATGCCTTGCTTGAAAAGCTTCCCAATCAGAGGGGCCGTAGGAGAATCTGACGTGGTGTGTGACGCAAGTGGCATAGGAGAGAGACGAATGGAAACCTGGTCGAACTGTGATCCGTGCGCTCTCCCTTTCCGGGGAAGCTTGCTTGTTTGAGCGATTTTGGACGTGAGACGTGCTATACCACTTACACTTAGATCATTTGAATGGAATCTGGACCAAGACGAGTTGTGAGACGTCTACGTAGCAAAGTGGTTAAATTATCCCGGAACTGACAAGCACTTTTCGTATTTTCAACCGATCCAAAACCCTTTCTTCAGTCACTTCTCTCGCCATTCCGCAACAATGAGTTCAACGACTGTCACTGCTACGATGATGCATATCCCCAGCATCAAGCCAAAGGTGGAGTCGCACACCAAACATGGGCACGAACTCAAGGACAAAACTCCTCTTCAAGCCATGTCCCACGGAGACGTGGTTCTTGCTGGAATCCCACGACATCCTGATTTCCAGTCGCATCGGAAGTGGCAGCTTGAGCACATGGCAGCTGCCTTCAGGCACTGGTACCGAGAAGGCTATATTGAGGGCATGAGTGGTCATATCTCCGTTCGTGATCCAGAATTTCCCAACGCTTTCTGGACCAACCCGTTGGGCCGACACTTCGGCCTCCTAAAGGTCAGCGATATGATCCTTGTTGGTCTCGACGGGTCTGTGCTTGGAGGTAGTCGAGCACCGCCGAATACAGCCGGCTTTCTTATCCACGCCTCAGTGCATAAGGCCCGGCCGGACGCCCATGCTGTCTGCCACTCGCACAGTGTCCATGGGAAAGCTTGGTCCGTTTTTGGCAGACGACTCGAAATGCTGACCCAGGACGCTTGCAAATTCCGCAGAGACGCACACAGTGTTTACAACAGCTACGGCGGAGTTGTACTGGGTAGCGAAGAGGGCGACCGTATCGCAGCTGCTCTAGGGCCGAACGGAAAAGGCTGCATTTTGAGAAATCATGGCATCCTGACAGTAGGACAGACGGTTGACGAAGCCGCTTTCCTATTTACGTCCATGGAGAGGTCTTGCCAGGTCCAACTTTTAGCAGAAGCAGCAGCGGCAAATGGCCTACCGAAGGTTCTGATCACGGATGAAGAAGCCGACTTCAACTTCGACGTAGAGAGCGATCCAGAGATTTGCTACTGCGAGTTCCAGGTGTACTATGACCTGGAGGAGGACTTATCTAAGGGAGATTTCAAGAAATGATTTCAAGCTTTCGAAATTTCTTGCGTGGGCAGAACGAGGCATACAGGTTGCTAGTTAGCATAAATTGACATGGCAATGGAACTTCTTCTTTCCTTCTTGAACAACCATTTCGAGACAAGTCTTAGCATGAACTTGTGATTAAAATTTATTCTGTGTCCGTTGCTTTTGCCGTGAATGTCATGGAACGGTAGGACTGTTGTTGCTTGGTGGTGTAAGCTCGAAGGACACGATTACCTGACAAATAAACTAGGTTCTCCCTCAACACTTGTGGGCATCTGACCAATGTTTCCCCGCGCTGTAGTATCTTAAGACGCTATACGGACATTGAAGCAGTGTTCCATGAGCAGGGCACCTAGTTATCATGGGGTGGCGGGCCGCAGGCGTGCTTCCACCGTCGTCGGGATATGGGAATGTTGGCCGACTTCCAGTTCAGAACGATACTAAACCCCAGCATTTTGAACACAAATTCAAATGTTGGGCTCAAGCTAGGCGAATGACAAGAGAGCTTGGTGAGCGATGCAAGTACCCATGCTTATCTCTTGACTCGTAACCCCTAGCCCTTGCAGGAGGACCATTACCCCCCGTTGAACCCAATCCTTACCGGCAATCCTTATCCATGTCTCCCCATGGGGAAGTCTACTACGTGTGTGTTTTCGAAGCTAGTGGTGAGCATTATCATCAGCAGCTGATAGCAGCGCTCAACGCCCTGGCTCCCCGTTATCTGATATCCATCCCCTTCTCTCCGACTCGGTCTCCTAAGCTCACCGACGTAGAAAGTATCCACGGACGCGTCTTGTCCAATCATTTGTCAATGGTCTATACGAATGATTGAACTTTGCGAGTAGAAAAGGTTGCCTATTGGCTCCCTCGTCGAAATGTAGAGTTTCAGACTTTTCTGCATTGCTGCAGCCCAGAATTTCTAGATCTACCTGCTCTTGCCCTCGTGTCTCCAGACCTTGCTTTGTCACAGTTGAATAAAGCTCAAAAATGACATTACCTTCAGAGTCCTCGGTTAAGAGAGATTTCGGCAAAATCGACCTTCCAGTGGACAACGTGGCCCGGGTCACCTCAGTAGCCCATGGAGAAGTAGACGAAGAGCCAGGCCGTATTGTGGAAACGCAGCGCGGTCTCAAGTCACGTCATGCCCAAATGATAGCTCTTGGAGGGACCATCGGCACTGGTCTCTTTGTAGGGTCCGGGCAGGTTCTCCAAATGGGCGGGCCCTTGTTCCTCTTGCTCGCATATTCAACGATCACGATTCTTCTATACGGCGTTGCAACGGCAACTGGCGAGATGTCAAGTTATTTGCCTGTCCCAGGTTGCTCTGTGGCATACTATGGAAACAGATTTGTTTCCAAGAGCCTGGGCTTTACACTTGGATGGGTTTATTGGTACATCTTCGCAATCACCGTCCCGGCTGAAATCAACGTCACCGCACTCATTATCGAATACTGGAACCCCCCGGTCCATACCGCAGTTTGGCTTGTGCTCGTAGGCGGTGCAATTATTCTTTGCAACTGCCTACCTGTACGAGTCTATGGCGAAACGGAATTTTGGTTTGCATCGACCAAAGTCATCGGAATTCTAGGTCTTCTCATGATGACCGTGGTGCTTGTCTTCGGTGGAGGACCTGCAGAGCCCCTATACTTCAAGCACTGGAGCAACCCGGGACCTATCAACGCATACCTCGTTGAAGGACCTGTTGGGCATCTTTGCGCTTTCATCAGTTGCACCACCTTTTCCGTTTATGCCTTTGGCTTCGCCCCAGAATTGATGGTCATCACCGGCGGAGAGATGGAGAGTCCTAGAACCAACATTCCAAAGGCAACTATTCGCTACTTCTACAGACTTATCACCTTCTACATTTTGGGCGCATTTGCGATTGGAATTCTTGTCCCCAGCACTCATAAGCAGTTGTTATCTGCTGGGTCCGGCGCAGCGGCGTCTCCTTGGGCCATTGGTGTCCGTGACGCTGGCATCAAAGGTCTCGATTCCGTCATCAATGCAATGATCGTTCTTTCCGCGTGGTCGGCCGGCAACTCATACTTGTACCTTGCAAGTCGAGCTCTTTACTCTCTGGCGAAAGCTGGCAACGCTCCGGCCATCTTCGCTCGCTGCACAAAGTCGGGTATTCCGTACTATGCAACCGGCTTCAGCTCACTCTTTAGCTTTCTTGCGTTCCTCAATATTTCCAGAGGCGGTTCAGCAGCAGAAGTCTTCAACTGGTTCGCCAATCTCATCAACACGGGCGCGTTTCAAAGTTGGATTTGCTGCTGCGTCATATATATGCGATTCCGGAAGGCCGCCGACCATCAAGGTATTGCGGATATGCCATTTCGGTCCCGTTTCCAGCCCTACTCCTCCTGGGTTAGTGCTTGCGGTTTCAGCATTCTGCTGCTTTTGAATGGTTACAAGGTTTTCGTGAGGGGGTACTGGGATATAAGCACATTCATCACCTCATATGTCGGGATCCTGATATTTGCGTGCCTTTACTTGGGTCACAAGTTCACTATCGGACGCTGCGACAAGCTAGCTCTTGCCCCCTCAGAAGTTGACCTGGCCTCTGGTATTGACGAAATCTTGGCCGAAGTCAACACTCCCGTCAAGCCTGAGAAGTGGTATCTCAAGTGGAAGCTTCTCTTCGAGTGAACACATTCTCAGAGCGCAGGTGGTGGGCGAGGCTGCTGCCTCACATGCTTGCCTACATGTATCCAATGATAGAAACCCGCTTATTTATCAGCGTTGCGGAATAAGAACGGAGTTTCCAAGTCAATTTGCCCGAGCATAGGGCCTCTTATTGTGGCGAAGACTGACCCAGCTTTGACAACCACTGCCACTTAGAGGTTCCCAGAGGATCGTCGCAGATTCCACAGGCACATGCAACTCTGGGCCTCTCCCAAAGACTTGGTGTACTCCACACACGTCTCTGATTTCGTTTTCATTGCCCAGCTTCGTCTTCTTTCCTTATTTTCCTTTCCTGGTGTTCTAGAAAGAGACAATTCTTTCCACTAAGCGTCAAGGAATTAATAAATATGGCCTCCTTTCAAGGTCACAGGTCACAGAGAACATTGAAGGAAACAGAAAGGATGGGTTTGAACCAGGTGCGCTTGGTTCCAACCTAATGCAGTGGATGCCGACCAACATCAACTTTGGAAGGAAATCACTATGTCGGCAAGCCTGGTGCACACATTGGCAGGGCGCAAACTCCACCATGGTGTGGGCGCAAATGCATGATCAGGCCATCCTGGCATGGGTATCATTTCTCCTCGGACAACCCAGTTCCAACATGGGACGAAAGTATTTCCCCATTTGAAGAGTGCGTCTCTTGCTGAAAAAAGAAGGCGCCAAGCAAGCTGCCAAATGCAACGAACTTTTTGAATCTCATTCTGGCCCTTCGCTTAGACAAATGCAACCTCGACGAACCACAACCCTGTCATACAGGGCACCGCTAGTCCAGATTTTATCCATGCTCCGGGAGGGAGGCTAGTTTAGGGTCATTGAGGCCGGAAGCCGAGTCAAACTGATGGATCAGATAACGGCATGATCGGAAGCGAGACGGATCAGATAACTTGACTTGGCACGCCAGCTGAGAGTTAGCGTTAATTCCAACATCAACGTCTTCTTGTGGCGTCAACGCCACCAAATGAGAGGTGATGCGTGATATATCCTGCTCGCTTGCGCAATTCTTGGTGCTCCATATGTCTAAGCTGCACCTATGGCCAACTGTTGGCGTCTTTTGTAGCTGTTGGTGCAGTGGGTGTCAATCATGTTGATCGAGAAAAAAAAAAAGAAAAGGCTACAATGTGGTGGAGATCCGGGCGTAGCAACAGATGACTAGGGCATTCGTGGATTGATGCCGATTTGCCTGCCCATTTGGCTAATTTACGCCAGGGATGCGGCCGTTCCGGTCGCTTGGGAAAGCGGAATCGACTCATGCTGTTCGCGTAGCAATCTGCAGCTACTCCGTGAAGACATTGCCACAAAAGAGCCAAGACCAGGACTAGCGTGTGGTAAAGCCGGGAGGACACGAGGTCGTGGGAAGAAAGCCTTTTGTTGCTAGAAATGCGGATCTGATAACTTTAAACGGGTCTAGACAAGGGGCTGGGACAGCGCCGCAAAACAGACTCAGGCGGGATCATGTCGTATGGGACGAGGGACTAGCGCGCTGGGTATCTTGGATGCCTCTTGAGTGTTGTGTCCATGGAGCTGACCGTTTGCCCCGTAGAGGAGATGGCCAGACCAAAAAAGGGCCTGATGAGGGGCTTGATGGAATCAAGATCCTTTGAAAGAGTTGACCGGTTCGGCATCGGCGGGGCTTTCGGATGCCGTTTGTTTCCATGAAGTCCCAGAAGCGTGCAGTATATATGAAGGGAGTTTGTCATGGGAATCTTACTTGGCTTACCTCTTGATTTACCATCTTCCTGGATCATCTCTGCATTCCATCTCCGTTTTAACGAATTATTATACTCCAACTGTCTTCTGATTTCTACATTCTGCTCACCATGGGCTACGCCATTCTCCCCGCCTTGATTCAAGACATCGAGAAGGTCTTTGATGTCTACTTCAATGCCTTCAAGCACGACGAGATGGGCGAGATCATGGTAGAGATTCTTTTCCCAGGCGGCACAGACTCTGAAGAGTTTCGCAAAGCGCACAAAGAGTGTACTTTAGCTTGGTGGCATAACTGCGACTACCAATACACCTACAAATGCGTCGATACTGAGACAGGAGAGATTGTCGGCATGGCCCTTGGCGACATCTATCTCAGGGAGCGCAGCGAGGAAGAGCGCAGAAACCACGGTGCCACCTGGCTCGAGGGCAAGCAGAGGGAGCGGGCCGAGGCTATCCTCAACCCCCTGCACGATGTTAGAGAGAAGCTTTTCGGTGGACGCCGATACATCTGTGAGTCGCAACAGCCTTAACGGTGATCTCTCTTGGCAATAAGCTGACCCTAGGCATCACAGATAGCCACATTATCGCCGTCGACCCCAAACACCAGGGCAGGAAGGTCGGTGCGCTCTGGTGTAAGTGGGGAATGGAACTCAGTGACAGCCTGGGAATCCCCCTGTACTTCGAGTCATCACCCTCGACATACAAGCTTTACGAAAAGATGGGGTACGAGACCCTAGACGAGAAGGTCGTTCACAAGCCCGAGGTAACGGGGGCATCGGAGGACCATGTTGTGCCCCTGATGGCCAAGATGCCGGCTTGCGCGAGCGGCATGACGTTCAAGGAGTGGCGCGCGGCGGGCTACCCTCCTTTCAGCGAAGTGAAGAGACTATCCGCCACGCCCGTTGCAGATGCCGTAACGGCTGAGAAGAAGCCTGGAGGTGGTACTGTGGCCATCGAGGTGCAGGTGCAGGAGTTGCAGGTCTAGGTCTCACGTGTTACTTTTGGCGTTCTTGTTTTGGGCAACAGTACATGTACATGCAAGTCGGACCTCGGATGATTCCCCTGTAGTTAATATTTGCAACTAGCACATTATAATTCCTCCCAAAAGTCCCTTACCCCGGTGTTCTGGAGAATGAAAGAAGAGACATACCTGGTTCTGTTCGCGGTCGGTTGGTTAATGACTCGCCACGGGGATGGCCCATTTCGGTGCTCGGCACGACAATTAAAGAGCTTCAGGGTCCAGGACAGGGGAGGGTTTAGGTCGCCAAGCTGTTCGGTTGGCGGAACTCTCGGTTACAACTTACCGCTGGTTGGTGGTCTGGTTCATCACGCCCTGTTGCGCCCTTTGCACGTCCGCAAATGCTTGTGAAGGTGATTTGCCTTTCGCTCATATTGTGGTCTTAACGGCATGACGGTGTTCAGAGCGACCGTATACACCTTTCTACTGAACCAAGCTGAGCGAGATCGGAAAGACATGATGTTTGCATGGACTGAGGGATGAGTGCTATGTACGTAATCGAATGTCGAGGCATAGACATACTGCCGGAGCCCTGCTTGTATCATGCGCTAGTCCACATCATGGCACTAGAATCCCGTTCAGCTCGTTCAGCTGGGTCCCTCCCGGTTCTTTTCCCTTTTGTTCACTCTGTGAAAATCTAAGAGGTTTCTTTCTCGACCGAAAGATCCCGCGATGATCCCACAGAGCGTGAAGAGACGTGACCCTCGTTCTTGCAGGGATTAAACCGAGGCCGAAGCGAAGCGGTCGAACTTCCGGGACCTAAAGCCGCTAAAGGCGTCTCTCTCAGCGCTAGCAATATACGGCCATCAGAGATCCTTCGGCCGAAGCGACATCGGTCATTTCGAGACCGAATCTACCGTCGGATGGTGCCTTTCATGGTACGTTCTTCTGGATCTTATCAGATCCATCTGATAAGTGTTAGTGATTTCCGTCCCATCGGCCCCTTGCTGTCATGCCCTCCCATTCTTCTTTCTCTTTCGCGCTTCGCCTTCATCCACTGGAAATTGGCTCAATGGCCCTAGATCCCAACTGCAACTGCCGCTAACTTCAAAAGATATTCCTTAACTCAGATTTGCAACCGTGCAAAGAATGCCCGCAATTTTTAAGAAGGCGAAGAAAGTCCTCCTTTTCGTGAGGCTAATCGGTTACTCCCTACGCCTCTTTGCAGATTTCTTCGCGCGTGCATACACGACAAAGAAGATCGCCTCCAACACAGCATCCAAGGACGCAGACGCGGAAACCATCAACATTGTCATTGTCGGCGCATCATTCGCAGGATACCATGCCGCCCGGCTCATCGCATCGTCACTTCCGACGGATGGCCCTTATCGCCTAATCATTATTGAGCCAAACAGCCACTGGCAGTTCACGTGGACTCTGCCACGATTTTGCGTAGTCGAGGGCCACGAGACAAAGACTTTTATTCCCTACGGCCCCTACCTCCCGGCCGAATCTGCCCCAATTGTGCGATGGATTCATGACCGGGTATCAACAATCAGTGAGAAGATGGTCACGATACAAGGAACCGGGGAAGAAATTTCTTACTCACACATGGTTATTGCTACTGGATCAGGGGTCGGTATGTCATTACCTTCAAGAGTTGGTTCGACGGATAAAAGCCAAGGCGTCAAACTTTTGCAAGAGTTCCAGCAGCGCATCAAGGCTGCAAAGCATCTGGTCGTGGTTGGTGGCGGTGCTGCCGGCGTTGAACTTGCCACAGACGCAAAGGATCAATACCCTGAGAAGAGCGTGACTCTGGTTCATTCAAGGGGTGTTGTCATGAACCGTTTTGGCCCTGAACTTCAGGCCGGGGCTCACAAAGGTCTGGAAGATCTCGGTGTCGAAGTCATTCTAGGCGAGCGCACGACCACTGATGCCCCAGTCGATGGGTTCGTTACCCTTCGATCTGGTCGAAAGCTTGAGTGTGATTTCTTGGTAAGTTCCGCCACGGAGGGCCACCTGGGCTGGGGCCATTTTTCTGACGTCTCTTAGGTCAACGCCATTGGCCAGCAACCATCCTCTCACTTAGTGAGGGAGCTCGCGCCCGAGGCCATCGCCAACTCAGGGCGCATCAATGTCAAGCCGACAATGCAGATTAACGTAGACTCACTTCCCAACATCTATGTCTGTGGAGATGTCGCTGAAACAGGAGTCACGAACCCGAACGCCCGTTCGGCTATGAAGCAGGCTATGTTTGCGGCGGATAATCTTGTACTTTCTCTTCAAGGGAAGAAGCCATCATATCTCTATCAGCCAACTTGGGCTGATGCAGTGATCAAGTTGACCCTGGGCCTGGTACGTTTTGAGAACTACAAGCATAAAACTGCTTCACCGCTGATCCAAGCAAAGCACAAATCCATTACCGCTTTTGGCAGTGGTGACACTGAACTATTGATCAATGGAAAGGAGGAGGAAGTAACTTTGATGATCAAACGAACGTGGCAACACATGGGTGTTACCCCTTACGAAGATAAGGACACAAATCTGAGTTGCGCAAAGGAGCCTGCTGCAGACAAAGCTCTTCAGCTGAAGAATGGAGTTGTCTAGGCTAGTTGCATGGCGAGATCGTGTTTTGAAGGGGCCTAGAGTGTTGCTTTTCCCAGGCAACGAAGACTAAAATCAAGACGACGAAATCACCGTCAGTTCCATCTGTGTAAGCCTCCGGTGGTACAGTTTTCCACACTTTCCGGATACAAAAGTTACTCCTATGTCGTGGCCCGGTAATACGTCATGTTCTCCGTCTCCGCCCTACGGCAGTGGGCATGTGGGCATGTTGATCTACCGCTTCCTCAGGAAATTCTACGATGTGCTCCATGGAGCAACTAGGAGTTTGACTCTAATTTGTTTAATTTAGACGTGTAAGAGTGCCTTGTTGTTATGTGGTCCAAACAATCACAGTAAGCAACCGAGTCAGTGTAATTACATCCTGAAGCCAGATCCGATACTCCGCCGCCTTCGCTTTGGGCTTCTCTCGGGCCAATAAACTTACATCTCGGCTCACGGCATCAAATATGTAGACCTGATTGGGCCAACATAAGCTCCGCTCAAGGATCAATGCGTCCGTCTCTTTTCTTGCATCATCTGCCAGCGTTCATTTGCCGAACATGACTAGGGCAATCTGCTTACGTGGGCTTCCAATTATTGACTGTAAGTGAGTCCCATCGCGCATTCAAAGAACTTAGTTGCTTAGATTCGAGAAGAAAGCATCCGACGGAAGGTGCTAGCGGCCTGGGTATTCTGTGGGACGTACGCCTCCCTCGAACAAGGGTAGAACAGGGCGGCAGCGCGCGTTCTGAACTTGAGATTCACAACACAAACATGTCTATGGGAAACGCAGTCAGGAGCTTAACGGCAGACAGCATGTATGTTAAGTCTCAGACTTGAGGTTACGATCAAGGATTGGGACAAAGACATGAATTTATCAGTAACCGAAGATGCCGAAGAACTAGGAATCATTATCAAGGCCACATCATCTAATTTGAAACTTTTGGAAGATTGGTTAGGTGGTGACAGAGTAACAATGGTAGAGGTGGCGTCTTAGGCATTGATTGAATTGTCAACCTATCTCCATCAGAACTCACAACTTCTCGGTTTGATGTCTCTTATTGTTCTGTTAGGTCTGTTGTCTCTGTCATTCATGCTGCCCTTTTTCTGGTTTAACCAGACTACCTACAACGTCTGGCAAAGGCCGAAAGAGCTATCAATAGCTCTTCGGTTGGTATGCGGTGTTCTCGTAAGCGTTTGCGTAATGACAAAGTCTTCAGACTAACGACTCCTGAGATCGTTTGCATGGTCCTTTACTTTTATCACTTCTTCAGCTCTAAGCTAGCTATTGGCGTTTTATTGTCGAATCAATGCTTCGGTTCAATTGAAATGTTCTTTTGAAGCCTCAATGGTATTGACTTCTATCGAGGTTTCTAGACAACACGAACAGACGATCCATCCAGATATTTTACCCACTTTTCGCTTCGGAGATAGCATCGTCAACCTAGTATGAATTTCTAGTTGGATTCGCCCTCGGGCATCTAATGGAGATTTTTCATCTCCTGCATTTCAGACTCGAAGTGTCTCACTCGGTATACTCTATTCTTCCTCCTTCCAAGTCATCATCTCTACTTTTCCAAGCGATGGCGCGTCTTGAGCATCTCCTATACGAGCTTTGGGCGATGATCATGAAAGAACTTGATCCTTTGTCGACCATCTATTTTGCTCAAGTTTGCCCACGAGCCTACGCAGTGCTTTGCGGATTACCCCAGAAACGGCGATATGATGAAATCGCACGAAAGATCGGCCACGAGAACATGGGTTTTATTCAGACAAAAGATGCATTTTGCGATGCTATCATCGAATTACGCAACTTTTCAAGGCAGGAGGAGCGCGACGAACGCGACGGACGCTTCCAGCTATCATAATCATGACTGAGGTCGCAGATCACTGGAGAAGCCCCACGCCACGGCAAAGGCTGGTTACTGGCCTATCTGGAGAACTTGGAGGAGGTAAACATTTTCAATGCTATCATCAGAAGATGCGAGAACTACACTAAGGTTGTAACTTAGCGATTACGTACATTAGGAAAGCAACCTGTTCCGTCTGCACTTCGGAAATGTTTCTTGTTGCGCTGGTGACTTTGAGAATCTTCAGCCACGGCGTATATTGCTCCATTCACAAAATATTTGAGCTAACAGCTCAGATAGCCGAAGAGTTTGGAATCTGGGCATGCGAAGGGTTCAAGTACCTCAGTCGGCAAGCTGCCTTGATGGGACTTTGTAGCATGATGGATCTCCGACATGGACACCTTACGTTCGAAAAGTACTTTTGCCCATCTTTCAGTCTCATTGACGGTGCCGGTGACCCGGCTCTGGACGCAAACTGAGAGCGCGCAGTTCAATCTTGTCTGGTGCGGCCCTCAGCAGACGGGTGTACAGTGGGATCCGCTCATAGTTTCACCTCGCCGACCTTGCCCCCCATCGACTTTCGACCCGAAAGTTTCTCTGTAAGGGGATTGGTAACCTTGGAAAATAGGATGGCCTATTATGTTGCCACGTTATAGCATCTGCAATAATTATGCGGCGACAGACAATAGGGAATAGACAAAACTTTAATCACTGCCTCGTACTCGTAATAAATAGGTATCTTCCTTATACACAAGTAGCAGATGCCTCTGGCCGTTCACAGTGATTTTTACCTTCCTAACTCCGCGCCTCCTGACAACTTTGTGATGTTCAGAGGGTTTACTTGTCAGCAGGAACGTGTGGCGTTTCTGTACTGTTATCCTTAACCGGTAGAGGGCACTGGTCAAAGTGCCTATGTAGTATTTCTAGAATTTTGCCCGCGAGTAGGGTGAATTTGCCGCACTCTTTTTACGGGGAGGCTGCGTCGTAACCACAAACTCAAACACAAGTAGCAGATGAGGATGTAATCAAATCCAGCCACTTATGTTCAGGCAGCTGCGGAAAAACTTAGGAGAAAGTCGAAAACCGATCTCCAGACACACACGAGCAGAATCTCCTGTCAAATTCGACGTCTCACTTTATTACTCGTTTATTAACCGAGTGCTGGAAATGTACAGCTGCCCCAATACTGTGGACAGGGCATTAATCTCAGAAAACTTCTGGAAAAGCTTAGCTGTGATCATCGATACACAACTTCTCGATACAAGCGTAGCATGGTTTGCTCCTCTGCTTCAAGCAAGTGCATATTCCGCAAATCTCGTGGAGGTTGAACTCTCGCAAGGCCTCCTTCCCTTTGTCCGTGTTGTAGAGAAAGTCCACGCAGGCGTCACACCGCATCTTCCAGAATGTAGAAGGGTGGGTTTTCCAGAGCATATGCTGTTTTTCGGGGAACTTGTTTCGTGGTTTGACGGTGAAGCAGGCAAAGCACGCAAACCTCGGGACGGAGGAAGTATCGAAATCAGCATCTAGGCGAAACCAGTCGACTCCGGGTTCTCGCTGCCTCACGAATTGAAAGCGTTTGTGAAGAGGTACCCACTTCGTCTTTATGGTGTTATTCATATGACGATTGGTCTGAAGAAGGTGTATCGCATCGATCATGTCGATGTTTTGGACAACCACCTCGAGCACGCTGGAGGGAAGTCTTTGGATAGGCGGACAGGAAGAGTTCGAGGCATCGTTACAGACCGTGGTCTCTATGATTCCACCAGAAACCCTTGCTGATTGGTCGATTTCCTTCGTGGACTTCGTTACGTCTGATTTGCCGGTTGTCGTACGTGGATAGACTTCATGTTGGAGGCGGCATCTCATCGATTCAGTCCGCATGCGACCACATTTGTGGCAAAGACAGAAGAACTCTCCATCTTTTCTGACTGGTTGAAGGTGCTCGTATAGCTTCCCTTCGATGGCACATGTCCAACATCGCCGCAGACCCAAGCGGCTCATCTTGGCTCCCCTCTTGTCTTGCTTGCTCTTGCGCATTCGGTCTCCAAAGGCCTCTTTCGGGAGAAATTGCTGACAGCCAAAGCATGCCCATTTTTTGGTCTTGCCAACATAGAGACCCATGTCAACTTCTCCGATGAACTTGTTCTGGACCGACCGGGGCAACAGGGTTCTGGGGTTGAGGTTGCGGTGGAAGAACTTATTGGTGACGGACATTCTCAGGACGTCTCGGTATTGAAGGTGGGAGGAGATGAGGTAATGAATTTCATGTGGCAGGTCCTGAAGTTTGCAGGACGGAACTTCGTTATTGCAGCAGTCGTCGAGGTCCTTCCCTTCCGCTTCCATTTGTCGATACACCTCTGTCGGCGGGATGGATACAGTCTCTACCATATTGACGATTGTTGAAATGACCTGTTTCGATAATCGTGCTGTCTTCGGGTTCTCAGAGCACTAAGTTCTATCGATCAACCAATGGCGCATTCAGGTACTAAGATGTCGAGGATTCAAGGGCGTCATGCAGCAGCCGCAGTCTTCTGTGTTGTGATGCAGGTTGATGTCAACTCAGTATGACTAGAATCTTCCATGAGTCAAATCTTACGCGCCCTGGCATGCACATCTCGGTACTGCGCCAACTCCCCTCGCTTCTGCCTATTCGTCCCACCTTTCTTGACCGTTCTCATTTGAGGAGAGCGTTCGGGCGTCGGGCGAAGTCTTAAAGCAATGTCAATTTGAGGTGCAAGCCAATTCGCTAAAAATATGGTCCCCTCTCTGAATCAATCATCCAAGAAGAGAGGCACCTCAAACCACCGACCGCACGACCGCACGACCGCACAACCGACGACCCAGCCCCACTCGGCGCCGGCAACCGATCAAGAGCGGGCCCATCTGTTCCGGCCAGACTCCCGAGGCTCTCGGTCCCTCGGAGCTCTGGCCTCATTCCTTTCTTTTGCTGTCAATCCCTCACAAACACGTCCCGGGATGCAACGCTGAATTGAATACCCCAAGCCTCGGCAGCCCCTGACGGCGCATTGCGGGGTCACGGCCTCCCACCTTCTCCCCCGTAAACCAGATTTCCCCAAAACGGATGACACCAATATCTCCTTCCTTTTCAAACCTAGACATAAACCACCAATCGTCTCTCTCAAGTAATCTATCCTTCGCAAGGCCAAGAATCAGCCGCCAGCCTCAACTACCGACCACCGTTGCCGATATTCAGGGACGGGTAGCACCCATCAGCAAATCGCAACGCTCGCCCTAAATAGCCGCGCAGCCACGCGGGTGCTATGCAACGCCAACATTGACATGCCCCTCTTAATTTGAGTCCGAATCCGCGTACTGCATACCCTCGCCTTGAAAATTGACAACGACCGAATATCAAGGCACATCTACACCTTCCAATCTCGTTCCTTCATTTGAGCCGAGGCCGGTGATTTGGCTAATTCGGCGTTGATCCTCCGTGACAATTTGGCATAATCCTTGAGGAGGAGATTCGTCTATAAAAGACTCCTCACTATCCATCGTACTGGGAAGTATAAGCAGGCACTGACAATAGAGCCAAACATCTAAGCAAACGCCAAATTCACACACTTCTCGAAATGTTGTCCTCCGCCGTACTCTTCACCTCCCTCTTGGGCGCAACCAATGCGGCCCTCCAGCGCGTCACGGACTTCGGCTCCAACCCAACTGGCTTAACGATGGACATTTCCGTACCGCCGAACCTGTCGTCTTCGCCGGGCATCGTTCTCGCACTCCACGGTTGCGGCGGCTCGGGCTCGGCCTACTCCCGTCAAGCCGAATACATCCCCCTGTCTGACTCAAAGGGAACTTTCGTCGTGATCTATCCTTCCTCCACCAAGGACTTCAACTGCTGGGACGTCGCCTCGACCAAGAGCCTGACCCGCGACGGCGGCGGCGACTCGAACGGCCTCGCCAACATGATCCGCTACACGATCACTAAGTACGCCGCTGACCCCACAAAGGTCTTCGTGACGGGAAGCTCATCAGGCTGCATGATGACCAATGTCCTCTCGGCCACGTACCCGGATCTCTTTGCAGCGGCGTCTTGCTACTCCGGTGTTGCGGCTGGGTGTCTCGCTGGTTCTCCTGGATCGAGCCCCATCAGCGCCGACCCGAGTTGCGCAAACGGGCAGATCATCAAGACGGGCGCGGAGTGGGCTGCTCAGGTACGCGCCATGTATCCTGGGTACAACGGTAGCTACCCGCGTATGCAAACGTTCCACGGCACAGCTGATACTCTGGTGACGTACCCCAACCTGGCGGAGCAACTAAAAGAGTGGTCTACAATTCACGGAGTGAGCTTTACCAAGAACAATACGAACACGCCTCTGAGCGGGTACACGCAGATGGTCTATGGGGACGGGACCAAGGTCGTAGGAATTTCTGCCCAGGGTGTTGGACACACTGTACCTGTACAAGAAGATCAGGATCTGAAATGGTTCGGCTTGTGAACAACGTGTTGGTAGATTTGGATGAAGTTTGGTACACATTAGTCTGCTTTCCTTGAAATGCATGACAATACGAACAGCTTTACAGCAAGTAGTAGGAATGCAAGAACTCTGCCTTCAATGGCAGCCGCTATCATTACAGAAAAGGAATGCTTGGCTGACAGCAGTTAGAACATCTCCCGGAAATGGTAGAAGACATTGTCAACATAAGGGTTCGGCATGCCAGTGGTCGTTGGGGTCAATTCCGCGCTGGATACTCCTCCAAAACTGTCATCCCCTGTAGAGTAGCCGTTGAGTCCCATATAGCCTTCAAAGATCCTGCTCATCTCGGTTTGAATACGCGTCCCGTTGCTTGGTGACGGAATGCCATCCATGTTGGATGTTGGCTGTGGTTGTGGCATCGCAGGTGCCGCCGATGCCATTGAGCGGCCATATGGTGCGATGGGTCCTGGGTCTGTTGACAGGCGGCCGGTCGCAAGCCCAGCCATAGCGAGCGCTGCAGAATTGTGCGGGTCTTCGTCAGCCTGGTTGCGGAGGCCGATGCTTGGGGCGACTTCTTTGAGGGAAGAAATGGTGCGCCACAGACGCTGGGATACCCAACTCTTCGCAGATAGATCCTTCACGAGTTCTAGAGCCATGTAAAACTCCTCGCGCACACTGGCACTGAACTTGACCGGGGCGTGAACGGCAGCCAGGAAGAGGACAGAGATGGCCGAGGTAAGAAATTGATGGTAGAAAACCTGGATTTTGCGGTACATATTTGTGGTGTTGTTGAGGTGATTGAGTAATCGAATGGTATCTTTCGCCAAGTCAACAACGCGTTGGGCCTGAACTGTATGGCTCATGATGCTAGTAGCGCTATGCAAGATCGGGGTGTAAAGCCAAGTGCGGATCTGAAGTCAGGTTAGCCATAAGCCGTCAGCAGCAAGTCTCTCAGGGCAAACATACCTGGTTGAATCGAAGATACGTCCAAACCCGAAGCCTTTGCAGGTTGTAAGATGGGGTCATGGTCAACTTTTTGTCCTTGTCCCAGTTGCGCATCCTGACCTCCTCAGGCACAGTCTCGTACCAGGATAGAATTTCCTGGTCCAACCGCTCCATGTCCTCATGGTGGAGTTCCCGGGCAAGAACGGGGCCAAAATGTGCCACTTGACGCCAAACCTTGGCACCCAGTCTTGAATAGGTGACCATGGCAGCCAGAAACGGAAATTGCTCCTTGTAAACATTAGTTCATGCGTCATTCTGGGGTTCAAGACGACTTACAGGCAGCGGCAAGTCCGGATCAATTTCCTCGTCCGGGACAACAAATGGCAGACCTGTTGCGAAAGCCCACCTTCTATCGAGAACGTAGGCCGACCAAAAACTACTTAGAGCGGTCTTTCGCTCTTCCTCATCCTTGATAGCCATGAGACCTTGCTGGCGATGAATGCCCATCTCCAAACACAGCCTGGTAACTTGACCCATAACGCGCCATGCCGCGATCTCTTCATTGGCCAAAAACTTGTAGCCGGCGAGCAGACAGAGCGCTGGCAAGCTTGTGAAGTCGACAGGGTCCACCATCAGCTTCCGATTGACAACGGCGTCCATGCTGTCGATCAATTTGATGGCCTTCTCGCTGTGCCCGTGCTCCTCCACCACGAGAGCACAACACATGACAATCTTGAGCTGAAGAGTCTTGTCATCGTTGATCAAAGGCATAGCGCCTTGCTTCCTTGCCGACTCCATGTAAGACCAAAGGTTGCGAACATGCTCGATGACAGACGGAATATTGATGACAGGGTACATGATGCCAACCTCCTCCTCGTGAAGACGACACAAACGAATCATCTCATCCTTGGTGAAGTCCCATAAGGGGTCAGTGGGGTTCTCTTGGGGTCCAAGGCGGAAAGGGCTGTCCTCGGGCATGGCAAACGGAGCATTCTGGTCCTCGGAATCCCCGATCCCTTTGTAGCCCATGTTGTGGATGGTGTTGTTTGCAACATCCATGTTGAAGGCCATGCTAGTAGGGCCACGGAAGGGTGCCTGCTTTGGTTTGGTCAACTCGGGCCGGTGGACGGAAGATAGCGAGCTGGCTGGTGACGCCTGGACGGTGCTCGAAGGGAAAGGTAATACTTTGTCTTGGATGGGCGCAAGACGCAGCGTTTCGGAACGGAGGGCATTCATGCTTTGGTAGAGATTGTCAACCTGCTCCTGCAGCCGGGCCATCTGAGTCGTCATGCTCTTGAACTCATCGGAGTCCTTGAAGTTGTTGGAGCAGCAGTTGGGGGCGTACAGGCACGCCAGATTGAGGTTGCCGCATCTTTGGCAGGGAGTCTCGCCATTGCACTTGATTTTGCGTCTCTTGCATTCGTTGCTGCGAGGGGAGGAAGCGTGTCAGCGATTTGGTGTTCGCGCCATGATCTATCGAGACAAACGCTGTGTAGATGGGGTATAAGTAGAGCTAGGCGGTCACATTGCGCCGACGAATTGCTCCAGCGATAGATGATTCCGGTAACGATATGGCACTCGAGAGGTACGAAGGGACTGGAGGAAACCTTACCAGGCTATCGAAATATACTGTCACAAGCGCAATCAGCGTCCCGAAGTTCCACAGAGTTTATAGAGGGGAGTGGGCATGGCACGGAGAGGGAGAGAGTGTGTGTACGAGAGGACGTGACGGGAAGGGTCCGCGTCGGTCTGGAGGGGACGTGGGTGGAGGCATGGCAGACGACCAACAGCCGGCCATGCGCACCAAGAGGACGGCAACAAGATGGAGAGAACGCACCCTATTCCGTTTGCTTCGCTGCTGCTTGGCTGCAGCACCTTCGTCTTCAGACTTTCTTTTATTGCCTCCCGAGACGGAGGGAGTACCGCCAGAGGGACCTATCGAGGCGCGGGCTCCCCCTGCTGAGTTCGCGGAATTGTCTCCGGGGGTCGCGGAAAGAGGAGAATGGGCTTGTTGATTGTGTGGAGAATAAGCAGAGGCAGCGCGGTCGGGTGGCAGAGGAACGGCTGCTTGGGTCAAATAGTGCAGGTCGCTAACCTGCGACTCGATCTGGTCCATTGCATTGCGAGGCACCCGCGGCCGGTTTCCTCTGGTCTGCTATGCTTTTCGTGAGCCGACAGTCGAGTCGCGATCCAGGAGATGGAGACAAGCGAGTAATGGTGATTTTTTGCCTGCGCCCCCCCTTGCCCGCCCAGTCCAGCCCAGGTTCAGTCAGCCAGGTGCCTCCTCCAGCGGGCTTAGCGGTAGCCTCACTGATTCCGCTGCGAACGTGCACGTGACCGGCCCGGATCCCGGCAGTCCGTCGCATCCGGCTCAGCACTTGGCTGGGATAGCCCACTGTAATTGATATCGTTGACGACTGATTGGGCACTATTTGCGATATCCTGGTAAAGTCGCGATGGGTGTCGCACTGTGACAACCACCACTTACGGGTTGCGATGAAGCATCGGACGCCAAAACCCTTGCACACTGTACACTGCAGATCTTGAAGACGGCATTGACATCATCTTGGGACTCTGGGTCTTTGACTGAGTCAAGACGAGGAAGCGCGCAGAATTGCGCGATGTGATTGTTGTCTGTTCCGCCTTACGCTGAGTAGTGTGGTAGATTCGGTCCGCCCCTGCACCGGGCAAGATATCCAGATTGCACTCATGCGCGCCTAATCAAGCTGAGCACCCCTTCCTGGCATCTCGGGCACTTTCATAGGCTACTTCAACTCTGGTCTTATGGTTTTGCTTCAATTCAGCTCGACAGCCTCAACGACAATGGCCGGCTCTAATTGGGCCGACGGCTTTGCCGCGAAGACAATTGGGTTCAATTCGTCAGATCTGCGCGTGGCTGCTGATGTCCGCCTTTTACGTCGTGAAGGCCCGACCATATTAAGACAGCTGTAATGTGAAAGAGTCTAGCTCTCACCCTGAGAAAGCAAGACTTGAGTCTTTGCGTTTAATCGTGAACTCCAACTGGTTGCATGGCCTAGGGTACGATTGTGTAGCCCTGCGGCTGTATAAGACCTGGCGGTTTGCTCGCCAGAATCATGGATAGTTCCTGACTTCAGCAAGCCAGGATATCAAGCATCACCTCTTGCTTCTGACCACTGTTGTATTATCACCGTCAGACCTACGCAATGGCTCCCATTTACGCTGACCATCCATTCCCTTTGGTGTCGACGCCAATCTCGCAGCTTCCGAAAGATGTGAAGGCAGGTCATGTCCAGCAGCACACAGCACAGAAAAGAAGCTAACGTGGCGAAACAGCCGACGATGTTCCACAGGATGGCATCTGAAATGGCTCTGGTTCACAACTGCATTCTCCGAGGTCTCAACGCCATCTACCTGCAAGCTCCCCACATCAAGCCCGAGGACGAGTTCAGCTTCGCGAACCATATGCACCAGTGGTATCGCATGATCCACGCGCACCATAGCGGAGAAGAGCGCCTCTTTTTCCCAGCAGTAGAGAGACTCACAGGCACCTTTGGGTTTATGGACGTCAACGTCGAACAACACAAAAGCTTCCACAACGGCCTCGAGTCCTTCGCCCAGTACATCCAGGCTCTCATCACGCGGGAAGTAGCCTACGACGGTAACAAGGTTGTATCTCTAGTCGACCGCTTTGGGAAGGACTTGTGTCTTCATCTCGAGGAGGAGATTCCCACCATCATAAGTTTAGAAACTTTCGGGACTGAGAAAATGGCGCCAGTCGAGAAGATATTCGCACAAGAAGCCCAAGAGGTCATGGTATGCCAATCACTGATTACCGTCTCTTGTTCAACAGCTGACAAGGAGTAGCAAGAAATGGGTTTCCTAGCTGGCTTGCCTTGGGCTTTGACCACCATGGACAGCGCATTTGAGGGAGGGCTGTGGGCAGACGTCCCGCCGGACCCCGTCGGCAAATTCATTCTCAAAATTGTTAGATACGTTACCTGGTGGTTCCATCGCGACTGGTGGAAATTTGGCGCGTGTGATGGCAACGGGAACATGCAGCCGTTGTACGCTTTGAGAGACGACAAGCAGTGAAGTTGGCCTATCGCAGTGTGTGTGTCACTTGTGGAATGCGTGAGGAAGGGCGTTTTTTTAAGGGCGTTTTGTTCTGATTTGGGTATTTGTTGAAAAGTCTTATTATGCGGAGTAGAATTGTTTCTGGGCTACAAAGTCCATCTTCCTACCTTAGCCAGAATTGAAGTACGGATATCGCAAAGCATGTCGAAGACAGTGCGTCGGCGTCCAATGAGATCTTCAGACGATGTCCTGCAGATGCCTTATGTAATCCAGTATGTGGTGGGGTTCCCAATTCTGCCGCGCCTCACCGTCAAAAAGTTTCTTGAAGCCCAGAAATTTCGCCGGGTGAATTTCTGCCGCTAATCGCCATACCACTGGACTTGCGAAGGACGACAAAATGGCCGCCCGTCGAAGAGCATCTGACTGGGAAGACCAGTTGCCCAAGGGTATGCAGTCCGGTCGACTTCACACCCATCATTGACTGATTTAAATGCACAGATCATGATCCCGAGGCCGAGCCCGTCGACGAGAGTGAGAACGAGAGCGGCAGTGGTGAGAGCGAAGATGAGAACGTCGGCACGGAGCATTATGTTACTGTTGGGTACAGGACCGCGAGCCAATGGAACAAGCTTGAGAACGAATACTGACGGTTGTTGCAGAAAGAGCAAGCTCCGCGAAAAGGAGGGAGTCTCACTCGGTCCTCAATACCGCGGCGCGCGCGTTAGCCGAGATGCCTTGAACGACGAAAGCGACGGCAGCGATGTCTTTGAGGATGCCCAGGAGCAATTCGACTCTAACGACGAAGAATACGACGATCCCGAGAACGCTGATTTGGCAGCGGACGAGGCGGCCGCCGGCGACGAAGACTTTGAAATCGCGAGCGACAATGCCCTCGGCGACAGCGACGACGAGAAACTCGACAAATTCGTTTTCCGTGGCAGCTCCCAGCCCAAAGATAAGAAGAAGGGCGGGCGCAGCAAGCGACCTACTGCCGCTGACTTCATTTCCGACGAGGAAGAGGTGGAGCTGGAGGATAACGAGGACGAGGAGGAGGATGAGGAAGATGACGACGAGGAGGGCGGCATGGATCTCGGCGACGAGGAAGATGATGACGATGACGATGACGATGACGAGGACGAGGACGAGGAAGGTGTTGAGGGCAGCGAAGATGACCTGCTGGCCGACCTCGAAGGCTCCGAAGACGATGATGGCGAGGACGAAGAGGAGGGGGACGAAGGTTCGGAGGAAGACTCTGACGACTCCGACGAAGACTCCAAGCCTCGCCGCAAGTCTAACAAGGCCGATGCCAGAGCCGAGCAGCGGAAGCTGATGAGCGAAGGCCAAAAGGCCCTCTCGGCAACCCTCTCCGCCGCGGCGCAACAAGACGCGCAGAAGGGTGTCGCCGTCCGCGAACAGCGCAAGACCTTTGATGGTCTCCTCAACATCCGCATCCGCCTCCAAAAAGCCATCGTCGCCAGCAACTCGTTCTCCGTCGTCGACAGCGATGACTTTGAGCAGAACTCGGAACCTTACGAGGCCGCCGAAGAGGCTGCCCTCAAGCTCCTCAACACCCTCGACAGCTTCCGCGCAAGCCTTCTCCCCACCGAGTTCGCTCAGGCCGGAGAAAAGCGCAAACGCAGCGAAGTCGACGCGTCAACCTCCAGCGAGGACATCTGGGAAGGCATCCAGGAGACCGAGCAGCGCGCGCTCAAGTACCGCAAGAAGGTGCTCGAGACATGGTCCAGCAAGACCCGCAGCACGACCGTCGAGGTCAAGAGCCGCAACCTCATCTCCCAGCAATCCATTGTCGCCTCTCTTGAGGAGCAGCTTCTCAACACCGACCGTTTGATCAAGCGCACGCGAACCCCCCGTTCCTGCGCGCCGGCGCAGGTCGCAAAGAAGCTCAACGAGGACCCCGAGATCTACGACGATGCCGACTTTTACCAGCTCATGCTCAAGCAGCTCGTCGAGCAGCGCACCAATGACAACGGCTCGACCGGCGCCGCCGCGCAGCCGACGGTCAGGTGGGCGGCCATGAAGGAGGCCAAGACGAAGAAGCATGTCGACAGGAGAGCAAGCAAGGGCCGCAAGATGCGCTTCAACATCCACGAGAAGCTGCAGAACTTCATGGCCCCCGAGGACCGCAGGATGTGGGAGCAGGATGCTGTCGACAGACTGTTCGGCACCCTGTTTGGACAGCGTTTGGGGCTTGGCGAGGAGGTTTCCGACGAGGAGATGGACGACGATGTTAATGCCGAGGAGGAGGGTCTCAGGCTGTTCAGGAATTAAGGGAACGGAAAAGTTTTGTCTGTATAAAAATGAAGATATCCCAATAGAAAGGAGGCGCCTGTAGATTGCGCCACCAGCCTGCGATGAATAGCAGTGTCCTTTTGATGCCATCCCATCGGACGGACTGAGACTGCAAAAACCATGGCAAAGGTTCGTTGGCGAGCTCTCTTGGAGATCTCAGGCCATGGAGCCAACTTTTCCGGGCGTCAGTACACTGGCAACTCAACTTCGCCCAATGCTAAACTGCAAACCGTGATAATTACTCTCCCTCATCTATCCTACAACAGCAGCACCGATAAATGCCAGAAACAACACGGCATGCGCTCCAAGATGCACCGCAGGCCCTCCCAAAGTCTTTACCTGGCCGCTGCTTGTGCCATCCACCCCGGGATCCGTCAACCGCACGTAGGCGCGATAGCACGGCCAGACGTGCCAAAACGACAATGACGCCGCCACCAGCCTGCTCGTGTCATCGAACTCTGGTCGCCACAAAAACACTAGGCAAATCAGATTCGTACTCAAGAGCAAGCCGCCAAATGACTGCAGCACGAGTTGCGCGGCGGCGGAGGGCTTGGGCAGCTGGCTCTGCGGCTTCAAGATGAACGACGCCGCCCCCGCGGTCTCGACAAGTGCATGGAGAAGAAGAGGAATTTTGGAGAAGAGCATGGTTGGTGGCTGAAGAGCAAATTACGGTAGCTCGTATTCGTTTGGTCGGCCGGGAGGTTAGAGGCTATGGGTGATCGAGTCAACGCCGTGAATTGATGACCGGTCGCCGAGGGAAAGGTCCGGAGAGTCCGGGTCGGCGCCGGCGAGACACAAAAGTCGGCGTGGAGCAACTAAATTGCCCGAGCGGAGAGATTGCCGGGGATAGCGTCGCCTTCCGAGTTCAAAGCTCCTCGGTGTCAAATGAAGGCGGGCAGATGTCAAAAAAACTGAGTGTCGGCGGGAGTTAGCCTCGGGAAGTTTAAACCTTGACTGGACACGTTCCAGAAGACGGCTGGGCGGCAACTGAGGGAGAGGGCTTCCTGGGCAAACATCAGCGGACTGACTGTGAGCACATCTCGCTTCGTCGGCTCCCGACGTTGCTGGTCAGCTTCATTCTAGAGCGTCTGACTGGCTGTTAGGGCGTGGTATTCTGGAGTCATGCACAAGAGTACCGCAACAGAGTGTTTGATTACGCCTCCATGACCGCTTTGTGATTTCTGCTGACGTTTCCTCGCTGTCCAGTACGTTTAGGGAAGACTACGACCGATTCGCAATGTCGGCGAATCCCACAGGCCTGGCTCTGGGTACCTGGGTTAAACTCTCTCGTCAGAGCTTCAATGCCATGCAGGGGAGCTCCCGCAGTGGCCCAGCCACCTGCCGCAACGGGCACGCGAGCTAGGAGCTAAACCATGAATCATGACGCGTGCTGCCCACAAGGAGGCGCGCGACCCTTTTTTTTTGGTGCATCATCTGAGAGAGACCTGTCGATCAGAGCGCGCGGGCCGAGGCCGTGAGCCCTCGTGGGAAACAGCGGGAAGACAATTGCACCGGCAAAAGCCAAAACGAATTGTTGAAGTGTTTTGTTCTTTGAGGTTGGTTCAGATGGAGGAATGCATCGGATGAGACTTGTGGGAGGATCTGGTTCTGTCATAGGTAATGAGACGAAATGCGCTGTGCAAGGGGGATAAAAAAAAAAAAAAAAAACAAGCCAGAGCTTCAACGACCTCACACTCCAACCAACCACCTACCTGTCCTCCACTAAGCAAAGTCAATGGCAACTCCCGCTCGCAATCTTGCGTTGTCACACGCAAACATACACTCACACATTTCAACCTGCTTAATGCTCCTCCACACCATCACGACCTTTTAGCAACAGCCCCAGACGACACGAGCTTCCCACAAGCTTGCTTGTCAACCAACGTAGCAGGGGTGCAAGCTAAAGGTAAAGCGCGATAAGGACTTCCAGGTTCCTCTAACAGAGAGATCTCCACTCGCGTAAACCGGCTCCGAAGACTGGATTCAGACCTGTTTCAGTCAAGGGTCCCTTTCCCGCACCGTCACATTGTGTTGGAGGCTTGGAGCTCTCTCTTGGAACCACAAGACACGACGATATGAGAGACAGCCCACGGCACGGCACCCGCCAACCGCGGCGCAAGGCAAAAGCTGCAGCTCAATTCCAGGATGAGGCAGGGCCCCGAAGTTCGTGCGCAAGGGTGGCAGGGCGGGCTGGTCGGGGTTCAGGTCCAGGAGGCTACCTTACTCTTGTACTCAGAATCACACAGCTGATTGTCTGTGACGAGGACATGGCAGGCGGCGGGGGAACCTTGCGAAACGAAACGGTGCAACAACATCTCCGTTCCTTACTTTTCCTTTTCGCCACGAGGAAACACGCGTTGCTGCTTGCATGGTTCCAGCCCCCGGCACAAAGGCCTCCCTCCCCTCCCTCCCCCCTTCCCTCCTCAGTCAGTGACAGTGTCGTTCCTCAAGTGAGGTGGAGGGCAAGCAAGGTACGGGTGGCCAGCTAGTAGTAGCTGTCCTCTGCCGCGGTTGCTCCCAACCCGTCTCGTCTCGGCTGGGTCGTCCTTTTTTTTTTTTTTTCTTTTTTTGTTGAGGGAAGACGACTGGCTTGACTGGACTGTATGCGCTCATGCGCCAGAGGAGGGCAACCAAAAAAAGAGACGGCGCGTGTTTCCTTACATATCTTCTACCCACCCCCCATGCCATGTCGCCGTCGCCAATATGTTTCTCCCGTGCATGAGGTCCGTCTCTCCTTGACTTTCAACTTGACTGACCGACTTTTCGCCTCTTGCTCGCTGGAAGCCCGCCGAGTTGTGCCCTTCTGTTTGTCTCCGTTTCCATCTTGCCGCCGTCGACAGCAAGCACTGCACACAAAACCGTTGGGCCCTGTCGTTTTGCCCTGATTCGGGTAAACTGTGTAGCATCATCGTTGTGATATCATCACTCCAGGCCAAGCGCCCAGCCTTTCCTGCGCCTTGCGACCAACTCTGTCTATCTACCTTCATACGCCATCAGGAAGCTTTCTTTTGGCATTTCTGAGCGCCAATTCTTCATCGCCTCGCCATTGACCGGTCTATACTTGTAGCAGACGCCAATCAGCCGACTAGAAGCTACCCCTCCCCCGCATTGCACCGTTCACAATGGCCGCCACTAACGACGGCTTCGGGGACCTGGGTCTCGACATCATCGGGGTCGGCACTCAGTACCCGCCATATTCACTGGAGGCCAATTCGATAGATAACCTCAGTGGGAGGTATTACCCTGAGTCTCCTGCGTACGTAACGGCCTCTCCGTGATCATTGCGATCCTGCTAATAGCTGGCGGTACCAGGATGAAGAAGATCCTCTCCATCAACAGATTCACCGGCATCGAGTACCGTTCGTCCATCGGCACACCAGAGCATCCAATCGTGAACCAGAAGAACCCTCCATCAATCACCGATCTTCACAACGTGTTTATGAGCGATGGAGTCCCATTGGCCGTCAGCGCCTCCCGCAAGGCCATCGAAGAAGCCGACATCGATCTCAGCGAGATCACCCACATCGTCGCGACGACATGCACGGACAGCGCAAACCCAGGGTTCGACCACTATGTTATCAAGGGGCTCGGTATGACACACCAGGTCGAGAAGGTCCTCTTGCACGGAGTGGGCTGCAGCGGAGGTCTCGCCTCGTTGAGAACCGCGGCGAATCTGGCGCTGGGCCACAAGTTTCGAGGGAAACCTGCTCGGATTCTCTGCGTCGCGCTCGAAGTCAGCACGACACTGGTACGCAGCGAGCTGGACAGCATCAACGAGACGCAGGAGACGAGGATCGGCGTGGCATTGTTCTCGGATTGCGCCAGTGCTGTGGTTCTCAGTAACGGCATCGGGCAGCCCGCGACGCCTGTGTACTCCTTGCTGGGATGGGAGCATAAGATTATCCCAGATACCGAAGGCGACCTTGGATTCGATGTTGATCCTGTTGGTAAGTTGACACGGCCTGGCTATTGCGTTCGACACACGCTGACACGAACAAAAGGTTGGAAGGTGGTTCTCTCGCCACGAGTCCCGAAACTCGCCTCAGCGGCCGTACCCACCACGTTTTCAGAGCTCATGTCTTCGATTCCCCCACTAGGGCCACGTTACCAGAAGGCAGACGACTTCGACTGGGCCATGCACCCCGGAGGTGCCACGATTCTGACCGAGGCCGAGAAGGCAATGAACATTTCATCGTACCACATGCGGGCGAGCTATGACACATACATGAAGCACGGGAACTCGAGTTCGGCGACGATATTCAGCGTGATGGACCGGCTACGGTCCAAAGACATGGACAAGATCGCTCCGGGCGGCCGGGCACGCGACTACGTAGTGGGATGCGCGTTCGGGCCCGGGATTGCGGTGGAGATGTGCATGCTCAAGCGGAATCTGGGGGCTCGGGGCATTACGGGCCTGGAGACGCCGCCGGAAACAGAAAGTGAGGGCAGCAGCAGAAGCGAAGCTGGGGACGACGGTGGAGCGCAGATGGAGGGGCACAGGTCTTCGGGACGGGACGGGGGTGAATCCTTTGTGGCGGAGGCACTAGAGAATCTGGAATTGGACTGAAGGGGGACATGGCGGGGGAACGGGGCCCGGGAGAGAAGACACGAGGCGGTATATAGTGCGAGGCGGCGACGGACGGACGCATACCCCTGACACGACAGCGATGTTACGAGGACACGATGTGCCTCGGTTTGTCAGTCTCGTTCGGCTGAGCCATGGTATTGATAGTTTGCAGTAGTCGAAATAGAAGCTCGACTTCCTTGACGAGTTGAAGACGTTCCAGAGGCTGCCGTGATTGGCCGAGAGTTTGCGAGGTATTGGAAAGGCATGACATGGCATATGCAAGCTCGCGGTTCGAAGCCGAGATGGAGATCGGGTTGAAAACCGTCGGGTGGGAAAGCGAGCTCTTGGAAGTGGAGGCCACGATATCAGAGACACGAGATGAGCCGAGAGGTGTGGGATTTCTCCGGCAATAGAGGAGGACATTGCGGGATGGTCGACGGTTGGCCGAGGAAGATAAGGCATCGAGCTGCCGGTGTGTGGTTGTTGGAAGATCGGTTTTCGGCGGACAAAGGGTCGAAGGCTGTCACGATCCCGCATCTTCCCGGGCTTCGGCAATGGATAAGGCGTCAAGGCTGGGGTGGGACGGCGCAGCTGGTAAGGATGAGTTCATGGCCGGGGATGGCATTGTCATGAAGCGGCGCGATTGGTCGTTGGTTTCCGGGGCCCGGCTGCATGAGGTAAGGCAATTGGGGGAAGCAGATCCGACTGTGCATCTTTGGGGCCGGGATGGGAGTTATAATGCGACGGAGATTTGTTGTTGCGGTCGGTGTGTGTCGGGTCGGGTCCGGAGGTTCACGAAGCTTCATATGGCGGGCATCAGCTCCAGATCCAAGAATGTGAATGTTTTATTTTTACACACCTTTCGACACACCGAAATGCTCGGTGAAACGACCACCCTGGCCGTCAGAGCAGCCCCGTTATGGAGAATCGAGTCATTGATATCCACGGCTTGACAATAAATATCTCAACAAGCAGAAGTAAGGCCGAGAAGTCTGGAGAGGGAAAAGTCAAATGCCATGACAGTCAGCAGGCTCGACAGCGGTCTCGGTGGCCGGAGCGGTAGGCGCACGGGCCAGAGAGGCGCTGGCATGGCTGGGCACAGCAGCTGGGCCCTCTACAAGCCCCGCCATTCCAGCGCCATCGCAGTGCCCCTCGTCGCCCAACCGGGAAAAGCACAGGGCAGCGAGTGATTGGATCCCTGCAATAAGTGGTGCGCCAGCAATATTTTGACGTCAATTGGACGGTGGGTGGGGGGAGGGGTTATTCGCGTTTGACGTGGTAAGAGGGGCTCTGTGATTCGACGGTCCGATGCTAAGGTACTTAAGTGCGCAGTACTTTTTTCCCCCTTCCCTTTGCTTCCTCAACAAGTCCTCCAGGTTGAGACACTGCAAAGAAAGGGAGACGGAGAGGGGGAAGCAGAGAGACAGTCTCCCACCGTTGGCGGCGCTCTCGGTGAGGAGAGGAGATGGTGAGATACCTAGCAAGAGATACAAGGAAAACCGCGTTAAATTGAACCAGCCATCAGTCGTATGTAATATGTTGGCTGCTGGAGGTGAGTCGCGGTAGCAAGCAGCAGCTACGCAGTACCCATGCCCCTCGGTACTTTGCCTTTCCACATCCAATGTACCTCTTGCCGTTGGACTGGTGTAAGAAACAGCAACCTGGACAGGGAAGAGGAGCTCCTCATGTACCTACCTCACCTCATGCAACCGCGACCCAGCAAAAGGCACCCGTCACTGGAGCGATAGACAGAACGTGGGACATGGACCGGGTTCTGCTGCTCAGCCCGAGTAAAATCCCGCTCGTGGGTGTGAGCAACCAAACATAGTTAACCCGTCCACTTCCACCTGTTCCAAACTTTCTTTCTGAATCTTTTCCTCCTCCAATTCATACATCGCAAATCAGCTTTTTGGTCCGTTCGTCTCTGGCCCGTCGCAACAGACACACCTCTCCTCACTACATATACCGAATACCACACAGACAGATACAGATACCCCGCCATCCATCATGGGTCTGCTGGAAGAGCTCAACATCAAGCCCGGTGTCATCTACGGCGATGACGTCCTGAAGCTGTTCACCTACGCCAAGGAGAAGGGCTTTGCCATTCCCGCTTGCAACGTCGTATGTCGTTCCCTCCCGCCCTGCTCGTCATGTTCTGCCGCCGCCGCCGTCGCCGTCGGTTGCCGGAGACCAGACCGAACCACGCGAAAAAGAGGGGTGTTGACAATCGGCTAACAACCCCGCCTCCCAGACCTCCTCTTCCACCGCCGTTGCTGCCCTCGAGGCTGCCCGCGAGGCCAAGTCCCCCATTGTCCTCCAGACGTACGTCGCCTCGACCTCCGACGACTTGGTAGTTCTCGGTTCTGACAAGTTCCAGTTCCCAGGGTGGTGCCGCCTACTTTGCCGGCAAGGCCATCCCCAACTCTGCCGACAAGCAGGAGGCTTCCGTCGCCGGCGCCATTGCCGCCGCCCACTACATCCGCTCCATTGCCCCCGTCTACGGCGTTCCCGTCGTCCTCCACTCCGACCACTGCGCGTGAGTTTGCCTCCGATGCCAACATCTGCGTTACCCGCACAGAAATTGACAGTCTTTGCAGCAAGAAGCTCCTGCCTTGGCTCGATGGCATGATCTCCGCCGATGAGGAGGAGTTCAAGCGCTCCGGCCACCCCCTCTTCTCCTCCCACATGATTGACCTTTCCGAGGGTTTGTGCCGACCCCGATAACTTCTGTACAGCACGAGACTGACATGCCACAGAGGAGGTCGCCTACAACATTGAGACCACCGCTAAGTACCTCAAGCGCTCTGCTCCCATGAAGCTGTGGCTCGAGATGGAGATCGGAAGTAAGAGTCGCCACCCAATCACACCCTCAGCGCGGTAACTCACAATCCCACAGTCACTGGTGGTGAGGAGGATGGTGTCAACAACGAGGACGTCGACAACAACTCTCTGTACACCCAGCCCGAGGACATCTACGCCATCTACCAGGCCCTGTCCCCCATCTCCCCCTACTTCTCCATCGCTGCCGGTTTCGGTAACGTCCACGGTGTCTACAAGCCTGGGTAAGCAATCAGCAACTCTTATACTAAGCTGCGTTCTGACCCCTTTACAGCAACGTCAAGCTCCACCCCGAGCTTCTCGGAAAGCACCAGGAGTTCGTCGCTGCCAAGCTTGGCAACGGCGACAAGAAGCCCGTCTTCTTCGTCTTCCACGGTGGCTCCGGCTCCGCTGTCGAGGAGTTCCAGAAGGCCATCTCTTTCGGTGTCGTCAAGGTCAACATTGACACCGACCTCCAGTGGGCTTACCTGTCCGGTATCCGTGACTACGTCACCAAGAACATTGACTACCTGAAGTAAGTGCCCTTGTTCAACAGCTGTCAGACGACGACCTCTAACGCCCGAATAGGACCCAGGTCGGCAACCCCGAGGGTGAGGACAAGCCCAACAAGAAGAAGTACGACCCCAGAGTCTGGGTCCGTGAGGGTGAGAAGGTCATGAAGGACCGCGTCAAGCAGGCCCTATTTGACTTCAAGGCCGACAACGTTTTGTAAAGGATGGATAATGGGTGATACCTCTGCAGAGACTGGACCGAGATGTGGGGTCGCAGGCTCTGTTTCGTAGGATGAAGCTGTCAAAAGACGCCTACCTACATAACATTCAAATTGAAGTAAAAGATCCAAAAAGTGCCCCCATGTGCCACAAGATGCCCAATTGAGAAACATTGCAGCTTGGCGACATGACTCCTCAATCACAGGCCAGCACTCTGAGCCAGCTCGGCCACACTTACGATCGCTTTGCGTGGTCTATCATTGTGCAAGACGTGCACCATCAAATCTCTGACCACTTGCACAGCACCAAACGGCTGCCTGCACCCTGGTTGTCTGTGCCATGTCTCGACGTCACCTCGGTCCTGCATCATCCCATGTTCAGCCATCACCCCACCTCATTCCTCATGTCTCTCATTTGTAAGCTCACTATTCCACTCTAGCCCAACGTGATTCACAACGGCGCTGTCTGACTTGGTTCAAATTACACTACGTTCTGATATTAATCAACAATGGCTTCAATCTGGGGTCTCCTCCGACGCAACTATTATATCTTCAATCCGCCGGTCGCACCACGGCAAGATGGGGCTCTCCGCTTCGGCATTCTTGGTGCGGCCAACATTGCGTGAGTGAATACCATGATCCTAGAATCCACAATACTTACACCAGTCCAGGCCCATGGCCTTGATCATCCCGGCCAGATCCCATCCAGAGGTTGTCATCCAAGCAGTCGCTGCCCGTGACCCAAAGAAGGCCGCCGCTTTTGCCGCGAAGCACGGCATCCCAGACGTCAAGCCAGACTATCAGTCCATCATCGACGACCCCTCAATTGACTGCATTTACATCCCGCTCCCCAACGGCTTGCACTATGAATGGGCCATCAAGGCGCTTGAGGCGGGGAAGCACGTCCTCCTCGAGAAGCCGTCCGTTGCCAATGCTCGAGAGGCTCAGGCGCTGTTCCGACTGCCCCTACTCAAGGAGCCGAAGGCCCCCGTCCTACTCGAGGCATTCCATTATCGGTTTCAGCCCAGCTGGCAGTACTATCTGACCCTGGTCGACGCCCCGAACGTCGAGCATGTGAAGGCTAGCGCGCACATTCCGTGGTTCATAATTGGGAACGACGATATTCGGTGGGAATACGATCTTGCCGGTGGTGCTCTGATGGACCTCGGAACGTACACCATCAGTGCGATTCGCCAGACCTACGGCATCGAGCCTGAGGAATGTCTGGAGGCCAAGTTCGACACTATGCCTCCCCCCAAGGACACGGCTGACCACTCGTGGAACGTCACTTGGCGGATGAAGAACGGCGGGACCGCAGAGGCAGAGGGAACGCTGCGGGCCGGCCTCGCCGCTATCGGGGTGCCGAAGCTGATTGTCACGCACAAGGAGACCGTCGTCGAGGATGCCAAGCTGCCGGTCGGTCAGGAGAAGACGCGCAAGCGCAAGATCGACTTTGCTAACTTCATGTTTGGCGGCATATGGCATCGGATCGACGTGAGTGACGAATTCGTCATCAAGAACAAGAGCAACGGAGCGGTGGTAAAGAGGTGGACGGAGAAGCAGTCGAAGAAGGCGTACACCTTCCAGGAGGCGGGCATCCAGGCCGCCAGCGAGGAACACTGGATCACGTACCGACACCAGCTGGAACAATTTGTCAACCGCGTTAAGGGGCGTGAGACGCCATTTTGGGTGGATGGGGAGGACAGCATCAACCAGATGAGGATGATTGATATGGCGTACGAGAAGGCGGGTTTGCCGCTGCGTCACTCGCCTGGCGTCACGATTTGATGATATCACGCACGGCCCAGAATGGTTTTTTCCTTTCATGATGACTTGCTTGGAAAACGCTCCCTGTTGCTTATCTCTAATGTAGTTGTGAAATCCAACTTGCGAATGACATGATGCTCCCAGTAAGATGCATCCCCGTAATCACTCTCCCGATGACGTATAAAAACAATGACAGCCGCCTGCTCCTCCATCGAAATGTGCTGCTGTGCTAGCCCCGACTGAACCCGCCCTTTGCGACTTCGATGAACTCGTCCTTGCTCACCCACCCCTTGCCCGAGATGTCCGCCATCTCAATCATCCTCCGCATGTCCGACTCGCTCAGCGTGCTATTCACCTCGGAGCACACCGCTCGCAGGCTCTCCAGCGTGATGCGCCCCGTGCCGCGCGGGTCGAACATCTTCCACGCGTCCTCGGCCTCCTCCTGCGGGTCGCGGCGCATCAGCATCCACGCGGCGATGGCGGAGAAGTGCTCCTGCGGCATGCGCAGACGCGACGGGCTGCAGGGGCCCCGCGCCGGGTCATGGTCGTGGGGCGGCACGCCGTGGGCGAGCAGCAGGGCGTATGTTTCTGTGCGGGCGAGGTCAAAGCCGATGGCGCGCAGGGCAAACGGCCATTCGCGCGCGTTGAGGGAGCCCAGGCCTTGTTGGTCTACCACCTCCCACTGTGTTTTTCCAGCTGATGTGAGCGGGCGATGAATTGGTGCGTGGAAGTTAGGCGGATGAGACTTACAGCTTCTCTGATGTTGTTTTGCCAGTCCGTCGGCAGCGCGGCTAGGTCGCGACGCCCTTGGTTCATATCGAAGAGTGACGCGGTCGTCATCTTGGCGGGGTGTGTTTTGTTGTGGAATCGGCGTTCCGGGTATCTTCAATGTTGGTTGGTCCCCTATGCCGGCAGACAAAGCCGGGTCAAGCAAGGTAGGTCGAGTCGAGAACCTCAGTTTGAGACCAGACTCGGAGGCCGGTGGATGAGGGTCGAGCAAGATGAAAAAAATGCGATTGGGGTATCTGTGAACGCGAGCGTGATTGGAACGTCCCCTAGATGCTGCTTCTTTGAGTTCCTTCAGGTCCCATGTTCGTTCTCCGGCAATTGGTATGGTTGAATTGCTTGTTTACTGAGAGCAAGCTCAGCGCGCTTCACAGCTCATTCATCTCATCGCGAACTGGAGGCGCGGTGAGAAGGTACGTATCTAACCTGGAAACCTCGACTGTGGGGCATTGTGGCTGGGAGAGATCACGTGGACCGCGGTGGAGTTGCAGCACCAACACGCCTTGGAACGCTCGTTCCGCTCAATTCTTCGCGAGAGGGGATTCTAGAATACTGCATGATTCTTGTATCAATGAAAGGGAAGCCGCTTGATTTTTGATGACTTCGGTATGATCGATGGCGGCGACCTGAACTCACCTCTTCTCCGCCGAAGAAGTTCCGCGCTGGAGACCGCTTCGGAGAGTGGCCAATCAATATCAGCTTGAACCATTCATCTCCTTCATGGTGACTGTAATTGTACATCCCCGCCAGTGCCACATCCCTCTGTGGCTAAGGCAGGCGCAATGCCAGTTGGTGACAACTGCCCTCCCCTACGCCTACTGACTTTTGGTCGCGCCTGCGTAGTCACATCTACCCAGTTACGCCTACCTAGGTCGGGTAGTTACGCCTACAGTTGCACCTGCCCAGCCAATTGCGCCTGCCTACCCGGCTGGCTAGCAGTACTAACCCTACCTATCTAGCAGGCGCGCCCAGTAGGGAGAGCCAGTATAGCCAGTACGGCGGGTAGGGCCAGTATGGCCAGCAAGCCAGGCGAGCAGGCGTAACTGGAAAGGGTGGCACCTGGCAGCGCGCCTGCCTTAGCCACAGAGGGATGTGGCAGTGGGCGGGGCGGGGGTGTGCAATAAGATTCCCCGTAATCATCCTTCATCTATCGTATCTGTGTGTGCATTGCGGTGTTCGGGTGTTGTTGCTAGTCGCTCAAGATCCTTTTCACAATGAGACCAACATTGTGCCGCCCGTTTCAGTCCACTTTCCGAGTGTTGGGTCATGAGAACCCTCTGGTACGGTGCTCTTCTTATTCAACCGCAGAAACAAGGCACTGACACGAGCCCAGGGCCTCCCGAAATCCGGCACGCCACCGCATTGGCCGCGAAAACCGGTTCGGCGAAAGATCACCGGGGTGGACAAGGTTGTTGCCGTCTCGTCTGCCAAAGGAGGTGTTGGCAAGAGCACAGTGGCGGGTGAGAGGGATAATTAAAACATTGGTGAACAGAACGCTTTGTATTAACTCCCACAAGCAAATTTATCGCTGGCTTTTGCGCGGCTAGGATATCGCGCTGGCATTCTCGACACAGACATCTTTGGACCGTCTGTCCCTACCCTGTTCAACCTTTCAGGGGAGCCAAGATTATCGCAGAGTAAGTCAAACCTCTCACTCGGGTAGGACTCATGCTGATGACCGCCCAGATAACCAACTGGTGCCAATGACAAATTATGGTGTCAAGACCATGTCGATGGGATATCTCGTTCCGGAGGACGATGCTGTGGTCTGGAGGGGCCCGATGGTTATGAAGGCTATTCAACAGCTGCTTCACGAGGTTGACTGGGGTAACCTCGATGTCCTGGTCTTGGACTTGCCCCCTGGAACGGGAGACACGCAACTGACCATCACCCAACAAATCATTCTTGATGGTCAGTATGCCCCCTTCGGAGAATAGTCTCACACGGTGCATGTTACTGATCATTGTCAGGATCCATCATCGTCACGACACCTCACACACTCGCCGTAAAGGACGCCGTCAAGGGCGTCAACATGTTCAACAAGGTCAACACCCATATCCTGGGCCTGGTTCAAAACATGTCACTTTTCAAATGCCCTCACTGCCATGGGGATACTCATGTGTTCGGATCGAACGACAGAGTCGAGCGCATGTGCAAGGAGCACAATATCAGCTTCCTGGGCGACATCCCACTGCACCCGTCAATTGGGGACGACGCTGACCTCGGCAAACCGACTGTGGTGTCCGAACCGACAAGTGAGCGAGCAGAGATATTCCTCAAGATCGCCCAGAACATCGCTCCCAGGATCGACCTCCGTTCACCGTAAAGTGCTCGGAGAGTGAGCTTCAAATTGGCGTAATCAGTGTAGGATACCCTGTGTAAGCAAATGTTTAGTCAACGGGACCTCGAGCAGGGGTAATGTGGGCATCTCATGTATTTGTGTCAACAGTCCCTTTGCGCTCCTAGCAGCACCCAGAACGGGGAGCAACCCCTTCGCATCTGGAGGGAAGAAAAATCGTGTGTACAAACCGTTAGCCTATGTAACGCGAAAACAAGACACATTACCAGGAATGGAACGAGACTGCCAAACCACCCGTAACGCCATCCAGCCCTCGGGCTTCCTTTTGTTGAGAGGATCATTCCCATGCATAGAAATCAGACTGTCAGTTAGTCCAGCTCGTCGTTTTGCTGGTATACGTGACGGCTGCGGGTAGGGTCTTTGCGCATGGCTTGGCCGGAGCCCGTAAAGCCAACTGTTACGACGTTAGCAAAAGGCCCAGACTTGACAATTAGGGATTGACATACCTCGGCCATGGACGCCGTCAGGCGTGCGGAACATGCTGTCCTTCTTCTGCTTTCCGAACTTGGACTTGGCGTTGAACTCCTGCCACTTGCTCTTGCCCTTCTCCAGCTCCTTAGTGGCCTTGATCTTCTTGGCTTTGGGGGGCTTGGTAGCTGCATCTGCGTTCTTCTCCGCATCAAGCTTGGCTTGTTGTTCCGGGTACAAGCTAGCAGCAGCGGATGTGACGACACCGTTCGACGAGCCCGATGTCTTGGGCGGCGCAGGCTGTGCAGCCTGTTGTGCGGTGCTGGGTCCGGACGCTGGTGTTCCGTCAGCCTTGCGTTTGTTGGACATGGGTCGGATGTCCTTGGCCCGCAATGTGTCGGTCTCATCGTAACTCTTGAACTTGACAACATAAATTGGTGCCGTCGATGAGCCGGTGATAGAGGTGATGCGCGCAGGGTAGAATCCTCTGTCGCCCGAGACCCATTTGGCCATGACAGTGTCGTTCACACGGTAGACAATGGGGGCATCATCCTTCTCTTCGATGGCTGTGGAGGCCTTTTTGAAGGCAGGATGGTTCTCCTTGGACCACTTCTCGGGGGGCGGGCTGGGGGCTTTGAGAGGTGCGGGCTTGGGTGCCTGCTTCGGCTGCAGCTCAGCAAGAGACTCGTTTAGGAGGGAAATCATGTCATTCAACTCCGCCTGCAGACTTTCGAGTTCGGGGTTTCCGGGGTCGTCCTTCAGACCGGCGTGGACAACGTCGAGCTAGCGAGGCAAGGTTAGCAAACGCTCTTTTGGGAAGGTTCAGGCAGGATGGCGCGTACCTGCTCCTGGTACTGTTTGCGATCCGCCTCCAGGGCCGCGATTTCGGCGGACATTTTGGCTGTTGGATTGAGAAGATGCTGTGGAAAGTGTGAGTATGAAGGAAGCGAATGGAGGGATGCGAGTGGTCGGGCTCGAGTAGTCGGGCTCGAGTGGTTTGCGAAGGGTGGGTTAGCGGCAAACACGAGATGTTGCTGCGGTCGTAGTGGTTGTGACTGTCAGGCCCGCTTGCGACGAACCGCGGCGGAAGTAGAGCCGCTGATGCACTTCACTTCCAGATGCCATTCCACCCGGAGCCTATCCGAGATCACGTGCCGATAAGAACATATGGGAATACATGCAACGCCCCAGGATGACCTTAAGTGAGACAGAATCTGGAGATGCAGGCCAATGAGAGCTTACCTGATTGGGGTCCCCAGAGTGCTGGAGTGCCGCCTGTGGGTTTTAGGAATCGGGAATACAGGGGTGGGAAGAGGCGGTTGAAGCCGGGTCCTGGCGCAGACGCGAGCACTTTAGCGGGTGTGCTGGCCGTACCACAGCGTGGGTGCCACTGCCCGGGCAGGTAAGGGAGGTAGGTGCCTTAGGTAAGCCGGCCGTAATCCAGGCACTGGCACTGGCGGCACTGGCTGACGATACCTCTCTGGGGGGTGGTGTGGTAGGTGGGTGCTGTGCTGTTTGCGGTTGCGGTTGCGGTTTCCATAGGTGCGGGCGTGCGCGGGTGCGAATTCGGTCTCGGGTACCTTGACAAGCTCGTCTTTCATTCTCTTCCGCAAAACTAATTAATCTCGACCTCTCCCTCTCGCAACACCGACTACATTTCTTGCGCACATCGCATCGACACAGAATCAGCATCAGCCTCGTTCTTCCCGTCCAATTGGCCGCTCCCCGGTTGCTTCGCGCCGCACCGCGCCCCGGACGCATCTTCACAGGCATTAGGTCATTGAAACAGGTCGGCAGCCACCGCGGCCGCATCCATCGGCCCTCCGGACAGCAGCAGCGCATCAGAACTCACCCGCGCCTTGCTACCATCCCGACACCCCAACCGGCATATGTCATACACCTATCCAGGGGGCAAATAAGCAATCATGGTTCGAGACAGAGACGGCGACGAATCCTCGTCTGCCAGCCAATCAAAACGCCCTGCCCTCAATCATCAGGAGAGCGACTCGACCAACAGCGACAACGCCGCTAGGGAACATCATCATCAGCACCGCTCCAAGCCTCAGAAGCACGTTGTTGGTGCCGGTCGCTTGCATGCACGCGTCCCATCCTCCAAAGCATTACACAAACATCATGGGTCAACCGCCTCCAAACTGAATCACCGACGCATAGCATCCCCTTCTCCCGAGCGCAAGCCCACCTTCGCAGCCACCCATCGCCGCGTCCAGTCCGACGCCAAGCTCTCTCGCGACAGCTCTTCCACGAACCTGAGCAAAAATACCTCTTCAACGAGCCTGCGCCGCAACAAGTCCCATGGCGAAGTGAACAAGAAGTCCAAGTCTTCCGACAAGTTAAAGAGGACCAACTCGAACCCCGCCGTCAACAAGGTCAAGCCGCAAAAGTCGCAGGTACACTTCGACCTGGGTAACGACGGCCAGGACGACGAATGGGTGGACGCCAGCACATCTGCCTCACCATACCTGTCGAGAAGAGGCTCCCTGGCCAGCGCCCAATCCTCAGCGAAGCCCGACGACAGCAGTGCAAACAACAGCGCGAATAACAGCGCATACAATTCTAGAACCGAAACTCCCACAGCGCAACCGTCCCCTCCTGCCTCGTCCACCCCCGATCGCGAGACCGTTCAACATAAAGAATACTTGACATCGAGGTTGCTCCAGCGCACCCCTTCGCACGGCGCGCCGCCCAAGATGACTGCAGACACCGTTTCCGTCTCGCGCCGGGGTCAATCTCAGTCCCCCGACTCCATCAGCCGCGTTTCCACTCTCGCCGACTCGCACAATGTCAACACTCTGCCAGGAACAAGCTCCGGCGATGAACTCATCTCGAGATTTGTTGGCGCTGGAAGCTCCGGTGCAGCTCGCGAAGGGTCGTTCTACAACCTCCAGAGGAGACCAGACAGTCGCAGGTCCGAGGACATCCCGCAGCAAAGGCCACAGTCTTCCGCGAGCTCTGGGCGGCCGTCGCGACGAGAATCCGGATTGTCGGATGAGGAGGATGGCACTGCGCTTGCTCCGCGATCGGCCAGACGGTCCGCCCCCCCTGCCGAGAAATCGCGAACTCAACAAAAGCTTAACTTGCAGCGAGCGAGCTCAGTCATCGAACCGGGACAGGCTGTTGGAGGTGGTGTTGGTGCAGTAGGCGCAAGCCCGCTGGTGGGGATCGGAGGCCCGGGTTATGATGGCGGCGCGAGCCGCGACCCACGTGTAGCGAAGCAGCTGGAGAAGACGGGGATGGAGTATCTCAGTGTTCGCCGGTTCCAGAACCCCGTCGCGCGGTCTTTAGATCGCTTAGCGCAGGCCAATCGCCAGAACAAGATCCAGCGCATACCTCGCAATGGCACTGCCAGTCTCAACGGAAAGGCGGCGTCAATGCGGAGTGGCATTGTGTCGGGCCAGCACACGCGAGCCTCCAGCATCAACGAGAGTAGTGCTGCCGCTGCCAGAAGGCCAATGACACCCCGCGCCCAGTCAATCAGGACGAATGGTGCCGGATCTAGCTTCGAGGCTGATATTGACGACCACCAGAGCAGCCGGGCTCTACACGAGGGAGCCGGAACTCAAGGACTTAGTGGGTCCAGTCTTGTTGGCGGAGAAGAAGATGAGGGTGTAACAGTCATCCTGCGGAACCTCTGGGAGAAGAACTTGGACCTCAGTGCCAGCCAGGACTAGGAGGATTTGCCTAGCGGTGAGGATCTGGATCTCATTCCGAAGGAGTAGGATGGGGAGAGCAGACAGCACACATAAGGGCGCGACTTGTCTGTGAATTCATTGCCGCAGTGGCTTATTCGTTGTTCAGCCATGTCTTTGCTCTCCCGGCAGTTCATATGCATAATTGGTTCTTCCTGGTGTAATAATGCTCTTCAGTTCTTTGAGACTTGGAAAGCGCTTGTTTTAACAATAATGGTGTACTATGAATGATATAGGTGGGCGGGCGGGCACGGATGAGCTTTTTGGTAGCCAAGCACTTCGGATAGACAGTCGTAATTGGCAGGAAATACAAAAGTAATAATTGATGGTAAGCCTTGTATTCTGAGGCAGTCGATTGCTGTTTTGCTGTTTCGCTATTTACACTTTGTCATGTCCGCAACATCATGACCGAAACGATTTGATCACTGAAGGAGAGTAGAACGATGGACTACTCAGGGCAAAGAACATCGGCGTACCACCAGCACCTTGTGTTCAAATTCAACTTGCATTGAATAAGTCTTCTCTCAGCACTTTCTGGAGACCTCCTGTTGAAGGGATTGGGGTGGGTACCATCAGACCGGAGCTCACCGGAACGGAGCTATAGGTTTGGCCAATGAGCTCCCGGTGAGGGCGTTGGTGGAGATTGGTCTCACCTCAGATCTGGTTTCGGAAATATTCCGGATTCCTCAGAGAGTTCGGCGATAGAGCGAGAGACTCGAGCCAAACCCAGCCTCCCCCACACTCAACCTCCCTACCCTGTCCGCCTCATGCAAGTGGCTTAGCTCCGTTGGGCGCGACACCTTGTCTCTGCTGCCACTTGCTCGAGCTGCGCGAAGCTGCGGGGGTCGCGATCCGGTACCTTATTTGTGCCCTTCTTCTTTTTTTTTTATTATTTTTTATAAAAAATACGTATTGGATCGACCGGCTGCGACCCGTTTGCCGGCTTCCTTGGTATCGCATTATTCGTTCAGAACTATGGTCATTTGGGCGAGGAAGCGAAGACCAAAATGGACGGAGATTGGGACGAGGTAAGTAGCAATCTGGACCCCTCCTCGCCTTTAGTGTTGCGGCTCGAGTCCCAGTGGGCGAGCCTCACCATACCTACCTCCGCGCATCGCGGCTGTATTGCACCTTTTGCAATGATGTGTGCTTTGATTTGAGCTTCGCTGACGAAGTCTGCCGTCCAGGTCGCCCGCATCCCCTTTCCGCCTCCGGGCGTCCACGCCATGGCCACGCCCGTAACGACAATGGCATTCGATACGGCGCAAGAGCTGCTCTGGACGGGCAATGAATATGTAAGGATCCGGTTGACGACTGCCCGAAGCTCTCCGAGCCTGACCAGCTGCAGGGTAGAGTCACGTCTTTCTACGGTAGCGAGCTTCAACGATACACTTCTTTTAAAGCGCATACCACTACCGATGGACCCGTCCGACAGATCTTGGTGAACGACAAGGGCGTCGTGGTTTTGGGGTCGAGAGACATACACATGGCCTCGCGCAAAGGCCCTCCCATATGGCACATAAGGTGCGTAGCGACATGTGCGGCTGTGAAGGACGGATCTGACTGACGTCAGTGCAGACACGATGACATGAAGGACTTACGATGCATGAGTTTTACGTCCAAGGGGACGTCAGAGATCCTTGTTGCCGGTTTTCAGGACACCATGTTTGTGATTGATCTCGCTAAGGGTGAGGTGGTCAAGCAGGTATGCTTTTCGCCCTTGTCCGGTCGCTGAGCTTCGCTGACAATATCAGGTGCCGACGGCGCATTCGTATAAAGTTATGAAGAAAAGCAGGTATATCTGCGCTGCGACTAAAGAAGGCACGGTCAACCTGATCGACGCGGCCAATTTTACCGTCGTCAAAAGTTGGAACGCTCACTCGGCTCTCATCAGCGACATGGACGCCCAGCACGACTTCATCGTCACCTGCGGCTACTCACTGCGCCAAGGCCAGAACTACATGTTAGATCCTTTTCTGAATGTCTTCGATATCAAGAAGATGTCGTCGATGTCGCCAATTCCATTCCCTGCCGGCGCCGCCTTTGTCAGGATGCACCCGCGAATGTCGACCACTAGCATAGTCATGTCTCAAAGCGGTCAGATGCACGTCGTCGATCTAATGAATCCGAACACTAGCAATGTACGGCAGGCTAACACAATGACGTATTTGACCATGTTCGAGATCGCGCCGTCTGGGGAGGCGGTTGCTCTTGCGGATGCCGAGTTCAACATCCATATCTGGGGTTCTCCCTCTAAACTACGATTTGTGGATTTCGCATCGCAAACTGAGTTTGCTACGCCCGAAGAGCCCCTTCCAACTATCGAGTGGACTGCCGACACGTAAGTGTATAGAGATCCTAACATATTCTACCGCTTGCTGACTGGCTTACAGACCTCTGAACTCTATTGGCACGCCCTACTACCGAGATGTATTGTTGTCGGCTTGGCCAGATCTTGTGTCTGATGTTGGGGCTCCTCCTACCAAGCTGGATCCGCAATTTCTGTCTGGCCTCAAGGCGACAGACTTTGGAATGTACGGACGTAATACAAGAGGGTTCCGAAGAAACCAAGTGGAAGACACACGCAATCTAGACAAAGCCAACGCGTCAGGAATTCTGGCGCCCAAGTTCCTCAGCGAAAAAGCCAGGGAGTTTGCCAAGACTCCCGACAACGACGACGAAAAGGTCGACGATGTTGCAAATGCGCTGATGCGCATGGACATTGACCCTCTAAAGGCAGAGTGTCCGCCAATGTATCGGAACGTGGAGATCAAGTACAGCAAGTTTGGCGTTGATGATTTCGACTTTGGGTATGTCAGCTCGTCTCCTATGGCAATGGAAGCCCACTCACGGTCCACAGGTTCTACAATAGGACGCAGTACTCCGGTCTTGAAATCCACATCGCCAACTCTTACGCCAACTCCCTGCTTCAGGTCATGCATTTCACGCCCCTTCTTCGGAACATAGCGCTCCAGCACGCGGCGACCGCTTGCGTCGAAGACACATGTCTTTTGTGCGAAATGGGTTTCTTGTTTGACATGCTGCAAAAGGCCGAGGGCTCAATCTGCCAAGCAACCAACATGCTGAAGACTCTCAGCCATCATCCTCAGGCCGGTCCTCTTGGGCTTCTTGAGGAAGACCCTAATGGCTCCAGTCTGACCGTAATGCTCCAAGGCTTGGCTAGGTTTCTCCTTGAGAAAATCGTGGTAGATTTCAAGTCAATTCAACCTGGTTCAGGCTTGATGGATCAGGTGTGTTGATTGTCCCTTTTTTTTGGGAGTTCAGCTAAACCGTTCCAGATGCTGTCGACCTCGGCAACAAGTTCAATTAGGTGTATGAACTGTAGGAGCGAGTATACCCGACCAGGCTCTGGCTTCCACCAAGAACTGATGTATCCGCAACAAAGTGTAAGTATTTACTCTGTGCTATGCCTTTACTTGGCGGTGCATATTGACCGGGTTTGGCAACACAACTTCCGTCTGAGCCTGGCTATTCCGGGATGCTCCTCCTTCGCATCGTATTGCAAATGGCTGACTGTGTATAGAAGAGCATGGTGCGGAACCAGAAGGCTCCCAAGGTAACCTTCTCCCAAATACTCAAGTCGAGCGTCGAGAGAGAGACCACTTCCAAAGGCTGGTGTAGCAGATGCCAGCGATACCAGAACATTGCAGCCAGGAAGACCATTCACAGCATCCCTGCCGTCTTTGTCATCAACACTCTCATCAACAGTCCGGAGCATAGGCGCTTTTGGTCAACACCAGGGTTCCTGCCTGAGGAGATTGGCGTCATAGTAGACCACGGCCAGTTTTTCTGCTACGAAGGCGAGGATCTCAAACTTCATCTCCAGCGCGGTATTCACAACATAACTGTGTATTCCCTCGTCGGTATGGCTGTGAATATCGACCCAGGTGCAGGGCAAAAGCCTCACCTGGTCGCCATGGTGAATGGTACGTTTCTTCGGTGCGTATTGAAGAGCACCAGAACTAACTTCCGTTCAGTCGCCCACGCGCAGCCCCAGCTGCCTCAAACAAGCCAGTGGCATCTTTTCAACGACTTCCTCGTGCGGCCCGTCGCGACCGAGGAGGCACTCGCGTTCCATCCCGCATGGAAGATGCCATCAGTTGTCGTTTTCCAGCTCAAGGAAGCGAACAACAAGATAGACATGGACTGGAAGAAGAACATCGACACCTCTTTGCTGTATCAGGACACCAAGTAAGCCCCTTCTCCGCAACCTTGCTAGCACACACCATACCCCTACTGACCCTTACCAGCCCTCATGTGGATGGCAAGACGTATCGTGCTCTCGATTTGGCCACCGAACAGCCTGGGCCGGAAAGCATTGTCGCTCTGGATACCGAGTTCGTTGCTGTCCGTCAGCCAGAGATCGAGATGAATTCGGACGGCGAGAGGGAGACGATCCGGCCAATAGTGTACGCTCTTGCGAGAGCTTCCGTCGTTCGAGGTCAGGGAGAGGACGAAGGGGTTCCGTTCATCGATGACTACATCTCCATCAGGGAGCCCATCGTGGATTACCTGACCTCGTATTCCGGTATTACTCACGAGGACCTGGACCCCCGGGTGTCCAAGCACAACCTCGTGTCCCTCAAGGTCGCATACAAGAAGCTCTGGATACTCCTGAATCTGGGCTGTAAGTTTCTAGGCCATGGTCTCAAACAGGATTTCCGGGTCATCAATATCCACATCCCCAAGTCCCAGGTCGTCGACACCATTGACCTTTTCTTCCTCAAATCTCGCCTGCGGAAGCTGTCTCTGGCCTTCCTGGCATGGTATCTGCTGAAGGAGGACATTCAACTAGAGACACACGATTCGATCGAGGACGCTAGGACGGCGCTGAAGCTGTATCGTAAGTATCTGGAATTTGATGATGCCGGCGTGCTGGAGCCCATGCTTCAGGACATTTATCGCGCAGGTAGAGAGAATAATTTCAAGCCGCCAAAGAGAGGTCTGGATGTCCAAAGAGCTTTGACACCTCCTCCGCTTGCGAGCGAGGCAGCGGCTGCCCCTACGACGCCATCTGCCGTCGAGCAGGTGTCGGGCAATGGGTTCGGCGCAGGTGCGACGTGGACGCCAGGCAAGGGCTCCCCCTTACGGTGAGAGCAGAGGCAGTCACAGCGTAACGCCCTGGTCGATTTTCGACGGAAAACTGGCAAATAGAATAAGATAGAACCCCCGAACAATACTACGCGCTCGGATTCCTTTTTTTGTTTTCCACTCTGGACGCGCCTTTCCTTCCATCGTCTCTATCTTCTCGGTGTCGTCTCCATCTACGAGTGTCGTCTTCATCGTCTTCGTCATTCTTCTACCCCCTCACACAGGTTCTTCATCGCCTTTGTAGTCGTCACACCCCTATTCCCCCCGGGTTCTTCATCGGACGCACGCCCCTCGGCGTGTCGCCCCAGACCCGGTCATACACTCTCCAAGACCGGTTTAGCGGAGGTCCATTCAGGTCCATTTGTAGGGCTGACATGGACCCCGATGATCTTGAAAGTCAAATCCGGAGAGGTTCCCGGGATGCTCTGGCCAATGGAATAATAGGATCACAACTACTGATTGATTTACGATCCAACAGACTTTATTGATCTGATGTATTTACTGATCGTAGGACAGGCACCAGCCATGCGGAACATCTATATATATCCCGCGTCAGCCCCCAACTTCTCTTCTTCTTCTTCTTTTTTTCTCTATGACTTGTCATCGATTTCTTAGCTTGCTATGGATTCCTTTCGTCTCGTCTGCGCCGCCCTGACCGAAGTTCGGTTCGTCAGGGCCTGGGTTCATGTCCCAGTCGACAACACTTGCTCCTGCCTGCTCGTTACATGCGTCGGCCTCGGTGGGGTTTACCTCGCCAGGTCCTGGGTTAATGTCCCTGTTTTTTCCGCCCTCCTCGTTCTTCTTTTTGCCTTTGCCGCTTTCGTCCACCGGTCCTCTCGTAGGGCGTCTGGAGGTGTTAGCTCAGCTTTGGTTGGTGTGTCAGGTTCGTCTTCTATTTCTATTCATCCCCCTCTTACCCCCCCGGCTGTGGCCATGCCGGTTCGCGCTTTTCTGCGCTCTCTTCCCCCCTCTCCAGTCGTTACTGCTACTCCTTTCCCAGCTCAATCATCTCCGGTATATGCACCGGAGTTTGAGCACCATACCGCCCACATTGGTAGGCTCATCGATCCTGGGTCGCCGTTTGGGCCCAGATCACCCGTTTTCATTCACCATACCTCGGCGGTGCACTTCCTGTCTCCCCCTCCCCCTGCCCCTTCTCCTCCTCCAGCTCAATCGTCTCCGGTGTTTGTACCAGAGTTTGAGCACCATACCGCCCACATTGGTAAGCTTATCGATCCTGGTTCGCCGTTTGGGCCCAGATCACCCGTTTTCATTCACCATACCTCGGCGGTTCACTTCCTGTCTTCCCCTCCCCCTGCCCCTTCTCCTCCTCCACCTTCTTTTGATGCACTTATGGCATGTGTAGATTATCAGAAACGCTGTCTTCGCGAGCTCGGCATCGGCCAGGGCTCATCTGGTGTTTCGTCTTCTTCCCCCTCGCCTTCTTACCCGCCTCGCACCCCTCGCCGTCTTCTCTTCCCTCCTAGCTCTCCGACTCTCGATTCTTTAATTTCTTCCGATCACCCCGGCAGGTCTCTTACCAATCCTTTCATCTCGTTTCCTCGTCCTTCATCTCCCTCCGGTACCGTCTCTTCTCCTATTCCTTCCTTCGATGCACTCATGTCCCGCGTCGAGGATCAGCAGCGCGTTCTACGTGAACGAGGTTTGATTTCTCGTCCCGCTCCCTCTCCTTCCCCTGATCCGTCTCCCTCCCCCGCTCCCTCTCCTTCTTCTTCTTCTGTTCCTCCTCGTCCACGCAGCCCTGATACGATGGATCGTAATATGGCGGCTATGATAGCAAAGTCACAGGAGAGCGACCGCCTTGTGCAAGCCAAAATCGCTCAGCTCAAAGAGTGGGCGGCTGGCATGACGTTTCGACCCTCAACCCCGGAGAATCGGGAGAAGTCATACGACTACTCCGAATGGAGCCCTACGCCTATCACCATCTCCGACTTCGAACCGACTGTCTTTCCTTCGGACGCTTCCTTCTCTTACACCCGTTCACCTACGCACTCACCTGTGCTGGCCATTCCTTCTTCTGTTTCTGAGTGGGATCATCCTGCTTCTGCTTCCGCTTCTACATTCTCTCTTTCTGCTGTCGCTGAGTCGGATCCTCCTGCTTCTGCTTCTGCGTCCTCTCCTTCTCCTGCTTCCTCCTCTCTCCGAGACGAGGACATCGCGGCTTTGAAACGGTTTGCTCGCAACGTTCAAACCAACATTCTCTCCAAGTCTGGCAAGTCGCTCCCTCCTTCGTGGGAGCCTCCTTCATTCACAGGTCCCTACCTCGCTCCTGACTCACCGCGTCCTCCTTCGCCTCCTCTCCGCGACGAGGATATTGAGGTTCTGCAACGGTTTGCTCGGAACGTTCAAACCAACATTCTTTCCAAGTCAGGCAAGTCACTCCCTCCTTCCTGGGAACCTCCCTCTTTCACAGGTCCCTACCTCGCTCCCTCTTCACCGCGTCCTCCGTCCCCTCCTCCACCTCGTCCTAGGCGTGTTGTTCGAATCAGTCGGCGACCTCGCCCTCTCATCCGCTGAAGTCTTTGCCTCGACGCACTTCATTCAGCTTCCTGTTTTCTCTCGGGAGTCACCGCAGTGCATTGCCCAGACTCCCGAGCTTCATTTTTATCTTCATGTTCTGGTTTGGGAAGTCATTGGGCTTCTTTGAACTACCAAGGTATCTACTCTCGGCGCGTCATCTTCCTCACATGATTGAACAAGGTAAGTCTTCTCTCCCTCTCCTCTTCGTGTGACATGGTTTGTGTGTGCTAACTTAGATCATCGCTTCGACTGTGATCCACAGCAAAAGGTAAGATATTTCCCCATTCCATCATTTTTCTGACATTAACTAACCACTTGACTGTTTCCACACTCATGATACAGCTTTACGACACCAAATAAAGTAAGTTGTCTCTCTCTTCCCCTCGTGTGAGATGACATGTGTGTGCTAACTTAGATCGCCACTTCGACTGTAATATACAACAAAAGGTAAGATACTCCCCCCTTCCATTATTTTTTTGCACTGGCTAATCACTTGTTTGTTTCCACACTCACGATGAGGCTTCTCGACATAGCAAGAAGGTAAGTCATCTCTCTCTCCCTCGTGTGACATGACATGCGTATACTAACCCAGACCGCCACCTCGCCTGTGATCAAAAAGGAAAAAAAGGTAAGATACTTCTCTATTCCATTGTTTTTGGACATCGACTAACCACTTGACTGCTCACACACTCGGGGCACATCATACCTACATCTCAAAAGGTAAGCAAGTCTCTCTTTCCAATCTTGCTCTTCCTTGACCTTGACTAACTACTTGGCTGTTCATCATCCTGACTTTGACGTGATGCAAATCAGAAGGTAATATACCCCCTAATCTCAACATGTTTTGACAATTACTGACTACTTGCCTGCACACCATCTTGGCTCTGCGATGCAAGATGCAACCCAAAAGGTGAGCAAGTCTATCTCTCCCCTTTTGTCCTTCCTTGACATTGGCTAACTTTTTGGCTCCTTGTAAACAAATGTGCCCTGTGAAGTCTATGTCGTGAAAGTAATGTTGTGTGTGTCATTGTGACTGCCTTCCGTGTTTCCCTGGTGACAGTGTTCCTGCCAGGCATAACTGTCCTCCGTGAGCCTTCCATGCCGCCGGGGCTTGCCGGTGTGACGTCCTACTGTTGCTGCAAGTGACGATGTCATTTTATGCTATAATTCCGCCACGCCAGTCCCATGTGTCCTTCACGATGATGACTGCCTCCCTGCTGCGGATACCAACGGTCGGGTTTGCCAAATGCTCGCCGTGCAATCCGATGTACCCGATGCGTATCTTCCTATGAGGCTTGCTCTCGGCCGTCCGTCCGTCTTTGCTGCATCCCTCCGTTGTTGGTGGTGTGCACGTCGACGTGAGATTTCATCGCGTCTGGGTGACGTGCCTTTGCTGGACGGTCTCCCTAGACATCTCACACACAAGACCTTCCTCGCAGGGGCCACACGTTGGTTCAATGTAATTGGCGAGTCCATAAACTATGTGATACTCAATTTCTACCGCTCAATCATAAGCTAAAGCTGCACGCCCGCTAGCTACGGTTGACGGGTTGATATTCCAGCATAGCTTTAGCATGCATCTGCATGGCAGAGTCGCCTTAATCAGTCTTGTGGGCAGGGCCGAAAGGGTGTGCCCGCAAGGCTCAATCGAGCCCACTTGAACCAGGAGCTTGTCATGCGTTAGCACAGGCAATGCCGCGATCTCCCAACTTCTGATCATCCTCCCAAGAGACCAAACAAGCCCTGGCGTATTTTTATCACGTATCAGCACCAATGCCCTACGTTTCTATAGCTGGATTTGTTTGCTGTGATGTCACGAAGCTCTGAAGAAAGGAACCCTCAGTATTAAGGCGTATCTGACGGGTAGCAGGTCATGTCAACCATAAAGCCATTACACACATTGCGATGGCAGTGGGATCAATGTCCCGAGGAGAATCCTCAACATGAGCAGTGGTAAGTCAGAAAACCTTGAAAGGGTCTGAAAACGTGACGCCGGGATGGAGAGTGATGTTGATTTCTGAAAGACGAATACGGTGTGGTGCGAGAAGCGTGTAGACCCTCATATCAACACCAGTAGGAAGTTCGTAGAAGTCATGCTGCGCATTCGTGTGACAAACATATCAAGCGATAGCCCACATCCACTCCATCAAGGCGCTTGGTCGTTGGAGTTGGACTCGCAGAGCCATGCATGCCACCACGTGCTCTCCCTCACTTACGAATGCCGACGCGATATCCGCGCAACCATCGTGTCCATGTCTAAACTTACGTTAGTCGGCAACAAAAGTGCGTTCCGCAAGACCGTGCGCCGGAGGGGATCATGGCCTATCGGCTGCGTTAAGCGGCAACCGAGTCGCCGCCCATCCACCGGAAGGGAAGCATCCGCCCAGCGATCTATTCCATGCCATCCGTGGTGTTGAGCGAGTTTCGCGACTTCGCGAGAATACGGTGTGGCATTGCCGAGATCCTTGACAGCGTTCAACGAACAAGGGTGAGAAAGGGCTTCTCCGGTCGTGGAAAAGCCCGCATCAAGTCGTGACGGCGTTCTTCGTCGCAAGGTGAAGCCGGAATGCGGGCCAGCCACCGGGGAGCACAGAAGAGGTTTCTCGGCTCATGTTTCCAAAGGCGCGGGAGCATCCGGGTTGGTGGGTGGGTCACATAGAGAGAGGAAGTCCGATTAGGGTGTCGCGATTGGGCTTCCTGACAATCTGGTCCCCTTGGGGCCCGATCTGGGAGTCATCCCATGGGTTGTCGAGGTCAGACAGCAGGGGTCTGCGTGGGCTGTGATAACCGAGCTGTTGTCTAGACTGTCTTGCAGCCGGCTTCTCGGGGACGAGTAGCCGGAAAACGGGTGATGTTTGTGTCGAGTCGACGAGCCGCACCACGTCAGTTTCTCGATCCAAGCTCAAGGAGACCCTCCGAGACAGGGATGGGTGGAAATGCAGCTGGACCGCCACGATGGACGGTGGACGTTTCCATGTCCAATCCCAGCGCACGCTTGTTTGGACGGACAAGCGTCATCCCGCGGGATGGGGCACAGGCGCAGGTTCGCGCTAGGTTCCTGGCTTGACAGGCCAAGGACACAATGGCAGGAAGGGAGGAAAAGACCGAGGTGCATAGCCAATTTCCAGGTGAGGCCTTGCGTATTTCCGGAATGAGCTGGGCGCGGAACCGGATTCGCCAGAGGCGATTCCGGGGAGTGGACGATGAGCAACCGTGGATTTTGGGAATTGGGAATTTGTCGTTTTTCCACCAGTGGCTTTGCCCGAACCAAGCTCCCGGGAATATTACGCAGTACCCTGGCTACCCTTGATGCAAGGTCCTGGTTGGTGACATGACGCACGGGCGATGATGAGGCTATTACCAGAAGCTCGCGTCTTCGCTTTTAGGGCGAAAACGTTGAAGACGCCGATATGAGGTTGACAGCCAAGGTTTGGCAATGTCTTTTTTGGGGATGAGATGTGTTGGACCCTTGCTGTATTTGGTGTTGCTCACAGAGACATGGTGTCTTGGGCCGCGAGTTTCCGCGGCGGTATCGGGGGGGAGGGTGGCTGGATGAGTGGAAGAGGAGGCCTCAATTGTTGATTCTCGTCTCTTGATAGCCGAAGATTATCGTTGATGGGCGGGATAGAGTTTGGGCGTCTGCAAGGGGATGCGTGCACCTATGGATGGAGCCATGCAATGCGTGGTGATTCAGTGTTCCGCGGTGGTCCCGACGGTCGCAACATTGCCGTGGTTGAGGGCCGAGATTAGCTCACCGACCCAAGACGGCTTCGGTTCGTTGGGGCCGCAAGGACCGGTAGGGCTACTCCCAGGTGGCTCAACAGGTTCACACGCAGCATGCCAGTGACAAGAGGCGTTGAAGATATCGCGTATGGCCCGGGAATAGCACGGGTGTTGGGGGCCAAAGAGACAACAACACACAAAGAAAAGGTCGGATCGTCTCTCAATGATTTCAACGGGCTGCCGTTCGGTGAGACAGGGTGAGACACGATGAGTGAGGTGTGCGAGGTGAGCGGCGGACTCAACGGGACGGGGACGGGGACGTGGACGTTGAAAACTTCTCACCTTGGACGTCTTCGGTGAGCTGAGGTCAGTACAGGTGTGGTGGCTGAGGATGTCCAATCGTTACCTGCTTAGGTGTGCAGATGGAATTGCAGGCAGAGGGGGGGGGGGGGGGGGGTCTGGGTCTGCGGGTCTATCGATAGGCGCCCCGGCCAGCGCAAGTGTACCTTAGGTAAGCGAGACGGTGGACCTCGATGGCCCGTGTGCCGCTACCCCGCATTCTCGCAGCAGATGGCAAGCAGGCGGTTCCCGGCCCACCTCAGCCTTTCCCAGTCCAGTCCAGTCCATTCCAGCAGGGCACTTACAGCGCAGCCCGCCCCAGCACTGCACAGCCAGATCCAATCCCAAGCCGTCCAATGTCATCTTAATCATGCTTAACGCGCCCATCCAAGAGAGAGAGTCACCAGAGAGGCACCTCAGCTTCTGAACGCGACCGTGCTGGCCACCAGCTGCTTACCCCAACTTTGAAAGCACCTGGTGATCTATTCCAACGGCTTGATCGGCATTGTCGGGGCTTTCTCGTCTCTGCTCGGGGGGACCAAGGCGGGGGGGGAGAGTCCAAGAACACCAAGGGAAGACCTGCGCGTTGGGGATGCACTTGCACTGCACCCGTTGCACCTCACACATGGCATCCCGTTCCCATGTCTCTCCGCAAAGGCCGATCAACAAGACATGCACGCAATTCCAATCATCCAGCAGTGGACTTTCGCCGTCCGTCACGAAGAAAACAACGAAAACATCCGCACTCATTTGCGTTTGCCCTGCCCGAAACCCCTGTCAATGCGCGATTTAACGCCCCTCAACACCACTTTTTGCTATCCACGTTGACGCCACCGACGTCAATTAACACGCTTTTTGACGCAATTTAGGCTTTTTGATGCTATTTAGAGCGTGATATAGGTATAATTTCATGATGCTAGAGCAAGATGATGATAATCCAGGCCTTATGCAGCTAGTGCAGTTGTTAAGGCTAGCAGCATTATGTAAATATAAGAATATTCCCTTAAGACTAGAATTTCTACTAATGAGGCTAGCAATATAAAAATCTTTTCTATTTATATTAGTTCTCTAAGAAGAAGATTATAAGAGAAAGCTTATATTGTGTTAACTTTAATTAAATCTAAAATATATTACTTTTAATAATATAGCTGCAATAAGAAACCTCTAACTAATTATAAAACAGCTAGCTAAGTTTCCTATTAGCTCTAAGAGAGGCAAAATAGATCTAATTAGAGAAAGTAGTAAGTATTTTAACTTTTAAAGCAGAGCAAATATAAGAAGAAGAAGGTTTTATGCTAATAGCAGTATATATAAGCCTATAATTATAGTTATTATTTAACAGCTTTAGCTATAAATAAACTTTACAGATAAGTATTATAACTTACTAGCGCTAGAGGTAATAGATAATAGTGCTAGTGAGGTTAAAGAGATATAACAGTTAGAAGTTAATAATACTGAGGCTGTTATTAAAGCTGCTATTAAGGCTGTTGTTAAGACTTCTATTAAGCTACTAATTGATCTTACTGCTGAAGAGGATAACCTATTTAATAAATATTTCTCACTGCCTTTATTATAACTATTACTGCTGCTACTACCTCTTATAGAACTTTAAGTTTATATAGAGATTAAGATTTCTAGGAATAATATTAAGATATAATTAGATATTAAAGTTAGAAAGATTGAATAAGAGAATGCAGATAACTAGGCTAAATATATTATCTATAATATAATTAGAAACTTCTATTATAAGTGCATTTTATAGTATTATAATTACTTTTTTATATTTAACTCTGCTTAAGTTACTTTTCTCTCTAGCTTAAATTATTAAGCTGTATTCTCTAAAGAGATATTCTATGTTGACTACTAAAAGCCTAATAACTGAGACTTATAGCTATTTAAGTACTAAGGACAGGTTAGTAATACTATTAAGAATAATAAGAAAAAGAATAAATTATTATAGGTTGAGATTATTGCTCTTGCTATATTAAAATTATTCAACTAGTATATGCTAATCTCTATAAGCTATTATTATAAGTCTTAGCAGTTATCTCTAGCGCTGTTTAGCATAAGTTTTACTTAAATAACCTTTTCAGTTAGAGTAATGCTAATTTGAAGCTTTATTAAGACGTCTTTGCAACTTAGCATAACTTTATAAATTTCACGTCAGAATAATAACTTTGTTAAGCTTATTCTTATTAGGCTTAGCGATACTAGCAGGCTGTTGCATTAATAGAGGCAACAGAGCGACTTATTGTTAACTAATAAGTTAAAGCAGAAGAGGACTTAAGATGCCTACTAGGCAATCTAAGCTATATATAGATATAAGTTAGAAGTTAAGTGTATTAATAATAGAGATAGTATTGCTAGTAACTATTATATATCTTATCTTTTTGACTTAATAAGCTTACTTTTTTATCTTTAGATCAGTAAAAGGCATCTTACAGCTTAAGTAGAAGCTATAGCTAATAGATTAATAACTGTTAATAAGGTATTAGAAGAGATCGTTATAGATATAACCTTATGCTATAATAGATGTTTTATTAAGACTAATTCTAAGCTTTAGAGTGAGATTATATTAAAGTTAAGAGGCAGCAGAAGCAGCAGAAGTAGTACTAATAATACTAGTAGATTTAATCTGCCTCTTCACCTAAATATTATAAACCAGGTTAATATCTTGCTGCTAGCGCTATATTATAACTATGCACTGCTGAATTTTCTCTTCTATAATTATACTTCTGCTTAGTTATTATTATTAATATTGCTGCTGATAAGGCTGCTGTTAATGCTGCTGCACGTTAAAAAGTAGGATTTACTGATTTTATCCTCTTTGCTATTTGTTCCTCAGATTGAGCTTGCACTGCAACTTCTCTGCAAATATCTATAGTATCTATAGAGAACAGAAAGGACTAGAGATAATAAATAGGATGCTAATCTTTATACTGCTCTTAATACTATCTTATAAGCTTGTTTTCAACTTAAATCCTTCTGAAAAGTATTAACAGATTAGTTTGATAAGAACAATATTTCTGTTAGTATTATAAAGGTAATTAGAGGTTAAATTAAGCAGTTTCTGCTTAAGCAGAATATTATAGATTTAATAGCAGACTATAGTTTGTATTTAATGCTTTATATTATTAAAAGCTAATTGATTTTTAGGTAGATAATATAATACTTCTTATTAATACTATTTATTAGCATAGATATATAGATAGAAAGAGAAGTAGTAAAAGAGCTGTAATAATATAAGTAAATATCTAGTAAAATATTATGATTTAAAGTGATTTTAACGGTTTGTTGTATAATCTGATAGAATATTCAAATAGAGGAGAAAATATAGATATCGATAGATATATATATTGATATATATATAATAAGCTAGAAGGCTAGAAGAAGTAGAGGAAAAGGTAGATATATATAGATCGATTTCTCTTAGGTATATATATATATATTATAGCTATTTTTAGCATCTCAGTAAGCGTATAAGTCGCTTAGTAATATAATTACTAAGGATTACTAATCCTTAGTAAGCAAACAATCTGCTATAGCAATATTATAACCTTAGAGTGAAAGTCTAATATTCCTTTAGAAGTATATTGATCTTTAACCTTATATAGGGTCTGTGCGTATAACTTATATATTATTATATGCTGAATGAAATAAGGAGTTTAGAAATAATATTTATAAATTCATATCTCTTAAGTGCATAGAGTTATTACACTTTAAAGATATAATATTTATTTATTAAATATTTATTCTTTTCTTCTTTATATATAAAGGTATAAGTATAATATATTCTATATCTTCCTTTAAGGTATATATAAGTATAAAGGTATATACCTTATAGTGATAGAATAATATAAGAGGAAAAAATATAAACCTCTTTATAAGGGAAAATTATAATAAAAACCCTTTATATATAAAAGAATATAAAAATAAAAATAATAAAAAAATATTATTTAAGGGAAAACTATATTAACTAGTAGTTAAGTTTAGCTATACCTTTTTCTATAGTATAGTTATTACTAGTAGGTAAAAAACCCTTAAGTATAATATTTAATCTAGTTTTAATTAGATCTAAAATATTCTTTTTAACAGGCTTAGTTAATATATCAGCTATATTATCTTGAGATTTAATATAAAAAAGCTCTACTAAGCAGTCTTTAATAGCATCTCTACTAAAGTGATATTTAATAGCAATATGCTTAGCTTTTTTATAAAATTCTGGATTTTCAGCTAACTTTTGAGCAGCTTGATTGTCTATCAATATTTTAGGAATATGAATAGGAAAATTTATAGAAGCAGAAGTAATTATAAACTTATAGCTATTATATAAATAAATAGCTTCTTTTATAGCTTCTACTAAAGCTATATATTTAGCTTCACAGCTACTTAAAGCAACTGTTTTTTGCTTAATAGTATTCCAGCTTATAATATTATATAAACCTAAGCAAAATAAATAGCTAGAAGTAGACTTTCTATCTTCTATATCTCTAGCCTAAGTTTATATCTCCAGCCTAATTAGAGTTTGAAAATCCTATAATATTATATATAACGTTACAGTTATAATAATTTCTTAATTTAAGATAAGTATTTAAATATGCTTATATGCAGTCTAGTGCTATAAAGTGATCCTTAGAAGGATTACTTATATATCTAGCACACTTATTAACTGCATAAGTTATATCTATTCTAGATTTTAAACCAAGATATAATAAAGCATCTATTTCTTGCTGATATTTATTAATATCCTCTTTAGTTGCCTGTCTCTTATTAGAGACTAAATACTCAGTATTTAAATAAGGCGTTTTAACTAGATATAAATACATTTTATTATACTTTTTAAGTATTTTATTTATATACTGAGTTTGATATATATAAAAGGCTTTATTTTTCCTATCTATAGTAATCTTATATCTGAGAAACATAGTAGGAACCTTTAGTTTTTTAATTTTAATATATTTAGAGATATACTTATATATATAGTCTATAGTTTTATCATCTATAGCTATAGCTAGTATATCATCTACATAGCAAGCTAATATAGCTTTATAACCTCTATAATTTAATATAAAAACAGCTTCATCATAAGGTGAAACTATAAAGCCTATTTTTAGAAGTATTTCTTTTAAATATAAATACTATAAGCGTGGGCTTTGTTTTAAACTATATAGAGCTTTATTTAATTTACAGACTAATTTAATAGTTTTATTATTTTTATTAGAATATTCTAATAAAGGCTCTAACTTATTAGTTTTAGAATTATATATAAAACTAATAAGTATTATAGTATAGATATCTTTATCTATATTAGCGTGAACAAATGCTAGAGTAACATTATATTGCTCTATAACCTATCCTAGTTTTATTCCTATATAGAGTATAAGTTTATAACTTTTAGGTTTATAAGTAGAACTAAAGGTTTCTAAATAATCTATACCTAAGTATTAATTATAACCTTAAACTACCTAGCGAGCTTTATACCTTATAGGCTGGTTTTTAGTATTATATTTAGTTCTAAAAACCTATCTTCCACTTAAAACGTAGATATTATGGTTATTATCTTTAGAAGAATAATAATTATTATGTATTAAAGAGTAGTTATTTATATTTATTATAGTCTAGGTTTCTCTATCTTTTAGATCTTTTATTTCTTCTACTATAGCTTAAATCTATTCAGTTGAATTTTCTGAATTTATAGCATCTTTATAGATAGAAAGATCTATAAGATTAGTTATAGATAGAATATAAGAGGTTTTATCTTTATTATTATTATAAGCAGATAAAATTTCTTTTAATTTAGGACAGTCGTTTATAGTAAATAGTGCACTGTTTTCTTCTGCCTATATATAGTCTTTAAAATCCTTTTTATTCTTATAGGGGATTTCTATAGTAAATTTAGACTTATTAATAATATTACTATTATTATTAATATTCTTATTACTTCTAGTTATTATAGAAGTATTATTCTTTTTATCTTCTTTTTGATTATTATTAGGATTCAGACTAGGAGTAATTTCCTTAGTATTATAACTGCTATTAAATTGTGGATTTAATGTATTATTATTATTACTATTATTATTATAAGGAATATTAATATTAGTATTAATATCTTTAATAATAGTGTCTTCTTTATTTAATTTAATATAAGATAAAAAGGTATTTTCTAAGATAGTTATATCTTTAGTCTATAAGGCTCTTCTTTTATTAAAGTCATATACCTTATAGCTATTAGATCTATAATTAACTAATACAGCTTTTATAGCTCTATTATCTAGTTTCTTAATATGTGGATCTTTATTCTTATAATAACATATACTACCCTAAGTTTTAATATATATTAAACTAGGTTTTATATTATTTTTAGCTTCATATGGCGTTTTATAGCCTAAAGCTTTATGTAGGGTTCTGTTATAAAGATAAATTGCAGCTAAGCAAGCTTCTCTCTATAAATAATTAGGTAGATTAGCTAGTTTAATTATAGTCCTAATTTTATTTACTATAGAACGTATAATACGTTTTATAATACTATTAGGCTTATGCGTATAAGGAGGTGTAGTATTATATATAATCTTACTAGTTAAATATTTATTATTTAGTAAGATATTATTAAATTTAGTACCTCTATCAGTACTAAATTCTTTTATTTTAAATACTATAGTTTTAAATTGGTTTTTAAATTCTAAAAAACTTAAAAAAACCTCAATTTCAGACTTAGTTTTTAATAATTTGCTATAAGCAATTCTAGTCTTTTTATCTAAATATATAATAAAGTATCTATAATTATTATAGGTTTTAGGAGTTATAGGGCTATATATATCTGCAGCTACTTTTCTTAAAAAAGGATATTCTTTATTATAATTATTAGATATTTTATTTACTTTATTAGTGAATTTTCCTAATAAACAGGCTTCACAATTTAAACTATATATATTAGATATATTATCTAGAATAATATTATCCTTATATAGTTGCTTTAGAGACTGTAGGTTTATATAACCTAATCTATTATGCCACTTTAAAGCATTTTTATATATCTTATTAGAAGGTATTTCTTTTATAGTATTAGATATAGTATTAGTTATAGTATTAGTTAAGTTAAGAGAAGTATTTTGCTTAATTACTTTAGTTTTAAAGTAATATAAGTCTCTTCTCTTGCCCCCTTTAACTAATACATCTTCTTTTATAATATTATATAGTATAGGCGTATTTTTCCATACTATGCAAGCTATTCCTTGCTTATCTAATTGTGACTGACTTAATAGGTTTATACTTAATATAGGAATATAAAAGCAGTGTTTTAATAATATTATATTATTATTTGGTAAGCTTAATTTAATATCACTAGCTAATTTAGCTGTTATAGTGTTTGCTTCTCTCTATTTAACTTGCTTATTTATAGTATAAGTATTATAAAATAACTCTTTATTATATATAATGTGAATAGTAGCACTAGTATCTAAATAAAATATAGTGAAATTAGATTCACTATTAGAAAATATATAAGTATTATCTTATATTATATCTTAGATTATATTACCTATAGTAGGTTTAGTACTATTATTATAGTTATTTGATAGGGTTATAGTTACGTTTTCAAACTGAATTTCATCTTCTTCTTTATCTTCTGAATCTATTATCATATTATTAATATTAGATATAGATTCAGTTAGAGAATTATTAATAGAAGAATTAGTAGAAGAGTTATTAATAAAAGAAGTATTATTAATAGAAGAAGTATTTATAATATCTACTTCTTCTTCTTCTTCTTCTTCTATAGTAGACTTTTTAACTAAAAAAGCTTTATTACTCTTTTTAGTTGGTTTTTTCTTTATAGTAGTATTTTTACTATTATTAGTAGAGTTAACTTTATTATTCTTAGTATTATTTTTATATTTAGAATAAAAGGCTTCTCTCTACTCTTTTGGAGCCTTATTAGGATTAAGAAAAAAGCAGTTATCTTCTGTATAACCTGGTTTTTTACAGTTTTTACAGAAAAAACCCTTAGTCTTTTTCTAAGGCTTTTTATTTTTAATATAATTAATATTATTATTATTATTAATTATATCAGTTTTTCTTTTAGATTTGTCTAATAAATTAGCGAATAAAGAGTCTAAAGTATAGGCTTTAGAGTCTTTTCTTAAAGATTGGGTTATATTGGTTATAAAACCTTTATAACTTTTATTTAAAGAATTTAATATTTTAGCTATAATTACTTGCTTAGGTAAAGCTAAGTTTTTTATAGCTAAGTCATCAGTTAACTCTTTAACTTTATTTAAATAGGTTTCTAAGTTATCTGAATTTTCTAGAGTAATATTAAAGAATTCTTTACAAGTTAAAAACTCATTAGTAAATCCTTTAGGCTTATATAGCTCTTTTAGCTTTAACCAAGCCTCAAGAGCAGTTGAAGAGTCTTTTATTACTCTAAGAGGACTATCTTCACATAATAATCTAATATAGGCTAATGCCTTGTTATTAAGGTCTAAATTATTACGTGAAAGTGGAATTTCAAGATTAGTATTAATATCTTTACTTATAAGTAAAGAACTAAATCTTAAAGCCTACATTTGATAGTTCTTACTACTAGATAGCTTCTGCATAGTTATCTTAGTAGAATCCATTTCTACTTAAGTAAATAAAACAGAATATAAATATTTTATATTACTTATATATCTTAAAAGTATTTCCTTTTAGTTAAATAACTAAAGATATAGAAATATATACTTATAAAAAAGTAAAATATAAAAAGGTAGTATGAAGTATTTTTATTTAAAGACTAAATAACTTAAATAAAAAGTCTAAATTTTTATAGATTTTTCCTCCTTTTTATAGTATTTTTCTTTATTTTTATAGTAGCCTTATTTGCTTTATATCTTAAAGGCTCGATTTAGGGGTACTTTGGGATTCTCGCTCTCTGATTAGTTGGATCGTTCGGGGGTACTTATTTTGTCGTTTCGATCTTAGTGCAGTTCGTTATAGTTTAAACCAGTTAGATAGGTTAGGTTTTTTGAGAAGGTAGTTAATAGAGGCTTTATTATATAAATAAGCCTCTATAACGCTAGCAGGTTGCCTAATAAGGTAATCTTTATAGATATTTGCCTCAATTTAAGTTATAATCTCTCTATTGAGGTTAATTCTATAAAAGAAAATCATAAGGGCTTGTAGGATTTTGATTTCAGCATAGGCAGTATGAGGTAAATCTCTTTCAAAAATAATATCCTTATAAGAAATAGAAATATGCAAATATAAAAAGGATTTGCTCTTAAAGGGGCTTATAAGCTGTTTAGGAATGGCCTGACTAAGCTTATAACCTGTTAGCATAGATATATAGATAGAAAGAGAAGTAGTAAAAGAGCTGTAATAATATAAGTAAATATCTAGTAAAATATTATGATTTAAAGTGATTTTAACGGTTTGTTGCATAATCTGATAGAATATTCAAATAGAGGAGAAAATATAGATATCAATAGATATATATATTGATATATATATAATAAGCTAGAAGGCTAAAAGAAGTAGAGGAAAAGGTAGGTATATATAGATCGATTTCTCTTAGGTATATATATATATATATTATAGCTATTTTTAGCGTCTCAGTAAGCGTATAAGTTGCTTAGTAATATAATTACTAAGGATTACTAATCCTTAGTAAGCAAACAATCTGCTATAGCAATATTATAACTTTAGAGTGAAAGTCTAATATTCCTTTAGAAGTATATTGATCTTTAACCTTATATAAGGTCTGTGCATATAACTTATATATTATTATATGCTGAATAAAATAAGAAGTTTAGAAATAATATTTATAAATTTATATCTCTTAAGTGTATAGAGTTATTACACTTTAAAGATATAATATTTATTTATTAAATATTTATTCTTTTCTTCCTTATATATAAAGGTATAAGTATAATATATTCTATACTATTAACTAAGATCCTCTTACTGAAGCAACTGATAATATTCACTCTCTTATTATATCTCTTACTTAATCACTTAATAATAATAATAATAGTAAGCTTTAATAGGTAGAGAGGGTTTTTCTTACTTCTTTATATAGATATAAAGATTTTAACTTTAATAACTAGTAGTAATTCGTCTAATAAATAGGATATGCCTCTAATGCTGCAGCTAAAGAGAAACATACTGTGATTGAGGCGTTATAAGGCTAACTAACTGTTAAGATTAGATTGTTTTTTTATATTGATATTGCGTTATTTCAAGCAAAAGAGGCCTTTAACAGCAGTAAAGTTAAATATTATAGCTGCAAACTTAACTTTGCAGCAAGCTCTCTTCTCTATTAATATTTCTAACTGTTTTAATATAAATATTATAGTAACAAAAGTGATTTAAGATAGCGTTAATATTACTAGCTATTTTAAAGGCATAGTTGTAAAGAAAGTTAGCAAAAAAGGCGTCTGTTACTTTAAGTTGTTTAAATTGCATAAATTGCCTCTATAGGTGGCTTTTGAGGTCTTTAAAGTATACTTTGATAGGGTTGAAATCTAGTGAGTATGCAGGTAAGTATAGCAACTTAATGCTATACTTTCAGCAGGCCTCTTCTAACTGCCTTATATTATGCTATGCTGCATTATTTATAATTAGTACTAACTTTAGGCTAGGAAATGCTTTTATCTTCAGCAGTATAAAGTTTTTAATTTAAAATAAGAAGCTATTAGCATTTATATATCTAAAATAAATAATATAATTGAGAAGACTGTTAATAGTGAGGGCTGGCAAGATATAATGCTGTATGCCTCTTTTTAGAACGTTTTGCTTTAACAGCCTTATGCTTTTTAGCGTTCAGTCTGTATATTTAGCACTATTTTGACAATTAATGCCACTTTTATTAATAAAAATAAATATATTAGCAGTATAGTTATAGATTGATGCAATATATGCCTTTTAGGCAGCTTGGTTTTATTGCTAAGCAATATATTAAATCTTCTTCTTCTTCTATTAAATCTTTTTAAAGTAGCAAGAGATTACTAATATAGATATAGATAAATTAAACTCCTCTATAAGGAAACCTTAAATTTTATTAAAGTAGCAGTTAGTTTTATTATATAAAAGCTTAAAGATTGCCTCTTTATAGATTAGTATTATCTTATAATGCTTAGAACCTATTAGTTAATAAGGTTTTAATATATCTCTAGATGCCTTTTATTATTAATAATAGATTTAAACTGTTGTGATATTATATTTAATAAGCTTTATAATTAACTTATTATTAAAGTAGTAGATAAGTAGCAACTCTTTTAGCTAAGCCTGTTGTTTACTACTTAACAGCTTTAGTATTATCTACTTTATAATATTAGTATAATTTTGATTAAATATAGTGCTAGCGAGGAGGATAGATAGCAAGAAGGCTATATTATATATATTTTGCGTTTTTAAATAGGTTTAGCAATAAGATCTTTAGTGTTAATACATTTAAAGCATTCTGCTATTAAGAGATAAAATATAGTTTTATAAGTATTATGCTGCAAAAAGAGGCTTATTAATAATATTAATAGTTAATTTATATTTAGATTTTATAATAATATATATTAATTTACTAATAATACTAGCAGAATAGATAATAATAATGTTGCAGGCCTCAAATTGATATACTTAGTGACAGCTTCAGCCTTTTTAGCGCTTTAAAATGCATACTTAAGAGGAGTTAACTTTAAGAGGATGAAAAGAAGGATAGCATATAGATTCTAGCGAAAAGAGGCTATTCTGAAGCTATTAATAATTAATTTATATAATAATTCACATTAATTGATATGTTTGTGGCGTTTATATGTATGTATAGCAAAAAGTGGTGTTGAGGGGCGTTAAATTGCATATTGACAGGGGTTTTGGGCAGGGCAAACGCAAATGAGTGCGCCTGAGTCTCATCCGCGGACAAGACATTGGCCGTGTCGATGGGACGCGGAGCAATCCAATCGCATGGAATCGCCAGCGCCAACCACCAAGCGATCGTTGCAACTAAGCCGGCTCGGCCAGCGATCGACATCCGTTTCATTGCTGTTGCTCTTTTCTGCCGTCTTCACAAGGGGTGCATTCATCCTCAGACGGCGCAAGCCTACCGCCCACCGTCTTGGGGGAGAGCAGCTGTGGCCGTCGTCCGTTCGTCTGGCCCATGGCTGGCATTATCAGGAGATTTCCTCTCTCAATGGCACCGGTGACGTCGTCCTGCCGGGCCATCAGGTACCGTCCTCTTTCCCCAACCCTCCATCGATACTCCCTCGATCTGCACACGCAGAAACGGGTCAAGCTCGTCGTTTGTTGTCGACGAGAAGCTGTTGCTACTGTTGTTCCCCGAGATTCGAGCGATTCCCCAGGTATCCATCCATTCGACCCTGTAACCCTTCCCGTCTTCGATCCCTCCCTTGATCCATCCATTCATCCAGCCAGCCAGCCAGCTCCCAGCAAACCCCCTCTTCCACTCCGTCACGTTGATGAATGAGGTGTGCCGAAACCCATACCCCGCATCCGGACGGCACCAAAGCGACGCGACACACAATGCGCCTGGCCTCGCATCCACGTCTTCCCGCTGGAAATCTCATGATCCTCATTGGCGCGCTCGACGTGGCCAGGGACAGCGGCGTCTGGGTGGGAGGGTGGGAAGCTTTTTCCCCTACCCCCGGATTGTGAAAACACCCTCGGGGCTGGGGAGGCTTGTGGGCGCTTTCAAGCTTGGAGCTGGCTTGTTCTTGCTGGGCCTGCTCGGCTTCTCTGGCCCTCTGACTGTGTGCAATGCCAATCATTTGACATCGGATACCGAGCCAAAGGTACATGCCGCCCTCATCAGCGCCGAGTATCATCTCCATGTACACTTGCACTCGGAGACATGGCATGGTCAAGGTACCACCATTATGTGGCACATCAAGGCATGTCTCTCTCTCATAAATATCACTACCACTGCTGCCTCAACTCCGCACGCCGTGTCCAACTTTCGCACACCCATCTCTCCCGTGACGAGTACTTCTTATTTCCACCACCAGTCTCTGCATTGTCCGTCGTCTGTTGAAGACGGTGTTCTACCTTGAACGAGTCGAGCCTCGGTCCTCCTCATCCTCCAACACCTACATACTTCCATCTACTCTACTTCAGTAGCCAAGCAAGGCCACTGCTTGGTGATCAACGGTTTCTACCCGCCTTCTCATACTAGACTCATCTGGGATCGCTACTGCCGAACCTTGATCGTCCCGAGAGCACCTGACATCTCCATCTAAGCTACCGACCGTTCCCGAAGGAAGCGCCCCTACGTTCAAAAGGCAAAGGCTACTACTACGTGGTTTCCAACATTCCGGCGTGTTCGTCTTCACAAGCTCACTGCTGTCAACTTGCCGCAAACTTGCTCTTATTTGCCTGACTGTCCGGTGGCTTGCTGGATCAGCTTTTCCCCTCCTTCTCCTCTTCCCCCAGCTGCCAGCTCCAAACATCCTTAAACCCCGCCTTCCTCGCTTTCGTTGCTTCCCTGCCTAAAGGCACGCGACCTATACCAGCCACACTCCATCCATATCCAGTCGCGGCGACACCCACAGTCAGTGTTGTTGACGTCGTCGAATTCTGCGTCGAAACTGTTGCTCACAAGACACAGTTTCCTACCTCTGTAAGTTGGACGAAGCTACCGTTTCTCTCAGTGTCTCAATGTGTTGCGCAACTTTCATTGGGGACACGAGGCGTTCAACAAGGGCGCCAAGCCAATCCCAATCGCATCCCATCTCACTCACACACACTCGAGCTTACTGTTCTTACCCCCAACCCCACCCCCGCTGCGGCTTGTCTCTTTGCAGGCCGGCCGGCAGTCTGCTGCGCGTAGTGCGCATCCCCCGTCACCAATCCTGGCCCATCCGTCTCAGCTCTCTCGCTCGCTCGTTCTAGGTCTCTTTCTCTCATTCCCTGGCTCCCCAATCCACACTGCCTAGTTGGTGTCTAGTTGGTCACTGCAATCCCAAATACCCACCCACCTCACTCGACGTGTATTGTCGCCGGCCGGGTGTGGAGTCCGCCCTATTGAACGTCCCCGAGGACTTACATGGGACGGGCTACCTTAACCACGGCCCAAATACACACACACGTCCCTATCTTTCCCGATGACCTACCCGCCCCCACCGCCTCGTCAACGTCGAGGCCGGTGCGACCCGGACCGTCGCCTCGGTCGCGGCATCGCGTTCGGCCTGGACCACGTCCACGCTACTGACGCCTGCATCTCTGAAATCTACACCACCACATAGCTGTGTACCTTGCCCACCTGTGCGCCCGTTCTCATGCATGTGGGGTCCTGCCGCCGTCAAGACGTGGAATTGCGTCTTTGCGTCCCGTCTCATGCTTTTGTTGGACCCCCACCACTTCTGGCATTCGATGCCGGGGGCGTGTCTAACACAAGGCACTGACAGGCACGGAGGGAGGATGCGAGCTCATGTTCTATAAAGCTACCTTTGATACCTCCTTGGTCCGGACTTGGGCTGACTGGCTGCCTCTCTCTTTCTCATCTATAGCTCTCCTGCCATCCTAACTTGACAAATACTTGGCTGCCCCGAAGCAGTCAGTACCCGGCGCCTCCTATACCAACCACCGAATCGAGCACTGCAAGCCCTCGTGCTGCAGTAACATACACCCTGACCAACATGAGCTCTAGCACCTTCAAGCAGGCAGCTGAGGCAGCTAGAACCCGCGGGTCCGAAGTCATGAAGTCCGACTCCGTTGCCGTCGCCAACGACTTCCTCCACACCCCGTTGATGCGGGCAGCTTTGCCCTTCATCAACGGCGGTATCAGTGGCATGGTCGCCACCACCGTCATCCAGCCCGTCGACATGATCAAGGTCCGCATCCAGCTTGCCGGCGAGGGTGTCGCCGGCGGCCCGAAGCCCACTCCCTTGACCGTCACAAGAGAGATTCTTGCTAGCGGCAAGGCACTCGACCTCTACACCGGCCTGTCCGCTGGTCTCCTCCGCCAGGCTGTCTACACCACGGCCCGCTTGGGCTTCTTCGACACCTTCATGGGCAAGCTCGGCACCCGCGCCAAGGAGCAGGGCAAGTCCATTGGCTTCAAGGAACGTGCCACCGCCGGCCTCGCTGCCGGAGGTCTGGCCGCCATGCTTGGCAACCCGGCCGACTTGGCTCTGATCCGCATGCAGAGCGATGGCCTCAAGCCCCTGGCTGAGCGCAAGAACTACAAGAGCGTCATTGACGCCCTCACCAGCATCGCAAAGTCGGAGGGTGTCACCGCCCTCTGGGCCGGTGCCGCCCCCACGGTCGTCCGTGCCATGGCTCTCAACTTCGGTCAGCTCGCCTTCTTCAGCGAGGCCAAGTCCCAGCTCAAGCAGAACACCCAAATGTCTGCCCAAGCCCAGACCCTGACTGCCTCTGCCATTGCCGGCTTCTTCGCCTCCTTCTTCTCCCTGCCGTTCGACTTCGTCAAGACTCGCCTTCAGAAGCAGTCCAAGGGCCCCGACGGCAAGCTCCCGTACAAGTCCATGGCGGACTGCTTCACCAAGGTTGCCAAGCAGGAGGGCGTCATGCGCTTCTACCGCGGTTTCGGCACATACTATGTCCGCATTGCTCCCCATGCGTAAGTGGACTTAATCAACCCCGTCAGAATCCCTGTGTGCTAACAGTGCGTCCCACAGCATGGTGACGCTCATCGTCGCCGACTACCTTGGCTTCATCACCAAATAAATGATCGATGCACGACACGACATTAGCTCGGAGTGGACAATAACCTCCCCTTCCCATTGGGGAATATTTCTCTTTTTGGCGACCTTTTCCCCTTTTTGGAGAGCAGCAACAGAAGCGAGCCATCCTCGATCATCCTTTTCCCTCTTGGGCGCTCTGCATTCTTTGTAACCTGTCTTTCTCCCACACGGCGCTATGGGCGTAATGCTGGCATTTTCATGGGGGAGGCAAAGAGTATTATTTGCTTGGGTTTATACCATTTGAACAGACAGACGTACATACATCGTCAAACAAACGCACGGGGTTTGCAGACCCCCACGCGAAATTGAACAAACAATTGTCAAGACTTGTCTGCGCCTCTTGAGTTGTGGTGGTGATGACTGTGCGCAGCTCAACAATGTCTGTGGGTGCAGGTGAGTGTTGACTTTTGGTGAGGTGGGATTTCGGGGCGGTGAAATTAAAGAGAAAAGCGACTTGAACAAACGCCGGGACCCTTGCATCGGCGAGAGGGTAGGTTTATCGGTCACCGAGAAATTCACCGAACGATCAGACAACTGTTTCTCGAGGCGTTGACTCAAGGATAGAGGGTAGCTAACGTCCTGCTTGGTATTTCCCCTAATACTATTATGACACGCCTGATATTTCATCTACGGACTGACTTTATTCATTCATTTTCGTCACTCACATTGGTTGCTTTACTGCCCGTTGATGGACAGCGTTAAGCGTTTTACTTTGCAAAGCTGATTATGTATGTCTAGGCATGCCACGTTGTGGGGAAGTTGCTCAGTCTACCGCCGTCAACAGTGATGACCGATCCGTTGCAATAAGCACCCGCTCTAGAAGCAAGATAGAGCATAACTCCAGCCATGTCCTGGGTGTCTCCCATCCTCTGCATGGGAACCATCTCCTTTGGCACGCTTCCGTCTTGGCTGTAAAGTTTGGCGATGGGAGCTGACATCTCGCTCGGGAACACTAGAGGACGGGGGTCATCAGCTTTCGTAGGACACTCCAAAGAGGGCTTCTTTTCGATGTCTTACATCCAGGAGCAATGCAGTTGGCGCGAATGTTCCATTGCGGCAGGTTGCTCGACAAATGCTTGATGAGCAACGTCGCCGCCGCCTTGGACTGGCCATAAGCCCAACCACCAGGCGCTTTCTTGTTAAAAGCACCAATGGAACTGGTCGAGACGACCTGGGAGCTCTGGAAGAGATTGCCCTTCTTGTTGCCCAAGTCAAGCAGGCTCAGGAACGCCATCGTTGTATACCAGACAGAGGTCACGTTCACATCGAAGACGCGCGAGTATTCGGCGGTGTCATGAGCCAGATGCTGCTCGGCCCACTCGGCGGCAGTCATCTCCGCTGGGGCAGCCTTGACCTGAGGCCCGCCGACGCCGGCGTTGCAGACGAGAAGGTTGAGGAAGCCGGACTCCTTCTCTATCGCAGCCGCAGCCACGCGCAAGCTATCCTTTGAAGTCACGTCGCAGACCAACGGCACGACGTTGGGTCCAACAGACGCTGCGGCCCCTTCGAGAACCTCCTTGCGCCTGCCGAGAATGTAGATCTTCTCTGCGCCGTTGGCAGCGAGGGCCTTGGCCATCATGAGTCCGATGCCTGCACAATTTGTCAGCTCCGATAAGACGTTTGGAAGACTTGGCTAGGCAAGCTCACCAGAGCCACCGCCGGTGATGGCGGCAACCATGCCATTGACACCGAATAGGGTGCCAGCACCCAGCGTTGCAAGCTCATCTTTCGCATTGCTCGAGCCCGCCATGTTTGCGGCTATTTCTCGTAAGATGTTTGATTGAAAAGATGAATGACTTACACAATCCCAAGTCTCGCATGTACTGTATAGTAATGTCGCTGCACCAGAACCCGAAGGACGCGGCGCGGGGTGCTACAGGACGACCCCTCCAAGAACGTCATCCATGCTGATAGGAAGTATTTTGGCCAATGAAATGCTTGCAATGCGCGGAATCGGAATTATGGCCAATGGCACTGCACCAAAAACCAGCTCCACACGGCGCTCGAGCCCGGAAGCTTTCCGCGCCTTATCCAGTGGATCTTATCGCAGGTGGACCACCTTTTTTTTGCTTCTGCACTGTGACCGTCCCCTTCCATCGCAACTGTTCCAGCAGCCGCTTTACCCAGTAGGCGACAGGCATTGCAACCGCAGATATGGTCAAACGGAAGAGGTCACGCCAGAGCGATCTCGAGCAGAAGCTCACGGAAGCGAGAACGGAGATTTTCCGCGCCCTAAAAGGCGCCAAAGGCCTCGAGCGCCAGAGGTACAGCAAGCGCTTGCGCGACGACAAGTCTACGCCAGACAAGATCAAGAGATTGGAGCGCGAGGTGCTAGTTCTGAAGGTATCTTGCACTTGAATCTGCTTCCTTTAGCCTCCCATTGCATCCGCTGACCTTTCGCCGTCAGTCTCTCGACCTCCAACAAACCGCCGACACCCACCTCAACTCCGCCCTCCTCAAAATCAAGCAACTCGCCGAGCATCCCTCGCTGCCCGAATCCATCAAGCAAGGCATTCCGAAACCCGAGCTGTCGGAAGACGAGAAGGCGGCGCTGCACAATGTCACCAGCGGCTTGTTCAACCGCATTCATGTGAAGGACGCCGTCGACAAGGCCGTGCGAGCGGTTTGCTTGGTCCTCAACGTGCCCGTACCGGACAGGAAGAAGAAGGGCAACAAGGGTGCTGGAAACGAGTTCAAGGCGGTAGAGAAGGACGACGAGCCCAGAGAAGCGAAGAGGGTCAAGACAGACGCTGTGGATGATGTCTCTGACAAGAAAGCTCCTGCTAAGGTCGAGGGGAAGGAGGATGAGGAGGAGGCAAACCCCTTCGACGAGATGGACGATGAGATCCCGACCGACAGTGATGCCGAAGATGCCGATAATGCGGAGATCAAAGGAGATGACGAGGATGTCGACGAGGAGGATGAGGAGAAGGCGCTCGAGAAGATGGAGGCTATGCTTGGTGGCTCCGACGAGGGGGAGAGCGGGGACGAGGATCTGAGGGCCAAGTACCAGGCTCTCCTTGGCGAGCTTGGTGACGGAGACGCCGCGGACGACGAAAGCAACGGCAATGAGGAGGACGAAGACATGGAGGACTTGGACGACAACGACGACGAGGGCAACGACTCGGATCGGCAGAGAAGAATCAACGCGGCCAACGTGTCCCTCTCCCCGTCACCCCCGCCAGAAAGCCGCAGGAAGAAGGAAGCTAGGGCCAAGAAGCTGACAGGCAAGCCCGGTGCGACGACCTTCCTGCCCTCGCTGATGGGCGGCTACATCTCGAATTCCGAATCGGAGGCATCGGATATCGACATCGCCCCCCCAAAAAAGCGATTGGGCCAGAAGCAGCGCCAGGCTATCTGGGAGAAGAAGTACGGCGCCAAGGCGAATCACGTCAAGAAGCAGGCGCAGCAGCAGAATGGCAAGCGCCGTGACGACGGCTGGGATATGAGGAAGGGAGCCGTCGAGGCCGATGATGGCAAGGGCGGCAAGCCTTGGAAGAAGGGTGTGTCTAACCCTCTTGGCAGGCAGGGCCAAGGCAGAGACGACCAGAGACCTCAGTCTTTCGAAAAGAAGCCGCCTCCTAAAAAGGATAATGAGGGGCCACTTCACCCTAGTTGGGAAGCGAGGAAGAAAGCCAAGGAGGCGCAAGCTACAGTTTCGTTCACGGGCACAAAAATCACGTTTTAGGCCACTTTCTGAGATACCAGTGGTAAAAGAAGCCAATCGCTATTCGTCTGTCTGGCTGTGAAGTGAGATGATCCCAGGGTCCAAAAATTGCCCACTCGCGCCAGGCCACCGCAAATTGCACATATTCCATACCCTTGTGCCTTGAATGTCTGCCGTAACTCCATGTCGTGTTGTGCCAGATCGAATACGCCCCGTCCTAAAGTATGCCTTGCGTCAAATGCAATCGCTGCCTCAAAACGAACCGAAATGAGGAAAAGCAAAACCCAAGTACATTAAGCTGAGAGGACATGCATCGTGGTTGATTGTCCCTGAAAGCAAAACTTTTCGTGAAATCCGATATGTGCTGAAATATGCGAAAGAAAAAGCGAATGTTGGTTTTTAGGTCAAGCCAAAACAGCCACTTTTCTTTTCGGCTAGTTCTGCTTCTGTTTTTTATTGCCCTGTCTCTTGCTGAAGGGGCAAAAGTCGGTCTCCGACTCTGAAGATATTCTGCCCATACCGAAATGGACGTCTGGGTTGGAAGAGATGAATGAGTTGGCGTTGGATGGTCGGAAGCGTTGAGAGCCGCTTTGGGAAGACGCCGGGCAGGAGATGCCCCAATCCAGGACGCGCTGATCATTTTCGTCTGCATCGTATGGTCTCTTCTTTGGATTTTCGCCATCTGGCGCGCCGAGAGCTTGTACTCTGGGATAAGCAGGCCCGCACTGGGGAGGCGAGAGCGCTGGGAGGAAGAGCCCGCTGGTATCAAGACCTGCTGATGGTTCTCGACCTACCGATGGCGTCGGTGAAGGGATTCGGCTAGTGCTTGACCAAGCCCGTCGGGCGACACCGCGACTGACAGAGCGGCCGTCAAAGGATTCTTGTCGTACAAAAAGACCAGTACTTGCCGTGGAATGCTCTCTCAATCTCCTCCTCGGCTCGAAGCTGTCAATATCAATAGGATTGCCAACGTTCGATCCGGCGGATGAAAATTCGCTAGCATCGCGAGAAAACCGGGAGTCAGCCGTGACAGACCGAGAGTTCGTGGTCGTAGCTCTTGGAGTTGAACCGGCGTCACTCAACGTTCTTGTGCTTTCCGTGTCAGAAGCCGCAATCCGTGTTCTCCTGGCTGTCATCTGAGATCGAATGACGGTCTTGTGCTCGGGGACTTCAGCATTGCTCTCCGAGCTGTTCTCCCTGCTAGGTGGGCAAGCTCTGGCGTAACGAATCTCAGGTCCTTGGTAGCCTTCTGTGTCGAACGCAGAACTATTGTTGTAGAGCTCTTCGATCGCTTTCCAGTGACCTTCTTCAGCTACAAATCCCCGCGAAATCGGTTTCAGGTTCCGCAGCTCGGCGGCCTGTGAAACAGCAGGAGGCTTAGGAAGAGTAGTGACGGTCTCGACGTCTCTGCCGAAGGTCCAATCACGGATATCGTGGCGGCCCCCAAGCTTGAGATGTTTCTCGAAGTCCAGAAAACGGACGACTTGCATGCCTCGAAGCTGGTGAATGTAGTCAAGTCCTTGTAGAGTCCTCAGGGATCTTGCAAAGCGGAAATTGGGCTGGCCAGCGGTGTTGGACGCCATGAAATCTTTGATAGTTGAGGGTTCGTGCTTGCGGCGGATGTACTGGCTACCCGTCTCGTTGATGTGTACTGTGAGGCTCTTCAGCCGCGGCAGATCACAGAGCAGCGAAGAATCCCAAGTCCTCCGAGACGTGTATTTCTCCTTGTTGCCCTCCAGTTGAAATGGTAAGGTCCTGTATTGATTACCAATCCACAACAATTCGATATGTTGAATTCTCTGGCTACGAGCTTTGCCGATTCCGCGGAAGAAGCGGGCAAACTCTCCGATGCTTGAGAACGCGAATGTGTTGAGACCGTAGAATGCATGCGCGCCGAGGAAGTACCATTCTTTGCATACCAAGAACAGAGCAAGATGCTCGTTTGGCTTGATGGCGTGCGTGACACTGCACGAAGAGCCAGACACATGGAATCGATTCAAGAGGCCAGTTCTCTTCGAGCTTGGCTGGACTGGTTCATCTGGAGCCAAGAAGGGGTCGAGACGAGAAATGCAGTGCATCAGCTTGTGGTCTTGAGCGAAAACAAACGTGAGAATCTTGGCTCGAACGTCAGACGGCAGTTTTGTAAAGGGGAAATTGCTCATCATCGATGGACTCTCAGCTTCCTGTCCTGTGGATAATGACGCGATGCCTTTAGGGGGCGCACTATCCCGGACGAACAACTCCTCCGGTGCGTCGGATGGGCTGCGAGCTCGGGCTACTGTCGTGTCTGATTCGTTTCCGTCATCTGATTCGAGATCTGGCTGAGGTGTTGACATCTTCGCTTCGATCTCTTTTTGAACGTCTCTGGCTGTTGGGTGGCGAAGTCGTAGATTAGGATGAATTAGGTCCACCCGAGAGCTCATGTTCTCCTCTCTGCAGCAGAGATTGTAGATCTTCTTGTAATCCATCGCTTTCGGATCGTTTGCTTGAAGCCGCCGAAGTTCATGGGGCCACGTCTGCCGCAAAATGTCAGCAATCATCTTTGTAGAGAAGCTCAAGACAACAGCAACTTACCCTTTTCGTCTTTCTCTGCCGGTGTACGGGTACCCTTTTGAGTCTCTCGATCTCTCTATTCTTGACACCGATCTCTTTATTCTTCCCCTCGATCTGTCGATCTTTCTCGCCACTTTGAAGAGTCAGAGAGCGAATCTGATTTTGTAGATCAGATATCCGCTGTTCGAGGTTACCAAAGACAGCTCGAAACTGTAGTCGACAGTCATTGGTGCAAGCGACGCGGTCAAGATCGACGGAGGTTTGCTGGAAAACGTCGTTCGCGCCCTCATTGATGGTGTTGTTCGAGGAGACATCGTCATCATCAGTCTCGCCTTCGCTATCAATCGAGTCTGGTTCTTCTTCTTCTTCTTCTTCTTCTTGGTCTGCTTGGCTGGGCTCATCGAGATCGCCGGTTGAGTCAGAATCTTCTGAGTCGGATTCATCAGTCGACAGCACATTCTCTGGAGAAATGGGCGATTTCCGAGCCACTTTCCTATTCGTGGCTCTCTTCACTTGCTTGGGCACCACAGGCGATGGAGCGGGATGGTCTGAGATATTTCCGTCTACGGAATCGACTTCGTCCTTGTCTGAGTCGTAGTGGTGCTGGTTGTTATATTTCAGGAGCTCCATCAATCCTGACTCCATAGCAGGCGGAGAGGAACTGTGCGATGAATCATCGCGTGACATCTGGGCAGGAGAGTCCAGCCCTTCCGCTGGAAGGGCCGACCCTTCCTGACTCGAAGGAGTTGAACTCATTTCCAAGGCGTCAGGTGCTGGCTAAAAGACTCCTAGCTTTTGTTTAGTGATGGCACCTGGTGACGGCGTGTTTGGTAAGAAGAGTGAAGGCGTGAGAGGCGTAGTAGACGGATTGGGGTTGCAGGAGAGGAGTGAGGGTACCTGTGGAGAGGTATAAATAGTGAAAAACTCGCCTTGTGGTGTTCTGAGAAGTAACAACGGGGTTTGGAAGGTCCACTCCACCTGGTGGGAAGCTCCTTCCTAGCGGAAGACACTACGATCAATTGACCATAGAAAAGAAGAGTGTGTAGGCAATGTCGATGTTATAGCAGGCGGGCCGAGTGACTGGATGTGTTGGAGTTGGATTGGTGAGGATTATATGCACTCGGAAGGCAACAGATTCTAGCCTGCTTCAGAGACTTGAATAAAGCAGCCAGGCCCGAACTGTCTAGGCGGATAAGAAAGCTGATGCTAAAGTTCGCTCGAGAAGACGCTTGGTACCCGAGTATATCGTGAGAAGTTGGGAGATGGAATCTAGGAAGAGAAATATGCGTAAATCGTCATTGGTAAGTGACCGATTCTGAAGGATGGTGGGTGGTGTGAATATGTGGTCGAGAGAGATGGCAAGAAGTGCAAGGGCGAGTAATAAGGAACTGGTCGGCTCGCATGGAAACTACGTTTTATGATGAAGACAGCAGGAGCGACAGAGAGCTTTTGCGCTCAAGATCCACTGAATATCAGTAGGGAATCGGGGACGATAGACGAAATGATCGCTGCCAATGCATTGAATTTGTGTTGATGAAGAGGTGGTAATGTCAGTAATCTGCTTCCCCATAAGTCCAAGCTTGAGGAAGGCGCGATCTTCTTAAAAATGAAGGGAGCTGTGCTAATTTGGTGAGAATCCGAGATCATTGCTGAACAGAAGTTTGCATTGCTGAGCGCCAGAAATCGAAGCCCCCGGTGGTGGTATCTGCCTGTATAAGATGTACAATCCAGGTCCTCTCAACTTTTTTTTAATATCATCTATAACTTATTGCAAGCTCTTCTAAGCGTTCGCCTTCATGTTGCGGAAGAAGTCCATGACACCGGTGAAAACAACGAGCAAGATGCCGCCTCCGGGGCCGAGACGCAGGACCTTGGGCAAGAAACCCTTGTACAAGGCAGCAAAACCTTCTTCCTTCGCAACGGTGCCGACAGCAGACCAGGCCCAGTTGTACTTGGGGGTCTGACCGGCAACCTTGGGGCTGTTCTGAATTCTCGACTTGACGACGTCCATGGGGGTGTTGAGGATCGTGCCGACGGTACCGCCAACAGCACCGGAGATGAGATCGTTGGTGACCTGGCCGGTCTTGGTCTCGGCCTTGGGGAGGAGCTGGCGAACCTGGAAAATGCAGCCAAAGTAACCGGCGTTCCAGAGAACATGACGCCACATGGTGCTCTCGAGACCGTTGTACATGGCCAGGATACCCTCAGCCTGGATGGTCTTGCGGACAACGTCGAGCATGCCGTTGTACTTTCCGGCGGAAGCCTTGTCCTGGAGACGGATCTTGACGAGCTCGAAGGGAACGACGACGAAAGACTCGGTAGCACCGGCGCTAGCACCGGTCAAAACAGATAGAGACTGGTTCATCTTGTCGACGCCGAACATTTTGCGGTAGACCTTTCCCCACTCATCGTTGGCGGCAAACTTGGTAGCACGCTTGGGGGCTTCCATAAGAATGGGGGCGGTGATTCCACGGTATAGCCTCGAGGCGCTGTGTTTCGCAATTGTAAGCTTTTGGAGTGCATCGCCCGGCGCTAGGTGGGACGGGCTGCGTACCCCTCATTCTTGATGATCTTGCGGAAGCAGTCAAGCATGCCATTGTAGGAGTCGGCACCGCCCGTTCCGGTTTGAAGTTGCCTGAGCTGGTCAGTCGGGTTGCGATTGAGCAGACAACGAGGCGAAGCTCACACTCTCGTCTTCACGACGTCCAAAGGGTACCTGAGTATGGTCAGCGGCGGGGCACGTGAGGTTGTCGCAAAGTTGTTTGACTCACATAACCAGAATCTAAACATGACGAAGGGTAAGCGCTCGGATTATTGTATTGCTGAGGGTTCATCTGGCGGTTTACTGACCTCCGAGACACCGGCAATGGCGCCTATATGGAATGGTCAGTGGTCGGGGTCCGATATCGCGAGGGTGGGGACGGGGGTTTCGTGGACGAACCTGCGGCGAACTGGTATGCGAAGGGAAGAGGCTTTTCGGTCGACATTTTGGCGGCGGAAGAAACTTGCGACAAGACGGGTCAGCGGGTGCAAGGCGTGAGATTTGGCAAAGGGGACCTACCGAGAAGCGCAAGAAGAGGAGGACGGGCGGGCTTGGTGCGTTGGTGGGAGGTTTGGAGGAAGCGAAAATCGAACGACGACAGTTGAAATTAGCGGGAACTGGAGTCTTATCGCCAGGGCCGGACGTCCCTTATCGGCTTTGCAGCAAGTTACCGAGCCGCGCCGGACTCCACCGGGACGGGCATTACAGCGTTTGGTCATCGTCCCTGACACACCAGAGGTCTCTCATTGGCCTGCTCTCGGTGTACAGGGCGGGATCTCGGTGAAGAAGGTGGCGTGATTACGTACTGGCAATAGTCCGACACTTGGGGGACTCCCGCCTGGGCCTGCCCGGGGTAAAGATAGATCCCCCAGGAACCCCAGGGCTCGGGCCACGTTTGCTGCCGACCTGCGGCTGCATTTGAATCCAATGCACCACCTCCTCAGACTGCCGTTCATTGCCGAGATTCGGGCGACAATACCGACGCAACTACGGCTGGGCGGGTGGTGCGAGTCCGCTCCAATGGCGTTGATGAGTTGTCTTGTTGCTCAGTATTGGTATGGACTCTCTATTTCAACCGGCAGCTTAACAACCAACCCCAAAAAGCCGTTGTGTGTTACTTTCCCGTCATTTCTGTTCGGGATGAAATGCCTAAATACAAGAACATGTAGGCAAATGAGAGGCGCGTATGTGGCCGCCCAAATGCGATCCAGGCGGGGTACAGGAGCTGGCGGGGGTAGCTCCCCACAGAAGAAAGCACCTAAGGTACCTCTCCTACCGATAAGGCACGGATAAGGCAGTGGAGGCAATGCCGCAGTCGCTTCTTCCAGTCTCTTGCCTGCAGGCCTTGGCCCCAGGTAACTGCGTTATGTAAGCTGCGTTGTTCAAAAAAGAGACTTTTTGAGACTAATCAATAGGGTATTTACAGCAGCCATCCTACTGTAAATCTTCCTACGCCTAGCACTACTGAATCTCAGCTAATAGAGCTATCTGCCATATCAAAGTTCCTAATGTATTCAACTACGCTATATCTGCTGCTTGGTATGAGGTGCTGTTATTAATAGCAGTCAGCATAGCCTTAAGGTCTTTCTGAGTTTGAGAGATTGCATCTCTGTGTTATGTGATATTAAGCAGAGCTATATAGATGCTTAAGAAGTATATCTAAATATTTTAGCAGTTGTTTAAGTTATCTATTATTAAGATATTAATACTTCTCTTAAAGTGGAAGTAGTAGTTAAAGAAGTCTAGCTAGAAATAAATATAATAATAGAAAGCTAGGTTGCAATTAGGGTTTCTGCTGATATTGCAATATATATTAAAGGCATCCTGCAAGCTGAGACTAAGGCTTATTAATATCTTAGCTGTACTGAAAGTAGTGTGTGTGATAGGGATAGAGTTGTAGTGCTATGATCTTTGCTTGGCTAGTTATAGCTATGCTGATCTTTTCCCTTAGGGTTCTCTGCGACCTTGGGAGATGAGGCTAAATGGCAGGATATCTGTTAATACCTGGAAGCTTATTAGTTAAAAAAAAAAAAAAAAAAAATCTCTTTCTAGAATACTAAAAAAAAAAAAACTGGGTAACAAAACCAAAGCTTCTTCCAGTCTCTCACTCCAGTACCTCAGGTAAGGTAAGGTACGAATAGGTAGATTGCCCAAAGCCAACCCGGCAAGTGTCCGCGAAATGTTTCGAGCGTCTAATTCTTGAGAAGAAACGCCCAATATCCACCTAACTACCTTGCCGCAGAACAGCTGCAACCGAGGCATTGGAGATGGACCAAGCTCCATTCATCTCTTCAGCAAAATGAATGTTGTGGCTGAAGGCAGCACGTGTTCTCGTTCTTCATCATGGCCGCAGCACCACCGCCGTTTGATTCGGACGATCCAAAGGCGTGCAAAGATACTACCCAGGCACCTGAACCTAAAGTACCTTACCTAGGTAGGTAGGTATCCAAGTACAGCGACTCCACTGGATGCGGTCTTCAGGAAACCCTAGGTACCTTCCACCCCACCTCACATCGGGATGTCTCCAGCTGCTTCAGTATATCCAAAGCTTGTCTGGCCTGCAACCAGAGCACAAGCTCGAGGACGGGGGTCCGATTGGCTGCGCGACACCAGACGAAAGCACCCGCGGGGCCGGGAATTCGCGGCGCGGCACCCTTCGTGGTTCTGACGCGCACACAACTCGCTGAACAGTCACTCACAATGCCCTCAATTTCCACGACATCCAACCCACCCCCCGCCACTATTACTGCCTCCAACCCTCGACATCACCACGCCCAGTCGTTCGAATCCATCTTCCCAACCATCCAAATCGAAGCCCCTGCTCTCGCGACACCGAATATTCCATCGAAATCATCGCATCGCCTGTCCACACCGCATCAGACCCTTAACAAGCTAGAAACTCCCCCGCCAGGTGGCAACATCGATAAACCGCTCCCTATCCTCCTTTAGGGCTTCGTGACATCGCAAATCCCCGGGCGCTTCCATCGACCGACACCAACCTCTTCCTCTCGATTCTCCAACATTACGCTCTTCTCGCGCTCGGAACTGCACCTTTAAACAGGCCGTGATCCCAGAGACTCACAGCGAGGTGCCATCCAAGTGCTTGAAGGGTCCCTTGCCTGCCCCTGCCCATGAGTCATCTACTTTGGAAATATTACTGGGAAAACGATGTCGACAGGTTTCGGCGTCTACTGGCCCCGGCCGGTCACTCGACACAGGCGGCGACCAGGAGCCCGGGCATAGGCGCGGGGCCTCTCGGGGGCAGTCCCGGAGGATACGGCACTTCTCCCCGCAACGCCAAAACTCGCAAGTCTTCCGCCGTAGGCATCAACTCCGGCTCATCCAAGAACTCGAACTCGACTCTGGGTAAACCTGAGATCAATAGCCGTGATCATGCCGGTCTTACCGTCCTTCTTCGTGCCGCCTCATCGACCAATTCGGACGCCATCCTCTTTATCCAGGCGTTGCTCGACCATCCCGCAATAGACTTGTATGTGCAAGACCCGGAGAGCGGATGGAATGCCCTTCACAGGGCTCTGTACATGGGAAATGTCGCGATCGCGCGCTTGCTGCTCGAACGGGAGCGCAAGATATTGACGGAACAGACGCTGGGAACCTCCGTGTCCAAGGTTGGCCAGCTCATTAAGATGAAAGACCGCGAAGGCAACAGTCCCTTCGATCTCTACAATTCGACCATTGCCATGCGAACGATTGGGAATTCTACAGATTCGGATGGTTCGGACATGGACTCGGATGACGGCAGCTCAGATGGAGGCCAGACGCTGATGAGATCCGTTGCTGCTCTCGATGGTGCCACCGATGGAGAGGAGCTCTTCGTTTTTGGAAGCAACAGAAATCTATCTCTCGGTGTAGGCGATGAAGACGATCGTCAGTTTCCAGAGAGAATTACGCTCAAGAGACCGGACCAACTTGTGCGGAGGTTTTATCAGGAATATCTCACAAAGACGAAGAATGAGGCTGTTCACGGAGTAAACGTCTCGGTTGATGAACTGGACATGGAGGATATTCCGGCCCTAATTAGGAATCGGCCTTTGCGCATCCAAGATGCAATCCTTTCCAAGTTGCACACGGCAATTCTTACAACCGACCCAGCCTCCAACCTATACGTCTGCGGCGTAGGACGCGGCGGGCGTCTCGGTTTGGGCGACGAAAATACGCAGTTCCGCTTCCTTTCTGTTCAGGGAGGTCTCGCCGACAAGAAAGTAGTACAAGTGGCACTCGGCCAGAATCATAGCATGGCAGTCACCGACGCAGGCGAGCTCTGGACCTGGGGATCCAACAGCAACTCCCAGCTCGGATACGGCTTACCGCCACCAGTCAGGCAAGACGAGGAGCCCATGAGCACGACCCCACGACAAGTGTTTGGGACACTCAAGAAAGAGGCCATCGTCGGCGTGGCAGCCTCAACTTATCACTCTGTGGCGCACACATCCACGTCTCTGTTCTGCTGGGGCAAAAACCTCGGTCAGTTGGCCCTCATGGACGCAGACTCGAGGTCCCTGGAAGTCCAACAAATCCCCCGAAAGGTTGCCGCCTCTCTCTTTTCTTCGCCCATCGTCGCTGTATCGGCCATTGACAAAGCGACAACTTGTCTTTTGGCCGACAGCAGTGTCTGTGTCTTCACAAGCTACGGCTACAATTTCGTTAAGTTCCCGTCTCCGGACGTCTTTGTAAACCACCAGTTCACGACATCCATGTCGACGCGGTACAGCTCGGCTAGAAACCAGGTTAGCCGCATTACCTCGGGAGGGGAGACAATCGCCGCGGTCACTACGAGGGGCGACTTATTCACCATGGCTCTGAACCACAAAGCGGATTCAACCCCTTCGGCAACGTCGACAACGAACCCATCCAAGATCAAGGGTGCCGTCACTACGCCCCAGTGCATCTGGAACGCCAGGAAGGATGGCGTTAAGTCGGTCAGCGTAGGCGAGCACGGCGCCGTCATCATCTGCACGGAATCCGGCGCAGTCTGGAGGCGCATCAAGCGTACCAAAGCGAAGGACGCCGCAATCCCTGGATCAGCTGACATCAAGCGGAAAGATTTCAAATTCCAGAGAGTGCCAAGTGTCACAAACGCTGTCGCAGTCAGGAGCTCTACCTTTGGCGCTTTTGCGGCAATTCGAAAAGACTGCCATGTGATGAAGGAGCAGGTCAATGTCAACGAGCAGTTTCTGTGGGAAGATATTGCGTCTCTTCTTGTTCTTCGGGATTTTGAAGCTTCAACGCCAAGTCCCGGTGATAAGGAAACGCTCGGGTTCTGGAAATCAGAGGACTTGAAACACCGAATTGGATTGCTGCCGTATGAGATTCTGAAATCCACAGATCTGGAGCGCGATCTGCGCCAGTATCTTTCGATGGCCTCCGACTCTGCATTTGATTTGGAGCTGCGTACCTCCTCGAGTCCAGAAATCAAGGTGCCAGTACATGCCTGGCTTCTCACCGCTAGGAGCTCCGTTCTACGAAAAGCACTCAGTGAGTATCGAAAGGGTGGCGATTGCGGAGTACCTGAAATCCTACGGGTTGAAGAAGACGACGGGAAAACGATCATTACTTTCGACGCTATTGATCTACTCTCTTTGCTAAATCTAGTCGTTTACTGTTATGATGACAACGTCATTCCAGCTTGGAACCATACACGCCAAGCGCCATCCTTGGCGCATAGATATCGTCAGGTTCGCAACGAGCTGATGAAGCTGGCCACGAAACTGGATATGATGAAGCTAGAAGCAGCCGCTCGCCTACAGACGACGGCCGAGAAGACTTTGGACAAGGACTTCGCCAAAGCAATCCAGGATCCCAGATACTTTGAGGATGCCGACGCATTGGTCGAACTGGATGGTGCAGAGGTGCCAATCCACAGTCAACTTATGCGCCAGCGATGCGAGTTCTTTGAAGGACTGTTCCATGGCCGAGCTCGGGGCATGTGGCTTGCAGGCCGACGTGACGAACTTGACGAAGAAGAACTGGTGCGGGTAGACCTCAGCCACTGCGACCCGGAAGCATTCCAGTACGTGTTGCGTTACCTCTACGCAGACGCCGGAAAGGAGCTATTTGATGAAACAAGTGCTGTCAACATCGATGAGTTTTCCGAGCTAGCCATGGGTGTGATGAGCATTGCGAACGAGCTCATGCTGGACAGGCTATCGCAGATCTGCCAGTTCATCATTGCGCGTTTCGTTACCACTCGTAACATTGCCCTTCTACTGAATGAGATAAGCCCCTGCTCAGTGACGGAGTTCAAGGATGCGGGCTTGGAATACATCTGCCTGCAGATGGAGTCCATGCTAGAGAACCATTTGCTGGATGACTTGGAGGAAGACCTGTTGGAGGACCTGGACAACATTGTTCGGGAGAACCAGCTCGCTAGGTACCCCTTTGCCAGAAGTGGCCAAGCGGAGCTGCTGTTGTTTGAGAAGGATCCGGACCTCGCTCTCGACATTGACGAAGAACGTCGTCGCAGGGTGCGAGAGATGGCGTTCAAATCAACCCAAAGAGACGACGACAAGAAGATTTCTTCCTCGTTCAAGACAAAGTTTGGAAGTCTCGACGACGGCGTAGGTTTTGCCTCTCCTAGCGCTGACAAAGGGCGGCGCAAGTCAAAGGCCGGCCGCAATGAGCCCTTCAGTCCCAGCTTGAGGCCTAAGGAATCCCATGCCGATCTGATGTTCGATATGGACGAGGAGAGCCCGTCCGTGATCAGCCCTCCCATGTCGCCCTCGCAACGAGCTGCCAGTACCAAGAACAAGAGATCAGAGCTGGAGCAGCTGCCCTCCCTCCCAGGGCCATGGAAGGATATCAAGCAACAGTCTGTGGCTGAGTCGCCTCAATTCCAGGTTTTCAGCCCTCCATTGGGCAGGTCTTCACAGTTCGGTGTCAGCCCATCGCAGTCGCCTCGAGACATCGGTGGCGGCAGCGCTCCAAAGTCTGGTAACCCATGGGCCTCATCCGGATTTCAGATGGAAAGGATGGACTTACAACAGGTTTTGACCGAGACTCCAACAAAGTCTGCTTTATCAGCTGGAATCGCCGCTCAGAGGAACAAGGAAGCATCGCCCAAGCCAGCTCAACCAAAGATGTCGCAGAAGGAGCGCAAAAAGCAACAACAGGCCCAAGCTGCAGCGCAGGCTGTGCTGGAAGCCGATGCTCAACAACCCAAGGTGGCGTGGGACAAGGAACCCGGCGCGGGCAAGACGGCGCCGTGGAAGGCGGTGCAGAGCGGCCCTAAGACGTATCTCAAGGACACCATGGTCAAGGACTCCCCGAAGCCGACTCCTCCCGCCAAGTCATCCTTACTTGGAGTGGAATCACCAGGCAAGGCAAGTCCCAGACGCGCAGCGTCGCCCGACACCCGGTTCCCGGGCCAGTCTCGCGGCAGCAGCTCTCCAGCCGTCCTGGGCACCTCGAGCCAACCACCTGCGAAGCCGCTCGTTCCACACTCCAAATCGTACATCACCCCAGCACCCAAGGCGGAGCCCGCCTTGGGGCTAAGTATGGCAGACATCATCGGGCAACAAAAGCGTGAGCAAGAGATTGTGCGCGAGGCCGTTGCGAAGAGGTCGATGCAGGAGATTCAACAGGAACAGGAGTTCCAGGAGTGGTGGGATCAGGAGACGAGGCGTGTGCAGGAAGAAGAGGCCAGGCGAGAGGCCAAGGGGAAGGCCAAGGGCGAGAGGAGCTCGAAGGACAGCAAAAGAGGCAGGCGAGGCCGGGGAGGAGGCAAGGGGAAGGGCGCCGGGCCGCCGGGGGCCTCGGGCGAAAGCCCTGGAAACGCGGAGGCGCTTGGTTCGCCGAAGCCACCGGCGGGCGGTCCAGCGTCCAACAACTCCCGAGGACGGAGCTATCGGGGACGTGGCAGGGGCGGGAAAGCATCGACATCAGCACCGACATCTTGATTTGCGTGGTTTATAGGCGTCTATGGGAGAGGGGAGTTCACATGGCCAAACCGGGACACTTGGGCAGGCACGGTTTCGTCATGAGTTTTGTGCGCGGACTTGTTCAAAAACTGAAACGTCCCCATGGGCTAATAGAAGACACGAGAGAGAATAGAAAGACTTCACTCGCACACAGGTGCCTCGAGGGGAAGGGGATTTGGTCGTGGACTTGGACCGTCTGTCGAGTATCTAGGCCTGGTCTCTGCAGCATCCGCCTGCCTTGCGTGGTGGTGGTGCTAGGGGAAACGTGAAGAATCCGCAGCGCTAACATGGGAAATGTGATGGGCCTCGAAAGTCATGTTGGAGGACTGTTTGCGCCATGTGACGAGAAACATTGCCAAGAAAGGTTACGCCGAATCGTAAGCTTCATCGGCGGGCTCTCTTAGAAGTCCATGCCGTATGAATGGGGGCGGCTGGATGGGGCCGCCGGGTGCTGCGTAGCCGTCGGTAGGTAAGAAATAGTTAGTGTACATACACCACAGCAAGGTACCTTGACCTTGGGTGGTAGGCAGCTAGCGACTGCGCGGGACGAATGGCACCGCGACTGGGACCGATCTGCGGAGGCGAGAAGCGAGGAAAGTCACCTCACACCCTCCCCCCACCCTGGGGTGTGAGTGGCCTGTAATTTGTTTGAATTTCTCTTGTATTGGTCTTGGTACACTGCTTTATCCCTCAACTCTTCATCCTGCCCTTCCTACGCGATCTGAACTATCGATAAGGCCTGCAGCAAGGTGGCCTTATACTTAGCGAGTGCTGGTTGTTGAAGCTGCTGCATGAGGGTGCAGTCTTTGCCTATAAGGCTGGCGTGAAGTAAGTATTATTAGTACTATAGTAAGGGGTTGCCTATAGTATTCTTATATATCTTGAGGCTGAGTTGCTGTAGGCTGATCTCTTAGTTATAGCTCAGCTGTGTTAAGCTTGCGAAAAGCTTTTGCAAGTAGTGTAAGCTGTAGTTTTTGATAATAGAGATATACTCCTTAAGGTAGACTTCTAAGTAAGCTAAAGGGTTGATATTATATTTAAAGTAGATAAAGATTATTTTAGATATAGAAGCTATATTATAGAGTGATAATCTGTATATTTAATAGATAGAAAGTACTAGCTATTTACTTTACTGCTGCTCTCTTTATATAAGGCAAGGTTCTTATAACCTTAGTAGCTAAGGCTGTTATGAGGAAAAGTTATTTATACCTTATTAACCTCATCTTCATCTCTCTGGAGACCTCTATATCTTTTAGTACTAAGTATAGTACTTTTATGTTCACCTGTCAGGTTATATCTATTAGGGTTGCTTGGTCCTTTTCCATATCTGTACCTTGCTGTATATTATACCTCGAAAGTCACCTCACCTGCTGCTGCATGGTTGGGTGCCGCAAGTGGGTTCACGATTGGTTGGTTCGCGTTGTGTTGGCCGTTGGAGCGGAGCGGACGTGGAGCCGGGTTGGCTGGGTGGCTCGCTCACCTTATCGTTATCGGGGGCGGCTCCATGACCTGGTGGACGGGGCGGGTTGATAAGGAATGACGGAGGGGGAAGACGGAGACGGAGGGGGAGGTTGACGTGCTGGTTGGTGCTGTTAGTTCATTGAGGATGACTCGGTCGCTTGGCTGCTTGATTTGGACTGCCGCAGATGGCGCAGGCGCAGGCCGCTACATGAAGTAGGTGATGGATGCGAGCTAGTAGTTACGGGGAGAGGTAAATAGGTCGCAAGACAGATAGATGGTGCTTCAGGACGCTTCCACCTCAAAGTGTCAGTACCAGTGCCAGTGCCCGTGCCAGGTAGAGAGCCGATTTCCGGGATCAACCGAGGGTCGGCGGGCGGTGGTATCGTTTAGACTAGAGATGGCGTCTGAGGCGAGTCGTATCAACCGCCATCATGGACCCTGCGTGCTGGCTGACGTCTTTGTGGCTGTTCTTGTTGCTGATGATGGTCAATGGTGGGTTGTGGACGACGGCCTTGCTGGCCGTCATGACACAGGGGTCGAGGCAAGTCAGCCGCAGAGGACGGGGCTATCAGGGGGAAGTGGAAGAAGCAGGACATCAAGGCATGAGGCAAGGGTGCCGATGTCTTCAAAGATGGGCCGAGATACGTTGGAGTGTGTTGCCGTGGATGACCTTGTCTGGTATTATTGTGCTGGTTGTCAGCTGGCAGTCGAGGATGCGGCACCCAAGGTAACTACGGATAAGGTACCTTACCTTGGAGGGCTCGCCTCAGAGTGCATGCATGAAGTATTACTGCGGGTTCGGTGGTGGTGGTGACTGGAGGTGAGGTACCTACCTCACTGCGTAGGGAGCAGCGGAGTATTGCGTGCCCGTTGTGTTGTGCGCCGCGCCATGCGGCGATGCGGTGCAGCCAACAAGAATACCCAAGGTACGGATAACAGCGGGCAGCTTGAGTTGAGAGACTGAGGCGATGAGGTGCGGCTCAGGCTCAGGCTCAGGCGCCGGCTGGGGTTGAGGGCGAGGCCATTGTGAGGTCCGGGGTGGTCCAAGACACACTGTCAGTGCCCCAGTCTGGTGTCCCCCTTGCCTCGGACGCATAGCGGAAGCAATCAGCGGCAAGCCAAACAAGGTGGATTTGGAGCCGCCGTATCGGGGATCGTGTCGATGCCGTGAGTAACTCAAGGTAAGGTAGGTGGGTGGTACCTCCTTAAGTAGGAATAGATGGCATGACAGTGACTGCAGGTGTTGCCGATGGTGAGTCTTGTTTATCAGGCTTGCAGGATGACTCTAAAGGGCACGTCAACCTCGCAGTCTTCAAGGTTGCTTGGCCCGGATGTAGAGACAGTGCAACCCCTGTCTGTCTGGCACCCTCCCCTCCGTCGGTCCCCATCGCCGTCCCATCTCATCCCTTCCCAATGCACCTACCTAGGTATCCGTACCAACTGCCCCGGCCTGCCTCGCCTCTGCACCTACCTGCACCTGCACCTTCACGGTTCACCTCCACCACGTCCTCACAGCTGGCGCTGGCTGTGGACTCACTGGACAGACACACTGGAGGCTCGTCCCCCTCCCCGTCCCCACACCTGCCTCGGTGCATGGTCCGTGGCCCATGAATGCTTGTTCAGTGTTAGAGCACCGGTGCAGCAGCAACTGAACCTTGTCAAGCTCCAAGCCAGGAACCCAGAGACATCCATGTCATCCGTCTAGCCTCTCCTGCATTTTGGCTCCCCATCTCTTCTTGACCTTTACTCTCCCTTCCCCATCCGCTCTCTGCTGTCTGTCTGCCGGCTTCTGCATCTCTCCTCCCATGTAGCCGTAGCAATCAGGCAAAAACAAACCCTTTGTTTTCCTGATCGATCCCCTTCATTCCGTCGCTTTGCATGATCAATTCCGACTCCCGTGCCCTTCCAGTCACGCCTTGGTTTTTTTTTTTTTTTTTTGGTTGACTCGATCTGCCAGTTTTGACCGTCTCTCTGCTCAACTCCTTGCGTAGCAGCAGTACATCGCTACCTTGCTTCTACTTTGGGTTACTCACCTCTCGTCCTCTCCTGCGTCCCTCACCCTCTCTCTCTCTTCTCTCTCTCTCTCCCTCCCTCTCTCTCTCCATCTATCTACTCAGCTAGCATACACCGTCTGATCTTTGTCTGTTTCTTGTTTGCCATTCCTTTGCATTTTTGGACTCATTACCAACTCATCTCAAGCACACTGCTCTCACTTGATTTGATCTTGGGTACTCGCTTGAACCCCCCCAGCCCCAGCAGGTGACTCGATGACGGAACGGTACCTGTCCACGATCACGAGGCTCATCACCACCCCAAACCATTGAGCGTATGACACCTGCGCCGATAGACTCCGACTTGACGACCACTGCGCCGCCAGCTGTCTGCGTATCGACCCTCACTGTTCTTTAACACCCACCTTGTTTGCGAAAATCACCGTCCTTCTCATCTGTGCGACGTTTGCTTGCTTGCTTGCTGTTGTTGGAGGACGTGCTTGGGAGGAGGTCCCCGGTTGCTGCAAAGCCGTCGAAGCTTACCTCAGGCAACCGAAAGCCATGGTCGAAGCCACGGCCGCCTAACATAGCTCGTCTCTCCCCATTTCGCCCTGCAGCTCTGCCTGCTACCCCTTGGCCTGCTCGTGCGGCAACCCAACAACAACCCCGGCGTCTAATCCTTCGTCTCGATCTACTTCGAGTCCCCACGTTGACGTTGCCCTGCTCGCCGTTGCCTGCCTCGCCGCGCCGCGCCCGCCCTCTCCAAGGGTTCCACTGGAACCCTTTCGCCGCATCGCATCCCGCTCCCTCGACTCGCCCCCCTCTCCCCCGCCGACTGCTTCCAAATTGAGGCTTCTCAAAGACATCCAACGACGTTGAGCTGTGATGAAGCATGGATGAGCAGGTCCAGTACCGCCTCGACGTCCACACCAAGAACACCCTTCCGCTCCTCGTCTAGAACCACCTCGCGCACCTGTATCGCGCTTCCAACATTGCGTCGACAACCAGCCGGGTTTCTGTCGGCTACACGGATCAATATCCACTCCTCCTTGCCCTTTGGGGCCGCATAACCCCAAGCAAAATGCATCAACAAGCTCGACCCGCCCCGCGGGTCTCCTCCCCCGCTTCCTCTCCTCAAACCAACCCGTCCCGAACGAACAACCCGAGGGAAGCATTACTAGGTGCTCGCGCAAGAGCCTCGTCCGAAACCTCTGGTCGTGAATCTGCCGTTGCCAGCTCCTCGGCCGCCGATACTCCTCCGGGCGCTGGTCCTCCAGCCGACGCCGTTAAGAAATTGGACCAGATCATCCAGGTGGGCAGGGCATGGGAATACAGTGGCCTATGCAACAAAGCTAACTCGTGGTAGAACTTTCACACCAAGGCCGCTTCAGTTGTCCTCCAATCGCGTATAGATCTGAAGCCAGCATACCACACTCGCGGGCCTGGGAGCAAGAAGCTGAATAAATGGGTGAGTCACTGTGGTCATTCGTTTGTCGTTGGAAAGACATGCTAACTTTGTGTGTTTCTCGCAGTTTCAAATTGAGACCGAAGAGTTCGACGACTTTAAAGACGAGCTGCGCATCTGGAGGAATTGCGGCGGCTTCGAGAATACACCACCGCCTCTGATTATTGAGACATACCTCGACACTTCGCGCCTCACTCCTAGCCAGAGTCTGGTTATTGTCGACGAAAATGGGAAGAGATGGGATGTTATGGAGGCTTTGAATTCGTCCGACTCGAGTGACGACGGTCGTCCCACGCCTGCCAAGAGGAATACAGAAGTCATCCTAGAGAGATGGCGCATCGAGTTGAAAACGATACCCACCAACGATATTGATGACTTTGGTCCGACATTACCTACCATTTACAAGAAGAGCATTGTCTTCTTCCGTTCGCTCTATGCTGCGGCAAGGATTCTTCCAGTTTGGAAGTTTTCGCAACACTCGCTGGGCAAAGGCGTTCACCCGTCGCTGGAGCCGCGGTGTCGCATTCTAACAGGCGAGCCAGAGAGTGATGGCATCGACCGGCTTCGGCACCCACTGTATGACGGCCGCCCGGATGTCGTGACCGATTACGTGTTTGGCGACTTGGAAATTCCCGTGGGCCGCTTCTATGCTTCAGTGACATACAGGAATGAGTGCAACTTCCGGGTGGATGATTCCGAGTCCCTCTTGAGCTCTCGCTTCATGGGCGTGGATGAGAACTTCTTTAAGCCGTCGTTGCCTCAAAGGAGAGAAAGCCGAAGAATCGACCCTGAGATTGGGTCTCTTCCGTCGCATCGTCGCAGCCGGAACCTGTCAGACATCCACCAGACATATGGCAGTCTTTCAACCTTTCACGGCGATGGTCCTTTGGGCACCAGCCCCATATCAGCCTTGAAAGCCGTGCGAGCTCCTGGGTCCGACACAAGTTCACCGCCAGAATCCACCCCTCCAAATATCGAGCTAAATCCACCAAGCTCCTTGCCTGTCTCCGGTTTGGCAGCAAGACCATCCATCAAGGGCTTCAGTAGCACTGGGCGCCGACCATCTGTTTCATTTCAGCCTTTCAAAGCAGGTTCCCTCTCTGGGTCGCCTGTGCCCCGGACGTTGGATTCCGAGTCGCCAGCATCCCCAGCATCCCGAGCTGCTGCTCTGAACGCGCTCAATCAACCTCGCAACCGCAGATCACTTACAGTAGGTATGCCTGCTTCTCTGCGCGGTGGCCCTCCGCCTGGCGATGCCCCGGTTCTGGGCTCTCCTCGACCGTCATCGACTAGTCGGTACAGCAGCAGCTTCACCCACCGTAAGGGGAAGCTATCCTACGGCGGTCCCAGCAGGACAGGCGATGACGAGCAAAGCAGCAGTGGCCGCCAAAGCCTCTCGTCGTCCGTGGCACAGCCTGGCTCTGGTCTTCTTGCTGAAGCAGGAGCGGGCGGTAGCTCCGGATCCCTCCAAACAGACGACGATCAGATCTCTGAGTTCTTGAAAGCATTGGACAGCAAGAAGACGCTGAAAAGTTTCGAGCCCAGCAAGAAGGGCGAATGGGCAACAAACCGGACTGTTGCTCAGCTGTCCAGATTCCATATGATGAAGGAGTCCAACAACGCGCTCACAGATTCCATGACGTCTTCAATGCAGATGCATCGATCATCAAGCTCTTCCAGCCGGCAATTGTCTAATGTGCCGAGCATGGCCGCGCCGGCGTCAGTTTCAGTATCGTCCTCCCCGGGAAAGCCTCTCTCCCCCCACACGCCGCACACCCCCGCCGTACCTTCCCGTTTGAGTGAAAATTCGATCATCAACTACAACACCAGCCAGCCCCGCAGCGAGCGTGGAAATGCCAGTGGCGACACAACGCAGATGCCCAGAGAAGACACCGTCACTCAGGATGGCACCACTGCCATTGACATTCCCATCTCTCCGAGGATCGGTACACACCCGAGACGTTCGAGCTCTGTTGCGCAGCAAAATCGGGCATTGGCAGATGACGACGATGGGGATCTCGCGTTTGCGGCCAACCGCAGCATCAGCTTAGGTGCGGAAGACCGCGAGCCACCGACGCTTAGCATGCTCCTGGGCAGGCAAACAGAGGCGGAATCGTCTTCTCGACGAGAGGGGGCATCTTTGCAGCCAATCGGCAACATACAGTCTTCAGGCTCGGCGGACATGATCAGACAAGGCTCCTCTGAAGGATCCAAGCTACCAGGTGGCCTGATGGCTGTTGCACCTTCCAGCTCGCCCTTTGGCAGGCGCCGGTATGCCGGTATGGGATCAACAGGTGGCCGCGGACAAACACCTCCACAGTCATCCCGAGGTAGTTTTACGGGATCCAGCGGGCGTTATGGGCGTGGTGAACATGACCTCTTGGACGAAGAGCCTCTGCTTTTTGATATGTCGGAAATGGACGCGCAGTCACGTCGAAGTTTGGAGGAAGGTCGAGGTGGAGCCAACGTGGGATCTGGCTCGGGAAGCCGTGGCGATTTTGAACCTCGAGGCATCAGCCGAAGAGGATGGTAGACGATACGTTTTTATTGGGCCAGACAACTGTATCACTGGCAATCGAGAGCACGGGGACGCAGAGCGCTGCTGACACGCAGCAGTGTTGTGGAACCTCCAGAGGCCCTGGTGATGGGCACTGCCAACCGGGACGGCAGGATAGCAAGATCAGAAGCTTGCTAGGAACAAATGCTCCATTACACATATATCACGATTGGGCAGTAAGGTACTCTGGCGTTTGGTAGGTTGGTCGGTTTGCTGGCTGTCCAAGGTCTTCATATGCCAGTAGGGAAGAAAGGAGTAAGGGGGATTCAAGGAATACAGATTTGATAGAGAATGTACAAAGACTGGGATGTACACATACGGGGCACGGTATCCAACATCGCCACTTTGCACAGCACCAAAGTCGAAAGGAACAGCCTTGCGCAGCAGCTTAGGCACAATGGAACAGGACGACGATGAATTATGAAGATATCCTTCCAAGTAGGTGGTTTGGATTGAGGAGCACACCCTGATGATAATGCGCTTCGTGCGCTTCGCGTGAGGTTGACGTAGACACAGAGGCTAGTGCAGGCAGCGGGCGGAGGCAGAGAGGTGTCTTCATCTTGCAGTGCTTGTCATTGTTGGCAGAGCAGAAACGTCTACCTTCTTTCTAGACGGCTCGGTTGGATCTCGCCAAGGCATTCGTCGTCACTGCATGCGCACACAAACCGCGCGGAAGGTAAGCGTGTAGGAAAGGTCCGTCGGTGTCTCACGCCTTACGTAAGAACCAATAGTACAGCGATCGTGATTACGATGTCCTGCAATTGAAGCTATTCACACACAAAACTGGCCCTCGCGGACCATACCTCTAGCCTTTTGTCTCCCCTGCGGTCTCCTGACTACCTTCTCTGCTGCCTCCTCTGTTGTCGTCTCGACTGCCAGAAAACAGGCAGGCTGACTGACAGGCTAGTAGCTGGAGGGTTCAGGGCGCCCATGTGGCTTGACGTCTCCCCCTGTGGCTATGTGGCGCACGTAGTACGCAGCATTGTCACTTTTCTTTCTTACTTTCCCCAGCAAGAGAAGCCAGCAGGGCACTCGTCGGAAAGAAGCGACTTCAGGCTATTTTGGGTTAACGGGCCACGATGTTCAACAAGCTACGGAAGTCGGCAACGGGACGCAGGGTTCGTTAAGAACTGTAAATAAATTAAACACTAGCCAACAAGCACCGGTTCGAGCAAAACGAAATGAGGAGCATCGTATTGGCGCAGCTTTGGTTAAACGAAAGTTCCGGCGTTTCTGTTCGTGGACGTTGTAGACGGGATCTGGGTCGTAACGTCGACGAGTCTTTTGACGAATGCACGGAATCTGGTGGAGGCGACGACGTGGGGCCAGTCCACAGATGGATGTGGCGGTGCGCGGTCGCAGTCGCAGTCCGCGTAATTCGTGGGCGAAACACCACTCAGCCCCCTCCAGGTGCCCAACGCCAGATATTACCTAGTGTGCGGGTTGATGATGACGACGGGCCCAGCGTGCAGCGGGCAGCAGGTACCTTCCATACCTTACAGGTAAGATAAGGTAAGGTAGCATGAAGTGGGCAGATGAAAGTACTTTTTAAGCTGCCAAATGCGCGGATAGTGACCTACCTAGTAGCCAAACGCGGACGGGTTCTCCGCAGGCCCACTACCTGAGGTAAGGTACCTACCTAAGGTGGTGTCACCTAGCTGTGTCCGCTGGCTTACCTCATGGACCGTGGCACCTGGGCTGCTTCTAATATGCCTTCAGGTCTGTCGTCGGTCCGTCCGCCCCCCCATACCTTACCTATCTATCAACCTTGCCTGCTTTAACCTGCGGCTACCTTGCCTGAGCGTCAACCTGCCTCTTCGCCCTACAGCATACCCAACGAGCACCGCATGCGACCTTACGTACCCATTACTGAATACATGCCTTCGCATTTCTGGTGACCAATTTTACATTGCCTTTCGCCTTCCTTGCCGCACCTTGTGGAGTACGGAACGGATATCAACCGACACGCGAACCAGCGAGGCTGTTCGACCAGGCTCCAATACCCTTCAAACCTACCTCGCCTGACTGACATTCTCTTCCACCTAACATCAACGCCACCTACCTTGCCCTGCCTTTCGCCGTGCGTCACCATTGCTCACTACCACCACTTCGAGACGCTTCACCACTGTTGCCTCGTCGCCGACATCCTTGGTACTAAACACCGAATACCCAACTGCCTGTCACGACACCTCTCAACTTCATCGCCAGGACAGATCACTTGCGGCGGCTCATAGCTTCTGCCCAAAATGTTCCGAGCAGCAGCAGCTGGTCCCTTCGACGAGGGCGTCGGTATGTGGCATCGGTATTGTGATTGCTGCGTCACCTCGCTAACCTGTGTCCTACATCTAGCCAAGGCGACTGACGAGAACCTAACCTCGGAAGACTGGGGGGCTATTATCGAGGTTTGCGACCGTGTCGGCAGCGACCAAAATGGCCCCAAGGAGGTTGTACAGGCCATGATCAAGCGCCTGGCCCATCGCAACGCCAACGTCCAGCTGTATACTCTCGAGGTATGTTTCCCCGCTTCCCACTATCATCATTTCCTGCCCAGAAACCCGGTCGCTGACCTCATCGCCACTACACCAGCTCGCAAACGCCCTTAGCCAGAACTGTGGCAAGAACATGCACCGGGAGCTCTCAAGCCGAGCATTCACCGACGCCATGCTCAAACTCGCAAACGACCGCAACACCCACAACCAAGTCAAGGCCAAGATTCTTGAGCGCATGAAGGAATGGTCCGACATGTTCAGCAAAGACGCAGACCTTGGCATTATGTACGACGCCTACTTCCGACTGAAACAGAGCAATCCCACCCTGCAAGCCCCCTCAGCCCCCCAGAAAACGGGCTTGACCGATCTAGATCGCCAAAAGGAAGAGGATGAGTTGCAGATGGCTTTGAAGTTGTCGCTGCAGGATGAGGAGCGCAAGAAAAAGGCTGCCGAGCCTGTTGCTTCTTCGTCATCTGCTGCACCAGGGTCTTCCTCCCAGCCCCAGCCCCAGCCCCAAAGTCACCCCACACCTGTGCCCGCGGGCACGACGGCAGCTACCGTATCAAGGGTCCGCGCGCTTTACGACTTCGTTCCGTCGGAGCCCGGTGAGTTGGAGTTCAAAAAGGGCGACGTTATCGCGGTACTAGAGTCCGTCTACAAGGATTGGTGGCGGGGTTCGCTCAAAGGCAAGACGGGTATCTTTCCTCTCAACTACGTTGAGAAGCTCACGGACCCCACCCCTGACGAGTTGGCGCGCGAGGCTCAGATGGAGGCCGAGGTGTTTGCTGAGATCAAGAACGTCGAGAAGCTGCTGACACTGCTGAGCACATCCAACACGGCGCCGCGAGAGGAGGATAACGAGGAGATTTCTGTGAGTTGAAGGCCGGCCGTCAGGCGGTCTCACACACAGTTGGCTGACAGCGCCTCCGCAGAAACTCTACCACCAGACCTTAGCCATCCGGCCCAAGCTGATCAAGCTTATTGAGAAGTACTCACAAAAGAAGGGTAAATGGCCTCAGCCATCCGTCGTACGTACTCGAAGCTAACAGTGAACAGATGACTTCACGCAGCTGAACGAGAAGTTCATCAAGGCTCGCCGTGACTACGAGTCCCTGCTGGAATCCTCAATGTCACACCCTCCCCAGCCTAGCTACCATCAGTACGCCATGAGGCCAGGCCCTGGCGGGTATCCTGCCCAGGGTCCTCCCCAACAGCAGCAGGAGCAGAGATTCTATACTCCCGCGCCCCAAGGTGAACTGCCTTGAATGCCACTTGAAGTGCATCGAGTTTGACTAGTTGTATATAGAGCAACCACAATACCCCCAGTCTACGCCCTCGCCGAATTTCCAGCGTCCGGCACAAGCGACACCCGCTCCTTTTTACGTAGCCGGTGCCGAGGTGCCCTCAGCAGGTGGTCCGCCTCCCGCGCAAAACCATCCGTACCCCCAGCGTGAACATAACCCCCGCCTTCCGTCCTCGGGGAAAGCCCCGGCACCAATTAACACATCGCCTCCTCCTACAGCCAACGCTTACACTGCCTACTCGCAGCCTCCTAACCAGCGACCCCAGAGCACGTACGGTGCTCAGGAGCTGGCCACCTCTGTTTACGATTCGCCCATCGCGGCCCACAACCCGAGCTCAGCCGCGACGTACACATCCTCGGTCTACTCTCAGGATGATCCGTACAACAGCAACAACACGTCTAGTCCAGCCGTAGGAAATACCACCGTACCTGCGCCGCCGCCGTCGTCCTTCCAACCGTCAGCACCGACAGCACAACCGTCTGCACCATCTGCCCCGCAACAATCACAGTACCAAAGTTACCAGCCTCCAGGGGCTCAGGGCCAGGACAACTACAACAACGCTCCAACACAAGCCCCTCCTCCGGTGCCGACCGGAGCGGCACCACCGATTCCGGGCCCTACTCGATCTGAAGTCCTGACACCACCACCCCTGCAACCCGGCGGAGCGGCCTATGACGCCAGACAGAGTTTGCCGAGCCAGGGAGCACAGCCGCAGTACAGAGCATACGTTCCTCCTGGTGCTGTGGCAGATGGTCCGAGTGCCCCTCCTGCCCACGATTACTACCGACAAAGTGGTGTTTATTAGAGTAGGAGGGAGTCGAAATGGGGCCGAAATGGGGCCTGCCATTCACTGAGAGATTGAGTTTAGAAGGAAATTCAGGTTGGTTGATGACGACATTCATTCTGGGACGCTAGCGAAGTTTTCCACCATCTTCTATGGGAGGTCTTTTGGCAGTGATATTTTGAATGCTTTGGCCCAGGGAGCGCGAGTGAAAGTGCAAGGGGAGAACCGAATGTATCCCGCTAGGTCCCTAGAGTCTCATTCATACCCACAACTAGCAATTTGTTGACTGGACGTCAAGGAAGAAAGGCATGAGAATACTGAGTACTTAATCAGGATCTGTACCATACCATCAAAAACCTAATGCACGTATTTGCTTCGTCACTTGTGATACACACAAAGTTCGGAAGAGGTTTGGGCAGCTCTCTGGGTTGGACCCGGATCTTTTGTCTCGCACAACTTGCCCTGCGATCTGAAGGCTCGTTTTCAATTCATGCCGGCACTCTTGTTCCTTCCCTTGGCGTAATGATTCTTGTTTTCGTTTCATAATAAATCATGGGCTAATACGAACACCGTAAAACACCAAAGAGGCCACGCCGGGCTAGTCCACTGCAGATGCCCTCCCCTCTTCATAGCACGCCTGAATGCTGTGATAGGATGAATCACAGCGACAAAGCCTCCCCGTCTCTCCCACGTCTATCGTTCCGCCATCACTACCAAATTCATCATCTAAGCATGGAAAATGGGAAACAAAAGAAAACGGCCAAGTCTTGTCTCGCCTACCATCGGCGACCAAACGTCTCGTGTTCCGTCTTCTTCGGCGCCTTGCGGGCCTTTTGCAGCATTCCGATCTCGGGGGAGCCTTGTCTGCTGGTTCGCGCCGAGGTACTGCGCGACTGGTCGACATAATTGTCGTGGTTTTCGGTACCGGCACCGTGAGACTCATCGCGGCGGAACAGGTCCATAATCTCCTTGAAGCCGAGCTTGAAGGCGTCCTTCTTCATACCTCCCTCGATGGCCGTCTCGGCGAGCAGACGCTTCTTCTCTTGCAGCTGGAGGATACGCTCCTCTACAGTCTTCTCGACGGTGAGCTTGTAGACGACGACGTCGACTGTCTGTGTGAGGCGGTGGACTCGGTCAATGGCCTGCTCCTCAACAAACTGGAGGAAAGATTACATGTCAGCAACGTAGGCCACAGGCAAAATATGTCTATCGGTCCAACAACTTACAGGATTCCAGAAGGGTTCGAGGATGATAACTCGGGTGGCTGCAGTGAGGTTGAGGCCCAAGCTACCGCACTTGAGACTGCAAAGCAGGATGCGCGTGTTCTTGTCGTTGCGCAGGCGGTGCAAGCTAGCCTCGCGCTCGTCGTTCTTCATGCTGCCGTCATAACGCGTGAATTTGAAACCCTCCTTGCGGAAGAAGGGCTCCACAAGGTCCATCATGGAAGTGAACTGCGAGAACACAATGAACTTGTGCTCGTCAGCCTCCTTGTGCAGTAGTTGCATCATTTGGCGGATCTTGGCGGACGCAAGAATCTGCGATACCTTGCCGTTAGGTTTGTAACGTGAGTCTTGGTCAGAGTATACTTCCGACTCGTCGACTCCGGTATCTTCTTCCGAATCAGACTCGGAGTCAGCCCCGGAGGACTGGGATGGCCTATACTTCTCATCGAGCTGCGATGCTATCGCTGCTATCGAGGGAAGGCTGTCGTCTGAAGCAAGACTATCATCCATATCCTCAGGCTTAACCCCATCATCCTTGACAACGAAGCTGTCGAGGTTGCTGCCGTCGTCTTCATCTTCGGACTCATGTCTCGAGTCTTCAGATCCAATCCAGTCTCCGCCACCCTCTGCATTCTCATCTTTTTCACCTCCGGCCTTGCCCATACGAAGCTGGCCTTGTTGGTCCTCGGGAACGAGCCAGTCACCTTCCGCCTCCTCGTCGTCGCTATCCATAACCACATTGCGTTTCCTAGGTCGCCGAGACTTGGGCTTCTGCGGGCTCTCGTCCTCATCATCCGCAACCAAACTCTGCTCTATGATCTTCTTCACTTTGCCTAGCTTACCATTTTTATGCTTGGGCTTTTTCCTTTTTGGCGTCTCGTGCTCCTTGAAGTATGCAAGATCATCATAACATTCTTCACAAGTATCCTGTCCGCTCTTGGCGATATCCTTTGGCAGGTCGCGTCCACAAATGCCGCAGGTCTTTGTGACGATGCCCATGCCGCCGAACATATCGGCGAGGGAGTCGATGTCTGCCGATGCGTTCTTTTGGCCCGCGTCCGTGGAGAGGGCATCCTTGTCCTTGTCAAGCTTTCCTTCTACCAGCTTCGGGTGGTTGCAAGCTTGCCTAAGTCGCAAGAGCAGGACTAAAGCATTAGCGTAGTCCACCTTGCCCCTCAACATGCGCTCGATGCTCTCATCAGCTCGAGCCTCCAGTCTGTCGTAGAAGCGGCGTTCCGCGGGGGAAAATGCAGTGGCAACCGTCATAACCTTGCGTTCGGTGACCTTAAAGCCGGTACTGGACTTTTCACCCTCCTTAGTCGGCTTGCCACCAGGATTGAGGGCGCCCTCCTCCTTAAGAATTTCCTTCGTGCGACGCTTCATGAAGCACCTAAGCAGGCTGTGGAGACGACGAATAGCCACGTGACCCTTGCCATTCTTGAGTGGCTTCTCAATCTGCTCCTTCCACTCCTTGAGGTCGTCGTAGGGCTTGATTCTCAAAAATTTGATGAGAGACTGTAACTCTTCAAGGTTGTTCTGCATTGGTGTTCCGGATAGACACCAACGATACTCCGATCGCAAAGCATAGCAAGCTTTTGTCGACTTTGCGTTGCGGTTCTTGATGGTGTGAGCCTCATCAAGGACCACACGCCACCAGTGAAGACCAAAACATCCTGCCTTGACACCGTTCTCGTCTTCTGACGAATGGCCCCATTCGGAGACAAGCACTTGATAGGTGGTCACGACAACGTCGTACAGCGCGAGATCCTTGAAGCGCTTGGTGCGCTGGGGCCCGTGGTGAACGCAGACCTTTAATCCGTGCGATTTCACCACCTTCTCCTTGATTTCTGACTCCCATTGTCTGATCAAGGCCAGAGGTGCCACGACCAATGTTGTCTTCTCGATGCCATCGAAATGCTTTTTGTGACCCTTCTCGCCCTTGGAAGGCTTTTGATTGCTCAGGATGAGAGCGATTGTTTGGAGAGTTTTGCCAAGACCCATGTCATCTGCCAGGATACCACCCTTGGGAACTTTGCCTCTCTTGACGGGTCCAAGCTCACGGCCTTTCATCCACTCGACACCCTCGACTTGATGAGGGAGGAGTTTCACCTTGAGACCTTCCATACTGCCATCATTGCCGTCTTTTTCTGTATCCTGTTTCTCCTGATCCTCCTCCTCGTCATCTTCCATGCCACCCTCCAGGAGTGCCTTCAAGTCCGCAGAAGCCTTAGCTGGATCGGTGTAGAAATCGGTATCGCCAAAGTTGCCGGTCGGGCGGTATGTGGCAGGGTTCGCATCGGGCCCGATAGAGCTGTAGAGAGTGAGGGGCGCAGGTTTCTGGTCTTGATACAGTGGAACGGCAGGTACAGACACCTGCTGAGCTCTGTGATGCTCGGGTCGAGATGTCCGCTCGTTAAAGATGCCTGCCGCCTTCTGCTTAAGAGACGAAACTATCTTAGTCGGGTGGCCAAACACAGGCCGTGGGGACGAAGAAGGATGGAAGGGATCGTGCCGCTTGGTGTCTGAAAAGAACGACTCTAAGGCCTCAGAGTGCAGTACCGATTGCTCGTTTTGACTGGGTTGGCTTTCCTTGGAGCTTGGTCTTGACGACGCCGGTTGCTTGAAATCGACGCTGGTGATCTCAACGACGTCGGGGCTGTCTGAACGTTGGGGAGGTGGCATGCGGCGAGCAGACATGTTAGTAGCAGTTGGCGGCGGCTTGCCCTTTGGCGTGGTTGACACACGCATGGCGTCAAATCTGGAGGAGAGCGAATCGGGGTCGAAGGAGGGTGTGCCACGGCTCTGGGGTCTAGCAGTGCTAATCTGGGTGCCGTGAACCTGTTTGCTCGGTGTTGATGTCTTCGGCACTTCGCGGCTGCCAGAGGAGTGCGAGTCGTTGTTGGGGTTGATTGGGCGCAAAGGGCCCTTGACGGGATGGCGTTGATTGACCATGATTGTTTTGTATGGACGCCGCGACTGGTCCTCGCCTATAGGGACAGACAGCGACGGCTGCTTGCACGGGGGCTTGGAGATGTTGGGTTACTCGTCGCAAGTTATGTTATCTCTTAGGCGAAAGCAGAAGTTGGCGCCTGGCTTTCTGTTATGTTGGAGGAGGGGTCAGTGACGCTGAGCTTCGTGGGAATATTCCCCAAAAGCAGAACAAAAAAAAACAACCGAGTATGGACTGAACCTACTTCATGAGAGACTCATGAGCAGCGAATTTGACCTGGAAAGCTCAAAGCTTGGTCTCCAAAGTCTGTGGACTTTTACTTATCGCGGGCTCTCTAGTCACGCCAAAAAAAGGTGCGACGTGTAACTAGGTGCAGGATTGGGGGGTAATTGTGCGTGGGTATGTACCAGAGTGAATGCACGAAGTACCGCCTACCACGTTTACCAATGACATAATATCTCTCCCCAGCAACGGATGGGCAACGGGGTCGGGTTGACGCCACAACGCAACGTTTACGGACTTGACAAGAGCCCTTGTGGCGGTGCTATACGCAGCTGACTAAGGCCATGTGCCAAGATATCAATCCTTGTGCCTCGTCTGCCTGGAAGGCAGCAATCATAGTCGTCGTCGTCTTCTTCTTCTCTTCTTCTTCGTCATGCTTATCGCGCAATACGAATTGGTCGCTAACACTCTTCACCGATCGTTACGATGTCATGGAGAGGGTCTTGGCCATATGCTCATGTGTATTGCGTCAATTCTATCATCTAGATGGGGTATCAGTGTATGGATCAAAACCAACACGCCGCTTCGCTTCTGTTCTAGCTCGTAGCTGTTCCTCTCCTCTCAATCCGGTCGTCGACGTCTCTTCGAGGAAGAATGTCAGGATGTGGTCGTGAATTGTTAGATGTGACGCTTGCTGGAATTCTTGCAAACTTGTAAGCCTAATGAGCATCTCCATCAGGGACAACGATGTGGTCACCGCGCCGAAAGGCGAGCGCTGCACAAAAGAATCCGTATTGTCCATTGTATGATGCGCCAAGTCCTGAGTGTAGGGACGCGGGGGCGTGCGCACGTCTCTAACGGGAGATGACGATTGCAGAGACATGTTTTGGATCTGGGCTACGAGCCTCGAGTCCAACGAAGATCTTGCTCTCCGAGAGTCGACCACAGGTGGTGTAGCCGCAGACATTGGCGTCGACCCTCCGAGAAACTTTTCTCCCTCTTCCACGAATTCTTCGTCCTCCGTCTCGCTGCTCTCGGCTTCGTCTTCTTCAAAAACCTCCAAGGCAATCCATTCAGTGTCCAAATGGCTGGGAAACTGCCTCATGAGTGGAGTCGTTGGCGATTTGGGTAATTCCTCCAGGGTGTCAAGCGCAGCGCTCTCTTCATGGAGTTGCCGGTCAATGTCATCCTGTTCATCTTGGTCGCCAAAACTGCTCCCAGTTTCGGACGCCGTCCTAGATGTATGATCGTCGTTGTATGTCATCATCTCTTCCTGGACCTGTGACGGTGGCTTTGCAAGAATGTCCCGCTTCAGCAGAAGAACAGGATTATTGTCCAGGCCATCGCTACCAATGTTTAGAATCCTGCCCGTGTCGGCGTAGAATATTTTTGCGATTTGATGAATTGGTATGGATTCCCGTATACCTGCGCAGCTGATATCGTCGTAGGCGGCCGCATGGGCATCAAATTCGTCATGAGCACGGCCGTCGTCCAGGTCCTCGATAATCTCCAGGTGGTACGCGTACTCATTGTGCTGCCCCATGGGACGAGATGGACCAAAGGGGTGAGATTCACCGAAGGTCTGGCCCCTTGTACGTCCTGCTCGAAAACCTTTGTTGGCATCAAAAACGTGGTCCATTGGCGTCCGGCACAGTCGCACTCTGGCTTTGTGGATGACTTCCTGCCACACTGGTTTCCTGTCGCCCTCTTCGAACCCATAGGCCTCCGTCGACACTCCTAGAGGGCTGCGCTGCGGTTTTTTGGGTGTGCTCGGATAGGTTTCCAATTTCTCAAGTCGGTCTTTGGGATGTGATACAGCGTGGCCGATGAACAGCATGTAAAGGGATAAAGTGAAAGCCGGACCTATCTGTACCGGCCGGGATGGGTCGGCAGCATATTGAGTGTCTCCAAATGTGAGAAACATGCCAGCCTGCAAGAGTCTGGACGGAGATATGCTGGGGGACATTGACGAATTTAGACTTTCACCCGATGCAGTGATAGCCATGTGCAAGAGCGGTATATCTCTGTCGATACGGGCAAGGAGATCTTTCATGTCGTTAATGATGGCCTTTAGTTCGGCAAGTTGCTGCTCTCCATCGATGCTGCGCAGCACGGCGGCGTGAGGCGCTTCTCCTGCTTCAGCAGCCTGCTCTACGCGACGGCCGAGCGCGATGATGTCCTGATGGAGACCCTTGGCCAGGGGTAAGGCGGACTCCAAGAAGGCATTGCCTCTTCCAGATCTAAAAGGAGCTTAGCGGCTTGAGTCAGCTTCATGTTGCTCGACGAGTTCTTACTTGAATTCAACAAGATCAATGGCCGGGGAGACGACCTAGAGGCGTGTTAGTTACACCGCTCAGATAGCCTCCATGACAAACGCCCACCTTAATCTTGCTATCGAGAATTTTCTGGAGTTTCTTCAGCTCCGAACGAACAGCTCTGTCATCCACCGTCTTCATCAGGCGTGAACACTGGGAAAAAGCATAGGTCGAGGTCAGAGCTATACCTGACCGTATGGCCATGTTCATGGCCTGGGCTCCCAGTTTTGCGAGTAAGGCGTCCATAGCTGCTGCTGCTGCTGCTGCTGCTGCGACTCAGAAACTGCCATGCTGTTCCAAACAGCCAGTAGGATGCAACAAGAAGAAAGATCCTAGCCTGCAGAATGATGTTGCTGAGCGAAACATAAGTGTCGGGCAACAAGCTCTTGGACATTGAAGAAAAGCGAGGAATCAAAATCACTTGCACCTGGTCGTGACCGGGATCCTGAGGCAGGGCAAGGTATCTCAGGTTGCCATAGGTGAAAGAAATGGGCCAGTGACGATGAAAGCAAGCGCAGGTGCCCGATTGGGTTGGAGGGGTTCAGTGCGCAGGACAGTGTGAGCCCAAACCTCTCACTTTCCTCCGCGAGGGGCACTGTGGATATTGGCGGCACGACTACCCCTCAATGGCTTCCATGATACAGTGCGACGTCACTCAAGGTGTTGGTGTATGTAAGGCAGCGCCCCGCCTTTGGGTGGATCGGGTCCCGACTCTGCAAAACTTGACCATGGTGTACCTAGGTAGGTACAGATAGTGTGCCAGATTTCCTACAGCCGGAGCAGGAGAAAAGAAGAGAAAAAGAAGGCTCGTCATCAAAGAAAGGCTGGACTCCGTTGAGCACTGTTGCCTTGGAATAGCACCTTGGTATATTGGCCTTCAATCGAAGGGTGAGTCATTACAGCCCGACTGCAGTCACTGGGTTCTTTCATTTGCCTCCCTCAAGGTATGGTATCCGGTGTGCTCTGTGTCCTGTGTCCCGGCGTACCCTTTTGCCTGCTGGAAAAAATAACCCTCCAGCCCCTCTTTAAATCTTTCTTGGGCGCATCTCGTTAACGTCCCATCCCACTTCCAGCTCTGACCGCATCTCCCCGAATCCGCTCACCACCTTACCTTAACCTCCAACCCCTCTCAACCCCCGAATTCGACATTCGCCCGCATCGATACATCGACCGCCCCGCCGCAGATTATCAAAATGTCGAACCTCAACTCGTGGGAAGACGATCCGGCTGCCCAGGACGACAACCTGTCGCGCCAGGCTCAGCAGCAGCTTAACCTCAACCAACACAACCCCCAGGCTGGCTCCTTCCGCCCAGGCGCATCCTCCTTCACTCCTGGAGCTCAGTCCTTCCAGCCCGGCCAGCAGTACGGCGGCTACGCCCCTCAATACCAGCAGTATTATGGTCAAGGCTACGGCGGCGGCTACCCTCAATATGGCGGCCAACAAGGATACAATTCACAGTACGGACAGCAAGGCTACAGTGGCTACCAGCAACAATATGGTATGTACATGATCTTTGTCTGCTTTCAATGTAGACCTCTTAGACGCTTGACCCCTGCTGACAACTCGTAGGCCAAGGTCAAGGATATCCTCAATATGCCCAGCAACAACAACAGCCTCAGCCTCAGCAGCCTGCTCCCACCATCGTCCAGCGCCCGGCTGATAGTCCTGCCGCCGCCGCGGCGGCGGCTCCTCAGCCTACAGTGAAGAAGGAAGGCGGTGCCAAGGTCTTGAGCATCGGCGGCGACGCTCCTAAGCCCAAGGCCAAGGTCCTCTCTATCGGCGGTACCGCCGCTCCTGCGAAGGAGGAGAAGAAGGAGGCTCCCAAAGAGGAGGCCAAGAAGGATACCAACTCAGCTGCCGAGGCTGGAGCCAAGGCGACAGCGACAAAGGCTATTGAGAAGACGGGTGCTTCGACCACTAAGTCTGGCAAGACCTCTCCCTCTCCCTCATCTGGCCGTTCCAGCCCCTCTGGCGGTGCCAACAAAGGTCCTGTTCGCGAGGCCGATGCTGTTCAGAAAGAGCAGACGGCCGACGTTGACGAAGAGACTCTCAAGGAAATATACGGCAAGGAGCACGTTAATATCATTTTCATCGGTCACGTCGATGCTGGAAAGTCGACCCTTGGTGGTTCCATTCTTTACGCCACCGGCATGGTCGACGAGCGGACGATGGATAAATACAAGCGCGAGGCGAAGGAGCTTGGAAATCCTTCGTGGTACCTCTCATGGGTCATGGATCTGACCAAGGAGGAGCGATCCAAGGGAAAGACGGTCGAAGTTGGCAGAGGCTTCTTCGAGACGGAGAAGCGCCGCTACAGTATCCTGGATGCCCCCGGGCACAAGACCTATGTCCCCAACATGATTGGTGGTGCTTCTCAGGCCGATGTTGGTATCCTCGTTATTTCCGCTCGTAAGGGTGAATACGAGACCGGTTTCGAGCGAGGTGGCCAGACCAGAGAGCACGCCATGCTTGCTAAGACCCAGGGTGTCAACAAGCTGATTGTCGCCATTAACAAGATGGACGATCCTACCGTTGAGTGGTCCGAGGAGCGTTACAAGGAGTGCACGACCAAGCTGTCCCAATTCCTCAAGGGCACTGGCTACAACTTGAAGACTGACGTCTACTTCTTGCCTGTCGCCGCCCAGCAATCCATGAACATCAAGGACAGAATTCCTAAGGGTGTCGCTCCTTGGTGGGAAGGACCCTCGCTGCTCGAATACCTCGACAACATGAAGGCTCTTGAGCGCAAGGTCAACGCACCCTTCATGATGGCTGTTGCCGGAAAGTACCGCGATCTCGGAACCATGATCGAGGGCAAGATCGAGGCTGGTGTTATCAAGAAGGGCATGTCCCTCGTCATGATGCCCAACAAGCAGAGCGTGGATGTTGCTGCTGTGTATGGCGAGACTGAAGAAGAAACCCAGGTTGCGCAGTGCGGTGACCAGGTCCGCATTCGCCTCAGGGGCATCGAGGAAGAAGACATTCTCCCCGGATTTGTGCTCTGCTCACCCAAGCGCTTGGTGCATAACGTTGCCACGTTCGAGGCTCAGATCCGTATCCTCGAGCTCAAGAGCATTTTGACTGCTGGGTTCAACTGCGTGCTGCACGTGCACGCCGCCATTGAAGAAGTGACTTTCGCAGCGCTGCTTCACAAGCTACAGAAGGGCACCAACCGAAAGAGCAAGCTGCCGCCGTCGCACGCAAAGAAGGGTGACAGCATCATCGCCCGCATGCAGGTTATTGGTGGTGCTGGATCAGTATGCATTGAGAAGTTTGAGGACTACCCGCAGATGGGTCGCTTCACCCTGAGAGACCAGGTTCGTATGATTGGTTCACATGAATTGTTGAATGTTTGATGGCTGACATGATGGAAAATAGGGACAAACCATTGCCATTGGCAAGATTACGAAGCTGATTACCGATGAAACGGCTTAAATTCTGAACGAATGAAATGAAACCAAAGGTCGACTTCGGTTGAGTTGAGCTGGCTAAATTGAGTTCCCCTCTTGGAAAGGCAGGCTCGCGAAGCAAGTGCAGAAAGAGTACAGAAAAGTTCTGGGCCATGGCCAGTATGCATAGAGATCGACCTGGGATGGTGTAAAACAAGGACAGAGCGACGTCATGGAGGGCGGTGATGCCGTGGCGGCAATACGGACGAGCCGCAATGGGCGGGCTCGGCATGATAGAGACGTTGCATTCTGAGAATAGTAAGGGGTGGATAGGGGAGATAAAACTGAAAAATCAATCTCAAACCCTTCAAAGCAGGCGCATGACGATGGCTTCACGTTTTGCCCCTCTGGGCTCTAAAGCAGGATTTAGAAATCACATATTCCGAGGTGACAACCCTGAACTGTTTGCGTCCCGAGTAATCCCGATGATAGAGGATTTCTGCGGGCCCGATGATGAAAGGTCAGGGAACGATAAGGATGCCCCCAGCGATGTCGGAGAACCCGAGTTATTCTCGTGTCGGAATGGGTGTAGAAACACCCAATGGTAAGGGTGCAATATTCGGGCAGGAATTTATGGAGCCGATAGGTACCTACCTTATGACGGGCTACGGCAATCGGCGGGCGGGGGGGCGGAGCCGAGGGGTCCCCGGCCTAACGGAGGCGTCCCAGCGTGCTAGCCCAGCCGAGCCCAGCCCAGCCTACCTAGTACAGATACTGAGATACAGTTGCTTATGTTCTTGCTCCGTTCTCGCGGGAAACATCGATCGTGGGGCTGGGTACTGCGTCTGCCGCATGCACATATCTACACTCAGCCCGTTCGGCCAGACCAGTCCACGGAGAATAGCAATCTCGTTTCTTTCCCCTCGGGAACGTGCCAGGTCAAGTGATGCACAACCCCATGGATGAGGGCGGTCTGCGCCTGAGAAGCTGACTCCTATTCCTTGGAATTTCGACGATCACGAGGGCTCGAAAAAGCAGGCATGTACGTAATAGCAACATTCGTCAAAGCAACAAAAAGACCCTAGGTGCAAAGGCGGCAGTGGATCAACATTCAACCCAGTGGCTACCTTTAACCCGCTGCTCTGTACGTACTGTTACGTTGTTACGCTCGCACACGTTTCCCATCATTTGAGGGTCTCTACCTGACTTTCTAGAGGGGGGAGAGCACTGGAAGTTGGAATTGCATGCCGGAGAATGTCGGAACGAATAGCTGAAGGTCAGCCTCTCTGCATGAAGACGGAAGATGATTGGCCACAGGGAACGGGGCGCGGGGTAACTTGCACTAGATGCTCGGCTACTTGGAGGGTGCAGGGTGGGATTGCGGCGGGGCCAAGCGGCTCTCGAGCAGCACCCGAACGTCATCTTTTGCGATGTTTGGGGCTCGTTTTGGGGCTGTTGATGGCTGCTGCGGTGCTCGTTTCCGTGATGCTCCGATGGAGAATCAGGAATGCGACAATGAAGCTAGGTACGCCGACTTGGACGAGATAAGGGGGGCGTGCGGTTGGGAAAACGGCCTTGTCAGTTGGATGGAATTTTGCTTCTCGCATTGCATTGCCGCCGCCCGCCGGTGGACACGGCCACGAGTGACGAGTAAAGGTGTTCCTAAGTATTTTCGTGGACGCCGTTTCAGCTTTCCCTCGACACATGCCGCTGAGAAGTGAGAGACGGATAATGCAACTACCAGGCACGTCGAACCCGAACAGAAGGCGTACGTAGGGAAGGGACGGCAGCCATGTGCCGGTCACAGAGAGCAGACGAGACACGCGCGGAAGCCAGAAGAACACCGGAAGACTGGAACAAGTGACTCTGAGAAACGGGCACGGGGGAAGGGCTGATGAAGCAGAAATGATGTTTAGACTTTCCGCGGTAGCGCCCCCGGCTTTGAGATGCGGCAAGATTCGAGAGCAGACGGGCGACCCAGCACCGCAGCAAGCAGGGCCTAGTCAGGAGTCATCAACGCTAGAAATGGCATGGTAGCATAGCGGTAGGGCGAGCAGGGCCAGATCAGACCAAAGGACCAAAATGGGAACGCCAACGGCCAGTAACCCCATGCCAGCAGGCCTGTGGTGAAGGCTTGGCTTTGCTGGTGGGCGGGTTCGGGGGCGGGGGAGAGAAGAAGGCGGGAGATGGGAGATGGGAGATGGCATGGCCGGGGAAGATTGAGATTGGGTAGACTGCCTGGACACAGAGGCTTGCGCAGCGGCAAGGCACGCCTGCCACATTGGACAGCAGCACATGCGCGGAAGCCTACCTACATAGTAAGGTACCTTGGGCAATGAGGTCCAGTACGTTTACGTACCCTTACCCAGGAACATCGGCCTCGCATGCGACAGCTCAGCGCTAGGGACCTTACTCGGGTGCCTGATACAAGTGGCACATTTTACGAATACAGACCAGACCAGACCAGACCAGACCACCTTGCAAAATCTGAAAACCTTCAGAGGGAAAGGTGCCTGTGCCAGCTAAATGATGCTTTTATCCGAGCGAGGCGGTCTGTTTGATACTGACTCGATCATGCACTTTTGCAAAGGAAAAGCAACGAGGAACCGAAGCCACCTAAGCCATCTGCCTTGTTAGATATGGGAGATGGATGGCATTGTGTGTTTGAACGTAGTCACAGGAGTCCCCGCAGGCAGTTGGTTCCCTTGCCCACCCAAGGACAGGTTTGGATAATAATTATCCGGGCGGCGGGTAGGATAATAGATCATCAAGTCAAGGGCCGTCCAACCGTCCTCGAGGTAAGGTAATTAATGTACGGCGTACCTTACCTAGGTAAGGTGAGGTATCTTGGGTGGCTGAGGTGGCATGCATGCATGGTGCCTCCAGAGCTACCTAGGTAAGGTAGTGTTGGCAGAGCCACAGGTACGTACGTGTTCGTTCGGGCTGTCATTCTCAGCCTGGAAAACAGGTCCCGGAGGCCGCCCGAACTCTGGATTTCAATCGCAGATGCAGGACTCGAAATCTCGAAAAGCAGCCACGGGATAGCCAGGATTCGGGAGCCCCAAGCCGACGCAACGGAGACGTACGGGAGCAGACTGCAGACCGTGGAGAAGCTGCCCCACAGCTCTCCGTGACACACTGCACACCCGCGTTAGTGTTGTGTTGCCCCTCCCCCCTTCGAGGGTCATATCGGGCTCCATCCTTGGTCCTTGGTTTGCCAGCGGCCAGCGTATTGGATATCAATTATTCTTCCCTTGCAAATACATGGTCCTACCTTTTCTCCCTCTGACCGCAAACTCGTCGAGCCAACTAATGAACTACTTCCAAATATGTATGCCCAGGCCCACCTTGAATACCTTGTGAAGGTACCCACTCCACGTCCGCGTCCCGCTACAGTGTCCAGCACCATACCCAAGGCAACTAGCGTCCCGTCTTTCAGCTACGAGATGCTCCGGTCCCCCGCGATAACATGGCCCGAACAAAACATAAGTGACAGGGTCGGGCCTCGTTATCTTGGGACGATGAGGCAATCCAAGATGCTCTGCACCTCACCATCTGCCATTTCTGGCCCGTCCTGCACCGCCGACCCCAACTTCCCACTCATGTCCAACTAAACAAACACCCTTCCCGCACCCCTCCTTCACACCCCCAATTGAAGTACCCCCCTTTCTCTTCCTATTCCTCCTCTATCCCGAACCCGCACAAGGGTCTTCTCCCGTTCATCGAACCCGAGATAATATCGTGAAGCGCGCAACAACGGCAAACCAACCACTGGTGTTGCTGCCCTCGCCCCCGCGACTCCACAAGCCGCGCCCGTTCTTATAAGTGGAGGACCCCGTTCTGGCCCTTCCATCCTCGGTTCCGGTCTGAGCAAGCCACGAAGCAGCCTTGTCCACACCACTCTGCCTACACACGCACACTCCTCCAAGTGGATACGATTTCTTTTTGGATCCCTGAAAGCGGAAGAGAACACAAGCCCTCAAGCCTTTCCAAGCCTTCATCACCCGACTTCTTTCATCCCTCAGAATCTTTTATAACCATGAAGGATCCCGTCCAACGAAGCGCTTCTCCCTACACTGATCCAGCAGTAAAGGGCCCAAAGTCACAGATTCTCGCAGAAGGATACCAGGCAGATTTACGCAAAAGTTCGTCTTCTCTTCCTCGTCTCGTCACCTCCCCCAATCCTGCACCCGACTTCTTCCACTTAGACGCAAACCTTGTTTGCATCTTGGACCTGAGCACCTTGATATATCCCATCGCCGCCTCCCATTCATGGCTTATTCCTGCGAAATCACCAGCAACTAACATGTCGAACCTCGCAGTGATTGTCAGCAACGTCAACAAGACTCCTCTCCACCCCGGTGGTGTTGCGTATGTTTACCCACAATACCTGCACAACCAACAGACAGTCCAACTAACGTCCATTTGCAGTCCTCACCACGAGCACACTGAGCTCGGTATGACCAATTTGCCTCTCGAGCCGACCCCTCTCAATGGCATCTTTATACGGCAATGAGCCTAGCTGACGAGTTGGAACAGAGGAGGAGCTCCACGAGACCGCCCACATCGACTACGATCGCGTCGCTATTGTATGATGATGGCCTCCAGCATATTGTAATAGCCACTGACAACAATTTCTAGATTCCCAACCCCTCCGTGCCTGCTCTGTACGAAGATGCTCTGGTGAGCAAATGCTCCAAGTCATCGGATGATTGCGCATTCCAGCTAACAAAGAATTATAGGTGTACGAGACTGGGTCCGCCATCACGTCAAGTGGAGCTCTCACTGCCTACTCCGGAAAGAAGACTGGTCGCTCCCCTCTCGACAAGCGCATTGTCGAGGAGGATAGCTCCAAGAACGACATTTGGTGAGCATATTTCCGAACACTCTTCGCAATGACACATTTGGTGCCTGGCATTTTGTCTGGCGCTGACCATTCAATGCGTAACCATTTGCTAACATTGCATTTTCAGGTGGGGTCCCGTGAACAAGCCCATGTCACCCGAGGTAAGAGAAACTCCAAATCGAGTCATGATGCAGACGCAAGCTCCCCAGCTGCTGCGGCGCTTCCCGTCGGCTTCCTTTGTCCTGCCCTCAGCCCAGCCAAACCCGTCTCGACCAGCCTAGCCTAGCCCGCTTGTTGCCCGCTGCATTCCCCAAAAGACACGCATGCCCGCACACAGGTGCAGAACACTCGTGTGGTCACACGACCATCGGTTGGCCAGCAAGACCTAGCGAAAATCACCTTGTCATCTTTCTGCAACTTGGTTCAGATCCAAGTCAGCATGGCAGATTTCCCGCAAAGTCTTTCTGGTCGACGGATACGTCATGTTTCAGATCGACGCTGCATCTAGTAGCCGTGTTTCCACTTCCTTTGGCCAGTTCTGCGCAAAGTCGATGCGCATTGATTGGCACGTGTCATGGAGGGTTCCATCGAGATGCTTTCATCCGATGTGCGCGCGTCGGCAGCAAGCTGGAGCTGGGCTTGGTCGAGTTGGGCGTGCCGGTTTGCGACGAAATGGTCTTGTGTACCGTGTGTTGTGTGTCGTCATAGGCTGCCGGCGCTGTGCTGTGCTGCGCTGCGCTGCCCCTCCTGTCTGCCCCTTTCGCTTTCGACCCAGGAAGTGCAGGTGCAGAGTGCCGGCCCCGCATTTTGGATGTGATGCAGGCCGAGCTAAACTCTACCGCCCCCTGTTGTCCTCCCCCGCAATGCTGCAGATCCACACTCCTGCTTTTCCCGGTGCTGGGCCCACCTATGCAACCAGTTGACCAGTCATCGAACGAGCGCTGACATGTGAGAATTCTAGGTCTGGAAGATCAACCGTGAGCGTGCCATCGACTATCTCAACACGAGGAATCGTATCTACGTCGTTGACGGTTATGCCGGTTGGGATGAGAAGTACCGCATCCGTGTCCGCGTTATCTGCGCTCGCGCCTACCATGCTCTGTTCATGAGGAACATGCTCATTCGCCCTCCCCGCGAGGAGCTGGAGCACTTCCATCCCGACTACACCATCTACAATGCCGGCTCCTTTCCCGCCAACCGATACACCGAGGGTATGACCTCCGGTACCTCGGTTGCCATCAACTTCGCCGAGAAGGAGATGGTCATCCTCGGTACCGAGTACGCCGGTGAGATGAAGAAGGGTGTCTTCACCGTCCTCTTCTACGAGATGCCTATCAAGCACAACGTCCTCACTCTTCACTCTTCTGCCAACGAGGGTAAGAACGGCGATGTTACCCTTTTCTTCGGTCTGTCGGGTACCGGCAAGACCACCCTGTCCGCCGACCCTCAGCGTGCTCTGATCGGTGACGACGAGCACTGCTGGTCCGATCGTGGTGTCTTCAACATCGAGGGTGGGTGCTACGCCAAGACCATCGGCCTGTCTGCCGAGAAGGAGCCTGATATCTTCGGCGCTATTCGCTTCGGCTCTGTCCTCGAGAACGTCGTTTTCGATCCCGAGACCCGTGTTGTCGACTACGATGACAGCACTCTGACCGAGAACACTCGTTGCGCCTACCCCATCGAGTACATCAACAACGCCAAGATTCCCTGCAAGTCCGACTCGCACCCCTCCAACATCGTCCTCCTCACTTGCGACGCCCGTGGTGTCTTGCCACCCATCTCTAAGCTGGACAGTGCCCAGACCATGTTCCACTTCATCTCTGGTTACACCTCCAAGATGGCTGGTACTGAGGATGGTGTTACGGAGCCCCAGGCCACCTTTTCCTCTTGCTTCGCCCAGCCCTTCTTGGCCCTGCACCCTATGCGCTACGCCAAGATGCTTGCGGACAAGATCGAGCACCACAACGCCAATGCGTGGCTCCTCAACACCGGTTGGGTTGGTGCTGGTGCTGCCCAGGGCGGCAAGCGCTGCCCTCTCAAGTACACTCGCGCCATCCTTGACGCCATCCACTCTGGCGAGCTCGCCAAGGTCGAGTACGAGACCTACGACACCTTCAATCTTCAGGTCCCCAAAACCTGCCCTGGCGTTCCTTCGGAGTTGCTTAACCCCAAGGCCGCCTGGACCGCAGGTGGCGACAGCTTCAACACCGAGGTCAAGAAGCTTGGTGTCCTTTTCAACGAGAACTTTAAGAAGTACGCAAGCGAGGCGACGGAAGATGTCGTCAAGGCTGGCCCCGTTGTGTAAACACAGAGCATACCTACGTTAGCGTTGCTTTTTTCTAGGTGTTGCATGTGACGGGCTATGACAATGTTTCTCCTTTTAATCACCATGGGTTCCGGGAAATTGGGATGTCGACGACAAATTCTCGACACATCACGATGCCGCTGATGGGATCGCGGCCTTGGGTTTTTGTTTATTATTTAAAACAGGAGTTATGTTCTGGGCTTCATTTGATAGAATGAGAATCAAAGCAAACTTGAAGCAATCGATTGTGCTAAAGCAAATAACGGTCAGATAACTTTGGAAAATTGAAAAGCTTTCCATAATTGGGCAAGACGAGCGTCTGGGCCACCTGAGTAGCGGTGTTTATCTAAACGCAGGTCCGCAGGCGATGAGGAATTATCTGGTTTTAGTTGGTTGTGTGTTCTATACACGGATATTGATTCGTCAAACGGCTACCGCTTTTGGCTACAAGTCATTGTCACATGTCCTCAATCTTACCCCACGTGCTCGGAGGCAACACTTTCCCAGGTTCCACGTCTCTCCAACCGGTGCACTTCGTCACCAGTCTCTAGATGATATCTTCTCTGCGACTATCCAGTTCACATAGCCAAGACCACGAATGTGAGCGTCCTTGCCATTCCTTACTTCCCAGCCATCAATCCTGGCACCGCATGACTTCATCAGCGCCTCAACCTCGTCGGGCGTTCTTGTCCTTAGCGCGGAGACGTATCCGTCGAAAACCAGGACGAACGGTAGGATAGGGATAAGGTATGTGAATATGAGCGCGTTGAGCGAACCCAGCTTCCAAGCATGAATAGGGGCCAGGAGGAACACTCCAATGCCAAGGATGGCGGGCAAAATAATGGAATAGAGGTCACGACCTTGGAGCTCAAAGATGGCGAAACCGTCCGAGGTCTCGAGCGTGTTCTTCAGGATCGCTTTGGCCAACGGGTCATCGAAATGGTGGAAGGCCAGGTTGAACAGGCGGAAGATCTTCTTGTCCTTGCCGCGGTACCCAGCAAGCAGATCACGTGGCGCGTTTGCGGCGTCGACACTCTTGGGTTCGTAGCCAATGTGCTCGCTCTTGGCGGCGGCGCGTGCCCAGCTTTCAGGATTCGGCCACAGGTCGGTCAGGACAAAGTCGACGTTGGGTTGCTTCCGGGCGGTGAGATAACGGTTCACGGCCCGCTCGATGGCCGGGGTGGGACCTCCGGAGCCGGCGCAGAAGTCGATGATGGTATAGGAGGAGAGTCGCGGCCCAAGGGTCCGCTGGAGTATTTGGGCGGCAATGTGCGCGGGTGAGGCGGTTTGGAGGACGGGGAACTTGTTAACCCAGGTCGCATGGAGGCCTTCTTGGACAAGAGCGCGGAGGAAGGATGGGAACCTGAGAGTGCGTGAGTTGTCAGCTTTTGATGGCGGAGCACGCAGCTTATACGCACCATGGCTGGTCATCAATCTCGAACAAGTGGAAGCGAGGGACGAGAGGCGCCATCGTGATGACGTCGGTATTCGACCGGTTGGTGTTGCAGCGTAGTTGGCAGGCAGACCTCTTGCTGAGCTGCGGCAGGTGACAGAGGATATATCGTCAAACCCTTGTAGGTGAGAGTTTCGGCATCAATGCGGCATGTGACGCGTCCGAGGCTGGACTTCAATGCAGCGAGAAGCCAGACAGCGCCCGCGATCGCAAGCAACGCAGCAGATTGGATGACGTCTTGTTGAGGGTGAATCAAACAAGTGTTGGGTTCCTTGCACAGTTCGTGCCGAAGCTCCAGCAGGGACGGAAGCTATCGCACTCGCTAGGGGCCCTCGGCTGCCAATTGAGACAGGGACAGCTCCAGGACAGGGGTCCAGAGCCCCGGGTTCGGGGCATCAAACTCCAAATGTTCCCTTGTGGCATCCCGCCGCCAGGTCAGGCCGGATCTCCATTCCATCGTCGCATGTGAAGCATACCTAGGCACCTTCGGTGCCAGTCAGCCTCTCTGGCGCATTCCTTACCTTAAGGTACCTTAGGTGAGGTGGTACATGCATGCATAGAAATGCCGCAGTACAGGCTTCGACAGGGCCATCTCAAGGGGGCTGGGAAGTTAACCCCTCTCCACTGAACCTGTGGCCCGGACCTGCGGGAACTTGCTTCTGGCAGGGCCCCCAACAGAAGGGAGTCAGGTCCAATTGCTTCTCTCTTACTGGACAATTCCGACGCTTGAGACCCCAACCCCCGCGACCTCCTTGATCTTGCTATCGCATTTACTGTGTGTTCAAGGTTCGGATCATTCGGCCGTGTCTTTTGGGGTCATTTTCCTTTGCCAGACCAAGACGAGCCTCAGCAGGCGTTTGTGAGTGCGAATGTACTCGAGGTTGATGCAACTTCTAGACTCGTCTGACGTGGATGCGAGATTCAACGAGGTTCAACATCATCAGACCTCTGGGGTTAGACCGACATCGATTGGCATTCTCCTCTGTCGATAGAGAGGATTGCAATATGACCTACTTCTTCAACCCAACGGTATTCGTGGCTGGAGTAGTCGTCCTCTTTTTGTATGCCGTATTTGGCCAGCCCAAGCTGAGACGGGATGGCGTCCCGTTGAGGTAAGTCATAAGCCAAACCCCATATAACATACGATTCCTGGACACGGGGGGGTTGGAGCATCAGGACATACAAAGCCGTGCTGACTGGTGTTGAGACGCCCGCCTAACACGTTGCCACTGGCTGGGAATGGCATCAACTTTCTGAGAGATCGCCAGAAGCTGTTTGACTGGTTCACCAAGTGTGAACAGCTTCATGGCTACGAAACATTGCAGATCTCGGTTCCGAGCTTGCCACCCGGGGTCATCATCAGTGACCCTAAGAACCTCGAATACGTGTTCAAGCATGAAGGCATCTTTGCTAAAGGCGATTTTTTCAAGGGACGGTCGCGGGATCTGTTTGGTGAGTGCTAACCCACAGCTCTGGCGAAAATCTTGGTGAGCTCATTCATCTCAGGAAATGGCATCATCAATGTAGACGGTGATTTGTGGAAGGTCCAACGGAAAGCTGGACTAAACTTCCTTAATACATCCAACCTGAGGGTTCTCACAGACGTCGCCTTGCCGCGGTATCTGTCCCAAAGCATAGCTTTGTTGCAAGAGAGGGCTTCGAGTGGTGCCACGGTCGATTTACAAGGCGTATTTCACGAAATCACAACTCAACTCATGGGAAAGATGGCTTATAACGTATGTTCATCTCGTGACTTGACACCGACCAGCCTGCGATGGCGTCTGATGGTGGCTAATGAGCGTTCAGATGGAAATGCACGCTGAAGACGAGTTCGGGTTGGCTTTCGATTACGCATCTGGCGCAACAGCCGAGAGATTTCAGAATCCTCTCTGGTTTATCACGGAAATTGTTGCTGGAAGGCGGTTGCGAGAATCAATCTCCACTGTCAAGTCATTTGGTCAAAGAATTGTATCAAGTGCGACGAGTGACAGGAAGAAGCGTGCCGAAAAGCCGGGCGACAAGGTCTCAGCGGAACAGGCCGTTGACAGACTGAACGATATCTCAGGGAGCCTGATCCAGTCCTTTTTGGACGCCATTGGCGATGAGCAGTTGGTTGCGGACGCCGCGCTGAACTACCTCTCTGCAGGCAGAGACACCACAGCGCAAGCCCTCACATGGACCTTTTATCTTTTGATGAAACACCCCAGCGTTGTGGTCAAGATCCGAGACGAAGTTGACAGCCTCACAGCAGGCAGCGAGAAAAGCTTCGAGAAGACCATTTCCGAACGATGTAACCCGACATCAACGCCATACACATTCGCAGTGTTCTGCGAAGCTCTGCGCATCTTCCCGCCCATTCCTTTCGAGATCAAGCAAGCCGTACAAGCCACGACACTTCCAGACGGAACGTTCTTACCGCAAAACTCCGTCGTCGTTTGGTGCACTTGGGCAATGAACCGATCTCGAGTTACCTGGGGCCCAGATGCAGACCAGTTCCGCCCTGAGCGCTGGCTGGTTGATGGCAAGGTCCTCAACAAGACTACATCCGAGTTCCCGGTGTTCAATGGCGGACCTAGAACTTGCTTGGGCAAGAGAATGGCTGAGGTAATAGCCGTCCAGGTCATTGCCACTGTGGCCGGGCTTTTCAACTGCGTCAGGGCCGATGACTCTGAAAGAGTGAGCAAGAGTAGCCTCACACTGCCCATGAAGGACGGTCTGCCTTGCGTGGTGCAAAGCAGGCTCGACGTGTGCAACAAATGACGAGGTTTGCAACACCCTCGCGATGTGGTTCCCTCGCTGACTGGTTGTTGGCAAGACATAGTAAGCGATGCTCTGAGCCTGTCATCAGCATAATGAAGATTTAAGCCAGAGTACATATTCCGTGAGTCATTTTACCAACAAAGGTAAAGGGGCGGAAGTGGGGTTTCAATGTGAAAAACAATTGCAAACGTGGTAAGGCACATAAGGAAACGAGAAAGAGAAGAAGTAAAAAAGACCCAAAAAAAGAAAGAGAAAGAGAAGAAAAGTACTAGCACAACCTGGTTTCGATCCAGGGACCTCTGGGTTATGAGCCCAGCGCTCTACCCCTGAGCTATTGTGCTTAACAGTGGGCCTTTGTTAAAGTGCGACTGCCACCAAAGCCATACAACATGCGTTACACGTAGTGGAGCCACCTTGCATCGGCCGCAATTCGTTGTGGCAGAGATCATCAAGCCCGGAGCTACGTTGTTTTCTTCTGGTTGCTTTTATAAGCGTCTTGAGGTTCACCTTCGGAAACCTTAGGTGCTCCTCTAAAACACAATTAAATTGGCGCCAATCTAATCATCGTCCATTGGTTCCTCGCAGATCACTGCATGATCAGAGTTTTTATCGGAACCACCAGTTCACAGATGCGTTGAGCCGCCCGTCATGATGCCCACTCTTGACACTATGCCACCAACCTTTAGGAATGAACAAGGCGTCGCCTGGATCCAGCTTCGCTTCGATGAGGTCTTCAGGACCTTCCATATCCCAAATTGCCGTGTTGAAAACCACCCTCTCTCGACCCTCCATCATCTCAGAAGTTCGAATCCGACTACTGCCAGAATGCTGAATCTGCATTTGTACTCGTCGGTACAAACGATCTCCAGAGGAAGGCGGCAATATTCTGATGATTTTCTTGCCAACCAACTGGCAAAAGAGATTGGGGTTCGGGTCGCGATGCAGCGGTGTATAAGTTGGTTCCAAGCCGAGCCATATACTTGAGTTGTAGACATCACCCTTGCCAGCCTCTGTGACCATGTGAGGCACTGGAAGATCTTCCTGCAGTTCTATTGGTAGGTCTGGCAGCTGAGCCTGCGCGACGTATAGTTGTTTAAGCTTCTTCTCGTGCAGCTTATTGAACTCGACTGCTTTGAGTAACAGCAACAATGGAGCGCTGAACGAGGAAAACTTTGGCTCTGGAGCGTCTGAGTAAGCGGCGGCGTGCACGATTCCGGCTAGCACAGCACCCAAGGGGTCTGAACCTGACGCAAGCCAAGCTAGGAATTGGCTTGTGGTGTCGACAACCAAACCTGTGTCTTCGGACAGCTGTGGGCTCATGAATTCGTATGGAAGCATATGATGAGCGAATCGGTTCATGTACGGCGCAAAGCTCATGAGATGTCCTCCGTGAGAGGTTGGCGATTGGCTGGCTTCATCTTGCAAGAACCACTTCGTCGACGCTGGGAAGGGTGGTTGTTTTGGAATCGTGTTTGGTTGCTTGAACGCCAGAGGCTTCCCCGCCTCAAAAGCCGCGTTTCTGAACTCAGGGATACCGATAGAAGCAAACGGCTCTTCGATGGCGTTGAGGGTCTTGATAGTCGAGAAACATCGACGCGCGTGAAATGGTGGTTTCTCCAGCCCGAATCGCAAGCCGCGGCGTATCGAGCGAGATTGCATAGTCTCTGCCTCGACTACCGAGTTCCCCTCTCAAAGGCTCAAACAATGCGCTAGAGGGAGAGATGGACTGAGGGAAGGCGCTGCATCGACGGAGGAAACCAAATTGACATCACGTGGTTCGACGGAAAAGACATTGTGGTCTCGGTGAGGCCACCGCTCACCTTCGGTAAGGTGCAGCGGAACAAAAGTCAGGCCGCTTACCGAGCGTATCTCGCGCACAGACCACACCGATGATTGGCCGCAATCTCCTTCTCTAAGCGGGCTGGGCGTCGTCGTGAGGCACCACTGTCCACAGCCCACCAAGTTCAGCAAAAGCTGAGAGGCTCCCCAAAATACAACCTCGTTCTCCCTGAGCAAAAAGAGGCCCAAAAAAAGTATATCTCGACTCCAACCTTAGCTGCGCGCGGAACGTCCGATCTCTTTCGAAACCAACGTCGATCTTCGATTTTATCATCGCCGACCTCGCTGTGTTTTGCGCTCGACATGCGCCGCGTCTGACCTTTTGACGCCCACCTACCCCGCCATCTTCACGCCGCTCCTGTTGGCCGCTGGGATATCACACATATCACTCGTACGGATAGAAGCGACTTCAATCCCATCCATCGGATAACGCGTGTTCGCTCACGCGACAACTGCCTTGCTCTACCCGACACCCCCTCAATACCTTCACCTTGGATTACCTCGACGACATGTCCACCTCTTCGGGGGCCCCGGAGTCTTGGATATCTTCCTTCTGTTCCCTGCTCGGCCATGAGTACTTTGCTGAGGTTTCGGAGGAGTTCATCGAAGATGATTTCAACCTCACGGGTTTGCAGAATCAGGTTGCGATGTACAAGGAGGCACTTGAGGTATGCATAGCCACCGTCTTCTCATCAGCCTCTCCTGGATTTCCCAATTCTCCACCCCCGCAGTACCTCAAGCACCTTCTTACGCTAACTTTTCTTTTGCGCAGATGATTCTGGACGTGGAACCCGAGGAGGATGATGAGGAGGAGGAAGAAGACGAGGAGGACGAGGAAGAAAACGACTCGGGAGACCAAGACCGGCTCGGGCCCAGGCATGACCGAAGACAGCACAGCCGGATGGCTAGCGACCTCAGCGTGATCGAGTCCTCCTCCGAGATGCTCTATGGCCTGATTCACCAGCGCTTTATCTGCTCGAGAGCAGGCATACAGCAAATGAGCGAGAAGTACGAGTTGGGACACTTCGGCTGCTGCCCACGCACGAACTGCGACCAGGCTAGGACGCTTCCTGTTGGCCTCTCCGACATTCCAGGCGAGGACACCGTCAAGCTGTTCTGTCCTTCCTGTCTCGATGTTTACGTCCCCCCCAACAGCAGGTTTCAGACCGTGGACGGTGCCTTCTTTGGCCGCACTTTTGGTGCTCTGTTTCTGCTCACATTCCCTGAGTACGACTTAACTAAGCGTGGAGCTGAAGTACTCAGCAGCGGCGGTGCGCGCATTAATGACGACTCGCTTGAGGCAGTCAACGGAATGTACTCCAAGAACATTGCTCCCGGCTTGGGAGCGGGCCGGATATATGAGCCTCGCATTTACGGTTTCCGCGTCTCAGAGATTGCCAAGTCTGGCCCTCGGATGCAATGGCTCAGGGACCGACCGGATGACATGACGGAGCTGGATGAGGCGCGGCTATATGCTGACGAGCATCCCGATTCCGACGAGGAGGACGAAAGCATGAACGGCAATGGAAGACCTGCCCCCAGACGCCGTGCTCAGCGTGGAAACGCGCGTCTTCGCCAGCAGCGGCAAGCACAGAACGGGAGCCCGATGAACGTGGAGACGAACGGTGCTGAATCTGAGCTCTGAAAGATGAGACTTTTCAGATGATGCCAGCCTCGCGGTAGCCACACGGCTTGTGTGGACCTGGGATGAATGACGTCCGAGAAAGAGGACGCCGAAGGAAGAAGAGAGGTCCCGCAATGGAGGAGAACTGCAGAGATGGAGGTGCTGCGTTCGAAGTGGATGCCCTGCATAAGGGAGAAGGCGTTTTGGAGGCAGTCCCCCGCCTGACCTCATAAAAAGGGGCGCGGCGTTTGCTGAGGAAGGTGCATAACGCAAGTAAAGACTCTCACGCCGTCAACGAACTCGGGATTCGATTCTCTTCGCAGGCAACAGTGCCTGGTGTATAGGCTTAATGCGACGGCCGCTGCATTTCTTGGCCTTTGGAGACAGAACATAGACTGCATGTAATTCGTCGGTCGATTCAAAGACTACTACTAACTTGGTTTTGCATCTCCGCTTCATGGCCGGCATTGCGTGGTTTCAATGGTGGTGACTAACTGCGATCATCAACAACCCGATGATCTTACCTCTAGATGACTCTTGCGATTCCCAGCAGAGAGGAGAGAACCAGCTGGTAGAGCAGGCGGGGGAGATCTTAGGTAATGGGATTGCCAAGTGAAAGAACACAGTGAGGCCCATCGCTCCAGCAAGCCAGGAGGTGTTCGGATTCCGGCGTACCCCAGGCCAGCTTGCTTCTAGCGTCACAATGGACCAACATACGCAACCAAGAAACCCCGCCATCGACCGGGATTAATACTCAGTCCCCGCGTCTCCATCATGGCGGGGAACAGGTCAGCCTACAAACATAAGCTATGACAGTACAGGCAGGGACCAATCGAATGGCGCTTCCAAGCCTGCACCCCAATCCTGTTCGTCTCAGTGATCTCGTCCAACTGTCAGTGGCAGAGGAATCAGCCGAGGTAGGGAGCGACCGCAATCGAAGGACACAGCTCTTGCGGTCTTCTGGCTGGCATTCTTCGATGACTGTGGTGAAGGCTGTCTTAATCTGTTTCCTCGGCATGTAAGTAATGATTCGATTTTCATCTTGACCGATTTCTACGAGCTGCCGCCCCAGTATATCGCGGGAGTACGGTATATAACCTTTTTGAGTTTCAGCATTCCCAGTATACTGGAGTCGTCACCCAAGCCCCCAGCCGGCAACAGTAGCAGCCTCCTTCACTGGCTTCACGGCCATCATCGACCTGCTAATGCCAACAGAAGGGGCAAGAATGACAACGCAAGAATACTCAAATTTGTGGAGATTTCCAGCAAAAAGTTTCCGAGGGCTCATTGATCCTGCAGTGACTGTTTATCCGGTGATGTCACCTGGGACAAGGACTGCGGGGTGATGCGTCTGCAGTGGATAAAAGCACTCAGCGTGCCTCTCGTGCACCACAAATTGACGGACGATCAACCAGACTGGTATAAGTTTGCAGCATGTCCTCCTTGCTTTGTGATTGAAGAATTCGTATGTAATATTATAGTGGCGGTTGCATATGCAATATGGGTTCCCGATCAGCATGTATTTGGTGGCTGGTTGCACCATGGTCTATTTTTCTTATTCCAAGCGGAACGGCCTTGAGTTCTAATTCAACGTTCTACAACCCTGTCATTCCTGGATTTCACCCAGATCCAAGTTGCGTATTTGTCCCGGAAATGGACAACACCTTCTTCTGCGCCTCCTCGAGCTTCAACGCGTTTCCAGGCATTCCCCTCCATGCTAGCAAAGACTTGCAGAATTGGAAGCTAATAGGTCTATCCCACGCAGCTCCTCTCAAACAATCCGTGCTTATGAGACGTAGGTCATGCTCTTAATCGGGAGGATCAGCTTCCACGTCTGGCCGAGACCAATCGTTCAACTAGGTCAGTCGTCCGCCATCAAAGTGGATAGGTCCTGGTCTTAACTAAGTCAGTGGTATCTGGGCACCAACATTGCGTTTTCACGACGAGACCTTCTGGCTAATGACGACTCTCGTCGACGATGATAGACCAGCAGACGACGCTTCCAGGTGGGATAATGTCTGTCCACCCCCCCACAACCGTCGGTCCCGGAGGCTTTTATGCTCACTTTATCGGAGATTATTCTCAAAAGTAAAAATCCGTATGAAGCTTCTTCATGGTCGAATGCAATACATTTCGAGTTTGTGGGCTACGACACGGAGCCGTTCTGGGACAAGGACGGGAAGACATATATCAACGGGGCACATGCCTGGAAGATTGGGTAGGTTTCACGTGTGAGCCAAAAGATTAAATCACATGCAGTATCACTAATAGTAGCAAGTCCCTGGCTGCAGCAAGCTGAAGCAAACCTCGATACTGGCGAAGTTGGAGAGTGGAGAACGATTTGGAACGGCACGGGTGGCATGGTGAGTTACACAGACTCATGAACATCGTGGCCCTTGACAGTTAACCCTGTTGTAGGCGCCTGAAGGACCACACATCTACCTGAAAGATGGTCTCTATTACCTTTTAGCTGCAGAAGGTAATGGCTCAGTATTCATGTGCATGAAGGTGCGCTGACGTGGATCAGGCGGTACTGGGGTCGACCATATGGTCACGATAGCTCGTTCGGACAAAGTTGGGGGTCCATATGAGTCGAATCCGGCCAACCCAATTCTCACCAATGCAAACACGACCTCCTACTGTAAGTTTTCACGAGCCGTACCATGTTACTCCTTTCTCTAGCAGCCTCAATGACATACCAACACTCATCAGTCCAGACTGTTGGACATGCCGACCTCTTCCAGGATGACTCAGAGAACTGGTGAGTCGTTTGAGTATTGCAGATGCCCGTACTAACAAGAATAAGGTGGGGTGTCGCGCTGTCGACAAGATCTGGGCCTGAGTGGGTTCACTTTCCCATGGGTCGTGAAACAGTCCTGACCGCCGTGACCTGGCGAGAAGGAGAATGGCCGCAAGTGACGCCCATTCAAGGTAAGATGAGTGGTTGGTCAATGCCGCCAGCGAATTCAGATATTGAGGGTCCTGGGTAAGGACACATTTGGCTCTTCTCTCTGGCATTTGGCTGACGAGCCCAGCCCCTGGGTCACGTCGGGCGAAGTTGCAGCTGACAGCGTCGAGTTCGAGGCTGGTTCAGCATTGCCAGCTCATCTCACACACTGGCGCTATCCCATCGCAAGCTCATATACAGTATCACCACCTGAGCGTTCCAACAGCCTACGTCTCACGCCGTCAAAGCTTAACTTGACGGCCCACAATGGCAACTACGCCGGTCCTGGCGGGCAAACGTTCGTGGGAAGGCGACAGCAGGATACACTCTTCACTTATGGCGTGACGTTGGAATTTTCACCCACACTAGAACAGGAAGAGGCCGGAATCTCTGTCTTTCTGACGCAAAATCATCATCTAGACTTGGGTTTGGTTTTGCTGCCAGCAAACGGAACCACGCGGGCGCTTCCGGGACATAACGCGACCACGGTGGATAATTCTGAAAACCTGGTATTGCACCTCAGATTTCGGGGAGAGTCCTATATTCCCGTCCCAGACGAAATCACAGCTCCAGTGCCGGAAGAATGGGCAGACTCGCCATTCAGGCTCGAGGTAAAGGCTGCCAACATGACACATTATTCTTTTTCGGCTGGCCCAGCCCATGCAGCTTCTCAAATGAAAACACTTGTATATGCATCGAATGATGCTCTCAGCTGGGGCTTTACAGGTATTTGATCTAGGTCTGTGACGAAAATTTCTGCTAATGTGATGTAGGCGTCTTCGTCGGTGTATATTGCACAAGCAATGGAGGGCTTGGCTCAACACCAGCATATGTATCAGACTGGACTTACATCCCTCAAGGCCAGTTCAGAGACTAAGAGGCTTGGCTCGGGTCCCATCTACAACAGCGATCATCAACTGAACGAACCATGCCTGGCCTACCTGTTGCAATAGTGGTAAACGTTACTGAGTTCACAATGTTCCAGGGAAGGAGAGACTCAAGTATTCCGTACTGGCTGGATCTGTAGTCACCTGTTGGTGGAAATAGAAAAAGGACACTTCTTCCTATTCGGGCAAAACCACATCTCTTCGTTCATCCCTGCCGCCACTATTCTACTTGTCATTTCGGTTGCGTTCATTCTTTTTGTATGGGACCCCGCCCGGATGCTCACCTATTTCCAAACTTCAAGAGGCATAATGTTTAACATTGACAAGGTCTAAATGCAACGCCCTGTCGCCTAAACCTGCTGGTTACCAATAGTATTTTAAGCCCTAATTCAGTAAGTTTCGGTACCTGAATGGTGACTTGCATATCGGCAGGCAGGGTTGGAGGCGATGGGATCTTCTCATCGCGCTTGGACTACGTGAGTAAGCACATGTTGTGCGTGCAGATCTGGACCAGCATGTGGTATGGTAGTTCGTGACTTCCAGCTAGCTAGAAGCTGGTGCACATGACGAGATTGCTAGTACATGGCTTGCGGGATAGAATTGTTGACGCAAAGAGGGGAAGTGCGGCTTATCGGCAGCGATCGCCGGTTTCGCACCGAGCATCGCCAGTGAAACAAGCCGTGCCAGATGGACGTCAGCAAGATAAAGTCGGCCAAGCGCCCTCGTTGAAAACACACGACTGCGACCTCCAACGAATCGGAGTCCTCAAAATGGCAAAGGAATTCTTTGAAAGTGCGGACGTGCCCGCAGAGCAAACATGGATGTACGAGAAAGAGCTGCCTGAGGGGTATGAAGCCGCCCGCGCCCTACTCCGAGACTACAGCGGCATTCCCGCAGCGGAGATGGACAACCACATAAGAAGGATCGTAGGTCGATGGCGCGATCATAGGACGAGACCGAAGGCTGACGCAGAAAGCGCGACTCGCTGTGGAAGGTCTTCCAGTACCCGTGCATCGGGCGCTGGCGGTTTCTCCTGCTGGCCGACCCACAGGATGCGTTGTATCGAAAAGTCTTAGGTCGACTTACTGAAGCGGACTCGGAAGACAAGCTGTTGGACCTGGGCACTTGCGTCGGGCAAGCTCTCCGGCAACTCGCACACGACGGTGTTGACAGCTCCCGACTTTACGGAGCGGATGTGCAACGCGAGTTTCTGGACATCGGCTACGAGCTGTTCCGGGACAAGGGCCGGTTCCGGGGTACGCTCGTCGCGGGCGACATCTTGGACCCGGCCGACACGGGTCTTTCTGTGCTTGATGGACAAATCAGCATCGTCTGGGCCAATGCCTTCTTCCACTTGTTCGACTGGAAGCAGCAGGTCATGGCAGCGGAACGCATCATCAAGTTCCTCCAGCCGGGAATTCAAGACGGGCTCGTCTTTGGACGGCATCTGGGGACTACGGAGCCGAAGGAAAGCGACAACAGAGGGCGCCGGATGTATCTGCACGATCAAGCCAGCTTCCAGCGCTTATGGGACGAAGTGGGGGCGAAGACGGGAACAAAATGGAAAGTGTGGTGGGAGCACGTGGCCGTGGTGGACTCGCTTCCCGGGTTCGGGGACACCGCCAGGATGAGTCGGTACGCCGTTTACCAAGTGAGCAGGGACTGAGGTGACGCTTTTCTATGCGCGCGCGGCTGCTTAGAAATTGGCGTGCTTACCTGACCAAAGACGCAACCTAGACAGACACGTTCAGAATGTCCGTTCAAGCAGCTTGTCTTCCATTCTCTATTGTCCTTGCGCCCCACGAGTATATATAACAGCCGGCAACACCTTATTGATGTGCAGTCCTGCGACTAGGTACCCAAGCTATCCCTGCCGTAGAACTCCGATTTTGCCAACTTTGCTCCAAAGCTGAAAGCCACCCGACAGCTTGACTAACACCTACGACGTGGGCTCATCTCTTAAAATGGCCACCAATCCCCCGCGTTACACCTTCGTGTCACCAGCTGAGGGCTACGAAGATGCTCCTCCTCTACCTAGCGATTTAAACGAAGACGGCAAAAGCTTCAAGAACCCCCCACGCGAAGGGCTGAGCGAAGCGTACGAGTCGTTCCCGGCCCCGCTTTCGAATGGGCGTCGAGGAGGCTTGTAAGCGGCCTTGAGCTTCGACCTTGCCTTGGTACTAACTATCAATCCAGTGACATCCATATCTACCATTTCCAGAACAACCCAGACCAAGCCAAGCATGCCAAGGACTTGTGGGAGCGCGTTCGGCGGGAGTGTAAGTCGGGTCAAGGACCGGGTCGAAAAGGCTTTCACTAACGACTTGATGATTGATTACCTTAGTCCCAGAGCTGAGAATTTACCGATTCTGGGACAAGCCCGTCGGCCCGCACCCTGTCGCTATGTTCGAGGTCAATCTCTTCACGCCTGCACAATTCGGTGCCTTCATCCCGTGGCTAGCCATCTACAGAGGGCCCCTGTCAGCACTCGTGCATCCCAACACGGACGAAGAGGGCAACCATAATGCTATCGAGCTGCGCAACCACACGCAACGAGCAATCTGGATGGGCGAGAGAATACCGCTGGACACGACCCTCTTCTATCGCGACTGACTCTGCACCGGACGCGGACAGCAAGCGGTTCGTTCGAAAACCTACGTATCCGCAAGATGTGTGCCTTTTCAAGATCGGGAACATGCGTTGATACCTAGGCAGTTACTATGCAATAGGTACCTACGTCGGAAGCAGTTTGACGCCGATGTGCGGACGCCCAGATGAAAGTTGGTGGAGCGTGCGGGGAGGGGAGCCTGACATACGTCCAGTTTGAGAGTCACGTCACGTGCATTGCTGTGTGTTTCCTTTTCGCGCGCTCGCTCCAATCGCCCGTGCGCTCATGACGTCGTAAGATAGATAGCTCAGTGTCGGCCTAGAAGGAAAGATCGCGGCGAGTCAAAAAGTCAAGCTTGACCTCTGCCTGTCTATTACCAGCGGTTTTCGGTGAACATCGCCGCCAGTCATGCAGTCTCCCGAAGACCTGTCGCCCTCATAGCATATGCGACTCCTTGTGCAATCTCGGCCGTCCTGCTGAATTCTTTCCTCTCCTGCCCTACTGCCATAATATGATGGCTGGCCGCAAAAGAACCAGGGCATCTCGGTCGCAGCCCGCCGCCTCCGGCCTGCCAGATGTCTACCAAGAGATGCTACTTGAGGCAGGCGCTGGTGCTGGTCCTTCCATTCCAGCTCCCTCGGAGCCGCCATTGAAAAAGCTTAAGCGACCTGGAGAGAAGACTGCCCGAGTCGATCCACCCAAGGCCCCAGAGCCCGATGAAGATGAAGATGATGAAGATATTGAATTTGAAGACGTAGCTCTCCCCCCACCGACTGTCCAGACCATGGAAAGAGATTTGGGCGAGGAAGAATCCGAAGATGACATCGAATTCGAGGATGTCGATTTCAGCGCCGTACAACCGGATGCGGAGATCACAGAGGAACCGAAGAAGCTTACACTCAATCTATCAGCCCATGCGCCCATGACGCCCGCAACCAAGAAGGGCGCTGAGAGAAGAAAGCCAATCACGAAAGAGGAGAGGGAACGCCGCATAACAGTACACCGGACACATCTACTCTGCCTCACGCTGCACTGCGCTTTAAGAAACCGATGGTGCGACGATGGAGAAGTACAGAAGTCACTGCGTCCCCTTTTGAGCAAGAAGATCGTCAATTACCTGAACCCATCATCTGATCTGCCACAATTCGGTCAAACACAATCTCTCAAAACTGGCCTTGAACAAGCTGGGTCCATTTTCAAGGCCAAGTTTCATATCACAGAAAAGGGATTGCGTCGGGCTCTTTGGGCCGAGGACCCCGAGCATATCTCCAAGGTACGTAGGCCACTCCTTCACAGTCTTGACACATCATGACTGACGCACCTTGAAAGTACGAACCACCGAGCAACATGGACTCATGCTTGGAAAGATCCGACTTCAGGGAAGCTGCCAGAAAGCTACAGGGCTCTCGAGACGTTGGTGCTCAGCTATACTGTGCCCTACTGCGATCTTCTGGGATCCGCGCCCGCTTGGTTTGCTCTCTGCAGCCACTTTCTTTCGCCCCAGGTGGTCCAACGCTCCCCAAACCCCGTAGCCTGAAGACAGTATCAAAGCCTACAAAAGCAGAGCAGATTCAGGCACAGGTAGCCAAGTATTCAATGGCTGGAGAAGGATCATCGTCCTCAGATTTGAGCAAAGCTTCGCCTATTCGACGGCTTGGCCATCCAAACGCCGCGGCTTACCACTTGCCGTCGATGCCAGCATCACCCCCGAAAACTCGACAGCTGAAAGAGACTCCGACCAATATCCGCGAGTCACCATTTCCGGTTTACTGGGTAGAAGTTCTTGATATTGCTCACCAAAAATGGCAGCCCGTGGATCCGCTGGTTACAAATTCGATGTGGAAACCTCGCGCAATTGAACCACCGGCCTCTGACCGAGAGAACTGCATGACCTATGTGGTTGCCTTTGAATCTGACGGTACTGTGCGGGACGTCACCAGGAGGTACGCCAAGGCATATGCGGCAAAGACAAGAAGATTGCGTGTCGAGACTGCCGTTGAGCGAGGCGACCGGTGGTGGCGCAAGGCTCTCAAACCATTCACTCGACGTCCAAAAACTGATCTTGATCAGATTGAAGACACCGAGTTGATGGCCGTCGAAGGCCGTGAACCTATGCCAAGAAACGTGGCAGACTTCAAGGATCATCCCGTATTTGCGCTAGAAAGGCATCTGCGGCGCAATGAAGTCCTTATACCAGAAGCGCAGCCCGCTGGGACGGTGTCGGCGGGAAGCAAAGCGCCGTTGGAAAAGGTCTACCGGCGCAAGGACGTGCGGATTGCGCGTAGCAGGGACAAATGGTACCGCAGCTTTGGACGCGAAGTCAAGCCAATGCAGGTTCCGGTCAAATTTCTTCCTCGAAGATCCAATGCTAGGCCAGGTGAATTTGTTGACGACGGATACGGCGGAGATGAGAGAGACGCGACAGGTATGCCGGTATTTACCGAAGAGCAGACAGAGCTTTACCATGCCCCGCCAGTCGTCAATGGTCGTGTGCCGAAGAACAAGTTCGGCAACATTGATTTGTACGTGGCGAGCATGGTGCCGCAAGGCGGAGTTCATATCACGGACGAATTCGACGCTGCTGCTCGCGCAGCTTACATACTAGGGATTGACTACGCGCCGGCTTTGACAGGCTTTAGTTTCAAGGGGAAGCATGGTACAGCTGTGCTAAACGGTGTCGTGGTAGCACGAGAGCATGAAGAAGCCGTTCGGGCTGTGATGGAGGGTTTGGGAGACATGGAAGCGCAAGTAGAGCGGAGCAAGAGGTCTTTGGCAGCGATCCGAACGTGGAAGAGGTTCCTTACGGCACTCCGGATCCGAGAGCGCGTATGGGCCGGAGTGGACCCCGAGAAGAGAGCCGAAGAGGAGAGGGAGATGGTTGGGGAAATTGCGGAAACATCAGAGGATGAGGAAAGTATGGCAACAGGCGGCTCCGTGGTTGAGGATTACAATCAAGGTAGAGGATTCTTTGCCCAGGACGAAGCATTTGGCGGAGGCTTCATGGTTGAAGACGCGAGTCAAGGCAGATCTGGAGGTTTTTTGATTGGTACCGAGAGCAAGCATGGCGGTGGGTGTTTCGTGGCTGAGGAAGAGGAAGAGGACGGTGGCGGTGGCGGAGGCTTCGTTGCTGGGGATGCGGATGGCGACAGCGACCGCGGTGTGGGTTTCACGGCTCAGGACGTGGAAGAAAGCGGAGGCTTTGTAGCTAACGAGGACGGAGGAACCAACGAAAGGGATGGCGAAATGGGACTGGAAGACCATTCGGTTCCCAGGGCGGAGAAGGATGAAGACGGTGAACATGAAGATGCACCAAGCGACGTTACAGAGGAGTATGACATGGAGGAGGAGGAGGGAGGATTCTTAGTGGAGTAGATGACGATGTGATTGGTGGGTTTGTATAATGGATGGATGGATTCAAGACACTCTTCACCGCTTTAGACCGACGTCAACGACATTTTGGTGCGGCTTGGCCCGAAGCCACACCGAGCTACGACCACTGAAGTCCGATAGCGCCCAAAGTCGGGGGCCAAGAAAAATGAAGGATTGAAGTAGCTAGCAATCGACGCCCGAGACACAACGGCTGTCTAGCGGAGGAGGCTGTGCTGGATCCCGTTCCGTTGGCGGGATTCTGCCCAACGACAGTGCAAGTGGGTAGTCGCGAGACGCCATGCTACACTTGCTGCATCGAGTCGTGGCGATGCTGTTGCTGCTGGATATGATCGTGTTTGGTGGAAGGATGGGAGGCGCATCTCGTTGCTAGGTATGCATCCGTAGCCCAGACATATGTGTGTATATGTGTGTATGTCATTAAGCCTTCTAGAACCCTAAAGAGGTATACAGCTGCTATCTAGCGCTCTATTTATACATTATATAACCAGCTCTTCAGCGCTCAGGAGGCGCTAAAATCTCTTGCAGTGTTCTCTTTACTATCTTTAATAGTTATCTCTTACTGCTTAGGTTTAGTCTGAGACTACTTAGTTTATCTAACTTATTTTATATATCTTACTGCCTCTTAGTGCTTATATTAATAATAAAGTAGTTTTAAATAGTATATATAAATATAGAAGTGATATAGCAAAGAGAAAAAAAAAAGGTTTACTTTTTTTAAAGTTAGTTTTAAGTGATACTAGTTCTAAAGCTAGTTTTCTTTTTTAATTATTAGTATAGCTTTTTATAAGCAGTATTAAAGATTAGAAAATAATAATATAGCTTTAAATACTATAGATAGTAGAATTACTATTATTTTATAGGTTTTATTACTAAAATTTAATTTTTTTTTAATTATTTTAGTAATAGCTTTATGCTATTTTATAGAAATTAAATATTTAGATATTTAGAGGATATTAAGTAGTAATAAATAATTTTAATAAGTATTATAATATAATAATTTGCTATATTTTAAATATTTTTTACTAATTATTACTAAAAAGCTATATTATTAGTTGCTTTAAGCTTTTAATAGAGGTATTAGTTTAGTTATATTAATATTTATTGCTATTAGTAATATTGCTTAAAATAGACCTCTTTTTATTATACTAAATATAAATTTTATTTCTATTTTTATTATATATTAATTTAAGGTTTTTAATATCTACTGCTTTAAACTGCTCTAAAAAGCCTACTTTTAATATTATCTTTATAATATATCTTATACTAATAATTTCTATTAAGAGATCTTTAATAAAGGTATAAGTATAGCTAATATTTTCTTATATATTTGCTTTATAAGTTAAGAGATTTAAGTAGCATAGCAGAATATATTCTCTAGTTTATAGTATTCTTTTATTTTTATTTAAGCAGCTTAAGCAGAAGAGGTTTTCAGCTTTTTTAATAAAGTGTAAAAAATAGTAAAAGCTTACTTTGCTTATATAAAGTTAGATAATAACTAATATAAAAAGCTTATTTAGATTTTAAAGATATTTAAAGTTAAATTTATTTAAATAAACTTTAATCTTTTTAGAGAAATAGCTATAAGCTGTTTCGCTTTAGTTAGCAGTTTAGGTTTTTATTATTCTATCTGCTATTTTGCTTTTTTGAGAAGAAGTAGTAAAAAGATAGCTTTTTAGATTATAGTTTAAAAAGCTTTTAGTGCTAAATAACTTCTTTTTATCTTTCTATTTAGTAGCTTCTTTAGTATATAAGTTTACTATTTTGTTTTTTTTAATTTTTAAATAGGCTAAAATCTATTTTATAGTAATATAATTTAATATTTAATTATAAAGCTTATAGATTTATATAAAGAATTGCTTTTTTTTAGTGAAAATAGAGTTTACTTAGAGATTAAATAACTTTCTTATTATCTAAGTAGATATAAATTAATTGAAGTATATTAAGTATTTATATATATTTTAATATAAGTATAATTACTTTTGCTTCTCTATAGAAAATAAAAAAACTAGTTATTATACTTAAATAGATTCTCTTTTAGCTTTTAGTTTTAAAGTAGTAAACTGCTATATTTATTATATTTTTAATTTTTAATCTATTAGTGAAAAGTTAGATAGCATTTAGATTTATATTCTTATTATGTTTTAAGGCTTTTTAGATATTTAGGGAATTTGCTAAAGATATTTAAGATAGGTTTTTATAATTATAATATATATTTAAAGTAGTAATAGATTTATTTAAAGTTAAACTTTAGTTTATAGCTAAGCTTATTGATAATTATATAGTAGCTAGATAATAATTTCTTATAAGGTTTTTATTTTTAGTATTTATAATTATTAATAAAAAAAAGCTTTATAAAAGATTAATATAGATTAAATTTTAGTTTATTATTATAATATTAATATCTAAGTAATAAGCTTTAGCAAAAGCTTTAAGTTTTATTAGAAGGCTTTAGAAATAAGCTTTTAGATTAGTTTAATTAATAAGTTAGCCTTTTATAAGGTATGCTGATAGCTGCATTAGAGCGTTTAAATATTATTATTTAAGTTATATTTTAGCAGAGAGGAGGTAGACTTTAATATTTATTGCTGCTTTAGAAGTTCTAGCAATAGCTCTTAAGGTATATTTAGCTGCTTTTAACTAAATTTATTTTAAGCATTTAATAGCTAATAATATTGCTAAGTCTAAATAATATTAAATTAAACACTTAGTAAGAAAAGAGAATAAGATTATAGCTTTATAAGCTGTTTTTATAATATCTATATTAACTTTATAAATTAAGTTTCTTAAGCTTTTAATAACTTTTTCTATATTATAAAAAGCTGTTTTAATAGTAGTGTTAATATAGCTAAAAAACTTAAGCTTATAATTGATAATAACTTTTAGCATTTTAATTTAGTTTTTATAAACTATTAGTTTTAAATATTAGTAGAAAGAGACTTTAAGCCTTTTGAAATTATTACTTTTTAGGTTTTTAAAGTTAGTAAAATATATAGTGTGAAATTTATTTTAATTAAACTTAGCTTTATGCTTTTATGCTTATATATTATAAACTAATAAAATAAGTTTGATTTTTACTGCTAGCTATACTTTAATCTCAGCTTTAATAATAAATATAATATTATTAATTTATATAAGTAAGATCTTTAGTATCTTTAGGTTTCTAATAAGTTTGTTATTAAAGAGGATATTATAACAAAGCAAGAGAGAAAACTTATCAGATATGCTGGACACTCCACTTCAGGCGAAAATCCCCTGAAGAAATTCCTAAGCACTTATGCATTAATTCCTTCACAGCTAAAAGAGATATGCAGATAAATATATAAATATAAGCTTAACTAAATTATACTTTATTTATAACTTCTATCCTTTTTATTCCTCTAGTTATATAATCCTTTAAGAGAAAATAAGCTGCTGAGAAAAAGTTTAGTAGTATTATTTCTATAGTATTCTGCTCTATCTTAGTTTTAAATAATTTAAGAGGTATAATAGAGATTAATAAGAATAATAAAAAAGATAAAAAGCAAGCTTAACTAAAGCTAAAAAAGCCTAAAAACACCTATTTTTATTTAATTGCTGAAAGGTAAGATTTAGTAGACTTTTGCTATAAGTTAAGTTAAAAAATCCTATAAGCTATTTTAAAGAATTAATTACTAAAGTTATTAAGAGGAATAAAAAAAGTATAAAAATAAGTATATTTCTTATTTATCTGCTTAATATTTTTTTATTATAAGCTAACTAAACTTTTATCTATTTATATAAACTATTTCCTCTTATAATAACACTTAATATTTATAAAAATACCTATTTAATTTCTTATCTCTAAGTTAAAAGTATTAAAAATTCTAAAAATTCTAAGAACTCTACCTCTTTTTATATATCTTTTAAGTTTTTTGCATACTAAAAAGAGAAAGACTTAATTAGCTTTACTTTATATATTTAATATTATATTTAGCTTTTAAAGCTTTTAAGCTAATTTCTTTACTTTACTTTAAGTTTATAGCTATTTTTTGCTCTATATAAGCAGTATTATTATCTTCTTTTTATAGCTCTTTAGTATGCTATATATTAAGTAGAAAGTATTCTTTTAGTATAATTAGAAGTAAATAAAGATCTTAAGGCTTTATATGCTAAGTAATATCTTTAATTAAGTTATTTTATATAAAAAGAAATTAGTTTAAAATATAGTTGTTTAGTCTGTTAACTTTTTTAAGTAAATTAAGCTTTTTTTTTTATTTTTTAGCTTTAGCTTAATATATTACTTTTTAAAGGTTTTTTATTTTAATCTGCTAATTAAGCTTTTTTTTTATTTCTTTAAAAGGATAATCTGCTTTTTTAGTATTATCTATATAAGTTAAAAGATTAAAGTTTCTATATCTTATAAAGTTATCTAAGTTATAAGTTTTAAGAGAAGCAATTAAGTTTTCTTTAGCAATTATTATTAAATCTTAAGGAATTAAAAACTAATTAGAATAAGCTAGGTATAGTCTTTTAACTTTTTTTTTTGTTAGATTAGTATTAATAGATCTTCAGCTTCTGCTGTTTCTAGCTATAGTTTCTATAGTATTAACCTATTTATTTAAGGTCTAATTAGGCTTAGCTTAAAGTCTTTTAATATTATTACTTCCTCTAGAGCTAAACTTATTAATAATAAGCTAAACTTAATAGTTAAGAAAAAGCTTATAATAGTTATCTATTGCAATCTTATTATCTGATATATATTTTAACTAAATTATTTCTAAGCTGTAGTTCTTTTTGCAAAATATATAATAAGTGAAGTTAGCATAATAGAAGCTATACTTCTAAATATTATCTAATAATTTAAGTTAGAAATTTAAAATAATAAAAGTAATATAATTAATAATATCTTATATTTCTGCTAGCATCTTATAGATTTTATATCAGTTTCTAATAAGTCTTACTATTTCTCAGAATTTAGTTTAAAAAATATTAAAAATAGTAATAATAAACCTAAGGTTTTAAATAAAGTCTAAATAGAAATATAAGCTACTTTTCTAGTTAATAATTATAATTAAAAACTAACTACTATTCTTATAAGTTTTAATAAAAATAATAAAGTTTTATTTTTCTAAAAACTTCTCTTCTTTTCTACTAGCTTTTATATTACTATTTCTAATCTAAAGAGTAAGCACTATATAGATCTTTAAACAGCTTTCCTTATTAATATCTCTAATAGCAAGCTTATAAGCTGATTTAATATATTTAGTATTAAAGAGGTCTTTTCTCTAAAAGCAATTTAAAAGGTTATAGAGGTTAAAAAGATATTTTTCTTAAGTTTTTTAACTCTATTTATACTATTAATAATTATTATTAGCTTTAGTAAATCTATTACTTTATTACTTAATTAGTATTATATTTATAGTATTTTTGCTTCTATATATCTATTTAGATATAAAGTAGTTTCTAGCAACTTTAAGCTTTAAAATGTTTATAAGCTTCTATAAGTTAATTAAGGCTTTAATAGGCTTAATTATATTAAATATAATCTTAAGAAGACTGTTTTTAAGATAAATAGAAAAAACATATCAGCTTTTTTTAATTAATATATTAATTATATTAGAAATATTTATATTGAGGTAGTAGAAAAAAGTAGAGTTCTTAGAATTTTTAAAATTTTTAACACTTTTAACTTAGAAGCAAGGAATTAGATAGGCGTTTTTATAAGCATTAAGCGTTATTATAAGAGGAAATAGCTTATATAAGTAGATAAAGGCTTAGTTAGCTTATAATAAAAAAAGACTAAGCAGATAAGCAAGAAATATATTTATTTTTATACTTTTTTTATTCTTTTTAATAACTTTAGTGATTAATTCTTTAAGACAGCTTATAGGATTTTTCAACTTAACTTATAGCAAAAGTCTACTAAATCTCACTTTTTAGTAATTAAATAAAAATAAGTGTTTTTAAGCTTTTCTAGCTTTAGTTAGACTTATTATTTATTTTTTTTATTATTCTTATTAATCTTTATTATACCTTTTAAATTATTTAAAACTAAAATAAAGCAGAATATTATAAGGATAATGCTATTAAACTTCTTCTCAGTAGTTTATTTTCTCTTAAAAGATTATATAACTAAAAAAATAAAAAGAATAGAAGTTATAAATAAAATATAACTTAGTTTGGCTTATATTTATATATTTATTTATATATCTCTTTTAGCTATAAAGGAATTAATATATAAATGCTTAGGAATTTTTTAGAGGATTTTTGCTTAAAGTGAAGTGTTTAGTATATTTAATAAGTTTTCTCTTTTGCTCTGTTATAAAATTAGTAATCAATATAAAAAAGTAAGCTAGATTGCTATAGAAGATCTTTTTTATAGTTATTTTATACTGCTTTATTTAATTAGAGTAAGAAAAAGCTTAAAAAAAGAAGTAATTTAAATAATATTATATTAAAAGAAATTTAGCTAATATTTTTTTTAACTTCTGTTTTCTTAAAGTAAAGAGTAGCAGCTTAAGCATTTAGAATTAAAGATTAATTAAGTTTATAGAAGTCTAAAAGATCTTAAGAAAAAGAGTATTTAATAAAATAGAAAAAAGTAGGTAGAATTCTATAAGAGTTTAGTTAATTCTCTTTATTAGCCTACTATCTGCTTATTTAAAATTATTATATATTATATTATTAATTAGCTGCTGTAATAATAATTTAAAGATAATTAAGATAAGTTAAACTAATTTCTCTTTGCTTTTAAAAGCTGAAGTTATAAAGGTAACTAAATTTATTTTGCTTTTTCTGCAAACTTTAAAAAAAATAAAACTAATTGATTTATTTTAAAAAACTTTTTTTTAATTAAACTTATTAGAAGGTTTTTAATAATATATTAACTAATAAGAGGAAATATTAAGAAAGCTTAAAAACTTAAGATTTAAGTTATACTTATATATAAAAATATTAAGTGTTAGTTTTTTTAAATTAGAAGCTATTATAAATATAAAAGTATAAGAAGCTGAAGAAGGAAAATATTATAATTATATTAACTTTTTGAAAAAGAAAGAGGGGAATATTTTTTAAGTCTAACTAAAGGTATTTCTTTCTTTTAAGAATAATTTTATATTAACTCTAAAGAAAAGAAGATATATATATCTTTTTTATTACTTCTCTTTTATATTTTCTTAAGTAGCAAATAAACAGCTAGCTTAAAGTATATTTCTTAAGATCTATAGTTAACAGTATAATTTAATTATAGATTTAATTAAATCTTAAGCTTAACTTATAAAAGAGAAGTATTATAGAGTGAAGTTATAGAAGATATTGCTAATAACAATTAGTCTTTTTCTATAGAGAGAAGAGAAATAAACTTAAAGTATAAAATAACTTTACTGTTAAAATAACAGAAAGAAAAAAGAATAATAAATATAGATATATCTTTTAGATAAGAGAGATAAATAAAAGCAGAAATAATAGCTAAAGCTTCTCTTTTCTTCTTTATTTCTTTTTTCACTTTTTATTATCTTTTTAGATCTATATTATAAGAATTCTTCTGTTGCTTCTTCTGTTAATAAATTATTAGCTCTTTTTAAGTCTTATATAATCTTTTCACTTTAGTCTTCTTTAGAAGGTCTTTTTTTATTTCTTTTTTTATTAATTTATTTATTACTTTTTTAGAATAGTGTTATTAGACTTTAGAGCTTTAAAGATTTTAACTTCAGCTTAAAATAAATAACTTAGACTAGAAATAATAAATAATAAAGCTAACTTAGTTACTAGCAATATTTTAATAAGTTCTTTTATAAGTTCTTTTTTTTATTAATTTCAGTAAGAGAGATTTCTTTTAATTTCTAACTTAAACTAGAGTTTTAAAGTAATTATAGAAGCTAAAGTTTTTAAAATAATAGCTTCTAAAGGTAGTACTTTTAATATAAATAAAATGCTTAAAGAGGATTCTTTAAAAGAAAAAGCAATATAAAGCTGTTTAAACTTTGCTGAATTTTAATAAAAAGTCTTTAGATTGTACAGCTTAAGACTTTAAAGATTTAAAATGCTACAGCTAGATATAGCTAGAGCATCTTTCTTTATAGGAAATAATATTTTAGACTTTATTAAAAGCTATAAAGCTGTAATAAAAGCAGTAAATATTACTAATACTTCTAAAATATTAAGTAACTCTTTTTATATAGATATATCTTTTTAAACTGATAACTAAGCTTAACTTGCTAATAAGACTTAGCTATAAGTAAAAAAGTATTTAATTTAACAATATAAAGCTATAGATAAAGATTGCTAAGATCTTTTGGATAATTAAATTAGCTAAATTATTTCTTTAATGCTAATAATTAATAATTTAAACTATAAAGCAGTAATATAGTTTTTATAAAAAATTAATAATATTTAAACTAAAGCTATAAGATATAATTTTAATATTATAACTAGCTTTTAAATTATTTAAATAACTGTGTTAAGATTTAATTAGTCAGCTTTAAATAAAATAGCTTTACTTATAGAAACTAATATTTATAAGCTATTTAAGAAAGAGGACTTTAATAAGTTTAAAGTTAACTTAATAAATTAGCTTAGCTTTAAGGCTATTTAGAAATAAACCTTTTAGATTGCTGTTTTTATTTATATTTTATTTGCTGCATTCTTAAAACCTTTAAGAGGAGAGGCTTTCTCTTCTCTATAAGCTAAAAGAAGTAAAGCTAAGCTTAATTAAAGTATTAAGAGTTTTTAGAACTAACTTTTAAATTAATAGCTTTCTGATTTAGTAAAAATAATAGATAATTAGAAAATTCCTATTAAAAGGATTATATATTTCTCTCTAGCTATAGAAGATTACTAGTTAACTTCAGTCTATTTAGTTAAAGTTAATAAGAAAAACCTTAAGCTTTTCTCTTATAAACTATATAGTTAGTACTAATATATAAGCTGTATAAATTATAACTTTAAAGAAAGCTATTATCTTTAAAAGATAGCTGATAAGAGAAGTAGCTTAATTTAGTATTTTTAAAAGTGCTATTCCTATAGACCTTAAAATAATAAGTTTTTTATCTCTTAGATAATTATTGCCTTATTAAGATAAGAAGGCAAGCTTAACTAAGAAGCTATTATTATTTACTTTAAAAATCAAAATAGTTATAAAGCTATAAAGGCTTAAGCTATTAAAATCTTTAAGCAGAGTATTAGCTGCTTTTAGTTTATACTTATTAGAGTTTTATAAAATTAAAATAATTATAACTTAATTAAAGTTTTTTTATAGATTTATAGAAGAAAGAAGTGTTATATTAAATAATAAAATATTTAGTTAGGCTTTTACTTTTTAAGTTTTAGCTATTAATAAGCTGGAATATAAAGATTATATCTATATATTTTAACTATATAATTTAGTTTAACTAAATAATATAACTAAAAAAGATTTGCTTAATTTTATAGCATTTAGGCTTATAATAATTTAGTTAAAAATATATAGGACTAACCTATTTCTATAAAAAAAGATAAAGCTATTAGATTTTAGAAAGGTTAAAAAAAAGCTTCTAAAGTCTTCTTTTAAGAAAGTCTATTTTACTATATAAAATATTAAGAATATTTTAACTATTTTGAGGAAACTATTTTCCTCTTAAATTTGCTTTAAAAGTTAATTAAACTTATTAGAAAAAGAGGTTATAAAAGAAGATATTTTTTATAATTAAAATAAATAAGAAGAAAATTTAAATATTAAAATAGAAGAGGGAATTCTTTTTAAATAAGTTTCTGCTCTTACTAATATTTTAGAACTAAAAAGAGCAGGTGAAATAGAAAGAAAAGTAATATTTAGTGAAGTTATTAAGATTTCTCTTTTAAAACTAATTCTAAAGCTATTTCTTCTAAAAAGTAACTTCTAGCTAGCTATATTTCTTAACAGTAAGAACTAAAAGTCTATTAAAAATAAAGAATTAATTAATAAACTTATTTTATATAAACTATATAGCTTAATTAGTCTATTAATTAAAAAGGTTTATGAAATTTAGTTTAAATATAAAGAGAAGTTTATTAGAAAGATATATATATTTATAGATAATCTAAAAGAAGTTATTTATATATCTATTCTTATTAACTTTATAGATTTTGCTAAAACCTTAAAGAAAAGAGCTTAACAAACTGATTAGGTTTCTAAATATAATAAAGTTATTTAAACTTAAAACTATTTAAAAGTTTTTTTAATTGAAGTTATTATTTTTATAGCTGTTAATTAGATAGCTTTAATAATTATTATACTATAGTTAATTTTAAAAATTATAGTTAGAGGTGAACACTTTAATAACTACTTATTTATATAAAGTGTTATTAATATTAGTGTAAAGTTTAGTTTTATAAGCTATTAATATATTTTAAACTATAATATTTTAATTTCTATAACTATTTTAATAATAAGAATAATAGCTAAAAGTGACTTAAAGCTATGCTTTATTAAAGTATATTATATATCTATTTAAGTTAATAATTATAAGATTATAATAACTATAATAGTTATTAACTTTAAAACTGTTAACTATAACTTGCTTTTTAGTTTTCTATTTGCTGTTTCTATTAAGCTTATTTTTAAGTACTTAAAACGCTTTATTATAGCTATAATAAAAGCAAAAAACTATAAAAGCAATAAAGTTAGAAAGATTAGTATTTTAGTTAGCTTTATGCAATTAGATTTCTTATATTAAATTTAGTAATACTTCTCTAAGTGGGAAAACTATATAAAAAACATCTATAATGCTTTTAAAGCTGCTAAAAGGCAGCTTAAAACTAATTAAAACCTTAGCAATATATATAATAAGATTTAAGCTTGCTATATTAATATTACTATAGATTATAAAAGAGAACGCCTTTTTGCTTAAGAAGAGAAGGAATTTAACTTTTTTAATTAAAAAGAAGCTACTCTTAAAACTAACTAATACTTTACTTTAATCTCACTTTTAGCAATACTTAATATTTTAAAGACTATTACTAAAACAGCAGTTATTTTAATTATAAAAACTATTTAAGCCTGCTTTTTGAGAAATATTAAGAGTTAATACTATTTTTTTAATATTTTAAAGGATTAAGCGCTTTATAAGTTAGCAAAAAGAGATTTTAAGCCTAACTAAAGCTTTATTAGTATTTATATAATATATAAATATAAAAATAAAAAAATCTACTTAGTTAATAATTCACTTTTAGATAGATCTATTTTTAATAAGCAAAAAGACTAAAAAAAGATTTTAACTTAAGAAATAGAAAGCTATTATTAACTTTTTAACTTTTTTCTTGCAAGCTATATATATTTATAATTTATATAGTTTAACTGAAGTATTTATTTTACTTTTAAAAAGTTTTTAAAGCTTAAAGTTATTTAGCTATATCTTTTGCTAAAAGAGATTAAAATACTTAAATATATCTTTATAAATTAAAAAAGAGTATTTATATAAGATTTCACAAAATGCAGCTGTATTAATCTTTATATAGCTTTACTATAGAAAATTAAAATTATTCTATATATTGCTTAGCAAGAGAAGGAAATTTCTATTCTTAAAGCTTTATAAAGCAAAATTATTAATATACTTAGATTATAAATTGCATATAGAGTTTTTAAAGAATTCTATAAGTTATATAAAAACTTTTAGTTTTTTATTACTAAAAACGATAGTAATATAAAGCTGATTAACTTATATATAAAGCTTAATAAAATTAATATTAAGAATGCTTTTATTTCTCTAAAAGCTAATGAATTTTTAGAAGATTTTGCTAACTATAAGATTATAAGCTTTTTAAACTTATTTTCTAGATATAACTAAGTTTTATTTAATAAGTTAAGCTGAGATCTAACTATATTTATTATACCTTTAGAGCTATTTAGAATATATATTCTGCTTTAAGAGGTAATAAATTTAATTGCTTAGTTTATAAGAGTTATAATAAGAATTTTTTATAACTTTATTTTAAGCGTTTATTAATCTTTTCTTAATAATATTTCTATTAGAAAACTTAAAATAATATATAATAATAACTAAATAATTAAGCTTCTAAAAGTATATCTATATATCTTTAAGCATTTTATAAATTTAGATATAGTTCTTTAGAATTTTAAGCTTATTAGCACTATAATTTCCCTTAAAAAATCTTAGATTTACTAGCCTGCTATTAACTTCTTTAGTTATATAATAAGTAATAAAAAATATAAGCCTAACTAACATAAAGTGATTAAGATTTTTAAATAAGAGAAGTGTAATAATATTACTGCTATTAAAAGCCTTCTTAATATTATAAAGTTTTATTAAGTATAAATTAAAGATTGCAATATTATCTCTGCTTTACTAATAAAGCTTCTTTAAAAAGAGGTGCTTTTTAAATAGAAGTTAGAATAATAAGCAGCTATAGAATCTCTTAAGCTCTACTTAGTTAGCTTTTTACTGCTTTACCTAATTAATTATAAAGAAGAAGCTAGTGAAATCTACTTATTAACTGATATAAGCATTAAGAAATAGAAAGCTATACTTAAGTAATATTATTAAGGCAAAAGATATATTATTAGGTATAAAAGTAAGATCTAAATAAGTGCAGCTTTTAATTATAATATAGAAAAGCTTAAGCTTCAATTAGTTTTATTTGCTCTTAAAAAGCTTTAAAACTACTTTTATAGCATATAATTTACCTTTAAAACTAATATAAAAGTTCTTATAGATTAAATTAGTAATACTACTTTTAATCTACTTAAAGCAGTTTTAACTTAATAGATTATATAGATTAAAATATTTAATTTTAATATTTGCTATATATTAAGCATAAAGAATAAAGCTATAGATAGTTTTTTATAAAAACTAATAGAAGAATCTAATATTTATAAAGTTAAATAAGAGGAAAACTTAAATAAAATAATTAATAATTTTATTTATATATTTAAAGCTAAAGAAGACTTCTAATTAAAAGCAGAAGACTTATTAAGCTTTAAATAAGTTTAGTTTTAATGCTTAAAGTAAATTGCTAAGTATTTAGCTTTATTATTATGCTTTAAGACTGTTTTTTTAAATTAACTTTAAGAAATTTAAATTATATGCTGTAAGATATATATTTTAAGATAGTTTTCTTTTTTAAAAAGAAATAAAGTTAAACCTTATATTAAAGTGAGTAGTTAATAATAAGAAAGAGCAAAAGAAGTTAATTTAGTATATATATACTAAAAGAGGCTACTAAAGCTATAATATAATATATACTAAACTTTAAGAACAATATATTTAAAAGAATATATATTAAATAATAAGTAATAAAATTAAAAACTGCTTGCTTTATGCTTAAGTTTAACTAAAGCGATTTAAAAACCTTTATACTTTTTTTATATTTCTAAAAATTCTATTTCAATATATCTATATTAATATCTAAAAGATTAATAATTACTTTTTAGCTAAAGCTTATAATATGCTTATTAGATATATAGAGGCTTATCAGCTTCTTAAGAATGTTAACTTAAAGATAATAGCTAAGTTTATTTGAGAAGATATTATTTGCTGTTATAGGATTTATAAACTTCTTATTATTAATAGAGGCTTAGAAAACAAAAGGTTTATTAAGAAACTTAATTAAATCTATAAGGGATAATGCTTTATTATTTTAGTATATAATTTAAAGGCTAATAGACTTATAGAAAAGGGCTATTAACCTTTTATTTATATCTTTATAACTTAATTAGACTTTAGCAAAAAGAATTAAACTTCAGTCTTTTATATAGCTTGATTTACTAATTAAATATCTATTAAACTTTCTATAAGATATTCCTCTTTTTATTTTATTTATAAATATAACTTTATTACTCTAATTGAAATGAAAAATATTATTTAGTAAGTTTTAAACTAGTTAAAAGTTATTAATACTAAAACTAAGCTTTTTTTCTATATATAGATATTTAAATAACTTAATTTAAATTAATATATTGCTCTTAAGTATATAGCAAAATAATATTACTAAGTTGCTAAAGACTATAATTAGAGAAATAAATATAAGATATAATATAAGCAACTATAAGTTAGTGATATTGTTTTTATATATAATATAAAGCTATTTATTAATAAAAGTTCTTTTAGTAAGTTTAATATATAATAGCTAAGTTCTTTTTAAATTTAATAAATATCTCTTTAAACTTTATCTTATTTACTTAAAATATTTATTAGACTTCTAATTAAGCAAATAATAGCTAGCAACTGCTTAAAGAAATTTATAGTAAATAAGGATAGCTATTTAGATAATATCTCTGAAATAGAAGTTTAATTAGACTTTAAGAAAGCTTTTAGTAAAGTCTTTTCTGCAGCAAATCAACTAGATCTTAATATACTTAGCTTAATAAAGATTTTAGATTTTAATAAGATATTTATATTAAAAGAAGCAGAAATTAATAATATTAATATTATGAAAATGCAAATTAAGCAACTATAAGAATAAAATAAAACTTTATAAATTGAAATTAATATTTAGTAGAAAAAGAATGAAATAGTAGTAGGTATTTCTGCTAAAAATAAAGAGTTTAACAGCTAGTATAGAGATATAGAGAAGCTAAAAGACAGCTAAATTATAGAATTTATTAATTTCTATCTATTTTTAGTAAGCAAACTAGCGTTTTACTTATTTATATTTAGTTATTTTTATATTATAATTTATATTAACTATATATTTATATTGCTTTTTTTGCTTTTAATATATATTTTTATAAAAGAAAGAGAGATATATAATAATAAAAACTAATTAAAACTTTAAAAGACTGAAAAATGCTGAAAAACTTAAAAAAAACTAATATTAATTTTAATAAATTCAAATTTAAGCTAATTTAAACACTTTACTATAAGCTGCTATTACTAGAAACTATACTATGCTTTTATTATATATATAAAGCTTTTTTTTCTACTTTTAAGTAGCTTACTTATTTAATTATAGTTTAAGTTATTATTAGAAGCTTAGTAGGCAAAATATCTCTATTCTTATTAAATTTAAACTTTCTGTTTAAATTATCTATTTAGTTAAGAAACTTTTTATAATTCTCTTTAATTTTCTTATTTAAAGGAAAATCTAACTAGCTGTTAAGAAAGAATTTAACTTTTCTACTGTCTTTATAAAATATACTATTAGAAATATTCTTTTATAAAATATCTTTTTTAATATATCTAATCTACTCTATTTCTTCTTTATTATAGTTAGCTTTATATAAATATAATAAGCTTTTTTTATAGTAAATATAATTAGAATAAGCTTTTTTTTATTTAATTTAATAGGAAATATACTTTTAGAATAATAAAGCTATTATAACTGCTTAATTACTCTTAGCAACTTTAAAAGACATTTTAGCTTATCACTTAAAGCATTTATTATAAGAATAAAAGTTGTAATTGCTATATATATATATATTAATAAAGCTTTAACTGCTTTTAATTTATTTAACTTCTAATATAACTACTTTTAAAGATTAAAATAGCTTTTAGTAATATAAACCTTATATATAAAAAACAGCTAGCTAAGAAATGCTTTTTGCTTTTTAGTTAGAGCTATATATATAATAGAAAACTTTAAAAGTAACTTCTAAAACTATTTTGCTATAGCTTTAATATAATTTTAAATATTAAGTCTATTTATAAATCTAAGTTTATATCAAATTAAGCTAATAAAACCTTTAACTAAAGTTTATAAAAAGAAAAGAGAAGCTTATAAATAAATTAGCAATTAACTTAGTTAGAGTTAGAATTAACTTATTATAATTAAAGCAGTTATAATAGTTTAATATAAGTGAAACTTACTATTTTTATTTAATTTATTAGTAGCAGCAATAGGAATAAGAGAGAAAGAGAAAAGCTTATATAAGGCATTTTAAGTAATAATATAAAAATAACTAAAGTTAATTTTAATATTTATAACTATATATATTATATAACTTAAAAAGGTCTAACTGTTATTATAAGAAGTTAGTTAGACTAGGAAATATAAAAGTTAATATATTAAGAAGAAGAAAGAAAAAATATAGCTAAGCAAAAGAAATACACTTTTTTATATCTAACTAGAAAACAGCAGTTATAATAACTTAAAGGCTTATTTACTATAGCAATCTATTAATAAAATAAAAAACAATTTAAAAAGCTTTTCACTTTAAATCTAAAGTTAACTAAACTGAAAAGAATATATTTATTTAAGTTTTAATAGCAAAAGCAAAGCAGATATATTGATTTAAATACTACTATCTATAAAAAGAGGTATTTAACTTTAAAGCAACTTATAAACAGATTATAAGAAACCTTTAACTCTTCTATAATTACTATATTAATTTTTCTTTTGAAAATATATTACTATAAGCTTAACTAAATATTTAGCAACTATATTTAACTTTAGTTACTTCTATACTACTGAATTTTGCTAGTTACTTTTTCTTCTTCTATTTATAACCTTTAGCATCTAATTTTACTTTTAAAAAATTATTAAATACTTCTGATAACTATATTAATCTTACTTTTAAAAAACCACTTTATATAACTAACTAGCTCTTTTCTTACTTAAAAACTATATTTTTAGAAGAAATATTAACTGCTAACACTAAATTCACTTTTCTTATATTTATAAAAAGAGGTATTTGAATTTACTAACTTTTTATTAAATATCTTTATATACCTATATATAATAACTATTCTGCCTTAATAACTACTTTTATATTTAACTTTAATATTTCAATTAAGCTTAATTATTATTAGAATAACTTAAAAATTATATTTCTAATTCTTTTGCTTGCTTTTGCTAACTTTTAATAAAAATTATTATTATAATTAGTAACTTTTTTATTCACTTATTGCACTCTTATTTTTTTGATTTTTTTCTTCTTTTTAAGATATTTTGTTATTATAAGTCTGAAAGAATTATAATATAAAACTATTCAACCTACTTTATAACTATCTATATATTTATTTCTCTTTTTTAGCAATTAAAAACAGCAAAATATTTACTGCTTTTTCTCTTTTTTTTAATCTCCTTCGCTCTCTTATTTTCTATAGAGTTCAAAAGAGTATTTAGAATATAAATAATATTAAAAAGATCTATAAAAACCTTTTAATTTATATCTACTGCCTTTATAAAGATTAATTAGTTAAGTATAAAATAACTGAATAGGTTAAAAATATATTTAGACTTTTAGAAAGTGAAAACCTTTTTGCTTTAAATTGCTACCTTAATATAAATATTTTTAGCGCAGTTAATATATTAATTAAAGAGAGCTGATATATCTTTTCTATTTATTTTGAAAACAGTCTTCTTAAGATTATATTTAATATAATTAAGCTTATTAAAGCTTTAATTAACTTATAGAAGCTTATAAATATTCTAAAGCTTAAAGTTACTAGAAACTACTTTATACCTAAATAGATATATAGAAATAAAGATATTATAAATATAATATTAATTAAGCAATAAAGTAATAGATTTATTAAAGCTGATAATAATTATTAGTAGTATAAATAGAGTTAAAAAACCTAGAAAAGATATCTTTTTAACTTCTATAACTTTTTAAGTTGCTTTTAGAGAAAAAACCTCTTTAAAGCTGAATATATTAAATCAGCTTATAAGCTTGCTACTAGAGATATTAATAAGAAAAGCTGTTTAAAGATCTATATAGTGCTTACTTTTTAGACTAAAAATAGCAATATAAAAGCTAATAGAAAGAAAGAGAAGTTTTTAGAAAAATAAGACTTTATTATTTTTATTAAGACTTATAAAAGTAGTAGTTAGTCTTTAATTATAATTATTAACTAGAGAAGTAGCTTATATTTCTATTTAAACTTTATTTAGAACTTTAGATTTATTGCTATTATTTCTAATACTTTTTAAACTAAATTCTAAAAAATAGTAAGACTTATTAGAAATTAATATAGAATCTATAAAGTGCTAATAGAGATATAAGATATTATTAATTATACTACTTTTATTATTTTAAACTTTTAATTTGAATTATTAGATAATATTTAGAAATATAGCCTTTATTATACTAACTTTACTTATTATATACTTTGCAAAAAGAACTATAGCTTAGAAATAATTTAATTAAAATATATATTAAATAATAAGATTATAATAAATAACTATTATAAGCTTCTTTTTAACTATTAGATTTAGCTTATTATTAATAAGTTTAGCTTTAAGAGAAGTAATAATATTAAGAGACTTTAACTTAAGCTTAATTAGACCTTTAATAAATAAGTTAATATTATAGAAACTACAGCTAGAAACAGCAGAAGCTAAAGATCTGCTAATATTAATTTAGCAGAAGAAAGAGTTAAAAGATTATATTTAGCTTATTCTAATTAGTCTTTAGTTTCTTAAGATTTAGTAATAATTGCTAAAGAAGACTTAATTACTTCTCTTAAAACTTATAATTTAAATAACTTTATAAGATATAGAGACTTTAATTTTTTAATTTATATAGATAATACTAAAAGAGCAAATTATCCTTTTAAAAGAATAAAGAAAGAGCTTAATTAGTAGGTTAAAATAGAAAACCTTTAAAAAGTAATATATTAAGCTAAAGCTGAGAGATAAAAAGAAAGGCTTAATTTGCTTAAAAAAGTTAATAGATTAAGTAACTACACTTTAAATTAATTTCTTTTTATGCAAAATAACTTAGTTAAAGATATTACTTAGCATATAAAGCCTTAAGATCTTTATTTACTTCTAATTATACTAAAAGAATACTTTCTACTTAATATATAGCATACTAAAGAGCTATAAAAAGAAGATAATAATACTGCTTATATAGAGCAAAAAATAGCTATAAACTTAAAGTAAAGTAAAGATATTAGCTTAAAAGCTTTAAAAGCTAAATATAATATTAAATATATAAAGTAAAGCTGATTAAATCTTTCTCTCTTTAGTGTGTAAAAGACTTAAGAGATATATAGAAAGAGATAGAGTTTTTAGAATTTTTAGAATTTTTAATACTTTTAACTTAGAGGCAAGGAATTAAATAGGCGTTTTTATAAATATTAGGCGTTATTATAAGAGGAAATAGCTTATATAAATAGATAGAAGCTTAGTTAGCTTATAATAAAAAAAAGATTAAGCAGATAAATAAGAAATATACTTATTTTTATACTTTTTTTATTCTTTTTGATAACTTTAATAATTAATTCTTTAAAATAGCTTATAAGATTTTTTAACTTAACCTATAGCAAAAGTCTACTAAATCCTACCTTTTAATAATTAAATAAAAATAGATATTTTTAAGTTTTTCTAGCTTTAGTTAGGCCTATTTTTCATCTTTCTTATTATTCTTATTAATCTCTACTATGCCTCTTAAATTATTTAAAACTAAAATAGAGCAAAATATTATAAAGATAATACTATTAAACTTCTTTTTAGCAGCTTATTTTCTCTTAAAGGATTATATAACTAGAGGGATAAAAAAGATAGAAGTTATAGATAAAATATAACTTAGTTAGGCTTATATTTATATATTTATCTATATATCTCTTTTAGCTGTAAAGGAATTAATATATAAGTGCTTAGGAATTTTTCAGGGGATTTTCGCCTGAAGTGGAGTGTTTAGCATATCTAATAAGTTTTCTCCTTTGCTCTATTGCAGTAGCAATCTAAAGCAGAAAGGTTTTTACCTCTTAAAGGTTTAGATATATCTTTAATTTATTTAGTTATTTTATATTTAACTAACTAATCTTTATAAAAGCAGTAGATATAAGTTAAAAGGTCTTTATAGATCTTTTTAATATTATTTATATTTTAGATACTCTTTTAGACTTTATAGAGAATAGAAGAGTAAAGAGGGCTAAAAAGAGGAGAAGAAGCAGCAGATATTTTACTGTTTTTAATTACTAAAGAAGAGAAATAAATATATAGATAATTATAAAGTAAGTTAAACAGTCTTATATTATAATCTTTTTAAACTTATAGTAATAAAATATCTTAAAAAGAATAAAAAAATCAAAAAGGTAAAGGTATAATAAACAAATAGAAAAGTTACTAATTATAATAATAATTTTTATTAAAAGTTAATAAGAGTAAGCAAAAAAATTAAAAATATAATTTTTAGGTTGTTTTAGTAATAATTAAGCTTAATTAAAATATTAAAGTTAAATATAAAAGTAGTTATTAAGGCAAAGCAGTTATTATATATAAATATATAAAGATATTTAGTAGAAAGTTAGTAAGTTAAAATGCTTTCTTTTATAGATATAAAAAAAGTGAATTTAGCGCTAGCAGTTAATATTCCTTCTAAAAATGTAGTTTTTAGGTGAGGAAAAAGCTAGTTAGTTATATAAAGTAGTTTTTTAAAAGTGAAATTAATATAATTATTAGAAGTATTTAATAATTTTTTAAAAGTGAAATTAGATACTAAAGGTTATAAATAGAAAAAGAAAAGGTAATTAGTGAAATTTAATAATATAAAAGTGACTAAAGTTAAATATAGTTACTAAATGCTTAGTTAGACTTATAGTAATATGTTTTTAGAAGAAAAGTTAATATAATAGTTATAGAAGAGTTAAAGGTTTTTTATAATCTATTTATAAGTTGCTTTAAAGTTAAATGCTCTTTTTTATAAATAGCAGCATTTAAATTAATATATCTACTTTGCTCTTACTGTTAAAACTTAAATAAATGCATCCTTTCCAGTTTAATTAACTTTAGATTTAAAGTAAAAGGCTCTTTAAATTGTTTTTCATCTTATTAATAGATTGCTATAATAAATAAGCCTTTAAGTTATTATAACTGCTGTTTTTTAATTAGATATAAAAAAGTGTATTTCTTTTGCTTAGTTATATCTTTTCTTTTTTCTTTTTAATATATTAACTTTTATATTTTCTAGCCTAACTAACTTTTTATAATAACAGTTAGACCTTTTTAAGTTATATAATATATATAGTTATAGATATTAAAATCAACTTTAGTTATTTTTATATTACTGCTTAAAATGCTTTATATAAGCTCTTTTCTTTTTCTCTTATTTCTATTGTTAGTATTAATAAGCTGAGCAAGAATAGTAAATTTCACTTATATTAAACTATTATAACTGCTTCAGTTATAATAAGTTAATTTTAGCTCTAACTAAATTAATTACTAACTTATTTATAAGCTTCTTTTTCCTTTTTATAAACTTTAATTAAAGGTTTTATTAGCTTAATTTAATATAGATTTAGATTTATAAATAAACTTAATATTTAAAATTATACTGAAGCTGTAGTAAAACAGTTCTAAAAATTACTTCTAAAGTTTTCTATTATATATATAGCTTTAACTAAAAAGCAAAAAATATTTCCTAGCTAGCTGTTTTTTATATATAAGATCTATATTACTAAAAGCTATTTTAATCTCTAAAAGTAGTTATATTAAAAGTTAAATAAATTAAAAGTAATTAAAGCTTTATTAATATATATATATAGCAATTATAACTTTTATTTTTATAATAAATGCTTTAAGCAATAAGCTAAAATATCTTTTGAGGTTACTAAGAGCAGTTAAGCAGTTATAGCAGCTTTATTATTTTAGAAATATATTTTCTATTAAACTAAGTGAAAAAAAGCTTATTCTAATTATATTTACTATAAAAAAAGCTTATTATGCTTATATAAAGCTAATTATAATAAAGAAGAAATAAAATAAATTAAATATATTAAGAAAAGCATTTTATAAAAGAATATTTCTAATAGTATGCTTTATAAGAATAATAAAGAAGTTAGATCTTTTTTTAATAGTTAGTTAGATTTCTTTTTAAGCAAAAAGATTAAAGAGAATTATAAAAAGTTTTTTAATTAAAGAGATAACTTAAATAAGAAGTTTAAGTTTAATAAGAATAAAGATATTTTGCCTATTAAGCTTTTAATAATAACTTAAATTATAATTAAATAAGTAAGCTACTTAAAAGCAGAGAAAGAAGCTTTATATATATAATAAAAGTATAGTATAGTTTCTAATAATAGCAGCTTATAGTGAAATATTTAAATTAGCTCAGATTTAAAATTTTTAAAGTTAGTATTAGTTTTTTTTAAGTTTTTCAGCATTTTTTAGTTTTTTAAGATTTCAGTTAGTTTTTATTATTATATATTCCCTCTTCTTTTATAAAAATATATATTAAAGGCAAAAGAAGCAATATAAATATATAGTTAATATAAATTATAATATAAAAGTAACTAAATATAAATAAATAAAACGCTAGTTTGCTTACTAAAAATAGATAGAAATTAATAAATTCTATAACTTAGCTATTTTTTAGCTTTTTTATATTTCTATACTAGCTGTTAAACTTTTTATTTTTAGTAGAGATACTTACTACTATTTTATTCTTTTTCTGCTAAATATTAATTTCAGTTTATAAAGTTTTATTTTATTCTTATAGTTACTTAATTTATATTTTTATAGCATTAATATTATTAATTTCTGCTTCTTTTAGTATAGATATCTTATTAAAGTTTAAAATCTCTATTAAGCTGAATATATTAAAATCTAATTAATTTGCTGCAGAGAAGATTTTGCTAAAAGCTTTCTTAAGGTCTAATTAAACTTCTATTTTAAAGATATTATCTAAATAGCTATTTTTATTTACTATAAATTTCTTTAAGCAGTTGCTAGTTATTATTTGCTTAATTAGAAGTTTAATAAATATTTTAAATAAATAAAATAAAGTTTAAAGAGATATTCACTAAATTCAAAAAAGACCTAGCTATTATATACTAAGCTTACTAAAAGAACTTTTATTAATAAACAGCCTTATATTATATATAAGAATAATATTACTAACTTATAGTTATTTATATTATATCTTATATTTATTTCTCTAATTATAGTCTTCAGCAATTTAGCAATATTATTTTGCTATATATTTAAAAGCAATATATTAATTTAAATTAAGTTATTTAAATATCTATATATAGAAGAGAAGCTTAGTTTTAATATTAGTAACTTTTAACTAATTTAAAACTTACTAAATAATGCTTTTTATTTTAATTAAAGTGATAAAGTTATATCTATAAATAAAATAAAAAGAGAAATATCTTATAGAGAATCTAATAGATATTTAATTAGCAAATAAAGCTATATAAAGAACTAAAGTTTAATTCTTTTTGCTAAAGTCTAACTAAGTTATAAAAGCATAAATAAAAAGTTAATAGCTTTTTTCTATAAGTTTATTAGGTTTTAAATTATATATTAAAATAATAAGATATTATTCTTTATAGATTTAATTAAGTTTTTTAATAAACTCTTTATTTTTAAGCCTCTATTAACAGTAAGAAGTCTATAAATCTTATAATAATAAATAATATCTTCTTAAATAAACTTAGCTATTATCCTTAAGTTAATATTCTTAAGAAGCTAACAGACCTCTATATATCTAGTAAGCATATTATAAGCTTCAGCTAAAGAGTAATTACTAATCTTTTAGATATTAATATAGATATATTGAAATAAAATCTCTAAAAGTATAGAAAAAGTGTAAAGGTCTTTAAATCGCTTTAGTTAGGCTTAAGTATAAAGCAAGCAGCTCTTAATCTTATTGCTTATTATTTAATATATATTCTCTTAGATATATTATTTTTAAAGTTTAATATATATTGCATTACAGCCTTAATAGCTTCTTTTAGTATATATATATCAGATTAATTTCTTCTGCTTTTCCTTATTATTAACTGCTCACTTTAGCATAAAGTTTAACTTTATTTTTTTTTAAAAGAGAAAACTATTTTAAAGTATATACCTTATAGTATATAATTTAAATTTCTTAAAGTTAATTTAAGAGATAGACTTAAAGCATAATAATAAAACTAAATACTTAGCAATTTGCTTTAAATATTAAAACTAAGCCTATTTAAAGCTTAATAAGTCTTCTGATTTTAATTAGAAGTTTTCTTTAGCTTTAAGTGTATAAATAGAATTATTAATTATTTTATTTAAGTTTTCCTCCTATTCAGCTTTATAAATATTAGATTTTCCTACTAGTTTTTATAAAAAACTATTTGCAGCTCTATTCTTTATGCTTAGCATATAGCAAATATTAAAGTTAAATATCTTAATTTATATAATTTACTAAGTTAAAACTACTTTAAATAAATTAAAAGCAGTATTACTAATTTAGTCTATAAGAACTTTTATATTAGTTTTAAAAGTAAATTATATATTATAAAAATAGTTTTAAAGCTTTTTGAAAATAAGTAAAACTAACAAAAGCTTAAGTTTTCTTATATTATAATTAACAGCTGCATCTATTTAAATCTTACTTTCATACCTAGCAATATATCTTTTGCCTTAATAATATTGCTTAAATATAGCTTTTTATCTTTTAGTGTTTATATCAGTTAATAAATAGATTTTACTAGCTTCTTCTTTATAATTAATTAGATAAAGCAATAGAAAGCTAACTAAATAAAGCTTAAGAAATTCTATAGCTATTTATTATTTCAGCTTCTATTTAAAAAGTACTTCTTTTTAAAAAAGCTTTACTAATAAGATAGAAATAGTATTATAATCTTTAATCTATACTTAATAAAACCTTATAATATTAAAAAGGCTTTTAATAGCAGTAATATTATTATACTTCTCTTATTTAAAAATCTTAATCACTTTATTCTAGTTAAACTTATATCTCTTACTACCTACTATATAACTAAAAAAGTTAACAGCAAGCTAATAAATTTAAGATTTTTTAAAAGAAATTATAATGCTAATAAGCTTAAAATTCTAAAGAACTATATTTAGATTTATAAAATGCTTAAAGATATATAGATATATTTTTAGAAGCTTAATTATTTAGTTATTATTATATATTATTTTAAGCCTTCTAATAAAGATATTATTAAAGAAAAATTAATAAACACTTAAAATAAGGTTATAAAGAATTCTTATTATAACTTTTATAAACTAAGCAATTAAATTTATCACCCTTTAAAGCAAAGTATATATTTTGAATAGCTTTAGAAGTATAGCAAATATAGTTAGGTTTTAGCTTAACTTATTAAGTGAAACTTAGTTATATTTAGAAAATAAATCTAAAAAGCTTATAATCTTATAGTTAGCAAAATCTTTTGAGAATTTATTAGCTTCTAAAGAAATAAAGGTATTTCTAATACTAATTTTATTAAGCTTTATATATAAGTTAATCAGCTTTATATTATTATCTTTCTTAGCAATAAGAAACTAAAAGTTTCTATATAACCTATAAGATTTTTTGAGAACTTTATATATAACTTATAATCTAAGCATATTAATAAGTTTATCCTATAAGGCCTTAAAAATAGGAATTTCCTTCTCTTACTAAGTAATATATAGAATAGTTCTAATCTTCTATAGTAAGGCTATATAAAGATTAATATAGCTGTATTCTATAAAATCCTATATAAGTGCTCTTTTTTAGTTTATAAGAATATATTTAAGTATTTTAATTTCTTTTAGCAAAAAATATAGTTAAATAATTTTAAGCTTTAGAAATCTTTCAGAAGTAAAGTAAATATTTTGATTAAACTGCATAAATTATAAGTATATATAGCTTGCAAAAGGGAAGTTAAAAAGTTAATAATAGCTTTTTACTTCTTAAGTTAAGATCTTTTTTTAGTTTTTCTATTTATTAGAAATAGATCTATTTAAAAGTAAATTATTAACTAGGTAGATTTTCTTATCTTTATATTTATATATTATATAGATACTAATAAAGCTTTAGTTAGGCTTAGAATTTCTTTTTGCTAACTTATAGAGCGCTTAATCCTTTAGAATATTAAGAAGATAGTATTAACTTTTAGTACTTTTTAGAAGGCAAGCTTAAATAGTTTCTATAATTAAGGTAACTGCTACTTTAGCAATAGTCTTTAAAACGTTAAGTGCTGCTAAAAGTGAGATTAAAGTAGAGCATTAATTAGTTTTAAGAGTAGCTTCTTTTTAATCAAAAAGATTAAATTCTTTCTCTTTTTAAGTAAAAAGGTGTTCTTTTTTATAATCTATAATAGTATTAATATAGTAAGTTTAAACTTTATTATATATATTACTAAGGTTTTAATTAGTTTTAAGCTGCTGTTTAGTAGCTTTAGAAGTATTATAGATGTTTTTTATATAGTTTTCCTACTTAAAGAAGTATTGCTGAATTTAATATAAGAAATTTAATTATATAAAGCTAACTAAGATATTAATCTTTTTAACTTTATTATTTCTACAGTCTTTTGCTTTTATTACAGCTGTAATAAAGCATTTTAAGTATTTAAAAGTAAGCTTAATAGAAATAGCAAATAGAAAGCTAAAAAGTAAGTTATAGTTAACAGTTTTAAAGTTAATAACTATTATAGTTATTATAATCTTATAGTTATTAACTTAAATAGATATATAATATACCTTAATAAAGCGCAGCTTTAAGTCACCTTTAGCTATTATTCTTATTATTAAAATAGTTATAGAAATTAGAATATTATAGTTTAAGATATATTAATAGCTTATAAGATTAAACTCTATACTAGTGTTAATAATATTCTATATAGGTAAGTAGTTATCAGAATGTTTGCTTCTAACTGCAATTTTTAAGATTAACTATAATATAATAATTATTAGAGCTATTTAGTTAATAGCTATAGAAATAACAGCTTTAACTGAAAAGACTTTTAGATAGTTTTAAGTTTAAATAACTTTATTATATTTAGAAACCTAATTAGTTTGTTAGGCTTTTTCTTTTAAGGTTTTAGTGAAATTTATAAAATTAATAGAAATAGATATATAGATAACTTCTTTTAGATTATTTATAAATATATATATCTTTTTGATAAACTTCTCTCTATATTTAAGCTAGATTTTATAAACCTTTTTAACTAATAGACTGATTAAGCTATATAGTTTATATAAGATAAGTTTATTAATTAATTCTTTATCTTTAATAGACTTTTAGTTCTTATTATTAAGGAATATAGCTAGTTAGAAGTTATCTTTTAAAAGAAATAGCTTTAGAATTAGTTTTAGAAGAGAAATCTTAATAACTTTACTAAATATTGCTTTTCTTTTTGTTTCACTTGCTCCTTTTAGTTCTAAGGTATTAGTAAGAGTAGAGATTTATTTAAAAAAGATTTTCTCTTCTATTTTAATATCTAAGTTTTCTTTTTGCCTGTTTTAGTTATAAGAGATATCTTCTTTTGCAACCTCTTTTTCTAGTAAGTTTAATTAACTTTTAGAGCAAATTTAAGAAGAAGAGGGTTTCTTTAGAATAGTTAGAGTATTTTTAATGTTTTATATAGTGAAGTAGACTTTTTTAGAAGGAGATTTTAGAAGCTTTTTTTTAACTTTTTTAAGATCTAATAGCTTTATCTTTTTCTATAGAAATAAATTAGTTCTATATATTTTTAATTAGGTTATTATAAGCTTAAATACTGTGAAATTAAGTGAATCTTCTTTAGTTATATTATCTAGTTAAGCTAGGTTATATAGTTAAGATATATAAGTATAATCTTTATATTTCAGCTTACTAACAGCTAAAACTTAGAAAGCAGAAGCCTAACTAAATATCTTATTATTTAATATAATACTTCCTTCTTCTATAAATTTATAAGAAACTTTAATTAAGTTATAGTTATTTTAGTCTTATAGAACTCTAATAAGTGTAAACTAAAGGCAGTTAATACTTTATTTAAGGATTTTAGTAGCTTAAGCTTTTATAGCTTTATAACTATTCTGATTTTTAAAGTAAGTAATAATAGCTTTTTAGTTAAGCTTATCTTTTTATTTTAATAAAGCAATAATTATCTAAAGGATGAAAAACTTATTATTTTAAGGTTTATAAGAATAGCGCTTTTAAAAGTATTAAATTAAGCTATTTCTCTTATTAGCTATTTTTTAAGGATAACAGCTCTCTTTAAAGTTATAATTTATACAGCTTATATATTAGTACTAACTATATAGTTTATAAGGGAAAGGCTTAAAGTTTTTTTTATTAACTTCAACTGAATAGATTAAAGTTAAATAGTAATCTTCTACAGCTAGAGAGAAATATATAATCCTTTTAGTAGAGATTTTCTAGTTATTTATTATTTTTACTAAATTAGAAAGCTATTAATTTAAAAGTTAGTTCTAAAGACTTTTAATACTTTAATTAGGCTTAGCTTTACTTTTCTTAGTTTATAGAGAGAGGGAAACTTCTCCTTTTAAAGCTTTTAAGAGTATAGCAAATAGAGTATAAATAGAGGTAGCAATCTAAAAGATTTATTTTTAAGTAGCCTTAAAGCTAAGCTAATTTATTAAGTTAACTTTAAACTTATTAAAGTCTTTTTTTTTAAATAGCTTATAGATATTAGTTTCTATAAGTAAAGTTATTCTATTTAAAGCTGACTAATTAAATCTTAATATAGTTATTTAGATAATTTGAAGGCTAGTTATAATATTAAAGTTATATTTTATAGCTTTAGTTTAAATATTATTAATCTTTTATAAGAACTATATTGCTGCTTTATAGTTTAAATTGTTAATTATTAGCGTTAAAGAAATAATTTAGCTAATTTAGTTATCTAAAAGATCTTAGTAATTTTTATTTATAGCTTTATATTGCTAAATTAAATACTCTTTTGCTTATAGCTAAGTTTTGCTAGCAAGTTAAGCTTAATTATCAGTTTGAAAAGATATATTTATATAAAAAGGGTTGCTTAATACTTTAAAAGCATTAGTAATATTTACTGCTTCTATTATAGCTTTATAGCTTTTAATAAAGTTTAAAATATTATTTTTTATAAAGAAAAGTGCTCTAGCTATATTTAGCTATAACATTTTAAATCTTTAGAGTTTTAAACTATATAATTTAGAGACTTTTTATTAAGATTTAATAAAGTCTAAACAGCTTTATATTACTTTTTCTTTTAAAAAATCCTCTTTAAGCATCTTATTTATACTAAAGGTGCTGCCTTCAGAAGCTATTACTTTAAAGACTTTAGCTTCTATAATTGCTTTAAAACTTTAGTTTAAGTTAAAGATTAAAGAGGGTTTTTTTTGCTGAAGTTAGTAAAAAGAAAAACCTATAAAAGGACTTATTAAAGTATTGCTAATAACTAAGTTAGCTTTATTATTTATTGTTTCTAGTCTAAATTATTTATCTTAAGCTAGAGTTAAAGTTTTTAGAGCTTTAAAGTTTAGTAATATTATTCTAAAGAGGTAATAAGTAAATTAACAGAAGAAGAAATAAAAAAAAGACCTTTTAAAGAAAGCTAAAGTAAAAAGATTATATAAAACTTAAGAAGAGCTGATAATTTATTAATAAAAAGAGCAATAAAAGAATTCTTATAATATAAGTTTAAAAAGATAATAGAAAGTAAGAGAAAAAATAAAAAAGAAAAGAGAGGCTTTAGCTGTTATTTCTGCTTTTATCTATCTTTCTTATCTAAAAAGTATATTTATATTTATTATCCTTCTTTTTTTCTATTATTCTAATAATAAGGTTGTTTTATACCTTAAGCTTATTTCTCTTCTTCTTATAGAGAGAGACTAGCTGTTATTAGTAATATCTTTTATAACTTCACTTTATAATACTTCTCTTTCACAAATTAAGCTTAAGATTTAATTAAATCTGCAGTTAAATTATATTGTTAACTATAGATCTTAAGAAATATACTTTAAGTTAGCTGTTTATTTGCTATTTAAAAGAGTATAAAAGGAGAGTAATAAAAGAGATATATATATCTTTTTTTCTTTAAAGTTAATATAGAATTATTTTTAGAAGAGAGAAATACCTTTAGTTAAGCTTAGAAAATGTTCTTCTCTTTCTTTTTTAAAAAGTTAGTATAGTTATAATATTTTTCCTCTTTAGCCTTTTATGCTTTTATATTTATAACAGCTTCTAATTTAAGAAAACTAATATTTAATATTTTTATATATAAGTGCAACTTAAATCTTAAGTTTTCAGGCTTTTTTTAGTATTTCTTCTTATTAGTTAATATATTATTAGAAACTTTCTAATAAGTTTAATTAAAAGGAAGTTTCTTAGAATAGATTAATTAGTTTTATTTTTTTTAAGGTTTATAAGAAAGGTAAAATAAATTTAGTTATCTTTATAACTTTATCTTTTAGAAGTGAAAAGGAATTAATTTAGTTTATTTTAGTCATCTTTAGATTATTATTATAGCAGCTAATTAGCAATATAATATATAATAATTTTAAATAAGCAGATAGTAAGCTAATAAAAGGGATTAATTGAACTTTTATAGAACCTTACTTACTCTCTTCTGCTCTATTAAATATTCTTTTTCTCAGGGTTTTTTAGACTCTTATAGACTTAGTTAATTTTTAATTTTAAATGCTTAAGCTGCTACTCTTCACTTTAAGAAAATAGAAGTTAAAAAAAGTGTTAGCTAAATTTCTTTTAATATAATATTATTCAAATTACTTCTTCTTCTAAGCTTTTTCTTATTTTAGTTAAATAAAGTAGTATAGAACAACTATAAAAGAGATCTTCTATAGTAGTTTAGTTTATCCTTCTATACTAGTTACTAATTTTATAATAAGGTAAGGGAGAAAACTTATTAGATATGCTAAATACTCTACTTTAAGTGAAAATCTCTTGAAAAATTTCTAAGCACTTATATATTAATTTCTTTATAACTAAAAGAGATATATAGATAAATATATAAATATAAGCTTAACTAAGTTATACTTTATTTATAACTTTTATTTTTTTTATCTCTCTAGTTATATAATTCTTTAAGAGAAAATAAGCTGCTGAGAAGAAGTTTAATAGTATTATCTCTATAATATTCTACTTTATTTTAGTTTTAAATAATCTAAGAGGTATAATAGAGATTAATAAAAATAATAAAAAAGATAAAAAGTAGGTCTAACTAAAGCTAGAAAAGCTTAAAAACATTTATTTTTATTTAATTACTAAAAAGTGAGATTTAGTGGACTTTTGCTATAAATTAAGTTAAAAAAATCCTATAAGCTGTCTTAAAGAATTAATCACTAAAGTTATTAAGAGGAATAAAAAAAGTATAAAAATAAGTATATTTCTTGCTTATCTGCTTAGTCTTTTTTTGTTACAAGCTGACTAAGCTTCTATCTATTTATATAAGCTATTTCCTCTTATAATAATGCCTAACACTTATGAAAACGCCTATTTGATTTCTTGCCTCTAAGTCAAAAGTGTTAAAAATTCTAAAAATTCTAAAAACTCTGCCTCTTTCTAATATATTAATTCCTTTATAGCTAAAAGAGATATATAAATAAATATATAAATATAAGTCTAACTAAATTATGCTTTATTTATAACTTCTATTCTTTTTATTCTTTTAGTTATATAATCTTTTAAGAGAAAATAAGCTGCTGAGAAGAAGTTTAATAATATTATCTCTATAATATTCTGCTTTATCTTAGTTTTAAATAATCTAAAAAGCATAATAAAGATTAATAAAGATAATAAAGAAAATAAAAAGCAGGCCTAACTAAAGCTAGAGAAGCCTAAAAATATCTATTTTTATTTAATTGCTAAAGAGTAAAATTCAATAAACTTTTGCTATAAGTTAAGTTAAAAAATCTTATAAGCTATCTTAAAGAATTAATTACTAAAGTTATTAAAAAGAATAAAAAAAGTATAAAAATAAGCATATTTCTTGCTTATTTGCTTAGTCTTTTTTTATTATAAGCTAATTAAGCTTCTGTCTACTTATATAAGCTATTTCTTCTTGTGATAACACCTAACGCTTATAAAAACGCTTATCTGATTCCTTGCCTCTAAGTTAAAAGTGTTAAAAATTCTAAAAATTCTAAGAACTCTGCCCTCTTCTAATATATAGAGGAAGAGAAAAGAGGAAGCTTTAGAGGATTTTAATTTAAATATTTTCTCTAGATGCTATATAGTTTAATAGATATAAGTCTGTTATTCTCTCTTTTAGAAAGCTATTAATTTAATATATAATGTTAATATTAATGCTTTTCTTTTATAAGTTATAGATAAGTTTAATATATAAAATATAATTAAATATGCTAGTGATATTTATAATAATTATTACTATAAGTATTCTATTATTCTAAATGCTATATACTGTTTTTAAAATCTAATAGAAAGCTATTTTATATAAAATATCTCTATAACCTCTTAAATATATAATAAGCAGTATATCTAAATAGATACTAAAAATATATTAAAGTTAATTAGAGATAACTAATTTTAAAAGTTTTATTAGTAAATTAAGTAGTATAATAAGCTAATAGCTATTTAGTTTTTTAGTAGATCTATCTATTTTATAAAAGGCAACTATAGTTATATTTTAAAAGTGTTAGAAGTAGTAATTTGCCTCTAAGCTTATATTGAAAAGCTGCTAAATAGCTTTCACTTAGTTAGAGTTTATTCTTTTTATATAGTTTTCTTTTAAAAAGCTATTCTTAATTATTTTATTAGGATAAATATTAAGTTTTAAAGTTTTTTTTATAGATATATTTTTTGCTGCTTATATAATCTTATAGATTATAATAAGTAGCTATTTTTTTTAGAAGTAGGTATTTAGTATAGTTAATGTTCTTAAGGTTTGCTATGCCTTAAGGTAAGAAGAATTTTTCTTTAAGCGTTTTAGCAATTTTAAGACTTTTTATAAAGGTTTTGCTGCTTATTTTAAGCTGTTTGATTTAAAGGGTTTAAAGGTTGCTGCTATTCTTTTGCTATCTAGTGATTTGCTATAAAATATTTCTATTTGTAATTATTTCTATAAGAAAGCTTTTATATATATATTTTTTTTTAAGCTTTTAGAGCTCTTTAGAAGATATAATAGGCTTTCTTAGCGTTTTTAATATTAGTTATAGTATTAGTGTTTTTAGCTTTTTGCTTAAAGTGTTAAAAATTTTAATAGATTTTAGTAAGCTTATTAGTTTAGCTTTTATAGCTATAGAAAGTGCTGATTTTTTTAATAGAAATAGCAATTTCTATAGTTAGATCTATCTAATAGATTAGCGCCTCTATATAGATATTTATAGACTTTAGTATATAGAGGTTTTCTAGTTATAAGATTTTAATTATATTAAGAGTTTTATATAATTTAATCTTCTCTACTTTTATTTAATTTTTAAAAGTTCTAATTATATATATACTATATCTTAAGACTAAAATAATAGTTAGAACTAAATAGTAGTTAGATATTTCTTTTTAGCTTTATATAGTTTTATAGAAGTTAAGTAAATTGCTGCTAAAATAAAAGTTAATTATTAATATCTTTTTTTTATTTTATTACTATAGATATATCTACTTAGCTTTATAATTAAGCTTAGTATGAGGTGTTATAAGATGCTTTAGGTTATTATTATCTTCTATAGGAATTTGCTTTTAAAGTTCTTAAAGATATCTTTAGGCAATTAGTTTAAATAATAGGCGTTAAAGTCTCTTATAATAACTGTTTTATTATATCTCTAGCTTTTAAGGATGCTTAATACTTCTAATAAAACTGATACTAAGTAGGCTGCTATATCTAGTAGTTAGTAGATATTAAGAAAAAGTAATATAATTAAGCTGAATTTAAACTTTATTATATAGATATAATTACTAGTATAAATAGTTTTCTATAAATTTATTAGTATTAATTTATTTACTATTATTATAACTTTAGCGTTTTCTCTAGTGAAGATAGGTTAAAAGTTTTTATTGCTTATATATATTTTATAGTGCAGCTTGTTTTATTTATTAATCTATAGTTTTTAGAAAGCTAAAACTATAGATATATTTATAGTATTTTTAATTATTAAATTAATAAAGAAGTTTATTATAATATTATATTAAATTACTATATTATATTAAAAAACTATAAAGGCTTTTTTCTCTCTATTAGAGATAAATATAATTAGTCTATTTATATTTTCTAATAAAATTATTAAACTTCAGTTTAAAAAATTAATTAGTAAATCTTCTGTTATAAAAGTTATTCTCTCTATATTTAAAAGAGAATTATAGTTTATTATTACTAATTTATTATATTAAGCTTAATAGAAAGTTACTCTTAGAAGTAATTTTGCTTCTTTTCTTTTTAGTTAGGTTTTAAAGTGAAGTAAAAGCTAGATTTAGTTATTCTAAAGAGTTTTTAAACTTTTGCTGCTAAAAGGAGGTTATTATAATAAGGTTTAAAGACTTAGAAGAGTTTTTTAGCTTCTAATATTATATAAGAGAAGTGAAGGTTAAAATATACTAGCTTCTTTATAAAGTTAAAGTATATTTAGCTGCTTTTTTTAAAGGTTTCTTTTAGCTTTTATTAAATTAAGAAGATTTTATAATGCTATCTTTAGTTATACTTAGATCTTTAATTCTTACTAGCATTTTTTGCTTAATATATATTAGTATATTTATAGCAGAGGTTTTATTATAATCTTTTTTATAAGCTTTATTTTGTGAAGTATTTCTTACTGTTTTAGTGATTTATCTTTCTTTTTAAAAAGCTAGAGATTTCTTTTTAACTATTACTTTATATTTTTCATCTTATTATTTCTTTATTATTTCTTACTACAGCTTTAATTAGTTCTCTTTAGTTTAATATCTTACTATTAGCTCTTTAAGATCTCTCTCTAAAGCTGCTACCTTTAGTAGTAGTTTTAATTAGTATATTTTAATATTTTTCTATTATTTTATACAGCTTAAGTTTCTTTTAATTTTCTTATAAATTAGTTTATAGCTTTAGCTATTACTATTGCTATTTATTGCTTTAAGTATATTAAATAGTTTTATAGAAATCGCTTTAATTAATACTATAATATTATTTTTACTAAAGTTTTATTATATATATCTTTAAGCTGCTGCTAATAGTATCTCTAATATGCTTATTTACTTAAAAATCAGTTATAATATTACTAAGCTTAAGATATACTGCTGTTTAAATAAAGTTAAGTTAGAGGTTATCTTAATAACTTATTGCTATTGCTTTATTTCTATCTTTATATATAATATATTAAGATTTTAGAAGGTTTTAAAAAGCCTCTCTTTTTCTATCTAATAGTATTCTCTCTATTCTTACTATACTATTAGTATTTAATTATAAGTTTAGTATTATTAGGTTTTATTACTTTTATAACTCTTTAGAGCTTATTTTTTTATTTTTCGTTCTAAGCATTTATTACTGCAAACTATATATAGTTTGCTATATATAGTATACTTATATATCTTTTTTACATAAATTTAATAGTTATAATCTCTAGTATATTTGCTGCACTTAACTAAAGCTTAATAATTAGTTCTTTTATAGTTATATTTTTAGCAGTTATTATATTATAGAAGTTGTTCTTTTTAGTTATAGAACTATATATAATATAATTAGCTATTCTAAGTTATATTACTTATATTTAATATCTTATTTATATCTTTAGCAGTAATAATACTTATAATAATAGAAAACTAGCCTACTGTAAGAGGTTTTCTTTTTAATTAGCCTATTTAATATAAGTATTAAAGCTAGAGTTTTAGGTTTTCTTAAATAAATTAAGTGATTACTATTGAAATGCTTATCTTTATAGCTAAGTTATAAGTTTTAACTAAAATGCTATAAATAATAACTTAAAATAATTATATTTTTAATATAAAGTAATTAATTTATTTCTAGTATTACCTTTCAAAGATAAATTTTGCTTTAATAGTTTAAAAATATAATTTAATATTTTTAGAAAATAAAAGCTTTATAAATTAAACCTTAACTTTTAAATCTTAGCTTATAGCTTTATTAATATAGTCTCTTAGAGCTTATAGCTTAAAGTTAAAACATTTAAGTTTTATTTTAATAAAAAAGTTAGTAATTACTATATAAAAGTGCTTTAAGTTATTTTGCTTAATAGTTTAAAGTTTTTTTTTTTTAAATCTACTAAAAGTAATATTTAAGTTTTTTGCAAAAGATATTATCTCTTTAATAGTTTTTTATAATATTACTTACTTATTCTAGCCTATAGAAGCTAGGTTCTATAAGATCTCTAGCATTTTATTCTACTTCTCTAAGAAATTAGAAAGCTAGCTTAATGCTTTAAGTATCTTTAGTAGCTTATAGATTACTGCAATAATGCATTCTATATAGTTATAAAGATTTGCTATAAAAGCTTTTTTTAGGTTTTTTAAAGAGATATATTTTAGAAGCTTATTACTATATTAAATAAAAGCTATAGCTTTCTCTTTTAGTAATATTATCTTCTTATAAGTGAAGCTTATAAGTTGCAAAATAAGTTAGTATTAAGTAGGTTTTAATATTCTTACTGTTTATAAGTTGCATACTAAGCTGCATGCTACAAAAAGTAGATAGATCGATTCATTTTAATAGGGCGATTCTTTTGCGATACTTTTAGGCAGTATTCAAATTGATTTATAGGTGCTGATTTCAAAAATTTAATTTAAGCTTATATAGGTGTTTTTCCCATAGCCTAGACATCTATGCTTGCTTTTAAAGTAGGCACCTAGGTAGTAGGTATAGATAGACCTTACTTAGGTAAGGTACTCCAGGCACAATAAGCAGGATCCATGCCCTGCTGTTGAGTGTCAGTGCCGCCGCCCAGGATTCAGGCCAATTCGTTTATTACCTTACCTAAGGTATGAATACTAAGTAGAGGCTTAAGGTAGGTACCTAGGCTAAGGTGCCTTAAGGTAGGTAAGGATGGATGCTACGGGAAGGTAGGTAGGTAGCGGTGGATACCTGTGAATGAATTACGAACTCCAAACGCCCGGCGGAAGAGGCGAGCCCGCCCCAGTTTGACTCCCACCTTCGCACGTCGCGCGTCGGCTGCGGCACGGTGCCAGGAGAAATCATTATTCTCCGGGTCCTCCTCTGAGGCGTCTCCAGGTCGAGAGTCCATCCAGAGTGATCCATCACACCTCAAGGCATTACCACAACAGACAGCTTGCGACACGCATCTCCGAGGTGTCTGCGCTGTGTCTACAAGGGCCATCCTCGTCCCAATGTTCGTCTCGTCTTTTTCGTCCTAATACGCACCTCCTCCATTCCAGGCTTCGTCGCGAGCCTCTGCTCATCCCCAACGTCCGCGAAATCGCATCCCCACGTCGGCATCGTCAACGACAGAATACGCAAATCGATACTAAGAACGTGAATCGACGACGTAGCCGCCCCGGGCGACTCTCGCCCATCATGGCGCTTCTTCGCCAGACTTGGACTCTGACTGTAAAAAACTGGAAGATAATCACCCGCCACTCCATCGCGGCCATTTTCATTGCATTCATACTCCCTATCGCCTTGACGACATTCTTCAGCTTCGCAAAGAACCTTTTCGTTCCCCCAGCCGTCTACGGCGTTTCCGACCCAAGGCAGATTCGTTCTCTACCGGACGCCCTCGGTGCCGCAGCTGGCACCGGTAGAGAGACCGTTGTCTTCGTGAACAGCGGTCTCATCGGCGGTGACATAGACAAAGTCATCGACACGCTCACACAATCTGTCGAGAGCGCCGGCAAGAAAGCCCTGCGCCGGTCATCTACAGCTGACCTAGGCACAGACTGCCGCAGCAACCTTCGCGGCGTTTCCAGATGCTACGGCGCCGTTGTGTTCCAGTCTTCCCCTGCTGAGGGCACCGGCAATTATTGGAATTACACTTTGCGCAGCGATGGCGCACTACGATCAATGGTCATCGACGTCTACTCGGACAGGAATGATGCCCAGATCTACCTCTTGCCTCTGCAGCGTGCAGTTGATGCTGCCATCGCCAAAGTCGCCAGCTCCAACTCGTCCTCCCAAGTCATGCAAGGCCCTCTGCCCAACACAGTGGCCGAATATCCCTTTACAAGCATGACCCAGGAAGAACGTGCTGTCCAGATCCGCATTCGGTACCAGAGCGCCATTACCAACTGGATGGGTGTTGCCTTCATGACCAGCGTCTTATTTGTTACTTACCATCTCACCGGATTCATCGCGACCGAGCGTGAGAGTGGCATGACCCAACTTCTCGATGCCATGATGCCCGTCAAGCAACGATGGCATGCTCAAGCAGCCCGCATCGTGTCTTATCATTTCGCATTTGTGCTCATCTACCTTCCTGGATGGATCATCGGTTCTCTGGTGCTTCGAGCCGGTGTCTTTGCTCGCACTAGCGTAGCCACCGTTCTGGTCTATCATGTTCTCAATGGAATAGCCATGGCCTCTCTTTCCACCCTGGCCTCCTCTTTTTTCAAAAAGGCCCAAATCAGCGGCATCGCCGCTGTTCTGATTATTATCATACTTGGAATTCTCGCCCAGTCCATTTCCTACCCTAGCACTGCCACTGTCGGCATCCTCAGCTTCCTATTCACGCCTTGCAACTATGTGTACTTTATCACATACATGGCCCGATACGAATCCGGTGATGCTCCGACGAATCTTACACAGGTTCCTTCGGGTAGCCCATGGCAACTCACTGGAACCGTTTTGTGGGTATTTCTGGTCATCCAGATCTTGGGGTATCCCCTTCTCGGGGCAGTCATCGAGTCGAGACTGCATGGCACTACCACCCAGGGCAGAAACGTCGTGTTCGGCTCGACCAATGACCAGGAAAACGAGGCGGCTGTCCGTATCGAGGGCTTCAGCAAGATTTATAAACCCTCGGCACTGCGTCGCATGTTCGCCTTCATTTCGCGCCCCCGGGAACCTGTTGTCGCTGTCAACAACTTGACCCTGAACGTCCGTCGAGGCCAAATCCTCGCCCTTTTGGGTGCTAATGGCAGTGGCAAATCTACAACCTTGGACTCCATTGCCGGTACCAACAAATTGACGAGTGGTGCTATCACCATCGATGGTACCGGCGGACTGGGAGTTGCGCCTCAGAAGAATGTCATGTGGGACGATCTCACTGTTGAGCAACATATCCAGATCTTTAACAGGCTCAAATCGCCGAATAATCTCGCGTCGGAACAGGAAGTTCGCGACCTTATCAAATCGGTTGACCTTGAGTTGAAACGGAAAGCCATGTCTAAGACTCTGTCCGGGGGACAAAAGCGAAAACTCCAGCTGGGCATGATGCTCACGGGAGGAAGTGCTGTCTGTTGTGTGGACGAAGTCAGCAGCGGCATCGACCCTCTGAGTCGGCGAAAACTTTGGGACATTCTCTTAGCCGAGCGAGGGCGCCGCACAATTGTCCTTACAACTCACTTCTTGGATGAAGCCGATCTGCTCGCTGACCACATCGCCATCTTGTCGAAAGGTAAACTACGTGCTGATGGATCTTCCGTCGAACTGAAAGACCGTCTTGGCGGTGGATACCGCGTTCATGTTCATAAGGACACTGGCATTAAGAATGCCCCTGATGTCGATGGTGTTCAAAAGAAGATCTCGTTCGATTTTTTCAGTTATATCGCGCCATCCTCGGCCCTGGCTGCTCAAGTTATCCGCACCTTAGAAGCCAACGACATCCATGAATACCGATTCTCTGGGCCTACAATTGAGGATGTTTTCCTACAACTAGCAGAGGAGATTCGAGGAGAAGCTGGAGATTCCCCGTCCGCTTCTGAAACGACGTCGGGATATAACGAGAAGAAAGAAGCACTGGACGAAGCTCATCCTACTGGCGCCGCATCCCCGGGAGGGTTGAAACTTCTTGATGGCAAGCGCATTGGGTACATGCAGCAAGCAGCCGTTCTCTTCCGGAAGCGCACTATCATCCTCAAGACCAACTGGATTCCCCACTTCACCGCCTTCGTTCTCCCCGTAGCAGCCGCCGGCCTCGTAACTTTGTTCATCAAAGGCCAAAGCAAGCCGGGGTGCGCACCCTCTGAAGAGCGTTCGCTCGACCAAACTCAGGGTTTCAGTCTAACGGAGTTCACATGGAAACTGATTCTTGGACCCTCTTCGAAGTTCGACTTGGACACCGCCGCAAGCGTTCTACTGCCAATTTTCAACGCAGCCTCTGGCAGCGGCGGCTCAGGATCCGGTATGAGCACTGGACTAGGTTCTGCAAGGCAACTGCTTGAAGAGAATGCCACCTTCACTGAAACATTCGACTCTTTTAAAAGCACCATTGTTGAACGACGGATTGAAACACTGCCTGGCGGTCTTTGGCTTGGAGATAGCGCTGTGGAACCTACCATCGCCTATATGGCTAACTACAACGGTCTTATCAACCCGTTGCTGGCCCAGAATCTCATGAATATGCTCCTCAGCAATGTCACGCTCATGATGGCTTGGGCGCCCTTCGCCACTCCCTGGGACCCTGATACCGGCAACTCCTTGCAATTCCTCGTTTACACAGGCATAGCCCTCTCGGCTTACCCCGGGTTCTTCGCCCTGTACCCCAGTCTGGAACGCCGGCGGATGGTTCGAGGCCTGCAATACTCCAATGGCGTTCGACCGTTGCCTCTTTGGCTTGCTTATCTCGCATTCGACTTCATCATTGTGCTCGCCTCATCGGCACTGGTGACTATTCTCTGGGCGGCCCTTTCAAACATCTGGTATCATGTCGGCTATATCTTCCTCGTATTCTTGCTCTACGGGCTAACCGCTATCCTTTTGGCCTACGTCATCTCTCTTTTTTGCAAGACGCAGCTTTCTACCTACGCCTGGGTTGCCGCAGGGCAAGCAGTCATGTTCCTCGTCTATCTGGTTGCATATCTCTGTACGGTAACGTTTGCGCCGGTGACTCGGGTTGACGATTATCTGCTTGTCGTCCACTTTGTCATTTCCGCCGTCGCGCCCATTGGCTCGGTTGTTCGAGCTATGTTCTTGGCTCTGAACCTGTTCTCAACAGCCTGCGATGGTCGACAGCTTGCGCCCAATCCGGGCGGAATACTACAGTATGGTGGCCTCATATTGTACCTAGTCATCCAGTCCATTCTTCTCTTTGGCATCTTAGTATGGGTTGACAGTGGTTCCGTTGGCTCATCCCTACGGCGCCTTTGGCAACGTCGACATCCTGAACCTGAAGATCCTAGCTTGTCCGATGAGGAGCTGGCAAACGAGCTGAACAGAGTCACGACGACACGAAGCAACGATGATGGGCTTAGAGTAATGCATCTAACGAAGACTTTCGGCAAGAACACTGCCGTTGATAATGTCACCTTCGGCATTCAGCGTGGAGAAGTCTTTGCCCTCTTAGGACCAAATGGAGCTGGCAAGTCGGCCACTATTTCCCTGATTCGCGGAGATCTCAAACCGAGTCGCAATGGTGGCGACATACTGGTTGAGGACAAGTCTGTGATCCACGCCTTGCCGGCTGCTCGGGCGCACCTTGGTGTCTGCCCTCAACACGATGCGATGGATTTAATGACAGTGCGCGAGCACTTGGAATTTTACGCTCGCGTCCGCGGCATTCCCGATATCGACCACAATGTTAACGCCGTGATTCACGCGGTTGGGCTCCAGGCTTTTTCGACGCGCATGGCCCACGCGTTATCGGGCGGTAACAAGCGCAAATTAAGCCTCGGTATCGCGTTGATGGGCAATCCGACCGTGGTATTGCTGGACGAGCCTTCTTCTGGCCTGGACGCCGCTGCGAAGCGTATCATGTGGAAGACGCTAGCGGCCACGGTTCCTGGGCGATCTCTCCTTTTGACAACACACAGCATGGAGGAGGCCGACGCCCTCGCAAGCCGGGCCGGGATCTTGGCGAAACGTATGCTGGCCCTTGGCACGACAGATAGCCTTCGACATCGCTTCGGAGATGCCCTTCACGTGCATCTGATCAGCAAGACGGCGCCACATACCACGCCAGAAGAAACAGAGAGGCTTCGGGACTGGGTTCAGAAAATCTTACCCGGGGCCGAGGTGGAGGAGAAGACTTACCACGGCCAGATGCGCTTCTCTGTGCCAGCCAACGAAGTTCTGAGTGCGTTTGGTGGCCACAAAGTTCAAGAAGTCAAGCGGGCGGACCAGGATGTATCTTCCAGCGCCGTTGGTCAGCTGGCTGTCATGTTGGAGGAGCAACGCGAGAACCTGGGTATCATGCATTACAGCGTCAGTCCCACGACACTAGACCAAGTGTTCCTCACAATTGTTGGAAAGCACAACGTTCAAGAGGAAGGCTACAAAGAGCCAGAGGGGGGGTCCTGGTGGCGTTTTGGACGATAAGCGGATGTGAGACACCAAAAATGGTAGATGATGTGAGCACGTAGTATACAACTCAAGAGAGATACCCAATTGTGAGAGGCAGTGGAAGCCATAATAGATGATTACTTATTATTAGCCGGGGCATTAAAAGGTCGATAGACACCATCATATATCAAAGACATCGAGAATTTTGTTTTCAATCAACGCGCTCGTTTTCCTCCCGTTCGGCACCCTCTGGTACATGTTGCAGACGACACCGGTTCTCGGAAGCCTCTTGACGATACACTCTTCATTCTCCGGAATGCCCGCCGAGATTCCGTATAAATTTTTGCAGTTGAAAAAGGATCACTTACGAATCGTATCAGAGCACAGAGCCATTCCTGCGTATCTCTCTTCGCCCCTGGGATCCTTTGCTGGAAGGGGACCATATCGGCCTGGGGCTCGCGGGGCTGAAGTTGGACTTGACGGGGGTGATTGCCTCCTCTCGTACACTTGCCAAACCAAAAATGCTTTCGGTTGAAGCGGTCTGGTGCTGGTGTGGATAAGGCGACATGTGGGTGGCAGACTTCTCTTCCTTCACGTGGCTCGACCGCGCGCTTGAAACAGCCGACTCCGTGGTGGCCATCTCCACGTCGGGCTTGACGATGGCTGGAGGATACGCACTCGTGGGAAATGTGACACGGGTATCGCGAGTGCCACGGGTGTCTGAGTGCAAGGAATAGTTCACCCTAGCCATCATCCTCGGGAATAGTTTGGTCATGAGGGGTCGTAGAGTCGGAAGGCAGGCGCAGGTCACGGCCGAAGAGATCTCTCCGAGTGACCAGAGAGAAGCTTCAACATTGGTCCAGGTGAAGTCTTGTTGGATGCTGAGATATTTTGTGCGGACGATAGAGACGGCCACAGTGCTGATGACTGTCAGGGAACCGACATGCTACGTTGACTGACAGGGAACAAAATCCGTAACCACTCACAAGAATCCGAGACTGAATATCCCCATGAGGAGCAGCTTCTGCTTCTTGGGAAGACTAAGGTGCCAAAAGATGGGCAGAGGAAGTGCGAAGACAGCGACATCGGTGGCGATGTTTCCCGCCGCATTCACGTACCACTGTGGCTGGTTAGGAATGCAATATGCCTTGATAGTCTTGTCCCAGAACCCTTCAACGGGTATACAGGTGAAGGTAGCGATGAGAAGCTGGGAAACGGCCCATGCTCCGACTACGACGATGGCGACAGCGTAGATTCTCCTCATCTTAGGAACAGCCATGATCCGGTAATACTGGAAGAGAAAAGACAATTTTATACAGAGAAGCGCAATGTTGTAGAAGACGATGGAGACAAAGAAGGTCTAGAGAGTCGTGTGAGCACCCAACTAATAAAAATTCAATCCATCTGGCAGGGAAAGGGCCAAAACTCACGTGGAGATACTCCGGGATCTCTGCTTTATCCAGTGTTGAGACATGTCTCCCGAGGCCATGTTCAGTCACTACCGTCTGCATTAGCCAACATTAACCGGACCCTCTTGTTCAAGTAGGTTTGTGACTTGACATACTTGCCGCAATAGCAGTTCCGCAACCTATCAAAGCCAACTTCCCTCAAATGGTCAGTCTTTCATGTTCTACCCAGCATGTTGTCTACATGACTCACAAGTCCAGCGACGGCAAGAACGTCATCGATGCCGAACAGTTCAATGACCTTTGTCCTCGTATAAATCCGTAGACCCACTAGTGTAGTGGGAAACAAGATACAGAAGACCACGGAGCCGATGACAACTCCTCTCTGGTCTTCGTACGCATCTGCGGGAAGCTTGGCCGTACTCATCCTCAATCGCGATCGGCAGTCCTGGCTTAGGGGAGATGGAGAATGATAGAGCTTGAACAGGCCAGTTCAAGCTGAAGTTGGCTTGGCGGGCAGCACCTCTCAAACGAGCTGATTACGGGGGAAAGACTGCGTTTTTGAATACCATAGTAGAGCCAAACTAAAAGACACACATGGCGGGCTCCCTCTTCCCAAAGACAAGTCATGAACCGCTGCGAGCAAGGGCTCAAATTAGGATGACGGGAAGGGGAAGACAGAGTTCCGAACAGCATTCAAGCGAAGGAAGTGTGTTTGCGGAGCACCACCCCATTCTTCGCCATCATGACCGAGTCATTCTCGTCACACCAACAGGTTCGTAACGCCGAGACTCTGACCCCAGTTGGCAGCAAGAAAAGAGGAAACGAAAAAGAAACAGGTCGACTGGGCCGTCCCTCGTTCAGATGAGCCAGTATCCCACACGGCGAGACAGAACCCGCAATCAGACTAACGAACTGGTAAAACTCGATTCACCAATATGGTTAGATGGAACTAAGAATGAGCCCGGCTACTCGACGACGAGTTACCTGTCCGTCTGTCTGTCTTAGCCGGCTTGATGGTGGCGAAGTGAAGTTCATGCTTCTTTTTCCCTTGATTCTCGATTCACATCCATCTCGATGAAGGTTCCCAGGGGGGGTAGCGAGGCAAGGCATGGACGAGAGCCGCATGGGGTTCGTGGGAAAGCAGAGTTTAAACCAAATAGAAAGATTAAGCGCGGAAGAGGCGAAAAAGCGAGGAGGGTGAGGATATTTAGCGTGTGAACTGCTCTGATGCTCCCGGGGATCGAGAAAGCAGACAGCGGGGGGCTTTGACTTTGACTTTCTTACTTCGCGGCACCTACAATTGGCCGCCAGTTGCGCCGGGAAGACCATGCTTGAAGGGGTGCTCTCAGCTGTGAGTTCAAACCTCTTCGGTCAAGGAAGGATACGAGCGGTGGACAGCAACAGGAACCACGTCAATCAAGCTTTCAGTGTAAGAGAGAGCGGCGCACGGGTATCTAAACCCGCGATGACAGCGGAGAACCTTGTTTGGCAGACAGGTGGTGTGCCGGATCTGCGAATCAGAACATAAAGTCCGATGCTTGGCTGAACGCTCAGTCCTCGTCTTCTCTTCTGAACTGATGGCCCGTCTAGCCCATGCATTCTGTCTTTGGAGTTGCATTTTTCGTCATCTTATAGTCATCCGTCCTGCCACCCACTCTTTGTTTTTTTCCGCTGTCTCTGCCGTCCGGATCTCAACATTTCCGAAGAATCTTTCGGAAGAGGGTATTGTCACGAAACGCCATAGGAAAAAACGAAATATAGGGGTCCCAAACATGGGAGGAGTGTGTCGAGAAGCGACTTTGTATCATCAGTTCATTTCCTGAAGTCTGTCGACATTTCTTTCTTCATCGCTGTCGGTTATCAACAAGTTATACCGGAAAACGCAGGAGAACCAAGAGTTCGTCTTACTTACAGCCAGCCGCAGTCGCGGCAACATCATCATATGGGCTGTACTCACGTAGCCCTGCTCTCTGAGTGTCTCCACACATTTCTCAGCCGATGGACGGAGCATGAGTCGCAAACATCGCCGATTCTGCAACTGGCAATGGTATATTCGAGGGTGGCCGGTCCTGGATGGACCGGTTCCCGCCATGCCCCCGTTCTCGCTCTGGTGCCTACCAACCTAGGTACTTCTTACCCACCTGTTAAGAGGGCATTCGACTGGGAGGGGAGAAGGAGGTTTTCCCGTCTACTTCGTACATTGTCCCATCCCTACCTTGTCTGAGGCGCCGTAACGCTTGGATCAACTCATGAGCAGGACGCACGGTTGTCTCCCGCCTATGCTCTACTCACCTATAATTGATCAAACTAGGATCCCGGCTTCTCCTCTATCTTCCAGACAAACGTAGTTTGTGACAGTTGACTCAGTCGGCACGGTATGAAAAGACGTTTTATACGGGCTTGAGGATGTTGCATATGTGACGAACTCCAAAATGCAAACCCACTGGAAGGCACGCCACGTGAGCGAGCCAGAGTCAAGATCCTTGACTTCTCCCTCAGTAGGCTGGCCTCGAGTTGCACTGCCAATATCGCATGCCCCTGGTGCAAATCGGGCTGTACCATGATGACAAGAGATAGCTCAGAAGAATTTCTTTCTCGACAGCCATGTCCTATATCCGGCGCGTGGAATCCGAACTGGACAAAGCCATCAGTACATATCTCTTGTTATTCACGTTCTTGCGGTGCACATCCGCCACGGCCGGTAGGAACTGTCGACAGTTCAGTTTGTCTGTGTACGTTTATTCTTCATATGCCGTGAAACTCTTGCCATGTCTCAGCGTGGGGGAAGACCATGCAGTGGTATATTGCGTCGAGGACAAAAAGCCGTGAGATATTTAATTTCGCAACCAGAAAACGCCCACCATTGTCCGGCTTGTCGCCCCAACCCTTTCCATGCAATCCGTTTGCTTTTGTCATGGTATATCCGTCCATTCCCTCCTTAGCTCTATGTCGTCAAGTTTCAGCAAGTCCAAGTCCGATTTTGAATCCAGTCCATCTCTTGAATTTCGCAGTGAACTCCGTAATTGCAACACCTTGTGATGGCAGTTCGGCGCGCGTTCTCTTGCCATCACGCAGCACGGCGTCTCTCCCCTCCCAACGCTGCATGAGACCCACCACAGCCTGTTCCAGCTTTGCAAAGCTTGATCATATCATTATCATCAACCCAACTGCTCATCGGCGTTGTCCAAGCAGAGAAGTCTGAGATAAAAACAACAGCCTCCTAGAAACAACAACGATAGATACATTCAAGCTGTGCCATCTGCTTGCGTCGCTATCCCATCTTGGCCTATAGGTGTCATCGATTCGTCATCTGATGTATCCTTGCCAAGGATCTTTTCGTCACTGCCAGCGCAGTCTCTGACATTGAACCATCCGCCGCGCTCCCATTGTCCTGGCGCATATAGACAGGTTGCACGAGTGTCATCCTCCACTATTCCCAAGAGTAAGGTGTTGAGACGCCTGAAGTCAATGGGCTTCAGAATCCATCCGTCGAACCCTGCACTGACGTATTTGTCTCTCTCACGCTCTATAAGGGATGCCGAAACCGCAAAAATGGGAATTCTGCCGTTGTGATTGGCGATAGAAGAATGCCCGCCGTGTCCGCTAGACTTTTCAAAGGCTCGGATCATCTTAGTGCTCGTCAGACCATCAACTATCGGCATCTACGATGGGGACTGGCTGTTAGCACAGGAGATGACTATGAACCAACTAGGAGCACGTACCTGCATGTCCATCAAGACGACGTCAAAGGCGCTAGACTTTTCACGATAAACCGTCGCGCAATCTTCGCCGTTTACAGCATGTGAAACTTGATGGCCTGATTTCTCCAGGCGCTTCCGCAGAATTCGTGAGTTGATGGGATCATCCTCGGCGATAAGGACTTGCAACTTGGTTGCATCTGGCCCGGAGACGACACTTGTAGTTGTTCCGATTGTACCGCTCTCCGAGGCTGCCCCATAGTTATGTTTTTCTGGTACTTCAAATAGCACTCGAGATGATGCGCTCTCCTGAGGCATAGCGGACGGTGGGTCCAAGTACTCGTCGGGTATTTTGACCGCCCTGATGGGAGTTTTCGTGTCCTTCACGCTACTAAAGCCCACTTCAGGCCGTGACGAGGAGTCCATGGCAGGGTCATGCTTCTGGCTTGTCCGCAGCGAATTGGGCGATCCTGTGACGCTGACATTTGAAGATTTGCTGCCGGCTGAGGACTTTGGTCTATAGAGGGTTTCTCTAGAGAACTGGCGTTGAGCAACTGGTCGGCTCATGTCCACCTCTCCAATGGACAACGGCGTTTGAATGGCGTCTATCAAACGGTCCGCATCACTCCGAGAACTCTTGTCGCTGGCTCTGCTGGTCTCCGTGGCGACGCTCTTCTGGCTTTCGAGGCTTCCGGTTTCCGCTTTTGGACCCGAATCCCCTGGCATCATTTCTTCGAAGCCATCGTTTTGTTGTGTTTGCTTGCTTCCCCGATCAATGAGCATGAGTTCTCCGTCATTATCAGGCATAACCGCAGTAGTCACTGATGCTACGCTGGATGCTGCAGCCGGCTCCGAATGCTTGAGGCCTTCAACTGGTGCTGGTGCGTCATCCGGGATATCGAAGGGCAACTGTATAATGAATCGTGATCCTGTGCCTTGCTCTGACTTGAGGCGCAGCTGGCCATCCATATTCCGAACGATCCTGGCAACGACGGCCAACCCCAGACCAAGGATTCTATCTTCTTTTCCGGATTCCTCATCCTTGGACGGCAAAGTCGTTTCGTCTAGTTCGACGCTGACTTGTTCCAGATCCCGGAAGAGAGTGTCCAACTGCCTGGCCGTCATTCCTTTGCCCGTATCTTCGACCAAAATTTCGATGCGTACGCGTCGGTCAAGGACTTCGCTGACGTAGAGTTCGACCTTGACGTATCCGCTGGAGGTATTTTGCACGGCGTTGGCTGCGACGTTGGAAATGGCCTGTCTAAGACGCCGACTATCACCACATACGTGACGAGGAAGGCCAGGGTGTTCGATAACCTGGTACTCGATGCCCTTCCGTTTGGCGTCGTTTACAAATGGCTCTGTGGCTTCCCGTATGCACATGCCAAAGTCAAACACTTCGTCCTTGACTAGGTTCTGGCCTTCCTCCGTTTGCGTGAGATCGAGTAGGTCGTTGATGACATAAATCAGCGACTTCGACGCAGAATGAGATTTTGCCAGGTTGTCGCGAGTCTCTTGATCCAGAGAGCCTTCCAAGGCAATTTCCAGGTAATTGATGATGGCGTTCAGGGGGGTGCGTACTTCGTGTGCCGAATTTGCGAGCAGAAGTCGTGTGAGACGGCTGCTCTGCAACGCAGCTTCTTTTTGCCTCCACACTTCAATGAACTTGCCATAGACAAGACACAGCACAGCCGATGTCTCGACCTGTTCTTCTGACCACTCTCGACACTTTCCAAGCACCGTTTCATGCCAGGTTTTGAAACTTTTCCGGGGCTCCAGGTAAGCAGCTGTTCCTTCGCGCAAAGTCTTCTCGTACGGATTGCCGGCCCATTTGACCTCCTTGACCTGGCCTTTTCGGAAGAAAACGATGAAATCATTGCCACCCACACTCAATGGGACGTACAGGAGGCCTGCGATAACGGTGAAGCCCAGAGGATAGCGTAAGTCTGGGAAATCCTCCCGAATATCCTGAGAGGTGACCACAGACGTGAGTTCACGCAAGCGTAGGTATTCCAGCATCGCCAGGGCCTCCTGAGACTGCTCGATCTCGCCGAGAATCTTGGTTTCTCCCTTAATCGAAAGCATCCCAAAGTCTGCGTCAAACAGCTTCAATAGATCGTCCGAAGACGCGATGATGTATCCAGATGGATTCTTCTCCGTAGGCGCAGTGTTGATGAGTTTTCGAGCTTGAAGTCGGGTTGCGTACGATAATCTCTCGATGTTGCGCGATGCCGTATCTCCAACCAGGCGACACATTTTGCGGATAGGAAAAGACACCCGCATGCCTTTGCGGCCGTAAGAATGACACGCAATAAGGCCCCACAGTTCGTTAAAAGCGTTGATGGAAACTGACATGGAGGATCGCACGGCCATATTGGCGAGATATTTGAGATGGATAGGAGACATGGCTCGCAGATACGAGTGGCTGAGGTCTAGGGGCAGGTCGAGATCTTCCTTGGCTTTGCAGACCAGCCTTGCGGTCTCGAGGTCGCGGTCGTAGAGAAGCCTCACCTTGTTTAACTTGTATAAGTCGCGAGCTTGCCGTGGAATGTCGGAGGCCGGGAAATGAAGTCCCTTGTACAAATCCTTCGTGTGCGTGGTATCAACCAATTCGGTAACGACCTTTCCGTTGTAAGAAGAGTCAAATTGGTAAATCATGACTCGGTGAAAGCCGGTGAGTTCCTTAACAATGCCCACCAATATTTTCAAGAATCCTTCCAGATTGGAAGCCGCAGCAAGCTGCTCTTGTACCTGGGACATGATGTCGAATACTTGCATAGCCCCGGCATCCCCCCTGCGCTTTCGCGCACTTCGTAAAACCCTCAAAGGCTTGCTCAAAATTTCGGTGCTTTCGGCCAACTCTTCCATCGTTGGGTTGGACTGAAGCGTATCCTCTGGTGTATTCGGAGTGGCCTCTTCCGGTGGCCGAAGTGGAAACTGGTGATCATCATCTATCTCGAACTCGCAAATTATCAGGTCAGGATGCGCTGGATTTATGTGTATAGCGCACCAAAGCTTGACGCTCTTCCTCCTTGGTGGACGAATCGACAGGCTGAAAACCTCGGGTCCGTTGATGGCTGGGTCGGCGTCCTCGTCACGAATGAAGTCAATGTGATCCAGTAGGTTATCCTGCTGCTCTTCGGTCAGAATATCGAGAAAGCTGTTGAGACGAAACAGCAGCTGTGGCGAGTAGCCCGTTAACCTCTCCGTATTCTCGCTGGCGTACCGAACAGATAAGCGCCCGTCTGTCTCCTCCCGAATGGCCACCAGGGCACCGAATCCCTGAACGGCACCAGGAGTGTGGATAGGTTCATCTTCGCATCGTTGCAAAATATTGTCGGTGCCAGTGATCACATGGTGGCCTTCGTCTGTCATGACATATTTGAAGCGCGTCGTGAAAAGATCGTCATTCCCGAGCTCGCTAAGCTGGCTTGTGGTGAAGGATGCTGGGCGCTGGGAGGAATCATCCCCTGGTAGCGACTCATCTTCGCCGTCTGAAATAACATCTTGAAATATTTCGAGCGGCTTCGAACTCGCATGGCGCACGGCATCGGCCTGGACGCTTGACAACGGCCCGCTACCAGTGTTCTTCCTCCTGGTCAAGACAGGCTGTCGGTCGCTCGGCGAAGTTACTGTTGAGGGGTGAGAATGGGAGGTAGCGGCGGAGGCGGAATCACGGCGAGGGACGGCGCCAAGGGCGGCGGTATCGATTCGAGGATTGCCAGGCCGGGGTGCCGGATACTGGCCGTGGTCGGGAAGCCGTGGAAAGTAGTCGTGTTCGCTTGATGATCTACCGGTGCGCTGAACACTCACGACGGAGCGAATTGGAAATACTCGATCTGAAGGGTCCGGGCTCGCACCGTGACCGAGCTGGCGGTCGGAGCTGGCGCTCCATGACGAAGAGCAACTGGGGGGAGCAGCATTGGCGGAGACGGGAGCAGGAGATGCAGCAGAGGCGGAAGAGGCGGCAGGGGCATCAGACATGGACGAGTTGTCGATATGCGGCGCGGCGGGGTTTGAATGGGAGCTCGCGATGGGAGTTGCCTCAGACGAATCGTCCGTTGTAGACTGCTGGTCGGCGAAGGCAACGGAAGGCCGGCGGGTGTCGGATTGGGCGTCCATGCTTGGCGATATGCGGCGACGGCGGAAGACCTAAAAGTCTATGAATTCCCACAAAGATGCAAGCTCTGGACGCGACCTCGCCGGAGGCTCAGAGGTCCGCAATCAGTAAAGCTTAGCATGAGGCAACGAGACAAACAGAGCACCCTCTCGTTGTTTTTGATGATGTTTTGGTATGACCCCCAAGATAGAGAAGAAACGGATTTGTGTCAAGGAAGACACGACGTCGGCAAGGAAAAGAGAAAGGAGAACTAGGCCGCAAGTGTCGTCGTCGGCGGACTGGCTGCGTGACGATTTACTCGTCGATCATTCGAGTCAGGAGGGGCAGCCCTGGATGGGAAAGTCGGGGGATGGGATGCGGTTGTGCGGTTTTCCGGTTCTTCAATTGTGCGATTGTTGGCCAGCAAGTGAGCGAGCCGGGGGGCCAGCAAATTGGTTGTTGAGGACAGGGTCCTGCTGCTGTGTTCGTAGGTACAGAGTAGAGTGGGCGCGCCGGGGATAGCGGGCAGTGGTGGACAGCGGTGGCAGAGGCACCTTGATGACTGTCAGACGCGGAGATGGAGATGCGAATAGGAATCGCAGCTCTCAGATTCCCTCGAACATAGGTCGGTTTGCGGCGGCGGTGACTGAAGCGCCTGGGGTGCGGTAAATGGCAGATGGGTACCCCGTTGTGCGTGGTATGTACGCATACAGTGGCGCCAACGAAGCACCAGCTAGCTACCTGGGGCAGAGCAGGTTTGTTAATCGAGAGGTTCTAATCGAAAGGCAAGCATGCGTGGCAACGAATGGCTGAAGGCAAGAACAGGATGAGGACTGTGTGTGTGCGATCAACGTAGCGGAAGATGATGCAAGAACAGAATTCTGATGCGGTGGTCGGTAGGGTCAGGGTAGGTGGACGAACGTTTGATGGGTAGGTAGGTACCTAGGGTAAAATATGTGCCTAGGTAGTGTAGTAGTGTATTACTAGTAACAATGCGGCAGCAGGTGGTGGTTGTGTAATACCACAAGGAGGGGGGCCAGAGATCCCAATCACAGGAGATCAAGAGTCGAACCGATGGCAGATCCAGCACCGTGGGGGTGGTGTACGTAAACGGCGATTATCGAGGCCGCTGACGGAGGGAGGATTAAAGTGTCAAGGATGAGGGTCCAAGACAGAGTGAGGAGTGAGGAGTAGGGAGAGAATGTGAAAGAGAGAGGGGAAGGGGGGGGAGAAAGAGATAGCCACAGACACGGGCATAGACTTCAACGAGGGTTTTCGCAAGTACCTGCGCCGGAGTGGCAACGATCAATCATCATCAACGAGGTCCAGTAGGCAGGGAGAGAGGTAAGACGGTGGATTCACGCTGCCCAGGTAGATAGGGTGAGTGGCAGTCTTCAACAGGAAAGACACGGGCGGCTACCTACTTACTACACGCTGTCTCTCGGGCTGGATTCTGAATTCTAGGCTCTAGACTGCGGGCTCCAGACTCTGGATTGGATTCCATTCTGAATTATGGACTCTTCGGCGTACATACATACCTAGTAGTAAGGTATACAGAGTAAGGTAGGCAAGGTGCCTGACGTAGGTACAAGCAGGCAGGCAGGCAGGCAAGGTCAGGCAAGGCGAGACGAGACGAGGCGCTTGGAAACATGGCAAAACGAAGGCCAGGTTGACCTAAGGTACCTAGCCAACCAGCCAAGAATGCCGTCGAACGTACCTTACTCAGGTAAGGTAGGTAGGTACCTTAGGCACCTATCCACAATCCACACCTAGCTCTCACGCCAGCTCCAGCAGCAACAGAGCAGCATACGCGCTTGTGCCAGCAGCAGCAATGGAAGGAAGCAAGCAACGGCAGACCCTCAGGTGGCGGCTGTCGACCAGGGCAGCACGGCAGCTCGAGTCCAGGAGTGGTGCGAGGGATCATGGATGTACGGCCTAGGCTTTTTTAGCGTGCCGATCACTGGTCAACTGGTCCCCATCGCGGATTAAGCCTGGCCATCACTGTTTGCTCTCCTTTCTCAGGCACTACCCACCTCATGCTTAGACATCTACTGTGTACATAGCGACGCTACTGCGTACCTAAGGTAGAGTCCGTCCTGCACCTCATCCGAGGCATGTGCTTACTTTGAGTGCCTCTCATCTCGTGCGCTCCTTGTCGAGGGCACAAGTGCCGTGGCCGAACACGACCCCTACCACCAAGGTATTCAAGACGTCTTGCATCGTTCATCCGTCGCCTACGAATACGTACGCAGCCAGCGCCTCCACAGAGGTGAGAGGCACCTGCGCGCCGCCAGAGACCCATACTGCCCACTGCACTGCAGAGACGTAGGCAAGGGGCACCCTCGTACTGAAAACCGAATGGACGTTTTGCTCCGACGCCGACTGCTGAACTGAACTGGACTCGACTCGACTCGACTGGACAGGACTGGACTGTTTTGCGTTGAAGGAAGGCACCGCACGTCACACGTCCGTCCAACAGGCATCCAATCTATCCGTAGGCTCTAGGAGCCTGATCTTCAAACTTCCTTCACCGACCTTACAGTCAGTCGGTCGCACCAACAAGCCAGATTCGAGAAGCGGCACTTGCCGGAGGGCCACATGGGGCTCAGCTGACAGGAATTGCTGCAATTTCCCGAGTCCGGCAAAACAAGCAACTTGATCCAAACCAGTCCGAAGAGATGAAGTGCATTCTTCTACGTCGAGACTGGGCAGAATTGGAATCGTGCAGCTTAGAACGACGCGGGTACACGTGCCGCTTGGGACCTAAGCGGTATCCGTACTCTGCATTCCATTCCTGACTGCGTGAAGAGCAGGGGCTTTCCCAGAGTCTACCCATGCTTCTGATCCTGATCCTGATCCTGATCCTGATCCTGATCCCTCTGTTCTCTGTTGCAGTAGGGGACAATGTGTTGTGCGAGTCGGAAATCTTCTCAGTGAGCAATCTGCCTACACCAACCAAGCAAGGTATCCCGGGATTCTGCTGCGGGGGTCGGGTCCCAAATGTCATATGTCATTATGGGAAGATTCAAGACCGGGTTTCTCCCATGGACTTTGCAAAACTGAGCAAGAGAGATGGGATTTCTGGCGGTGGAGAAAGGTCATCCGGATTTTCTACTGTGGTACTACTACGCGCCCCATCCCTCCAGCGGCAATTGCCCGAAGCTACACCCCGCAAAGTCGCTGTCACTTCTTCTTTCACTGGGGCTGGAGCAGGCGGGATAACCCTGGCGAACAGAAGAGAGAAAAACGAAAGAGAAGATAAGACAAGTATGCAGATCAAAAGAAATTGCAGAGCAAGCGCACATCAGCCGACAAGCCAGACAGAGTGCCCAAGACTCGTCCAACATATGTGTATAAATAAGAATAAAAAGTTGCTTAATGAGCGGCGGGGTGTAGGCTTCCGACGCCTACTAGGTAACTACGATCCCTGGAGTGTCTGGGAAAGACTTGCATTCTGCTCAAAGGGGCCGCGGGGCTTGTTCCAAGGGGGATATCTTATCCAGCCCGCTGGCCTGCTTCATTTTTGTTTTGTCCCCCACCCCTTCTTCTTTCCCGGTCTATCTGCTTCCACTGCAACTACCCGTTTCTCCCTCTAGGTATTTGGCGAAACGTAGTTTCGCAGGACAATAAGGAGCCGGGGGAATGGCAACTCAAGTGTCAAACTGCCCACAGGGGAGAGAGAAGAGGGGTAGCAAAAGACCAAGAGAAGCATGGGAGGGGAACGAATGAGTGTGAGTGGATGCTTGGGACGATCGGGATCCCACCGTAGCTAAACAAAGGCGGAAATCGAGGAACCTGCATCATGTCGGTGTTCTGTCGCCACCACCGCTCCTCGGCCTTGAGTGCCGCCACTCCTGGCTCTTGCAATATCTTCTGCTGATAACTTGTCTTTGTCTCTTGTTTTTTGTGTACAACCCCTACTGCTTCGTTTCCGCGTTTTCCCCTGCTATTGGTCACGGCCCTGCGCTGTTGTTCAATTGCCTGTAAGGGTGGAAACGGGCGGGTTCAACATGGCCTTGGATTCCAAAGAAACTGTTTCATGCCTCGCGTCGCGATGATGCTCCTGTATCTCAAGTCCGCTGTACTTACCTACCTGGGTGTACGGGCTACGACGGGAGAAATGAGGGAATGCTGCTCCAGGCCCGCTCGGTATAAAGTACACTACTGCTAGACTTGCATCGGTGATCTGGCGTAAAGCGTTAGCATCGGACCAGTCGATGACAACGACATGGGCGGGAGGGAGACCAAAGCGTTGACCGTCCCGTCCGGCCCCCTCCCCCACAAAACACCTAGCACCTCTCATCACCTCGCCAATGATGCAGACGACGTTTTGCTGCTGCGTACTGCGTGATGGTGAAAATACGTAGTGATGGATAGTACAGGCGGGCTGTAGTTAATGGTCGCACACGGTGGAGGCTCAGTTGCATAACGCTACGCTGCTTACTGTTGGTAAAGTACCTAGAGAAGAGACGACAGGCAAATTCGTATACTGAAGCGAATGGGATTCTCAAAATGCCTATGCTTCAATAGGTAGTGCGACTGTCAATCCCTGCCTGCGACAGGGGATCCTCCCTGGGTCTGCATTTCAGTCGCAGGCATCCCGCCGTGCTGGAGCAAGCTGGCGAGGTAGCATTCGTACCGGCGATTGGAAGCAAAACAGGCTCCATCCAAGTTTTTTCCCGCCCATGGACAGGTCTAGCCCGGGCTTAATATGCCTCAGCCCCGGACCTGGATGCTACAATCTCGAGAGATGCGGCTGGAACGCGGTCGCAAAATCAAAGGAAAAGCTGCGTGGCTGCTTGGCCGTCTCAATCTTACCCCAACTGCCGGCACCCTCCATCATCAATCGTCCCCCGGGTTGATGGCCATGTACGAATACATTCACGACTTTTGGTTACAATTCCGGTCGATAGGGCTGCGACAGCCCCTTATCCCTTTGACCTCCAGAGGTGTATTTTAGCGACGGCGAATCACATTATACAACGGATGCAGATTTGAGCAAATCAGATGCTGTGCACGCCTCGGCTGCTTACCTACGTAGGAAACTGAGGAAAACTGGAGCAAAAACGGCGCTAAACTACACGTCTGGCTGGAGGTCAAAGGGATAACTGGGGCAATCCCCACTACGTGACTATCTTCCAAACGCCACCGCCACATTTGCCATTCAACACCAACGTATAATGACGTCAAACATCATGACTGTGGCGTTCGCCATGCGCTGCTCGCTCGAATATTCCTCTCCTCCGAAACAATTGCCGACTACGCTCCGACGGTAACTCAATCCCGACCAAGACCCCTTTGAAGTATCGCTCACGTGCTTTATAGGCGGGGAACCTCAACTATTGTTGATTAGGTGTGAAATGCATGTAAACGTGACAGACAGGTAATTGGATTGGGTGTCACTTGTGACAACAGGATACCACTATCTACAGCATCTAAAGCTTTCCCTTGATGCTCTTCTCCTCCCGGGATTTCTGCGCGCTCTTGAGAAGCGCATACAGACTTTGTAGGCGCGGCATCTCTACCCCGTGAGCTCTCGCTATTCTCACCGGGTTGCCGAGGATTACCTCAAGCTCCAGGGGTCTGCCGGCCTCCCAGTCCAATAGCATGCTCGGCCTGGCTCCGGTATTTCGCTCCGTGCTCTTTACAATCCGATCAGGCTTTGCCAGGTCGTCAGGGAACTCTCGGCCCAAGATCTTTGGTACCGCTTCCCTGATCTCATTCATGATACCGATAACATGCTCCCTCAACTCAGCGTCCATCACCATGTCCGCATTGCCTCTGCCGCCGCTTAGCACCGCACTTGGATTGAACGCCGCATTGATGCAGAGCTTGTGCCATCGCACCGTCTGTAATCCGATCTCATCATGAGGCTCAACGTCTCGGATACCGCCCCAGCTAGGCCCCCACCACTGGCCCAATTGCTCGACTGCCTGTGTACCCTGACGCTTAAGCTCTGCGTTGCCCGTACCGAGGCCGTTCGTGTGCGGTCCGATGCTAATGCGTGTCCACCGGTTCTGTCTTATGACGCCTGGGGATGTTTGTTCGGCGCTGATGACCGTCACGGCGCTCACAATGGGGTTGCAAGGGAACCGCTTGCGGTAGGGCTCCTCGACGCCCACGCCATTCTGTATCAATACGATGCAAGACGTAGGTCCAATGAGCGGGGCAATCATGGCAGAGTCATCTGAGCGGTCTGGCAAAGCCTTAGTCGTCACAAAGACATAGTCCCATTGGACATTGGAGCCTTCTTGCTTTGCAGACGCTGCTGCTTCGACGGATGGGAAGGCTGCATGTGGCTTGAATTTGTAATCGCCGAAGGTGTGCGTTTCTAACTTCACTCCAGATTCATTGATCGCTTTGTAGTTCGATCTTGCAACCAGTGATACGTGGACGTTGCGGTTGGGCTGTCGTTCATGTCAGCACACGTTCTCGTTGAGGGGGGGGATGCAGGCGCACATGGTGCAACCGCGAGGCATAGAAGCAGCCAACAGCACCGGCTCCTATGAATATGATGTTTACAGCGCTGCGCTTGATGTGTCAGAATTGTTGCGGGCATGAGTTGAGGTGGTCATGCAGCCAAAGACACGGCAGCTATGATGCCGAGGTTAACACGTACCAGTCCCCCGACTTGGCCGTTGTAAGGTCCATTGTACCAGAAGATGACCGAGACGCCTTCGCAGTCCCGTTTTTCGACTCGATATAGTGCAGACGTATGGAGAGATTCGGTTTACGTTGAATGCTTCAGATTCTCTCCGTGTAAATCGAACGTGACCGAGGTGTAGGCGCCTATGTTCAGACGCGACAACAAGAGTCGCGATACGTGACCTGCGTGAAGTGGCTTGATTAATCTAGCTACGAGCGCCAGGCGTGCCTGGCTACAAAAGTGGTGTGGCCGATCCCTTACGTAAAGGTGGGATTTAGGCTGGGATTTAGGCCTTAGGCCTGGGCCCAGCTAACTACCATCTCGCACCCCCCTTTCAGCTAACACTTTCCTAGCGCTCCTGTGAAGCTATTCCTATCCAGAGCATTGATTACTACAGTACTACAGTACTACATACTACATGTAGTTGTAGTATGTAGTATACTACATCAAAAAATTCAGTACTACTACTACACTACATACTACTGTAGTAGTAGTATGTAGTATACTACTTACTACAAATTATACTACATTTTAGCTATAATATTATATATAATATTATATATTAATACTAATATTAATAGGCTTTTATTAACTAGTTATTATAGCTTATATATAATTTAATATTAAAAAACTATTAAGATATCTTTATTAATTAATTTATAATATAATAATATATATATATATATATAAATTATTATTAATAATATAGTATAACTAATACTATTATAACTAATATTATAATTATTAATTAATAATTAAATAACTATATAACTAAAAAGTATTATTTAATTATTATTAATTAATTAACTAGAATTAAATAACTAGTTTTTTAAGTGTAGTATATAGTATTATACTACATTACTACATATTTAAAAGTGGGGCTATAGTGTACTACATACTACAAAAAGTAAGGTTGTAGTATACTATAAAAATAATTTTAATACTATAACTACACTACACTATATATAGTATGTAGTATACTATGTAGTTGTAGTACTACTACGTAGTACTTATCAATGCTCTGTTCCTATCTTAAAGCAGTAATCTAAATTGTTATATAACTGTATAGTTTGTTTCTGCTCTTTTGTTTTATTCTTTTTATGCTATATTATTTTTATTATTCTATATTACTTTTTAAAATACTTTTAATCTTTTTATATCTCTTATATATCTAATTATTATATAGAACTTTTATTAAACTTAAAGCAACTTTAATATAAATTTAAGCTATATAGTCTAATAGTTTAGCTACTTTTAGATTATATAGATTTAGATTGAAAAAGCTAGCAACTTAACTTTAAGGTTTTAAGTTTAAATTAAGCTTATAGCAATTAAGTCTAATTACCTCTTAATATTAATAAATTAATATTAAAATTATATCTCTATAGTTAAGTTTAATATCTTAAAATAAATAAAGTTTATAAGTTTTTATAAAAGTTAATTCTAAGATATTTATTTTATATTAATATAAACTTAATTAATTAGAATAATTATTAAAAGATGCTATAATATTTAGTTCTTTTTTTATTTTTTATTTTAATTTATACTTTTAATATTTAATTAAATTTAATAAAGTTAAACTTAAATTAATATATTTTTAGCAATTAGTATTAATATTAATATATTATTAATTAAAATAAATACTAACTAAGATATCTAACTTAGTAATAAATTTATAACTTTATAAAGTTAAAGTTTTTAATTGCTTTTTAAGCTTTTATCTCTAAGTAATTTCTTATATAGAAGAGTTTTATAGTTAGCAATTTAACTGTTAAGAAGAGCAAATTGAGGCGATCAAAATGATATAAAGTCTAACTGTAAAAGTTAATTAGTTAGTAAGATATAAAGAATTGAAGTTATTATATATAAAAGAAATAAATAAATAGAAGGGATTTAATTAAGTTTAAGTTTTAAGATATTATCTTTAGATTAAGACTTATTATTAGTTATAAGTAGTTTAAATAAACTTAGCATTTTAATAAAATTATAATACTTTTCTACTACTAATAATTTAATAAAGCTATTAGTAACTATTTTATAAATTAAAATATAGTTAATCTTAAAGTCTTTATTGCTAATATTATTAATAATTTAATAATATTTAATCTTAATATAGTATAATTTAAGTAACAATCTGTTTAATAAGTAATTATTAAAAGTATTTATAGAATTTATATATATTTAGAGGGGTAATTAAATAGAAATATCTAACTTTTTAAAGAGATCTATAATATATAGCAAAGCTTTCCCTCTAAGTATAATATTTATTTATTTAGCTTTATAGGTTAATATAGCTATAAATAATTATAATGCTAACTTTTAAGCAATTAATACTTTTCTATTTATAACTATATAACTAGCTATTAACTTATTAGATCTTTTATAATCTAATTAATTAATATTGCAATAAACTAATAATTTGAAGTTATTAATAGAGTGACTTAAGCTGCTAAGATAAAGTGCTAAAGATTATAAGCTATAAAGATATCTCTATATTAATTTTAGCAGTTTATTATGCTTTTCAGAAGTATATTATTAATTTCTAATAGCTCTACCTATAGATATAGAGATATCTAGTTATATACTATTTGCAATCTATTATAACTTACTTAAATTGCTTTAATATTTATATATTTTAATAGACGTTTTATATTATTCTATAATCTTTAGCAGCTAAGTATTACTAAAGAAGTAAAAGACTTAGTTATATCTAGTAATACCTTTTTCTATTAGTATATTATTAATATATTTAGCTTATAAGATCTAAGGTTATTTTATCTTTTAGTAATAAATAATTTTAAACCTAAAAAACTGTTATACCTTACTTAAATCTTTAATTTAAAAGAAGTTATATAAGTTATTTTTAAAGTTATTAATTTGCTTAATATTAAGTGTAGTAATAAGTATATTATTAATATAAAGCAATATTATAATACTATTCTTATTAATAAGAATATAAGGTTTTTTTAGGAGTAAATAGAAACCTAATTATTTAAGGATAGTAATAATTTGTTTATACTAGAGAAGAAGTGATTTTTATAGTTTATAGAGAGCTTTTTTTAATTTATAAAACTAACTAGATTTATTATTAAACCTATAAAGTTATATAATAAAGATATTTTAATCTCTTATAAGGATATTTAGGAAGGTTATAACTATATTAACTTAGTGAAGTTTTAAATCTTTAAGTGTTATAATTAGCAGAAAGACTTATAGAGCAATAAGATTAATAACTATAGTATAAACTGCTTTATTATTTTTATTTTAAAAGTTACTATAGATAATCTATTTTGCTCTAATTTTATTAAGTTATCTATCTGCTATAACCTTTTTATTATATATTTATTTACTTAAGAGATATTTAAAGCTGTTTAGAAGCTCTTTAAGCTATTAGCATTTTATTCCTTTTAAGCTGTTAACTTAAGTTTTTATAGCTTTAAAGATAGCTAACTTTAGAGGTTTTTCTTCTATTACTTTTTATTTTTTAAAAGTTATAAATAAATAAATCTCTAAGCTAAAGGCTTATAATAGATCAGATGCTAAAAAGGTGAATATAATTAGTTTTCAGTCTATTTTATTATTAATTAGGTTAATTTCTATAGTTTCTATCTTATTGAATTCTCTATTAAACTTCTTAATATTATATAGTATTTAAGTTTTAAAAAACTAAATAGTTTAACTAGATAAAGCAGAGTTTGCTTTTAGTAATCTTATAAGAATAAAACCTTTATTACTGCTTTTTAGTCTTCTTCTCTATTATCTTTATATTAGTTAAAGATGCTGCTGAGAAGCAGCTAGAGAGCTTTGCTCTAAAGGAGCTTATTATTATTAAGAGGCAGCAGGAGATTTTTAGTTTTAAGTAGAAGCTAGAGGATTTTGCTCTAGAAGAGTATATTAATTATATTATTATAGAGAAAAATCTTCTTTTAGTATTAATTATACTTATATATTTATAGTGTTAATATTATTAACATATAACGTCTTAATATAATAATAATAATAATAATAATATAATATTCTACTTACTTAAATATTCTATATAAAATAAACGAATAGACTTTTATATATATAACCTTATATAAAAGTGTTCAGTTTATTATAACCTATAACTTTATAAATGCTTATGTAATCCCTCTTATTATGTAATCCTGATTATGTAACTAAAAAGTATAATATGAAACGTAAGGTTATCTTTCCCCTCATTTTTCCTACCTTAGAATGCAACCTGCCAACTACATCAACAAAAATCATATCAATACATTCCTTCTCTATTAATTATCTATACAAATAAATGCCTATAAATGCTGAGGATTATCAATTTTTATCATAACATATCTCCATCTATAACCCTATACTATATAGGCGCATATACTACGCCCCTGAATACTCTTATACCTGTGCTAACAAATATTATATATTAGTATATAAGGTTTTAGTTCTAAAGTTAGTAACCTATCTTTTTTACTACTAACTTCTTCTTAAGAAAGCTTATCTTTCTGTTTTTATTTATTATTGCTTTCTGTTTCTTAAGCTTCTTCTAAGTATAAATTGCTTATCTTCTCCTCTTATTATTCTTATTTAATAGGGCTAATATATAGCTAGTAATATTTATAAAGTTAAATTTTAGCTTTATAAGTAGTAATTAGAAGTTATTATTATATTTATATATCTTTAGTTTAATTTCTTCTCTTAGCTATAAATTATTAAATTTAACTAAAAGAAGTTTTTCTTTATCTTCTTTAAATATTATATCTTTTGCTTATTAAATACTATTAGTTCTTTTTATAAATATATAGAAGATATTACTATAGAAGCTATTATATCTTATAAATCTTCTAAGTTTAGCTTTAAGTTTTATCTTTTATCTCTTTATATATAAATAGCTATTTAGGTAAATATAAATATAAGTTTAGCAGCTTTAGTAGTAGAAATAGTATATATATAGTTTTCTTATAGAGAGAGATATATTAAAAGTATTTACTAGTTTCTTATAGAAGCTAATATTATTTTTATTATTAGATAGTAGATTGCTAACTTCTATAGAAGTTTTTATTAATTAAGGCTAAAAAGATTTAAGAAGGCTAGCTTTAATATATATTGCTTATGCTTTTTGCTATATAGCTTTACTAGATCTTTCTGCCTCTCTATTCTGCTAATAACAGTTTGAAGCTACTATTTCTAAATAGAAGCTTTATTTTTAAGCAAAAAGTTCTATTACTTTAAGAAAAGCTATATTATTATCTATAATAACTTTAGAGAAGTAAATAATACTGTTAGTTATTATAATCTTCTTTAAAAACCAGCTTTATAGCTAGATAGCTATATCTTTTTTTAATTTAAATATTTAAAACTATTTATAAATTAAAAAGGCTTTAGTAATATAAAAGCTATAAGTAATACCTCTAAAGCTTTATAATATTAGTTTTAAGAAGTTAATTTAAAGCTTTTAAAAAGCTTAAGTTAAAGGTTCTTATTATTTGTTATTAAGTTGTTATATTAACTTTACTATAAAGTAGATATAATATTTATATCTTATAGGAGGTATTCTAAAGAGCTTTATATTAATATCTCTTATAGTAGTAATAGTTACCTCTTTAAATAGATATCTTAAATAAGCGTGAAAAGTTTAATAATTCAGCCTAAAAAAACTAAATTTATTATTCTAATTAGAGAGATAAATCTAAAGCTAAAGGATTTATATATTCTATTTAAAGTTAGCAATAGCTTTAGATATATCTTTATAAACTAAGGTATTATTTAGACTATTAAAATAGATATTTATCTTCTAAAGAAGACTAATATTAATAATTTATATTATATTATAAGGTTTATAGAGAGCACTATATAGTTAGAAAGTAGTTTTTTTACTGCTTAGTTTAATAGTAATCACTTTAGTTATATTAACAGCTTAGCTAATTTGGTTTTTTTTATTTATATAGTTTATAGTTAATCTTTAAGGGAGATTTTAGAGTTTTTTAAAAATAGAGAGATTATTAAAGATATATCTGCTAATGCTAATATTTAATATAAAGAAGTTTATCTTCTTAATAGAAGTTATAAATATAATATATTAGCTTAATTACACTTTTTAGCTGTTATTTTCTTCTTTATTAACTTCTTTAATAGCACTATATATAAAGAAACTATTAGTTTCTATTTTTATAGTTTAACTAATAGAGTAATAAATAGAAGGTTTAAATATTTTTATTATTTACTTTTTAACTTTCTATATATAGTTAGCTTTATATAGATCTCTAGTAAGAAATTAAGTATTAAAATATAAATTAAATATTTTAAAGTTATTTACTAGAAATAATAGAAAGGTTTTCTTTTAAGCTTAAGCTGTTAAAGCATTTATATATATTTCAAATTGATAGTTAATATTTATTTTAATGCTAAAGTTTCTAAAAATACTATTTTAAATATAACTTTTTGAAGTAAAAACTGAAATAGATCTTTATATTATTGCTTATATAGTTATTTATAGTATGTTTAAATATTTAAATTTATTAAACTTTATAGTATAATATTCATAGTATTTTAAAAAGTATTTATTATAAGGAATAAAGTATAGAAAAGCTTTTTTATAGTAGTAGAAATATATTTTATATTTATAAAGATTTTTAAATACTTAGAGTTATATAAGATATAGAAATCTTATTATTATAACTTTCTATTATTTATAAGCTTAAATAGTTAAGCTTGCTTTTTAGCAGTATATTTCTTTTTATTTAAAAGTGCTTTAATACTTTAGAAAGCTTATTTATATTATTTTTTCTTACTTAGACCTCTAAGTTTATATAAAAGATTATTATAGCTTTAAATTTCTATAATAAAGTTATTTTTTATAGTATTAGCTTTAGCTTAATTAAATTTTCTAAATTTTTAGATAAATCTATAAGTAAGAGCTGTAGTTAATAAGCTTATATTAAACCTATTTAATTTATAAAAAGTTAAATAAAGGTTTTATATAAAGTTTTTAGTATTACTATAGTTAATTTTAATTATTCTATTCTAGTTATTATAAACCTTACTTATAGCTAGCTTATTAAACTTTTAGATATATTCTCTAGCTTTAATAAAGATCTAAAAAGCTAATACTATAATAGATAATTTATTATTAATTATTTCTTTTAAGAGTTTATATTAGATTTTCTTAATAAGTAATTATCTAATAAATATAAATCTTATAAATATAAAATTACTAAATAAGTTTAAATCTTTAACTATTGCTTTTTTATCTGCTTTAAAAACTATATTTTTATTATATCTATTTAGAATACTATTATCTATTAAATAGAAAAATAATTCTATTATCTTAAAAATAATCTTAAAATTAATCTTTTAAAGCTGAAAGCTTATAGCTTTAGTTAGCTTAAGAATAATATTATAAGCTAAGGTTTTTTAATTTAATTTCTTATTAGCTGCTTTTTATATAGCTATTTTAGCTATAAAGTTAACAGAAAAAGAAGAGAAATTAAGAAGATCTAACTAAAATAATCTTCTTTTAGTAAAACTAGAGAAAAATAAAGTTAGATTTCTAAATAAAGATATATTAATTTAATTAATTAATTTAGTAGTTTAAATAAGATTTAAATAGTAGTTATAAAATATTATTAGATAGTTATTAAGCAGTTATCACTATATAACTATAATAATTATTAAATAATTATTAACTTAAATAGCTTAAAAGCTAAAGAGATTTTATAAATAGAGAATATATATTATAATAACTGCAATCTCTACTTAGAAGCAAACTTCTAGCAGCTTAATAATCTATTAATTGCCCTATAGTAATTGCTAGATAGTAAGGTTAGAGTCTTAATAGCTACTTAGAAATAACCTTACTATCTAGTAGATAGATTTAGGTATTTAGAGGGCTTATAACCTGCGTGAAGTAGCTTGATTAATCTAGCTATGAGCGCTGGGCGTGCCTAGCTATAAAAGTGGTGTGGCTGATCCCTTACGTAAAGGTGGGATTCAGGCTGGGATTCGGGCCTCGGGCCTGGGCCCGGCCGACTACCGTCTTGCATGACCCCACAAGGGGATGTCGCCATCGAGCAGAGCTTTATGGTCGTTCCCAGCTGGCACCAGCTGGGCATAAGCGCGGATGCTTGTGGTAACAAGACACCACGAACAAACATCAACGTCAAAGAACTCTGGCTGTGACCCGTTGGAACCATAGCGTAGGCTTCTATACCGCCCACATTCTTCCAAAAAAAAAAAACAATAGTGTTGTCAGCATTTCCATAGATTAGGGTCAGTCTACGAAAATGCGGTCAACCCACCTCTTCCTCGTGTCACAAGGCAAACAAAAACTTGCAAGAGTAAAGCGAACCTACCGGCATCTTTTTGGCACAAGCGTTAATGGGGTTCTTATGAATTGGCAGGCGCAGTTGTGAATCTATGTTCATCCTCTTGATCCATATGTGGCCGTGCAACGGTTGGAAGGCGCGCTCATCGTCCTGCAGATTCGGGTTCCGAACTGCTTAATTCAACGTTCGCCGCCCGCGCAGATAGGGGCGAAGAGCAGGGAGGAGACATGAGAGGAAGGAGAGGACCATTACGGTATTGAGAACGATGAGGGTAACCACGACAGAAAGTGTACCAGGGGCATAGTAGTGCTGCGTCTGCCTAACTAGTTAGAAGTATCCGCCCAAACAGAATGCTGCTTGCTTCGCTTTGCTTGTTCCACATCGCCTGTGGTCTGAGCCCCTCGGGAACTTGTTTTTATTGTCTCGCGTTTCTATACTTATATGAACAGTCGATGGTAAGTCATATTTGGGTTAGTGCTTGGTGGGTGGTAAGTAACGCGGTGGTAAACTCATGTAGGCAGCAAGTCAGAAAACTTCCGCGCCCAGCAGGTAAATCCAGTAAGAGCACTTCGGCCGGTGCTTCGCCGGGTAAGACAAGGAATGGATGTCATAGTAACATTAGAATGTCGAGGGGGCAACTGCATGTCAGTGTGCGACGTGATTTGTGTTCTCTTTGGCTTTTCATCATGACCAACATACAGCTCAGTTATTAGTGCGTGTTGTGTATTAACTTGTCGACGCTAAGCTTATTCTCAGTCCAAAAACACCAGGTCCTGGTAGACCATAACGCAGTTGATCTGTTATGTGACTCGTAAAGAACCATCAGAGCTTATAGCACTCAACAAGATGAGAATGTTACAGCACCTCGGGTAGGATGTGTACACGATACAGAAGGCAACGGGGCGCGGACAATTCATTCGTCATCACCGCGAGGCAGCGTATCACACTGCTTACATCAGAGGCACGCTGTCTATACATCACGGGATCTTCCACTCTATCTCTTCACTTACCTTGGTCTGTTGTGTCGTCATTCCTTGCTATTTTTCTTTCTGCAGGCTGCTCCTCGAGATTATTTGTCAACGTTGAACGTACGTCTTGCAATATGTGAGAATGTTCGTTCTTAGAAAGAATCATTTAGTAGATACCCCGTTGATCATACACATGAAGAACAGCAGTACAGGCTCTCCGAACAAGACCTCGATATCAGCCGCGGCCGGAAGACACCAGTAGTAGCTGAAGTGGCACTGCAGAGATGTGTAGATCTCCCGGAATCCTGAGGCTTACCGCTGTGGACCAATGGCAAAGATGTCACAGGCGTATGCAGAGGGTTGTATTCGAAATAATTCCCCTTTCAGAAGATTTCCTGGGCAGGAGGTGCCGACAAACCGCATGAGGGCGGCCAAGCCGGAGTGAGTAGTCAGAGAGTTGGTTTCTTAGAGCTTCCAGATCTTTGTGGTGCAGCCTGCAGCCTGCCGGCGGTCTGCCCTTTGTTTGCTTGGGCTATTAGTAGTAGAGAGAAGTCCCCTTCTGCAGGAAGGGAAGAATCAAGCTTGCTTCTTCTCTCATTTCTTCTCAGAGGAAGCCATATTTCTGAGTTCATGTGTTGCATATAGTTTTAGCGATTATTATATTGGAAAGGTCTGTTTGGAAGTTCGCTTCGTTCATAGTTGAAGAAACAAGCTGTATCTAAAAAAACATCAGGCACCAGTATTTCGTCATGAGGAAAGGATTTGCCACTGAGTGACAACGTATGTGTACGACCTACAGCTATCGGCATACCCAGTTGGTGTTGTCAGTCAGATACAGAATGAGCCTGTCCACTTTCCTGCCATCTATGTATTCTGTTTCAGTTGTTCCACCTCCACATTAACCCGGAGTGCACTGCGGTTAAACGGTCCGTACTAACACATGCATTCAAGGTAGAAAGAAGTCAGGACACACATCTGGAGAGATAACGGGGTAAAACACGACACTAAATAGTGGCCTATATGGTTGCATTTTCAAGGTCGTAGACGTAACGTCCAGTCGCAAAGTCAGCTTAACTCACGTAGCAGCTGTGCGTCGGAGGTTAGTCTAGTTCTTCTCGCGTTGGGAAACTTTCACCAGTTGACTCTGCAAATGCAAGAGACCCAAGGCTAAGGCACCAGGGGCATGACCCGGAGTTCTCAATAGCTGAAGTCCCCGACTTTGAAACCAAGCAGGTCTCTAGTGACTCTCAGCCGTGATCCCATAAGCGGCTGACGTTCACCACGGTGCGTAGCTCAAGGTAGTTAGTGTATCTTCTTAGAGCGTCTACAAATAGAGCGTCCACCAATGCCTAGGTTCAATCATATTCAATATCTCCATTCCATACTCAAGCGTGAGGCATCTCAGGACACGGCCAACTTGGACCGTCCGTCATTTGCTGTGGGTGGGGGGGGGGGGGGGGGGGAATACTCACGTTGTCTCCCCCCAAATCTTTGCGAGGCTGGCAAATGAGTGCTTTTTTTTTGTTGACCATAGTAAATAAAGCAAATAGTGGCCATGATTGAGCCTAGACCTGATATCATCTACTGCATGTACCACTTTATCTTCGAACCTCTGAGATGTTATATCTGGCGTACATACTTGCTGCGCTAGATCTTGAAGCGCGTATCAATTCATGGTACAGCGTTCTCAGAGGTTACATCTACCTCTTGCTCCCCCGTTTGCTTTGGATCAATGATCCTTGTTCTGAAAACTTCCTAGGACCTTGAACAAGCTCCGAGACACATACTGCTCAACGCCAGCAGCTTCAACGTCGTCACCAGTGAGGTCGGATTGGAGGGATCGAATCAAACGTGGATCTAGCGGTACTGCCTGTTTAGGAGTTGCCGGAGTGCGACTGGGGTCGAGGGCGAAAGGCGTCAAAGGTCCGCCACACCAAGGTGCGGAGTAAGAAGCCGTCCACTAGAACAGGCAGGGAGCGCCTCTGGGAACGTGGAGACCCTCGAGCAGACATTTCAAGCGCCCGGAGATATGGATCGACTGGAGGTTTAGCCAGCGGATGAATATCGGTACTCGACGATAATCATGTTCCCAGATTCAGGCTCGGATGTGTTGGACATCAGGGCCTCTCCCGCTGACCGCCGCCCCTGTACTTGAGCCGTCCCCCTCCCGACCCCTGTTTTCTCCTTAGGCGCGAGACCCTTTTGCTGGCACTTCGAATGTCCATGGATGATGTATGTATCTGCACAGTGACAGCATCGCTACCAGTCTGTCTGGGGAGTTGGAGTTCGTCTGAGGCGCATTCACACATGTGCTTGGACCAGTCAGATGTCTGGGGGATTACTTTGGCAGCATCAGCAATCGGGACCTTGCGGATGCGCACGACACCACCTCCTGTCCTGCTTTGGCACGTTGCAGTACCTCAGGAGCCTGGTTTCGTGGCTAAAATGCTCTCGTCCAAGTGGCTTACTTGATCGACATGGACTACTCGCAATAGTCCAGAGCTCTTCGCATTGCAGTTGTTATTTAGCGATCCCTGTCCGCCTCAGTCTACGGCCGCCATCACGAGGCAGAACCCAACAATGACGGACGTGACGCGAGAGAGGACATGTATTCTCGGCTCTGGCGGTTGCCAAAGCAAAGCGGGCATTTCAGCAGTGTCACTCAGGTCAGCGATGCCGCAGTCGCAAGCCCAGCCACCACCCCAAAGCGGACACCGAGAGCTGAGACTGCATGGCGGAAGCGTATTACCCCGCGGTATGCGATGCGAATCGAGTCCTTGGATCCATGGGCAGAAGGGAAGCGGGAAGCGCAAGGTATCCATCCGTAATTCGTCACCGAAGAGTCGCAGAAAGCATGGAAGGCAGTTCCGAGAAATTGACGGACAGGCGGGCAGCCAACGAAAATAAAACGAGCCATTGGGTTTTCGAGCACACCCTCCCGCCGGGAAGCCCGATCCAAGCGGCTTCCCTGCGTCCTTCTAGAAGCCGATCCGTCTAGCAAGCCGACCAATCAACAGCACACGCTCGCCTCGCTGCAGTTGCAGTTGCAGTTGCAGTCGGGGGAGGGGAGAGGGGAGTGGTTGACTGCCACGGGTCGCTTGGCGTGCAAGCGAACGGAACACCTATTAGGGCCAGGCGGCTGGCTTCACGTTCAGGGAGGGCCAGTGTGGGAGTGTTGGGTTGGGTTGGTTATACCCCTGGCGATTCTTTAGCGTGGTGGTGGTGACGGAAAACAAGAAACTGTGACCTTAGGACCTTACCTTACCTTACCTTATCTTATCGGAACCCAGAGCTCACGGGCACCCCCGCGGTCGCCAACCCAACTAACTGTATGGTGTGTCCCGCCCCACCCACCATCCCGTCGACTTGTTCATCTTTTTCTTTTCCGCGCCAAAAAACTTTTCCTCTCCTCCTTCTTTCTACGCATCAAACAACCTCTTCCCGCCCAATCTTGTGCTGTCTTCCATCGCACGAAACCAAAAAATTTCAACACTCCAGCATACTCCTGAGGTTGAATACGGCATTTTACCACCTGCGTAAGCTGTAGGCCGCCGCTGGCGGATGCTCGATCCATTGAACAACCTCAACGACGTGAGCTGCGTTGTTGTCGTTCTCCTAACTGATTGAACGGTTCCATTGCTGAACCCCCCCCCACCGGACTCGAACTTGCCCCCGCGCTCCCATGTGCACGTCACATCTCGACCCCCCTTACGCTCGCAATTCTCGCGCGTTGTAATTGACTCGTCCGTTTTGCCAGCAACTACGCTCGCGTAGATCGGCATCGACCGTCGTACTTCATCTCGGCGTTGGTGTTTTCGCTCCTGGCATAGAACAAACATACAACCCGTTGCTGGGCACCTGACTTTGAGCAGTCGTCTTGACTATCATGAGAAGTTGGGAATCAGCTGAGGTTACATATCATCTTCGGTGACGTCGAATGTCTGTCTGTACTCCGTACCTAAGGTGTCGCTCTTGGCACAGCCGTTGGAAGCTGGACGGAGTAAAATTCGCTTTGCAGGATTATAGCCAGGTTTCCTCATTTACCTATGATTGAATGGGCAACTGCTCCTGGTTGTAGACCGCCAGTCTGGGCGTCTGGACCCGTTCATCAGCTGGCTGCTCGGTGCTGACTTGGGCGAGAGCTGTAGTGCAGGTTGGTATTGATGTGCACTGCTCGCCCGAAGCGCATCATGTTCGGCATGTTTCGGGGTGCCCTCTCCCACTCATTTTCCTGGCCTGGCAAGAAGAGCATCATGTCTTCGATTTGTCTCTGGGGGTCCCTGCGGATGTCTCCTGTTTAGTTCACCACGTCGTTTACTCGTAATGCCCTGCTGCTTGCTGAGGTGCTGTGCGTAGCCAGGTACGGACCGAGAGACAATCTTTTCACCCTCTGTCGGCCACTCCATCCCTCCAGTGTCCCCCCCCCCCCACACACACACACTTACAGAGTGACCAGGTGCACTACCCACGGGCTACACCTCACCCACCCACGCACCCCCATGGGCATACCATCTACAGTCCTCCAGGATATTTTTTTCCCTGTAACTACCCCTTGGCAAGGATCTCGATACATCTGCTACGGCCTCATACGTTGCGACGCGCTACCTCACGCTTCTACGGTTTGATACTCTGTTTATAGAGGTATATTGCCTCTTCTGGATAATGTAAATAATGCTAATTTTAGCTGCAGAACTGATGATAAATATATTAAGTCTATTCTATAAGACTTTAAAGCTATTATAACTATAATCTGCATAAGCCTACACTTTACTCCTATATCTACTTTTAACCTCTACTCCTTATAGCACTAGCGCTATATTACTGCTTACTTCTCTACTGCAATAACTTAATGCTTACCTTAAGTTACTCTTATTACTACTGCTGCTAGCTAGCACCCTACTATGCATTCTATAGCAGGCATTAATAGCCTTGTTGCTTAGTATATAACCTCTTTAATCTTTTCTTCACGCTTGCTTAAGAGGCTTCTGCTAGAGATTTTTATGCTAGTAGAAGAGGTTACCTTCACTAGTATTAATGCTTACTTTAGTAACTATTTCTAAAGCTTTATTATTATTAACTTAACTAGAGATAAAGCTGAAAATAATATTTTGCTAGCTAATTTAGCTTTCTCTTTAGAGTCTACTATATCTCTACCTCTTTAACTTTCTATACTTAAGCCTCTTCTTAATAATAACTTAGAGGAAGGGTTACTTATATTTGAGGTTGATAAGCAGTCTTACTGCTAGATGATATATAAATAGTAGGTTGAAATTTATGCTTTATATAAATATAGAGGTTTTATTTACTCTATTATTACTAAGTAATTTAGAGTAACTATTAACTAAATATAATATATCTACTTCTTTAGGTATATTAATAGCTATTAGAAGGCTTGCTAGTATAGGCTGAAGCTAGCTATTTATATGCTGCAATATTAATATATTAAGAACTAGCTACTAGAAGACCTTTTTAACTGTTTTATATTGTAAATAGATATCTTTAACTTTATCTTAGAGGTCTTCTGCTTTTCAGAATAAGCTATAAATATAGTAATAAGATCTCTTAGATATAATAGAGTCCTCTGTTCCTGCTGTGTCGCTTTGCTCTATAATATCTAAGAAAAGAGGCTTAAATTTGCTTTGAAGTTTGCTAGATTTCTTAAAAACTATTGAGATATATAAATATAGTTAGATGAGGTTTAATGTAATAGTATTATATATAGCAGGCAGTTTCTCACTATTAGGAGTGATGAGAATGCTGCTGACTATATGTTAGCTTAGATTAAAGCTTATAAGTTTATATTCTGAGCTATAATCTCTAGCAGCAAGAAGGGCTGCTATCTGATATAAGAGAAAAGCTGAGGCTAGATTAACACTTAGAACTACTATAAGAAGATAATACTGCTATTCTTTAAGTTCTAGCGCTAACATACTAACAACCTCTAAAGACCTAAAGTAGTCTATATATATAATAATATATTAGGCTATATAGTAAAATATGTTAACATAGGTATAAGCGTATTCAGGGGCGTGGTATATGCGCCTATATAGTATAGGGTTATAGATGGAGTTAAGTTATGATAAAAGGTGATAATCTTAAGCATTTATAGGCATTTAATTATATAGATAATAATAAGGGAAGTGATGTATTGTGATGATTCCTGTTTTTGTTATTAGCAGGTTATTCCCTAAGGTAGGGAAAAGTGAGGGGAAAGATAACCTGAAACGTAACCTACTAAACTGCTAATTATATAAAGTGCTTACGTAACTATACGTATTACATAATTAATATTATAGTTATAGGTTATAATAAATAGAGTATTTTTATATAAGGTTTTATACCTTAAAGTCTATTAGTTTATTTTATATAGAATATTTAAGTAAGTAAGTATTATTATAAGTATTATTATTATTATATAAGATGTTATATGTTAACATCCCCCCTTAAGGTATATACGGCTGATTTATAGTATATAGCTTACTCACTTAACATATATATATGCTATAGGTATAAAAAACTTAAAAACCCTGTAGGAAAAATAAGAAAAATATTCCTATATTATATAATATGTTTTATAACTAGTTAAAAAACTCTTATTAAAGAACCTTATAGGTAAAAAGGTAAGAGAAAAACTAGTAAGTTATTTCTTTAATGCGGTTATTATTATTATTATTATTATTATTATTATTATTATTATTATTATTATTATTATTATTATTATTATTATTATTATTATTATTATTATATTTATTATTATTATTATAAATAATATATAATAATGTGAAAAATATAACTTTGCCTAAAGGCTTAGTTAAAATATCAGCAATATTAGATTTAGTATTAATATGAAATAACATTATATCTTTATTTAATAAAGAGTCTCTAGCAAAATGATATCTTATATCAATATGCTTAGATTTTTTATGAAATTCAGGATTTTCAGCTAGTTTTTTAGCTGCAATGTTATCTATAAATATTTTAGGCTTATTTATTAATTTAAATCCTAGATTTTTAAGATTAAAATTATAGGTATTATATAGATAAATAGCTTCTTTAACAGATTCAGTTAAAGCCATATATTCAGCTTCACAAATAGATAAAGCTACTGTTTTTTGCTTTATAGAGCTATAAGATATAATATTATATAAGCCCCAGCAAAATATATAAGCTGATGTAGATTTTCTATCATCTAGGTCTCCAGCCTAATTAGAGTCTGAATAACCTATTAAATCTTAAATTATATTATTATTGCAGTTATAATAAATTCCTTTATTAGGATATTTATTTAAATAACCTTATAAATAATCTAAAGCAGAAAAATGCTCTTTAGAAGGGTTTGTAGTATATCTTGATAAGATATTAACTGCAAGAGCTATATCAAATCTAGTTTTTAAAGCTAGATATAGCAAAGCTCTAATTTGCTGTTGAAATTGTAATATTTCTTCCTTAGTTGCATAACTTTTGTTTATATGCATTTTTATATTATCTTTCATAGGTGTTATTAATAGGTTTATATTAGTTTTATTATATTTATTTAATATTTTTTGTGTATATTTCATTTAATGCATAAAAATAGACTTATTTTGTCTATCTATATCAAACTCACAACCTAAAAATATATTAGGCTCTCCTAATAGTTGAATTTTTATATATTGCCTTAAATTATTATATATATAATCACTAGTAGCAGTATTATTAGCTGCTAGTAATATATCATCCACATAGCAACATATTATAGCTTTATATTTATTTTTATTTAATATATATACTGCTTCATCATAAAGTGAAACAATAAATCCTAATTTTAATAATATTCCTTTTAAATGGTTATACTATAGTCTAGGACTTTGTTTTAAACTATATAAAGCTTTAATAAGCTTACAGCAATATTTATAATTTTTTGATTTATAATTATAATTAGGATTAAATTCTAATTTACCAGTAGTTTTATTATAAATAAAACCAGCAGGTATAGCAGTATAAATATCCATATCTATATCTGCGTGAATAAAAGCTGTAGTTATATCATATTGTAATAAAATCTAGCTTTCTTTTATAGCAAAAATTACTATAAATCTATAGCTCTCAGGTCTACAAGTAGTAGAAAAAGTTTCTAAATAATTAATACTAATATATTGATTAAAACCTTAAGCTACCTATCTTGCTTTATATTTATAGGTATTATTTATTTTATCTTTTAATTTCATAATATATACCCATCTACCGCCTAATAGATAAATATTATCAGGTATTTGTATAATTTTCCAAGTATTAATATCTTCTATTTGACTTATCTCTAATTGCATAGCCTGAATCCAATTATCTTTATAAGGAGAATTTAAGGCTTGCTTAATATTAGAAGGCTCGTCTAATGTAATAACTGATAGTATATATGAAGCTTTATTATTATCAGTTATAATATTATTATTATTTATTTTATAACCTTTTAAGACAGGGCAGTCTTCTAAGGTAAATAATAGTGCACTTTCGTTAAAAATATTATTTTTGACTGTATTATTAACCTATTAATAGTCTTTTTTAGCTTCATCTGTTATAGAGGGGATTTCTATAAAAAACTTAGATTTATTGGTATTTATTTCTCTATTATTAATACTAATAGTTTTCTTACTATTATTGTTCGTCATATTTATATTAGTATTAGTACTATAACTATTATTGTAGGATATAGTATTATAATTGTTATTGCTAGTATTAATATTATTATTATTATTATTATTATTTATATTTTTATTAATATTAATACTAGTCTCATCACTTAGATTTTTAAGAGCAGAATCTTTAGTAATATTATTGCTATTTATAGCAATATTTTTATTACTATAAGAGATAGATTGACTAGATATATCTCTTTGTAGATTATATTAAGCAGTACTCTGTCTATTGTTATTAGGCATAGTACTACTATTAGTATCCTTAAAGCAGGTATTTATGCTTATAGGAAGCTCTTTATAATGAGAAATAAAGGTATTCTCTAAGATTTCAACGTCACAAGACCATAAAGCTCTCTTTAGTTGCATATCTTAGATTTTATACCCATTAGATCTATAATTAATTATAAAACCTTAATGTGCTCTTACGTTTAATTTCTTAATTTTAGGATCTTTGTTCTTATAGTAGCATAAGCTACTTCACACCTTAATATTATTTATATTAGGTTTTATTTTATTTTTTAATTTATAAGGCGTTATATAATTAATAGAGGAATGTAGAGTCCTATTATGCATATAAAGAGTAGCATAAAAGGCTTCACCTTATAAGTAGTGTAGTAAACCTAAGTTATATAGTATTATTCTTATTTTATTAACTATAGTGCGTATAGTACGCTCTATAAGTCTGTTAGGTTTATGCGTATAAGGAGGTCTTATATTGTAGATAATCCCACTATTAAGATATATAGTCTTAATACGTTTATTAGAAAATTCTTTACCCCTATCAGTAGAGATTTCTTTTATTCTTTTATTATTATTATTATTATTTACTTCTGCTTGAAATTTAAGAAAAGCATTACTTATAGTTTCTTCAGTTTTATCTTTAAGTAGTTTTCCCCAGACGAATCAGGTATATTTATCTATAAAGATAATAAATAAATTATATTTATTATAAGTAGTAGGCGTTATAGGCCTACATAAATCTGAAGCTATATAATCTAGATAATCTAGATTTTTATTATAAACTTGTGATTTACTAACCTTAGTTACAAATTTGCCTTCAAAACAGGCTTTGCAAGGTAGTAATTTATTATTATTATTTATATTTATATTATTTATATTTATATCTGAAATTGTATTATCTTTTATTTTTAAAAGACTTTATATATAAATATGACCAAGACGTTAGTGCCAGAGTTAGAGGCTATTATTATTATTATTATTTATATTTTTATTAGTTATAGTATTATATATATAGTTATTGTTATTATTAGTAGGAAATTAGAAGAAATATAAATTATTTCGTTTTGCCCCCATAGCAATAATACAATCTTTCTTTATATTATATAAAATAGGTTGTTTCCATATAATAGAAGCAATACCTAATAAATCTAATTTAGATTGACTAAGTAGATTAATACCTAGTTCAAGTATATAATAAACATCTTTTAATATTATTTTATTATTATTAGGATATATAATTAATTCACCCTTTATTAAAGAAGTAATTTCTTTTGCTTCTCCCCATTTAATAGGTTTATTTATTTTTATTTTATTTATTAAAAGAGTGTGGTTTTTAACTATATATATAGTAGCCGCAGTATTAATATAAAAATCAACCGTTTTTTCAATTTGGTTATAACTCCTTGCTTTTCCTTGTTCCTTAATAATAGATTGGTTAATTAAATAACCTAAGGAAGGATTATTAGTATATTTATTTATATTATAAGGAGGAGTAGTAGTATAACCTATATTTTCAAAAATAATATCTTCATCTTCTTTTTCAGAAGATAAATCTATTAATTCCATAGAATCAGGATTATTTAAAGATATATAAGGGGTAATATTGCTAGCAGTAGTTATATTAACTACTTCTTTCTCTTTTTCCTTATTAGCAGTAGTATTAGTGGGTTTTTTCCACTAACTAGGTGCTTTTTCAGGATGTAAAAAAGCGCAATTTTCTTCAGAATGGTTGGTTTTCTTGCAATTTTTGCAGTATAAACCTTTCTGTTTTTTCCAGGGTTTTTTACTTATTTTATTTTTATTTTTATTTTTATTATTTTCCTGGTTTTTATTTTGTTTTTTACCCTTAGTAGTAGTATTATTAACTACTTCTTTGCCTCCTTTTCTCTTATACTCATCTATAAGACTAGCATATAAAGAGTTTAGGTTATAGGCAGTAGGGTTAGTCTTAAGAGACTGAGTTATAAAGGTTATAAAAGCCTCATAAGTCTCATTTAGGCTATTAAGTATATAAGCTATAACTACTTAATCTAGTAGTTTAAGCTAGTTATAAGATAAGTTATCTATAAGTTCTTTTATTTTATTTATATAGTCTTCTATAGATTTAAAGTTATCTAAGGAAGTATTAAAGAACTCTTTATAGGTTAAAAACTTATTTATAAAACCTATAGGCTTATATAAGGTTTCTAAGTGCTTCTAAGCTGTATAAGCGTTAGAATTATCTTTTATAACCCTAAGGGGCCTATTATTACAGAATAACTATATATAACTTAAAGCCTTATAGTTTTTATCTTTATTAGTAGAAGAAATAGGCTTAGTAAGGTTTATAGTAATATCTTTACTATATAGTAGGGCCTTAATATATATAGCCTATACTTTATAGTTCTCAGAACCTATAAGCTTAGGGAACTAAACCTTAGGATCAGTTATTATTGCCTTAATAGGTTGCAGCGCATAGTTGCAAGCCTTATATAGGATAAACAACAGTAAAGTTATATAACTTAAGAGCTATTATATATATAGTATAGTAGTTTTTAAAGTAACGTTATAAAAGTTAAAAACCCAGAAGGTCAGAGTTCAACTCAGAAAAAAGAGTGGTTTTTTCCTTCTCTTTAATTAATATCTTCTTCAGCTAGACTTCTGTCTGACTGAAGAGACATATATCCCATATAGTAAATCAGTCAAAAGGAAGTCCATCATGCTATAAATATAAGTCTAAACTAAATTGAAAGTAGACTAGAGGATAGTTCAAAGAGATAATCTGAAAGATATAGATCGAATAAAGCAGTAGCAAGAGACTGTCTGCTTAAGGAAGGATTAATAGAGGTATAGTCGATTTATATAGGATTAGATATATAGATTTATAAAAGGTGTATCTTATAGAACCAAACTACTAGTCCAGCTAGTATATCAGCTTCTGCAAAAGTAGTATAGATAGAAAAGCGTTTGAAGGATTGATTTTCTGTATATATAACCCTTAAGTAGAGGTAGAGCTTTATAAGAGAGTAGGAGAGAGGTAAAGAAGTAAAAGGAATAGAAGTTATCTTTAAGCTGGGCTTATAACCTGTTAACATAGGTATAAGCGTATTCAGGGGCGTAGTATATACGCCTATATAGTATAGGGTTATAGATAGAGATATGTTATGATAAAATGTGATAATCCTCAGCATTTATAGGCATTTATTTGTATAGATAATTGATAGAGAAGGAATGTATTATGATGATTCTGGTTGTTGTAGTTAGCAGGTTGCATCCTAAGGTAGGGAAAAAGGAGGGGAAAGATAACCTGAAACGTAGCCTGCTAAACTGCTAATTATATAAGGTGCTTATGTAACTATACGTATTATATAATTAATATTATAGTTATAGGTTATAATAAATAGAGTATTTTTATATAAGGTTTTATACCTTAAAGTCTATTAGTTTATTTTATATAGAATATTTAAGTAAGTAAGTATTATTATAAGTATTATTATTATTATATAAGATGTTATATGTTAACAAAATATACTAAAGATTAGATATAGGAGCATTTTGATAATAATCCCTTTATTTTATAGCTTTTGAGGAGCTCTAACTTAAATCCTATTAAGCATATATAGGCATTTATAAAAAGATAGATTGAGGAGAACTACTAGCTGCATCTAACTAGCAAGAAGCTATATGAGGCAATATTTGCAGCATAGGAGGCAGAGGTTGGAAAAAATACAATACAGAAAATACATTGTATTTTTGTATTTTTTATAAAAATATCTATTTTTAATTAAATTTAATAGTTTTTAATATTATTTTTAGATATATAGCTATAATAAAGCAAAAAATACAGGGTTTATATAGGTTATTACGTAATATTATTAAATAAATTATTTTATATATATTTAAAAGTGGGTCTGTATTTTTAGTGTATTGTATTTAACTTGAGAAGGAAAATGTTAGTGCTTTTATTATATAAGCAGTAATAACTATAGTAAACTAAGGGCTATAAAAGTGGGTCCTACTGCTAAAAATAGCGCTTTTTTCATAGATAATTATAGTATATTTACTTTTTATAATAGCTATACTAATTGCTTAAAAATACTTACTTTAGTAGATTTAACCTTATGAGGAGATGTATTTGTATTGTATTTTTTAGACAACCTCTGATAGGAGGTAGTGCTAGAAGAGTATATCTTCTATTTAGTGTATTTAATGAAAAGAAGACTTCAGAAGGTGATTAAGAAGGAGAGTAAATAGACTAAGTATTAATTAATAATGTTCAGCTATAAATTAACTCACTAGGAGAGGCTGTTTTTGCATAAAGTAGCATTTTATCTCAATAAAAACCCCAGCTAGCCCAGAATATCGAAAATCCAGCTCTTTTCGAGGCATGGGTGGCGTCAATATAACGATGTACAGGGGTGGCGGCGATGTATCGCTCGAAGTACTGACAGGCAACGAAATATCCTGGAGGACTGTAAGGTACCTACCTAAGGTGGCCCAAGGTAGGTAACTAGCAGCAACATCCTCCTGCTTACCCATCCCACCACCCTACCCTGCCACACTTCACAGGACACGCGCAGGAGACGCAGCAGAAGCCAGAAGCAGCAGAAGCAGCAACAGCAGACGCAAGGAACCAAATAGGGTAACTCTCAATCCATCCCATTGCGCCCGTCTCATCCCATCTTCTTCACGCCCCAACCCGTCGCTTCCCTTCGCATGGCTGGCCAATGCCCTGCTATCCCGTGCCAGCTTCTCCTTGGGTCCGGCCAGTTCCTCGAGACTCCTACCACCCAGCATCGCCAAGTTCCGGCGCCGCCAACCCGACCACGGCGGGCAGATGGACGGACAGCATCAGCATCAGCAGTGGTATATGTATCAGCGTTGCCAGCGGCGGGCGGCTACGGGAGTGCCGACAAGCAGCAGCATGGCTGTCATATGGCCATGCCCTCGCCTCTCGCTCTCCATTCTGATTGTGACATGCAGCATTGAAATAGCATCCCACGTCCGCCCGTCGCGACGGCTCGCTGGATTGCTCTCACTTTCCTCTTTTTGCCTCTTGCCATATTTGCAAAATCGCTTCTTGCTCTGTCAGGCGATAGACGCATCGCTCTCCTCCTTGACTGGCAGGACATAGCTTTGCTCTTCGCAAACCACTGACAAGACGTGGCGAACCTGCTTGCTCCCTTTTGCATCATCCTCGGTAGCAGCAGCAACAACAATAACGACACTAGCAATCGCGAGCAACATCGGCCGGTTCCCGACGACGACGACGACGACGAGGAGGAGGACGCAAAGCCTGACGGTTCTGCTACAAGGGCACACCTCTTTCACACCTACACTGCGACACCCGCCTCGAGTCATCACCCACGACTCTTTTGTGCGACCAATTAAGAACAGTGACTTGCCCAAGGTGTCATTCAGCCACACTGGCAGACTTGGTGCCGTGCCTTAGCTGGCCCCGAACCCTGAACTCGCGCTGGGCCGACCTCAGAGTCCCCTTCTGGCTTCATCCACCCATCCATCATCCACCGGTTTACCAAGGCTAGTCAAGGTTGCAGGGTCTCCATTTTCCCGCAGTTGAAAGCAGCACGCAACAAGCACCAGCACGCTACGGAATCCTGATCGGCTAGGGAGCCAGCTTCCTCAGTCTCGAGATACCCAGACCACACACACCTTGGCACCCCCTCGTGCCCCTCAACGTCCCGTCCGTATTACCTACAGCATTCGTGTCAGTAGGAACACAGGTCACAGCCAGAGGCCCATCAGCTCCAGCTTCTAACTTCAGCAACCCCCAACTCGTCGCCTCTCCGTTGCATACTTACACTGGCGACACCCAGAAAGAGAAGCAAGCCCCGTTACATCGCTTCCAACCCCTCCGATCCTCCGACCATACATCCACTCTCGTTGTCCTCCACTGCCAGCAAGGTTTTCCCTCGCCCCCAGCTCAAGACTCGAAAGACGAGCTGAGGCGCCAAACCCGGCTGCCGTCGGACACAGTCACCGATCATCTGGTACCTAGCTAGCTCTGCGGACAGAGCAAGAGGGCCACCGAACATCACCAAGCTATCAGGGCTCTTGTGCCGGACATTTGACTTTACTTCACCTTTTTCAACTTGTTTCTCTCTTGGTCTGGCAAGACACGACGGCCCATCAGAAATCCCCACCCGACATCCACTCAACTAAAGTTACCCGCTCATTGGAATCTCCGGCGCACTGCTGGCATTGCTCAGTTCCACCAAGTTGGATTGAGCTTGAACTCTTCCACCAGACATATACCTCGCGGCTATGCGTTTGTTGCTTCCTTCATAGCCCGTCTCCTTCCCGACGTCACCTCTTGACGGATCTTTGGGTCCTGCTGGCCATTCATCATCACATCCTTCTGAGACGAGTACGGATACCACCACTCACACACTTGCGGCTCGTGAGAATTTGAATACACTACCAACCCGCGTTACCTTATAGAGGAGAGGTACCCTTCTTCCTACAATTTCACAGCAGCGGCAACGGCAGCGGCAGCTCCAGCGCCCTCCACTCACCCTCCACCTGCCCCCCCGAGACGGCAGACAAGTCCTTCCGCTACCGGCCGGCCCAGATTTAGCCAGTGCTCTCCAGGGACTAACACGGCCCCCCCAGCCCACGCCAAACATTCTGTAACGAGACCGAAGAGCTCCCGCTCCACGCAAGGGCAAGGAGAAGAAGGGGGGGGGGGAGGGGGGAAAATCCCACCTTCCAGGCCGACCCGGCCACCACCAGCACCAAGCAGCCGGCCAACCAGCCAGTCTGCTCCGCTTGCCCTGTCCAATTCTGCCAGCCAGCCCGCCTACCCACCAGACAGCGGCAGTACCCTCTAGGTACTTTGTGCGTGTGTGTGTGTGTGTGTGTTTCTTTTTGGCACCGACCGACCGCCCGGCCGATCGTCTCGATCCCTCCATCTCGCTTTCCTGTGGCGGGGAACTTGGATTCATTTTCTTTTCCCTCTTTCCTCCCAACCTATCTGCGACTTGTGCTGCAGTTGCCCGTCATGATTATTGACGGGGAGAAGTATGCCTGTGAGGCTTGCGTTCGGGGTCACCGTGTTAGCAACTGCCAACACTCTGGTAAGTCGGCATGTTTTACCTTCGTCTCGACTTTCATGTTATTGTGTCACTACACTACCACCATGTTGTCGCTGCCACGGTTGTCACTTTTGCGATTGAGTCTCGGCCTAGCAAAAACACCAAATATGAGTGACTAACCAGCCGCTTGCAGATCGTCCCCTTCAGCACATCAACAAGAAGGGACGCCCCGTCTCCCAATGTCAACACTGCCGCTCGATGCGCAAGTCGCGCGCTGCCCATGTTAAATGCGACTGCGGCGAAAAGACGAGCAAGTGTACTCACTTGCAGCCGACTCTTGAGGGCCACCGAGGTAAGTCACGCTCAACGCGGCGGTCCTCCAAGACACGAATTACCACAATGAACCTCATCTAACTCGTTCGGCTTCTCCATTACGTAGAGACTTGTTGTTGCAACCACGGTGGTCGTTGCACTTGCAGCCACAAAAAGGAGCCTGGTCTCGACACCGTTCCCGAGTCCGACTCCGATAAAGACGCAACAGCTCCTCGACCAAAGCCGCCAATTCGCAGGCGCCGAGCTAATACTGTTCACTCAGACGGCATGCTCACTTTTGATGAGAACGGACACCACAAACCCGCACATAAGCACAACAAGGCATCCCAGAAGTGCGGGCCGTACCAACTGAATCGTGTTAACTCACTGCACAGCACTAGCAGCCTGGGAAGTCATTCGCCTGAACGTGTCGGTGACAGCCTGAAAGACTCGGCTTCCACTCGCGCTGGTCTTGTTCCTCAGCAACGGCTTGTCAAATCTGAGGCTGCGTCCCCGCTCATGAGAGGCTCTTCCAGCTTCCAGCAGCTAAACAACCAACTCCCTCCCCTGGACTTGTCCGCCATCGAATACCCGCAATACCAACCGAATGGCACTTTCGACCTGTTTGGGGGCTCTGGTGATGGGCCCATCTTTAGCGCTGGCCTGAGCACCGCGTCTGTGGATTGGAGCCACATTGATCTGGCTGACAAGACGGACAAGTTCGCACCCTCCAGTTACAGCCAAGCAGGTGCTCAAAGCTTCAACGGCATGTTCGATTTCCCAACCGGATCTGAGCCAGCACCCACGCTCGCAGCGACCACATCGACGTCGGGTGAAGTATCCGAGGTAGAGGATAACCTCATGCCTGGCGACAGCAGCGACTACGACGGTTACGGGACCGGAAGCAACAGTTTTATTCATCCTGCCAGTGGCAGCTACCTTACAAATGGCACGGGGACTGATCTGACCGCCATTGACTATAACAGTTTCCTCAAGTCATCGTCCAAGTTCATTGGAGCGGCTTCATCCTTCGATGACAGCGGGCCCGTTGCTGGTGGCTCTGTCACTTTCGACGATGATCCCGTCTTCTGGGGTCAACACTTTGATGACGGCATCGCCACATACACCGAATCGCCCGACGGCATGCCGGCGTTCAACCCTGATTCTTGGACAATGCAATAAGGCGTTTTGATATGAGCAATGTTGCGAAGCGTACACGCCCATGATATCCGGCTCAACGATTTTAGACGGCAAGCACAGGCGCAAGGAATTCGAGCATAGGCGGGACAGGAACTCTAGGAGGACTGCGCAATCGTGTGGTCATCCATGAGCTCTCTCGCTCTCTCGCGGGAGTCGGCGTAGCACAATCTTTTTCCTTTTACTCCCCTTATACATCTTGGCAGCATACTCGGGGATTTTTCTCATGTTATACTTGGTTTCGGCATTGAAAAACAAAAAAGAAGGGGGGCGGCTCACAAAAAAGAGGGTGTCTTACATCTCGACATTATCATTTTCAATGGACATGGCGTCTGGCACATGGGGAGCATTTCGCTGAGGCTAAAGGCGTGGTTGATTGGAATACAGACAACGATGAATGATAAACGGCAGCGGCCTCTGCTAAACCAGGTTTCGCAGGGGTTGTCTCATTTCATAATGACGGTTATGTGTCTTGCTTATTGCGCAGGGAACGATTGTATGTAGGAAGGCTCAGGCGACATAGAATCCTCAAAAGGCTTGAATATAGTACGTAGAGAGAGGACTGGCGCAAACGCAATGCTATACGCAGACATACACGCGCACAGCGTGGACGACATGTTGGTGCTGCCGACACTCTAGTACAGTGACAGTTTGGGGACATGGCTGTGAGAAGAGTTCCATGGCCGCTAATCGAGAAGAGATGCCAAGCGGTTGAAGAAACAGACATGAGGGATGACGACTGCAGCGAGATGAGAGAGGGGCAGACGGCAAAACAACGAAATGAACCCAAGCTACGAATACGTAGCTTCGATGAAGCCCCACTTGATCAGATACAAGGCCGTGGAACGGCGATTGAGTTATGCGGGATTGTACTTGCTGCTCAAAGGGGTCTTACACGAGGGTTTGCTGGCCTCGTGAATCTGGATGAGTTGCGAGCAATCTGGCAGGCCCTGACCAATGATGAATCCATCCAGCAGTATGAAGGACATTAACAAAAACATCAAATCCTGTGCCAAAGCTACCTACTTGCCTGCCTACCTACCTGCCTAGTGCACGGCACAAATGGTACGCAATGAGGTGTCAGGTAGGTGCTGCGCCGCAAGCACAGCGACAGGGAAGGCCAGACAAGGTGTGTGTCCGTACGTGAGCTCTCCGTACTATGCAGTAGGAGACCTCTGTGTCTTCCAGTACTGAGTATAGTACTTCTGTGTTCACACCTTGGGTTATATCTATTAGGGTTGCTTGGTCCTTATCTATATCTACCTTGCTGTATATTGTACCTCGGCGTACTATGCAGTAGGTACTCGACTGGACTGATGTCGAAAGGTGATGTAACCTCAGGCATGAGGGCAGGGTTTGACAGTCAGAGAAGGCATGCAATAGAGTGCAGGCGGGCTACTGACTAGGGCTCACGAACCTAGGGCCCTCGTGGGGCTCTCTGGATGGTAGTTTCTGCACGTTCCTGCATATCATCGGCTTGTGTCGCCTCGCCATCGGCCTGTATCACTCGCTGTCCTGTCGCCGTCGAGTAAACCACCGTGGCGGAGTCCTGCAAGGTCGGATATGAGTCCGGGCTGGCCTCGGTAAACTGGACAGAATCAAGACCTACCTTGCCCACCTCAGGTACACAAGACAGGCAGACAGGCAAGTACTTATGTTGCTGTGGGTGCTCCGTGCATGTGTGTCTGGCACCTGGTGGTATCCATCTGTGTACCCATAGGCACGGCGAGCAGTGCCTCTTGCGGGAAGGGCACCTGGCCGCCAGGGTATGGCAGGGCACCCAGCGGCAAATGCGCCCTCCGTTGAGTTGTGTGCGTCCAGTCGCGCCCGCCCCCGACCCCCCCAACCCGCCGCCACTGACAACGTTTCCTGCCACCCACTCCGATGCGTCCGTGCACGATGGTCGCTGCTGCTCCGAGATCCGGAGGGAAGAAGCATCGAAACAGGATGGCGACCAATGACACAAGAAGTGTGCTTGGTGTTAGTATTGATGTTCGTGCTGGCGCTGGCGCTGGGAATGACAATAGCGACAGGCTCCGTCGTCAACCTTGTGCTGTCTGCCGCCCCCTACTCATTGCTGTTGTGACCCGGCTTCTGATAGTCGGGATGATGATGTGATGGTGTTGGTGCGTGCGAGTATGGTCAGCCCCGGCGCGGCTCTCGGCGCATCTCCCATGTTGAGGGATATGGGTGGCCATGCTCAAAAGCCAACTGGAGCCAGAGTCTGGGGAGGGGGACTGTACAAATCTCCGTTGGAGGAGCTGATCTCCGTTACTCGGGTCGTATTTGACAAGGACGCTCTCTCCAACGGCGACAGGGCGACTGAATCGCGCCTACATGACATCCGCGCTGGAAATCGTCAGGCGTAAGACGACAGCTCCCAGTCATGACTCCAAAGCGACAAGGACCACCGATCGATCCATTGATTCGGTTACTGTTAAATTGACTGTGTCGTTTTGTTATTTTGCCTGCGCTAGCCTAATTAGGTGGGCGCGCCACCGCCGCCACAATTAATCCACCCCTCTAAGTACTGCCCTCTTGAGATACAACCTCCTATCGTCAACTCTATTAACTCAGCTGAATTGCTGCCCAGCGTGCGCGCAAGTGAGATTACACCTACTTAAGCCTTCTATACGTCGTTTGTTGACTAAGTATATTAAATCGCTAGTTTTTCTATACATCCTGCATTTATTTAAGACTGTTATGATATCTAACGCCTAAATCTAAGTCTTTATATTTAAAAAATGCTAGCTATATATTTGCATTTAGTACTACTCTGAAGGTATTACGCTTTGCAAAAAACACTAGAATAATAATAGCAATTAATATAATATTCTCTGCAATTATACTAGCAGGTATATATTAACTGCAATAAAGCAAAAAACACACACTAAGCAGTGTAATTACTGTTTCAAAGCTAAAATTTAACGTATTGCTGCTATAAGGCTTTAGGTATAGAAAGTTATTAACAGCTTTAAGCATTATAACTATAATCCTATTGCTTAAAACCAGCTTGATGCAGTCTTTGCCTTCTGAAAACTTACTGTTAATAAGGTTGAATTTGCTGCTAAGTCTTCTAGAAGGCTACTAAAAAAAACCCTATATAAGTGCGTCAAAGAGCTTTCTGCTAGCAATAACTTAACGTTACACTTAATAGCTAGACTTCTGCAGCAGAAAGGCTATAAGGTCAGCCTATAAGATATTTACAACCACTAATACTGCTTGCATGAGAATAAGTATAGCCTACTAATGTCAACCTAGCTCTTTTTAAGCATACTAACTAAGAGAGATAATATGCCTTACTATGCAGTTTGATATAGCGATAATAGCAAGATTAATAGTGTTTTTTAGATATATAAACTCTGCTTAGAAATGCTCTAGAGAAACTTAAAGTTATTAATAATAGATAACACCTATAAGGTAAGTGATATGTCACCCCTACCTTTGCTATTCCTGCTACTACCTCTGCTTATTATTATTTTGATTTTTACTAATAAATAATAGGTTAATTGCTTCTATATGCTACTTTTCTAAGTTATAAGCCTCTCTGCTGTTAACACTATATTTAATATCTGCTTTTGCCTTATTTCAGCTGAAACTATTGAATTTTTCTAATAAATGCTTTTGCAACTATATAAGTTTCTTATTAAAAATTACATCTCTAATCTAAATATTATTATTACTAATTTTAATATTAGATTAAAGTATGCTGCTAGGTAGGTTTTTCTCCACTTAAAGCAACAGCTTTATATATAGCATATGCTGAAAAACATTAACCTTAATATAAAGAAAAAATAGAAAGGTTTATAAGCCTTTAAAGGCAATAAGAAGGCTGCTGCTGCACTTAATACTGATAATGCTGTTGAGGAGGTGCTAATTTACGCCTAGAGTTGTAAGAATGCTATGCGTATTATTTATAAGAAAGCTGTGTAAGCAGAGGGTATGAATTTTCAACCTTATAACCTCTCTATTAAAAAGGAGTATAACTATAACTCTGACAGCATTATTAAGGTGTAGTATGCTTGCATCTATTTATTAACGTATAAGGCTTATGAGAAGGCTTAAAAGCGCTTTAAGCAGCAGTTTTGCAATTAAAAAGGTATATATAGTCTTAAAGTATATAGATTATACTAACTTTTCTAGCAATTATTTTATACCTTAAGATAATATATATCTTACGCCTTAAAAAGTTTATTAACTACTTAATCTGCTACTTTTAAAACTATAGCTATAAAACGATATTACTTGTTGAAAGTAGCTACTATAAGTTAAAGTTATATCTCACCTACCACCTTGCTAACCTCTATATCTTACACCTTAAGATCTATAAGATAGTTATTAAAAAGCAAAAGCGCTATAAAACTCACTTTAGCAATAAAGTATGCAAAAAGCAGCTTATTGAAAATAGGTATAAGATTATTAATAGCCTTATTTTGCTTATATTATAGAAAGCTTTCAACCTTCTATGCCCCCAGTTTGACGCAGCAAATAATGCATATAAGCAGCAGCATAGCCTGCTAACTACCTATACTGGCGCATTTATAAAGCAGTAGGGGCTGCTTTGCTGCTACACCTTCTTCAAGAGACTACAACTTAGGGATAGCAGGGTCTTCTAGCTAGAAGATATTAATAACTACTAGCGCCTCAATCAGAAAGATATAAATAATTAAGTCTGTTTATTATTAACTTTTGCTAACTTTTACAGCCTGAATTAATTAAAATTAAACAGCTTACTTTTAAGCCTAACCTAAATATTATCTCTTGCAATACATACTGCCTCTGCTACACCTCTACACCTAACTCCTCTGATAATAAGGCTCTTACTGTTAACTTAAGCAATATGTAACGTAAGCCTTCTGTGTGGAAGCAGCAAGAAGCCTTTAAGGCTTTAGTGGTATATGCCTTAAGAGCGCCTTTATTACAGGCTTCAGCTATACTAGCACTAAGTTAGATAAGTAGAGGTAGTGGCAAGAGTATATATTATAAATAATAACAAACTATAAGCAAGATTACTAAGCTATACAGCATAATAGCAACTTTTACTGCTTCAGTTAAAGCTTTTACTAGCTATTAAACTTTTAGTTAATAATAATAGCTTAAAGTTATATAGTTATAGCAGCAAAAAGCAGCATTACTAGCCTAGCAGGCAAAGGATTTTCAGCATCAGCAAGCATTTGCTACATTACAGCAGCAATCTCTGCTCTTCAAGTCAAAATTGCTGCTGCTGCTGCAGTATATCTTTTTGACGCTGCTGTTATTGCAGTTGCTATTATCAGCTCAGCTGCTAAAGTAGGTATAGCTACTGCTACTAAGATTGCAAGTATAGAGGCAGCTATAAGCAGTTATTAATACACTCTTTTATATCTGCTAGAAGTTATATAATATAATAGGTTTTTAATTAAAATTAAAAAAACTAACTGCTAAGCCTTAAATCACTTAAATCTAAAGAGTTTTTAAACTATTAAACAACTTAGTGAAACTCTAGCTAATTTAAGCTAATTAGAGGGCGTAGTTTAGCTGAAGTGGGTTCTAAGGTCTTAAGCCTTCAGCTGAAGGCTAGTTATACTCTGAAATTGAGGTATATAGCAGTCTAGTGGGGATTATATAGAGTGGCTGTGTTGACCTATTCACTTGCTATATATAGCTAGCGCAGGCAAAATAACAAAACGACACAGTCAATTTAACAGCTACTATTGATTCCAGTCGCTGCCGTCGCCTCTGCTTGTCCCTCCTCAGTTTTCTCGCCCCTGTCAACTGGATTCCAAGGGGCACCTGAACAGCCGGCCGGATAAGACGGGATGAGGAATTAGGCCGTGCCATTCCCATACTCGATAACACATGTGGCTGTCTGCGCATGAAAGCCGTCACTACATGTTGCCTTGCGTCTGAGATGTGCAGTAACAGCGCACGACTGGTACCAGCAGGCCCGCTGTTGAGAACAGAGCCAGGCATATCGTACACAGAGTTGCTACACCGCTTGCCAGTCCAAGAGACCACGTGAAACATCCTTGTCGGTTGACTCCGCCCTGCGATCTGGCGCGTCAAATCCTCCGTGGCAACCCACTTACTCACCCGCCCACTTATTGATCGTGATGCCCAAGTTCACATGAGAAACTGAGGGCACGGGAACGAAGCAGCTCCGCATGCTACCACGCAAACTATGCTGACGGTGACGAGACGACAGCAACCAAACCAGGAGGCAAGCGCGTGTGCCCGCGACATCGTTCGTGACATTGTGATGGTTCATGTATACAACTGGAGACAACGAAAACAAACGCAAGGTTCAAGCTGGTATTAAAGCGCTGTCCATTACTTTTTATATTAATACAAATATCGATCCACCTAGGCGGTCAAGTTTGTCGCCCCTCATCCTCCCGTCCTTAGCAGACAGATTGCCTGGGTCGAACCGTAGTGGTGCAAGCCCCGCGCGCGGTGGCGCTATCATCGATGCCTACCTCTATTCTTCTTCTTCATCGCCAATCCTTTGCCTGCATCACTGAAACCAAGCATCGATATATTCAGAAAGGTTGTTCCATTCCATTGGCACCGTGCGACAAGCCCGCTCCTAAGCTGCCTGTTGTGCTGCGCGGACGACATTAAGGTAGCCAGTGAGGAGTATGGGCCGGGGATCGAATCCCATATCCTCATAGTTTGGAGCCGCGCGACAAGCCAGAGGCTCCTCTGTCTTTTCCACAGCTGCCGAGGATAGAGTGGCCAGATCAGCCAAATGTTGAAGCCCCTGGCTAGCAGCTGTTTCCATTGCCGATGGGACAGAAGCTGCAGTGGTACTTGCGGTTGTTGATGGCCGCAAATGGTCGGCAATCTTGTCCCTGACTAGACCGTCGAACACAGATGTCGGAAGAGATGAGTCTCGGAAGTCGCCTAGCAGACGAGTCGCCTCCTCCTTTGTCTTGTCCGCCTTTGCCAGCTCAATCAGTATCAGTACTGTGAGTACTATGAAGTGATGATGAAGAGGTGTGACAAGCTGCGATTGTCCAAGCAGGAGACTGATTGTTTCTTGGCAGGGCCACAAAGCCTCTGCTGACTTAGCGGATGGGTTGAGCAGATATGCCAGCAGCCGGCAGTGCCAGTAGACAAGATGAATCACAGGATATGTGCCTGCCTCGATGTGAGGCGGTAAATCCTCACGGAAGTCCTCAACCCATGCGTCCATGAACGAGCCGATCATTCGGTCTCCAAATGACGGGTTCAATGGTTCTTGGAAGTTCGCAATCATCACTGAGGCACGGCCCAAAAATTTAGAGGCCCCTATAAGATTGTCAGTGTGTGTAGTAAACATTCGAGCTTTGTTATGGGTGAACATACGGATCAAAAGAAGCGGCACCTCGCCCACAATTCCTTTCAGGCCAGGGATTACCACAACACTTTCGTCCCTAATCAGACAGGGAACTGCTGTTCCCGCTGCGTGCCATCGGTCAAGAAGGACAAGCGACCACCAAATTCTGACTCGGAGTTGGCTGTCCGTGTCTACTCCAAATTCAGCTTCGGACGGCTCCAACTTGGACTGGTACAGTTTCAGAGCATTGGCACCTGCTACTGCTCTACCTAGAAGCGACTCCTTGGGCGCACCAATGGAACCCAGTTGCCGATTGTCCGCTTCAATGATCATGAGAAGCAGTGTTTGGAGGAAGACAATGTTAGCTGCAGGGCTGCGCGATGCCGAGTCGCCGGCCTCCCATTCAACCAGCAGGGTGTGGGCAAGTCGGACATCGCCTGGGTTTCCAGATTGAAAAGTCGGGTACGAGTGCATGGTACCAGAAAGAGCTTCGACAAATGCTTCGCGAAGAAGGCCAGGACACTGTGCGAGGTAATCCTGGACAAGAGCTCTGCTGCTCGGGAGGATGGGAAGATAAGGATGGATGATGTTGATGTACCTAAGATTAGACATCAGCAACACAAACCACAAACATAAGGCCTTCGGGCGGCGACTGAGAACTTACCCATCAAATACAGCATCGTCTACGTCACGCGGCTGATCAATATCGGGCAAGTCGGCAACAGGACCGTCCATCGGAGCCACCGGCGGCCGTGGCTGCATGTCATTCTTGATGGGTAGGGGCTGGGGAGCCAGGCCATTGGCGGAAAAGGGAGACGACTGGTATTTGTCGGACGGAGTTGCCATAGGCTGAAGAGGACGATGCTCAGCACCCCAGGCAGCCTGTCTCGTGGGTGCTGGAGTGGACAAGTCCGCACTGGAGATACTCGAGAAGGGCCGCTTCCGGCTGGCATCTTCGCCAGGACCTGCACAGGTTAGCTGGTTACAGTGACATTCGCTATCGAAGCCTCGCAAACTTACTTTGGATCTCCAGCTTGCCCTCAATACTGTTGATCCTGTCGGCTAACTCTTTGATATAGCTAATCACACCCAGTCAGCGACGTCTCAGAGGCTAGTGCCAACTAGACTTACCCCTTACTGGGACCGCGCTTTTGAGGAACACGGCTGAACAAGCAGCGAATTCCAGACCGCTTGCAGTTTGAACATGGGTTGTCTCCAGAGTCCGACTGGGCATCACACTTGACCTTCTTTCTCCTACATTCGTCGCAAGCCCGAGACACTTTGGATCGCTTTCTTGGCGGTGTGCTGTCTCCCAGAGCATAGGTCTGGGATAGGTGGTGGTGATCCATGGGAACAGGAACAGAGACGTGCTGAGGAAGGGAGTCGGGTAAGGTTTCCTCGGGCACATAGGGTCGGGGAGGAGGCTGGTGCTGAGGATGCTCAGGGTGTGGCATGATGCTCCGTAGATTAGGGTCTTCGACATTCATGCTAGGATCTGTGACGTGCATCATGGGCTCGGCGGCCAGATCCTGGCCAAGCTGTGCAGCCAGCTGCAACTCCTCGACGCTGGCGGAGTGAGGTGGCTGCTGCTGGGGCGTGGGCGGAGGAGGAGGTTCCTGTTGAGAATCGTCTCGGGAAGCTGGATGGTAGTATGGGCCGGCATCCTGAGCATCGACGGTGGGTGACGGATAACTCTGCATTCTCTCCTCCGGGATGCGACCATCGGCCATCCCATCCTCTGGCATACGATCTTCTTGCAATCGATCCTCTGGCATGCGCTCTTCCGACACCTGGTCTTCTGCAATCCTTCCCTCCGGGGCAAGTGCCTCTTCCTGAAGGGTTTGTGTGTGGAGTCTCTCCTCCTCTGTCTCGTCTTCCCGTATTGAGCTCATGGCAACTGTGGTATTCGATTGCAGAACTTGATCTGTGGTTGATGGCGCTTCCGCGGAGAGTGACGCTGGCAAACGTTAAAGGGCGCCCGTCGGTATCGCGTGTATAATGCGACACTGCGCGCAGGCGCGCAGGCTCGAGATCAAAAATTGAAAGATTCGCGTGTGAAAAGGCAACTCGGCTCGCGCATCCACAAACGCGTCGGCAGTCTGTTGCGCGACAACGCGTCAAGTCCTGGAGGGCAGGGCGACTTGAATTGATGTTCTCTGCAAAAAATTACATGCTTTAGTACAGGTTTCTTCCGGTGTGCACTCGGCACTCTTCCTCTGTCTGCGCTCGTATTGTTTTTTTTCTTTTTGTCTTTCTGTCCCGCGACAGCTCCACATCCAAGTTCAACTCCGGCTTGAAGCTCGATCAAGTCACGAAGCTGAACGTTTGGACATGTTGTTGTCGGTCGAAACATTGCGACAAAAATGGGCATCTCTGCAGCATCCGTCTCCAGGCAAGGTGCAATGTCGATGAAACAACAGCTTGGCGGCAATGCGCGTGGGGGTTGGCAAGTAATTGGGCTGACTGACCTCTGCTCTCTTCCAGAAAATAAATAATCCGATGCGGACTTCGTGATGGATCTGCTTAGAGGACGATCTGGTGGACGGAAGAGGAAGAACCAGGCTGCCGATGGAGGTTTGAAAGGCGTTGATTGATCCGGGGACACGCTGGAGTTTTTGACCTTGGGACCGTGGGGACCTCAGTCGGCTCAGGTTTCGGGGGAACTCCACGTGGGGCGCCACCAGCGTCAGGGCTACCTGAGTTAGGTTACCTAAGGTACCTACCCACCTTATGGTCGGGTATAGGTAGGTACACAACGTCAGGGGCTGTGAGAAATTTTTTTTCGGAGACCTGGAATTCACAGCTCCTTCGATTATGTCAGCCATCAGGAAGGAGCTTGGTAGAGCTCGAGCACGGGCCACATTAGCTGGCTCAGCGGCGCATCTTCGTTCATGGAGGAAGGTGCCTCAGAATGATCTGACTCTGCCTTGAGCGAAATCGAGGGCTTCTTCGGGACATAAAAAATTGCCCAGATGCCAGCATGGTGGTGGTGAAGCCCAAGAACTGGCCGATAGGGCTAGTCTATATCACGGCGCCAGTCCACTCTCGTTCACTTAGCGAACCGCAGCGACAAACGATAACACAAAAGACAATTGAGCTTCCTGAAGTTCAGGTGAAAGACACGGCATTGCCTAGTCCTTTGGTCAAAATCACTCCCATTTCCGAGAGAACCCATCCGGCGAGAGGCCAATGCGGTCTTTTTGCTGCCCGTTACCTTAAACCAGGCACTTTCATCATTCTTTACCTCGGAACGGTCCATCCAGACTCGCCATCCCAGTCTGACTACGATCTGTGGCTAGACAGGGACGCCGAGATTGCCGTTGACGCCAGCGAGGGCGGCAATGAGGCTAGATTTATAAACGATTACCGACGCATCGCCCAGCGTCCAAATGCCGAGTTCCGTGAGGTTTGGTGTCACAGGTTCAAGCAAAGATGTATGGCTGTGTTTGTACTGCCCGAAGGGAAGAATGGCTGCGGGAAAGGCGGTATTGGCAAGGGCGACGAGATTCTTGTGAGCTACGGAAAAGGCTTTTGGGGTTATCGGAAAGAAGGGTGAGAAACAGTGGCTGCAGTAACAGGTAGGAACAACGGCAATTTACAGCCGCATACTGATTGAATGTTCTAGTACAAATTATGCTCTGGACTGGAAATGCCAGAGTGTGGCTACCTTAACAACACAAAAACACATCAATGCCCGTGAAAACTTCTCGTGAGGCAGCCGAAATACCATGCCGCTCGCCATACCCAGTAAACCATGTCTCAACCCCCATTCACAATGCGTCATCTGCCCCCAGCCATTAAGCCTTGGTAGTAGGAAAGACTTATGTTGAGCGCATGCTTGAGATGGGCGTCTTCAGTGAGGGGAAGGCTCAATACTCGAGTGACATCATCCTGCGACATGTTAGCCTAGCCATTGATACAAGTCGAACATTAGAGAGAGATCCTACCTGATCAGGTCTCGGTACTTCCGTCATCACCTTGGCCACGATTGAACCCATCTCAGAGATTGCTGCCAGGCTGGTTATATTCCCACTTTCAGCACTCTCTCGCAGAGCTGGCAGGCCGGACAGAAGCCTATCGAACACTTGTAGGGGAATTTGCTGCCGTTGCTTCCGACGGCTCACAAGCTCCCAAAAGGCCTTGTAGACCTCACCTCCGAGGGCCCAGCCAGGAATGGCATGGTCGTGGCCTTCGAAACGGGAGAGAGTAACCGCCAGCTGGTCGTAATCGCGGCTGACAACCGCCGATGGCGCAACATGGTGAACGAACACATTGTGTGCCTCTGGGTACGAACCGGCTCGAAGTAGACAATGTACCTCGGCTGCCGCATCCTTCTTGACAGCTCTCATATACAGGGCTTGGGCTTCCCAGATCCAAGAAGGGGGTATCTTGAGTGTCTGAGTAAGAGTTGTGAAATTGCTCCCCGCCTCAGATCCTAGTAGGGCCGCATGCCGACACAGATTCTCCTGCACAGCCTTCGCTCGCATTTCTGGGTTGCCGAGATGCAGCAAGACAAACGTGGCTTCAAGCCAGCTCCCCTCGCTGACGAGCTGGTCGGCAAAAGCGATAGTCGAAGCATCGGCTTTCTCAGAAGCGTCAGGGCCGTATGATACCTTATTTGTGGATAGCAGTGCGCGACTGAGCTGCCAAGATAGCCGAATGTCTAGAGGCGACAGCTGACTATTCTCTGGTCGCAGTACAGCCTCCAAGTCGGTCTCGGCATCTGAATACAGCTTAAGAAGACCCCACAGGAGGTCCTCACGAGCTTCTGCATGCCGATCGTTCCAGAGTGCCGGTATGCCTTGTTCAAGGTACCATGTCTGAGGACGCTGTTCTCTGTCTTGAGCTATATCTTCCTCAAACACACGAACGGCTGCTGAGAGGTGATCATTTTGTGAAATGGAATACCACAGCCTAAGCCCAAAGGCCTGCTTCCAGTCTAGGCCAAAGCGCTGTGAGATGATGAACGACTCAATACGGTCTTCGAGAGGTACTGCTTTCTTTCCCTCGCACACGCCTGAGTTGCCGCTAAGCAATTCATAAATGGCGCGTAGGGGGTCGGCAAACTCGGAAAGAAAGTTGGCGTCTTGCCATTCGTTGATTTGTTCGCGCATGTCCTTTTTAGACTGATCGTTGCTACCGATTAGCGACACCAAGGTTGCGAGGCGAAAGTTGTTCCCATCCAAGAGGTACTTGCATGCGTCCTGGATGCGATGCCCGGACAAAGCTGCAATGGCCTTTTCTTCGCTAGACCTCGCAAGCGCAACCGATCGAGATGATGCAGGGTCGACAAGCGTCGCCCAAAACTTGGACAAATGACTCTTTCGAGATTCGTTCCCCAGATCTTCGTCGGCAGAGGCGGGCCCGTCGAAAAGGATGCTGGCGAGCTCCCAAACCAACTTTTCATGTGCGTTGGCGGGGTTGGTGGTGTCTTGGTCGTGGAAAAGAGACACGAGGGCGTCGACATGCAGAGTCGTTCCGGGTACGCCCCCAGTGAGCTCTACTTGCGTCTTCTTCACCTGATTTTTGAGAGCCTTTGCAGAAGCCTGTGACCTATTAGCTCCATGAACCACATCATTATCTGGCCCCCCTTCGACTTGCCTCATTGGAAAATTTGGCCGCCTCAATAAATCGTCCTCGCGCTTGAACAACGTTCTTCGTCAACATGAGGTCGTCCGTCTTGGAATGCCTGTATGCTGCACCAAGAGGCTCGCGGGCCGTTGCAAAGATCAGAGTTCCATCTGGTCCCCAGCTTGGTCTCATTGCGTTGTGGAAGGAGCGATCGGCTTCACTCATATTGGACTGGTCAACATAGGACTTGGTCTGTCGTTCATAGGGCCACTAGACGAAAATTTGCCTCAGTAAGATCTCAAAATTAATTACACAAAGCCGCGCAGTATTCCGGCCCAAACGGCGGAGAGGTAGTGAGAGGGGGGTCCCTAGACCATAAAGTATTCACCAACCTGAACAAATCCTCTCGAGGGCACGGCAGTGGGAGCCTTGGCCTTCTCAAACAGCGAGTTCATCAAATCGATGCTCGTCGCAAAACCGCGTCCGTCTGACACAACACGTCCCTTTTGGCCTATCTCTGTTTCTGCCACATGCGATCGCGATGCTACCTCACTCACACTTCGCAAGAACGCACGGTCTCTCTTCTGAGGGCTAACGGATCTTTGCAGCATGTTCATCCATTCATCTCCTCCGGCAACCTGCAGCTTTATAGGAGTAGCTGAACCCTTCAGCGCTCGCATTCTCGCTCGCAGAATGCCTCCGGGAGTTTCGCTGGCTGGGGCAATCATGTCACCGTCGGGCGAGTCAGTTGTCTGCTCCGCAGCAAGATGGTGTCTGAAGTGAGGGCCCACCGTATCCTCATCCTCAGACATACCATATTCGACGTCATGCTCGTCCACCGCTTCATCTTCCGTTGAGAGAACCAGTGCATTTGACGTCGAACCCGCGAAGCTATCTTCTAAAAAAGACTGGGGTTGGAACGGATGTGTGAGATCACCATGCTCTTCTCCCGTGTACTCTTCATCCCTTTCTTCAAAAGCACCAGGGAGAGCGCGTCGTTTGTTTCTGGGAAAGTCGAATGTCTCATCCTCTCCAGGGCTTGGCTCAGAGTCTCGATAATGCAACTGGTGAAGGGCGCCCTGCCTTTGGTCATCGCGAACTAAGACATCATCCGACTGTTCGGGTTCGTCTTCGTCCTCGTCGTAGTCCAAACCATAAGTTGTAAAGTGCTCGACCGAGAATTTCCAAACGCCAGTATCGGGGTTGTACTCTTCAAAGTTGGTGTTCTCAATGCGCTTGAGACGTTCGACATGCTTGGCAATTCGCTTGGCATCATGACCAGGGCGCTTCTCTCTACCACGCGGCCAGGACTGCTCCAAGGAGATCAGAGCAGGCACATTCAAGCCCTTGCCAACGGGAGGTTTCTTAGCGGCGATAGGATATACGGTCGCAGAGCGGGTTTCGAGGATGACAATCCCTCCGAATATTTCATCAAGGTCAATGTTGGTCAAATCAACCTCGGGCTTGAACTTCACAGACCCAACGTTGTCTCTTCCCACGGTGAAGCTTTCAACTCTCTGGCGCTGCATTCTGGTCATGCCAGCGATAGTCTCTTTGGTAGGACTCATCCAGTATGAGCCAGGGGCCTTGTCGAGACCATCGTTCGCCACTTCCGGTATTTGAGACGAAACGTCTTCCTCATGAACGATGGCGAGCTCCTTGCCCTTGACCTGTTCCGAGTCTCCGGTAGGGGGCTTCGATCCGTTGACACTGTTGCTAGAAGGAGTCAAGTCTTGGGGAGCAACACCCCTGGGCGTCGAGACGGTAGTGGGTTCAACGTCGTCAGCCCCCGGGGCCTCCACAGTGCTGGTGTCAAAGCTTACGCGCTTCGATAATTTTCGAGACCCATTGAGTTGATCAGCAGACGGCTTGTCCTTGGTCGGCGTAGAGAACAGGTCGCTACGCATGTCTTTGTTGATTATCAGCTTCTTGACGCTGCCATTGCTCCCGTAGTACCGGGGTCCGGAGCTAGCCGAGAAAGCGCCAGGCGCGAGGATGCTATCTTCAGCATTAAAACTTCTCCTCAGGTTGCTAGTTGACACGCTCTTGCTTAAGCTTCGATTAAGGCTCGACGACCCCAACAGGCTGCGGCTGGCTCCTCCAGGAGTGCTAGCGGCGCTGGATGGGCTACCGCCAGGAGTGCCGTATGTGCTGTATGAGAACCCGAACCCACGCTTTTGAGGGGTGACAAAGCGGGCAGCGGATGCAGGGTTGAGTTTGTACATCGGAAGGATGGAGCTGCGTCTCGGCTTTGACTTGCTAGACAGGGGCGTGGCCAACGGTCCTGGGTTGGGCGTCTCAGCACCGGAGAGGTTGGAGAACAAGGACGGCGACCCGAAGGCCGAAACATCCGTGATGTTTGCTGTCAGCGACTGAGGGCCTGAGTTGATTCCCTGAGTATTGCCCATGATGGAGCCACCGAGAATAGAGCCTTGGTGCTGTTGCTGTGCGTTATTTCCGCCAAACAAAGAGCCTTGCTGTTGGGTATTCTGTCCACCAAACAAGCTGTTGCCGGCGGGCTGTGAAGTACCAAATAGACCAGGCTTTGCCTGGTTTTGACCGGCGGCTCCGAACAGAGAAGATTGGCCAGTCTGTTGCGCCTGGGGATTTGTGCCCATACCGCCAAACAGACCTCCCCCAGCGTTCGTGCCTTGACTCGCCGCATTGGATCCAAACAGACCACCGGTAGCAGCGGGCTTGGATCCAAAGAGGCCGCCACTGGAGTTGTTCGTGCCTGCTCCGCCGAACGAGTTGTTAGGGGCACCTCCACCGCCAAAGAGTCCGCCGGTAGTCGATGTACCACCGCCTCCAAAAAGACCACCACCGCCCGTGGCCGGCTTTTGCTGGTTGCCGAATAGAGACGAGCCCCCTTGTTGTTGATTCTGTGCGCCAAATCCACCTCCGCCAAAAACTGATCCACTTCCTTGCTGCTGACTTTGGGCTTGGTTGTTGCCAAAAAGTCCAGTTCCATTGGACTGGCCAGCGATGCCAAACAACCCGCCGCCAGTGCCCGTATTATTGGTGGTGTTGTTTGAACCAAACGCACTGTTCGTGTTACTCGCTCCGAATCCACCGGTCGTGGCCCCGGTGTTTCCGAAACTAAAGCCGGCAGGTTTGGCTTGATTCGCAGCGGTACTGTTCGACCCGAAGAGTCCTCCTCCGGTGGCAGTATTGTTCGTAGAACCGAATCCACTAGTCGTGTTTGTGGTGCCGAAACCACCCCCGGAACTTGTGCCAAACAGCCCGCCCGACTGAGCAGGCTGGGATGTTGTCGTGCTGCCGCCTCCAAACAGGCCTCCAGTAGCTGGCTTGGACTGGTTGCCGAACAGACCGCCTCCGGATCCAAATCCCCCAGTGGAGCCGCCGCCGAAGCCGGTAGTCGTGGCCGTCGTCGCACTGGTGTTGTTGTTGGCACCGCCGAACAAGCCACCTCCGGTCGAAGCACCTGATCCGAAACCTGTAGTCTGCTGGTTTGTCGCACCAAAGCCGGTGCTGCCAAAGTTGGAAACACCAAAGGCGCCTGCTCCGCTGGCATTGCCATGACGACGTCCCTGTGCGTAGTCAGCCAGTCTCAGCTCTTCCGCAGACCACTTCTTGTACGGTTCTTGGAAGAGAATGTTTTGGAACGCGTTTGACTGATTTCCAGCTCCGGCAGTTTCCTTTTCCTGGTGCGCTTGGAACGGTGTGATGGCCGTGCCAGGAGGGTCGCCAACGTTTGAGCCGATGCCTGGGTTTAAAGACGCACCAAAGCCCCCAGTGGTGGCCGCGTTGCTACCGAAGCCGGTGCCAGAGTTCCCGCCGAACAAGGACGTGGTGCCGGTGGCAGTGGTGGTGTTGTTTGCTGTGGAGCCAAAGGCAGGCTTGCTGGCGCCGAACAGATTTCCGCCAGATCCTCCAAATGGAGACGACGTACTTGCAGTTGTATTCCCGCCAAAGCCTCCAAACCCAGAAGAAGTGGTAGTAGTGTTGGTATTATTGTTGTTGTTGGAGCCGAAAAGGCCGCCTCCAGTGGACGTAGAAGCTCCGAAAGCAGGTTTTGAGGCTCCGAAAGTTGTGTTGGTGTTAGAACCGAAACCTCCTGCGGTAATGAATGATTAGTATACTGCTCAATGTAGATAAAAGGGGCATGTCCCATGTAAAACTTACCTGAAGAGGTGCCACCACCGCCAAAGGCACCAGTAGTATTGCCAAAAAGGCCACCACTCGTGTTGGTATTATTGGTAGACCCAAAGGCGCTGTTCGTAGCAGTACCAGATCCAAAGCCTAGTGAAGATGGTTGATTAGTCTCAAGGAAGTCTTGCGACAGAGTCGCTGATGGTTGCGACGACGCAAGTTTCGCCTTACCCGTGCTGGTGCTGGTCGCGTTGTTGGCTCCGAAGCCGCCAAAGCCAGTTGACTGTTGGTTGTTGCTCTGGCCAAAGCCGCCAAAGCTGCCGCTGCCAAAGCCAGACATGATGGACGCAGGCTAGCAGCGACTGTTGGTGCTGAGGTTGAGGATGAGGTGAACGAGTGCGAGGACGCGCACCAAGGATCTGAGTCGCGGACGCAGGTGAAGTCGCCGACAATCAATTATGGGCGGTCATGCAGTGCGGTCGGATCGGAAGCGGCCGTCGGTGTTGATGACCGGTGGGCGCGTCGGGCGAATAGGTTGGCGACGTGATGTGGTAAGCTGTGGTGTTATATACAGCTGGTCGTCGAGATTTTTCTCCCTTTCAGTGTCGCGAAAAGGCACGGGACGGGAAAGAAGAGGTACGTGGAGAAAAAATAGCTGGGGTGGGTAGAAGGGATGCTACAGCGCGCGTCGCTTGCAGGAAGGTACAGAAGTACCGTACGAAAGCAAAGGGACCGGGGGGTCGGGCGGCAACCAATCAAAGAAGAGCTGAGCTGCGATGGCGTTGGGTGGTCACCCAAGAAGCAGCAAAACTATTCTCGATGCTACAGATGAACAGGCAGTAAGCAGAGAGGTCGAATATGCAGGTTGTTTTCCGCGATGAGTGAGGTGCAAGTAAAGGAACCACTACTCTTTAAGTAGGCTTGAGCTGGCGAATTTGGGCAGAATGCTATCGTTTTCACTGGGCGTTCCGAGTCCTACTGTGTTGGCTTAGTAATTTTCGACCATTCGGGTGGAGACCTAGAACATCGCGGAGGTAGCTACTCGACGTTGCTGCCTGAGGACAGCAACGTCCTATGATTGGACCAGACAAAAGAGCTTGCCGGCTGAGCCAATAGCAAAGCTGACAGCGAAGTCCAGGCAGGAGCGATCATGTGCAGCTTCAGCCTCCGCCTACCTTACCTACCTTACCTAAGGTACCTCAGCTATATTTATAAGTACACATTACCAGCGCCTTCACGCACCATGCAAGCGTGGCATAATTCTACAACGGTCACCATGACTCTTTACAGCCTGCATGCATGTGATCTGCCCTTACTCTGCGATTCACTTAGAGCGATAGCCATTACAGACCGCCCTTTCTCTTCGGTGGGACCCCTTGGCAATGCGCACAAGGTATCTCGAAACATGAAAAGTAGCTGGTGACCACAAGAAGATCGCTAACCGCAAGATCGGACAGCAGAGAGGGAGAGGCAGACAGCCAAAAGAAAAAAAAAAGATGAAAAAAAAAGATAAGAATAATGATAAACGACATTGATTTTTTGAGCTCTTTGGCCTGAGGGGTAAGGAACCACACGCCAATAAAAAGAAGAAGATTTATCCCACGCCAAACCTCTAAGTAGAAGAACGTGTGTAAGATACGATACGATACGAATGATAATCTGATTTTCCTCATCGCGCTACCTGCAGCCTGTTCTTGATAACGCCAATAACACGCAGGCAGCAGTAGCCAGCCGCACATCTTCCTGGCGCAGTCCGCACAATCAACCCAAAAAGCATAGAGAGAAAAAAAACGAGAACTAAAATTGTATGAGGTCTTGCGCCTGGGTGTTCTGCTGTTGCGGCCGAGTCGCTGCGAAAGGATTGTTGCTGCCATTGATTCCCGCCGGTCCTGTCGCAGCAGGCATCTGAGCGCCATATGATATGTTGGGCATACCGGTAAACTGGGATCGGAGGAACGGATTGCTTCCGGTCGCTTCCGCTGTAAGACGATTGGCGCCTGCTCCAGCACTGTTGACAAATGTCCCAGGCGCTGTGTGTTGTGCTGGGATACGTGTCTGACCCGTGTTGCCGAATGTGTCCATCCCATCACCACCAGCAAGCAGTGCATTCAACTTCGCCTCATGCTCCGTCAACTCCTTCTGCGGAGCGCCAAAGGCAGCAGATCCCTGGTTCGGCTGGTTGAAACTGGGCTGTGGTTGGTTGAACGTGGAGAGCGTCTTTTGTTCCGGAAGACTGCCAAGGGATGGCATCGCTGGCATGGGAGGTTGACTTTGAGGCTGCGGGCGACCGAATGATGATGCGAATGGGTTGTTCGATCCTGTTTGCATAGGCTTCATGGGGTTCCCCGCCTTCATGGTGCCTGTCGACCAGGGGTTGTTGCTTCCTGGTTGTGCGACCGGCTCTTGGGGAGCAGGGCTTTGAACTTGCGATTGGGCATACGGATTGTAGCCTGTCGGCTGAGGCTGGAATCCCTGCATACTCTGTTGTTGCCCATAAGGGTCCATATTCATGCCCTGTTGTGGCATCCCGAAGCCGCCACCATAACCGTTCTGAAATCCAGTCGCTTGCGGTTGCTGATAGCCCGTATAGGCATTCGGCATGAAGCCTGTGGGCTGCGGCTGCAACTGACTTTGATCAATGGGATTGGCAAAGAAATCAACAGCGCTGCCCTGCTGATAACCTTGGTTGAACCCAGTGTATTGCGGCTGCGTCGATTGCGTCGGGGTGTCGTCGAATAGCAGAGACGCGTTGCTGTCCTCCATCTCTCGTCGACGTCGCTCGTCCTCTTCTTTGCTAAGCTTGATAGCCTTGGCGAGGTCGTCATCCTCGGCTTCGTTCGCGGCGCGGCTCGCGCGTTTTCTGCGATCCTCCTCCTCCTGGTGTTTACTGGCCTCAATGGCGAGCCTATACTCCGTGTCGTCTTCATTGCTTTGACGGCGACGTGGCCGCGGCTGTGTGGGTCCCATCTGCTGAGGTGCGAACTCCTCAAGGCCTGTAACGCGAGATTTCCATGACTTGCGGTCACTTCTCTCAGCCCGTAGCCGTTCTTCGTCCAGGATGAGCGCGGTCAGTTCCTTTGCAGCAACGCGGACTATTCCGCCCAGTTAGTCGACGGACGGACAGCAAGTTCTGCTCGACAAAAGAGCCATACCGTTTTGGCCGACATCTCTGCCGTCTTCATCAATGTACTGGAACTCGCGCAGTGTTTTAATAATGTAGATGCTCTGTCTCGCCCATGTAACGACAAGCTCAGACCCTTCATGCAGGCAATAGTCAAGCACTTTCAGGGCCTTCAAAACGTGGCGCCAATTCTTGCCCTTGTCGTTGAGACGTTTGTCTAGCATATCCATGATCTCGTAAAATTCGGTCGATCTACAGTTAACCATTAACGCGACGCCTGATTCAGGGGCAGAGCGATGACCCACGTGTTGTATGTCAGCTGAGCGATTTCGCTCATCTGAGTGCCCGTCGGACCCCATGGATCATTACTGGTGGCTAGACAGAGAAGGACAATTAGTCACTGGCCATACGTGTATTCAAATGGGATGACGCGATGTAGGACGCACCTTCTCGGACTTTGACTTGGACACTCGAGTAGCCCTTGGTCACATTTTTGACACTGCGGATGACTTTGGACATCTTGACGGCTGATTTCTATCGTAATTTGATGGCGGCCAATGACCAACAAAGCTCGGTTCGCAAACGAGGTAACGGACTGTTGGGCAATATCGGGCCGTCGGTAGGGTGTTCCAGTGAACAGTCGGGAGTGTCGGGAGGCCGATGAGAAAGAAGAAGTCGGCGAAATGGCCTTCCGACAGGTTCTGGACAGCGCGAGTTACCAAGCGCAGTTGGGTGAGAAAGCGCTTGGGCCCAACGCAGGCGAGTCGTCGACGGACAGACAAGGTAAGCTGTATTCGCCGGCGATGTTTGATTGCTGAAGGCAGCGAGGTTGATGCAATCAACGAGGGATACTGCAATATTACAACGTAGCTGGAGACGCAGAGGGGCTGCGGTCGGCGAATCGTCGGCGATGGAGATTGTGCTTGACGAAATACCTCTTGAACCGGTCCCACGAGTAGTCGAAATGACCGTTGATGGGCGCTCGGCGTCGCAAGCGGGCCTGGTTGCAGAGGCCAAGGCAGTTGTGTTACTGGGCGCCTGTGGGAAATTGAGCACCCTTGTTAGTTAATCACTTGCAACCCGGGAGGAAGTGAAGGGGTGAATGATTGAATGGGTCGAGGCGCTGTCGTGAGAGGGTAGAGGGGGCGGGAAAGAGGCAGGTGGGCAAAGATTGGCGGCAAAAGGGCCAGAGGCGATGCCGAATGACACGGCAAGGCGGCAAAACTTTCTCTCAGTCCAGTACAGCACGCGATTTGCGATATGGCAACAGTGGTCCGACTTGCCTGATTTGCTGGGAATGCCGATGGCCAGAAATCGGGCACAGGCACGATGTTTGGATGTACGGTGTCGGGCAGGTCGGGGTAAGATGGTTAGAGACAAGTCGAAGAGATGAGGAAGGTCGGGCCAAAAGTCAAGTTTGGTTGCGAATGGAGAGTGTGACGCCTGGCAGTGCCGCAGTGTGTGCGGCGAAGGGTGCTGCGTAATGCGACTTGGCGAGCGGAGACACGACTTACGCACCACCTAGAGCACCTGTGCTCGCTGCGCCTGCGCCTGCACTCGGCCTGTACCTGCACCTAAGGTAAGGTAGGTGGGTACCTTATCACGCACCTCATCAGTACCTACCTTCTCTGCGAATAGCGACCTGTTGGGACGGGCTCTGAGAATCAATCAAACGGCACTGCCCGCCCCAAAGGGCAGTCTCAACGCACAAGCATCCCGTCAACCAGCACCTTCGTGTCCAAAGACGCGTTGGTTAACCCTTAGGGTCTTGAGTAAGAAACCCGTGTGACGAGGCGAACACAGGTATCCGTATGCTGGCTCTGAGCTGGCCAAATACGCACCTATGGTTTGATGAGGTCACCGTTACCTTGCTAGATGCCTGCTACCACTAAGCGGGCTATAGATAGGTACCTTAGGTATCTGAGGTAAGGTACCTAAGGTAAGGCATCACCTCAGGTGGTAAGGTAGACACGGTACGAATAGGTTCCTTACCTTACCTTACCTAGATGCCTTGTATGTGGATACGATACATACCTAAGGTATCTACCTACCTACCTTACCTAAGGTAGCTAGGCGAGTCCCAAAGGTCCTCAGGCCACCCACGACGTGCTGGGCCAGCCCAGTTTCTGGCACTCTCCCCGGCACCGGGTAAGGTAGCTTGAGTGCAGGGTTACCTTACTTAGGGCCGTTTTTAAAGCCGAGCCGCTATCATTCCGTTCCGGTTCCGTTTTTACCTCCTGTGGCACGGTAGCAAGCGCAGTGCTTTGCGTTTGCTGTGCTTCTGCAACGCATCAACCACCTGTGGGAAGTACCTGACCTGACCTGACCTTACTGAGATGGACCCCAACCACCAAACCCTGCCTGATCTGGCGCATTTCCCCATCGCTTCGAGTGCCTACCTGGAGTCGCCGCGCTCTCAAACACTCTTCTCAAACGTCCAAGCAAGCAAGCAGATAACCCCATGTCATATTACCCTCCTTTGATCTCACGTCGCAGCACTAAACCAGCGACTGCCTGGTTTCGGTCACCTGATAAACAAGCAGGGCTTTTGAGGTTTGAAATTACTAACTATGTCCTACCACACAGCATGTCCACCCGACGCCTAGGAAATGATGATTAGGGCTATCAGCTGTGGCGTTTACTTATCCTCCGCTTGGCCACCCGCGTCTCCGTGACCGCTGTCTACAACTCTGGCTAACTCTTCCACAAAGGTGGAGGGCTGTCCGACCTGGAGTTGAACCCGGGCCACGTCGATTGATTCCTGGTTCTCCAGCCTCAACCCTTCATCCTCTCCACTTGTACCTCCTAGAGCCGCAAGCCGCGTCCTTTCCCTGATCCAGGCAGGCGGAAGACCAGGCCCGCTGTCAGCGTTACCGTAGTCGCTCTTCTTAGTACCTTTAGGCCATCGTCCAGGCCCTCGCCCAGTCCCACCGGTCTTCCTACGCGACGATGACGAAGAGCTCTTGGGCCGACTCGATGTTGGCCGTCTGACGCTGCTACTGCTACCGGCCGGCCGTCGTGGTCGGGAGTTATTACTGTTGCTTCGAGGCACCGTCGGCCGCGATACGCTAGACCGCGGCCGATCTGAGCGACGGCCTCCAGGAGGCGGGTACACCTCAAACCTCGACGGCGGCACATCCCTATACAGCAGCGTCCAGTTGTCTGGGGAAAGCTGATCCAGGTCGGCTTGTGTCGCTTGAACCTCTTGATATGCCGCCTCATGAGCCGCTGCCAAGCCGCTGTCACCATTTGAAAGGTCGTCCTCGTGCAACTCCGTGGATTCGTAAACCGCTGGCTGCACCTCAGCTTCATCCAGTTCATCCCCTGCGGTATCTTCGTTGGTTGATGGCGCTCGTTCAATCGCCATGGTCTTCTCTCCCGTTTCCTTGACAGAATTGCCATTGACAGCAGGCTCGTGTTGGGAGACAACCGAGACTGCTTCTTCAGCCGGCTTCTGGGCTTCATCGTCTTCGCGGGGTGCAATGGCGCTGATAGCTGGGCCAAGTTCAAAGTTGGTAGCATTGCCTCGGCCCATAACGTACGGAGTCCAAGTCAGCGCGTCCGGATTCAGCTTGACGTAGTTCTTGCGCTCCCACTTGGAGATGTAGTCGTTGCAGTACGCAAGGTCAACTCGAAAGGCGTATAGCTCAGTGTGCGGGTCGCGGACGAGGCACCGAAGACCCTCCAGAGCCGATATGACATCGTCGGGTGTCAAGCCCGTGTCATCAGACATCTGCCGGACACTCAAGCCATGAGCAGCCGCCTTGGCGTCCGAGATATGATCCAAGAGATAACGGCAAAGCACTAGCCTCCAGTAGTTGCGATAAGAAACCAAGCCCATGTCAGATAGTGGTTTTTCGGGCGACCCTGTCTTGCGCTCAACGCGAGTAAGCAGATATGAGAAATCTATCAACAAATTGCCGTAGCCTTTTCGTTGATGAATTGGTAGGGTCAAGATGCAGGAAACATTGTTCTGGCTGCTCGCCCTCTTCTCTTTGGAGAAATAACCAACAAAATGATAACCGAGAGCGTCATACTCACACAACACATAGAAGAGGAAAGGCTCAACGTCGTAGTAAAGTGTTTTGGATCCGAGGAAGAGCTTAGCCAGCAGACAGAGATTCTGGCAGTAGACAGGATTCTTTCGGCCATCAACCTCAAAGACAGAAACAGAACCATGTCGGTATATCTCGTCGCCTGGAGGGTGCTTGGCCGGACACTTGAGTTTGTGACGCCAGGCTACATAATCTGAGTTCATGTACTTGAGGCAGAACTCGCAAATGTACAAAGTTCGGTTCCGGCTGTACTCTTCGGGGTAGGGAGCGGCATACCACGTGTCGATTTCCCAACCGCCGAAATCGATGCACTCGATCTGGCTTGCCGGTCCAGCATTCTTCTTTGGCTTCTTGGCAGGCGTCCCCAAGATAGCCTGCGTACTATGAAGGCGAGCTCTCCAGACTTCTTCCGCCTTTTGTTTCGCCTCGTCGAATCGCCGGCGGTCATCATTGGCAGGCAACGTTCTGGACGTGTCGGCTTCTGCCTCGCTAAGAATCCCTCCGTACGGCTTGGTCTTCATTTCGTCCGTCTCGCGATCAAAGAAAGAATAGAAGGGATGTGAATAGTCTGTCGCAGTGAAAGTTGATGGCGCAACTGTTGAGACACCACCACGTGACGAGGCACCGTCTCTCCTATCCGACCTCTTCCGATTTGATGTTGCTTTCCTAGACAAGACGCGGCGAAGTGAGGACGGCTTTACTCGCATGTTGACGATTGTTGAGCGTTGGCGACGGGTAACGACAACAGCCTGGGATTTCCTAGCGGCATTCAGTCGCAGCTTGCGACGGATGTCTTTTTCTGCAGTTCCATCAGACGCATCCTGGTTCATATTCAAGCCATGGGTGGTATCTCGTTCCTTGGAGGCATTTCTGCGACGTTTCCGAAGAGACATCACCATTTCATCCGCCTCGACGGAAGAGGTTTTACGTTTTCGAAGAACGCGTGATCCATCCATAGGGTCGCCATCTAACAGAAGCTGGTTGAACACCGAGTGGGAGTCCGGTTTCGCAGGACCCTTCTGGGGGGGGAGCAAGTCGCGCGCCACTTGAGATGCTGTTGACCTCCTAGAAGAAGGCGACAGCTCAAGCTCGGCTTCCTGCTCGGGTTCAGGTCGACGAGAAACATCGGTTGAGGCCGCAAGAGACGGCTCGTCGTCGGGGGCAGCACATTCTGGGCACTTCCATTGCTGAAGATCTAAGATACCATCTTGTTAGTGCGCCTGGAATACTAGGCAAATAGTCAGACGACTTACTGCCGAGCTTCTTCACCAGATTGGCTTCTCTGGCGCAATGTTGATGTGCTACACAATCAGTAAGCTTCGCGATCCTACCCAAAGACACGTCTGGCCACTCACAATTTTCGCCACATGCGACACAGCTCAGGTACTCCTCAAAGTCCTCTCCAGGATCATTGTCCTCGTCTTGCCTGCAGAACATGCATGTGTTCGGCGCGGCGTCCTCGGAGCCTTCTTCCTCGTCATCTTCTTCACCCCCAGCAGCATCTTCCCATGCTGCGGCACCGTCGGACTCATTTCCAGACTCGCTCTGGGAGTCCGAGTGTTCGCTATCAAGCTCCGCCTCATCATCCGTCTCTCCTGGTCGGATCTTGACGGCGCCAACGCCTTCAGCCTCGTCTTCTTCAATATCGTCCAGTAGACTACTGCTGCGACTTCGCGCGCCTGCTGAGGCGTCATCGCCATCGTGCTCCGTGCGCGCACCCATGTCCTCCTCGGAATCGTGATCCATGTTGTCGTCAAGGGACGCCTGAGAGAGATCGCTGGCATCGTCTGTGTGTTCGCCCATTTCCAGGTCGTCTGCCATGGCACTGACGGATCTCCCCTCTTCCCCATCGCCAGATGCGTCTGAAAAGCCGTCGTCGTGGGTATTCGGGTTCGTCAACGGACTCTCAGTACTCCTAAGACCATCTTCGACAGCATCCGGGACGGCCAATTCATGCTCGACATCCTCATCCGACTGGGTAGCGCTCTTCTGGAGCTCCTCTTCTGACAACACCGCACTCTGTTGCAGTTGTTCTTCGGTAAGATGCGCACTCGCCATTTTGCCGCAAAATGCTCGATGCGGAGGCTCGTTCGAGACGGGAAGTTATTGCTGCGCAACACGTCCACAAAGAACAAAATTTCGGTTCCCAAAGCCCATAGCTACCCAGGGAAGAAAAGGTGGTTGGGGCTTGCGGTGAGCTCGGCGAGGTCGACGCGGTTCGGTTCGGTTCGTTTGATGCGTCAGGATCGACTGAGCGAGCGCGCGGTACATACACGAGCGATCCAGTGAATATCAGAATAGTATTCGAAAGGGACGAGAACGCGTTGCGCGCGATATTGACGACAATCTATCTCGGCTACGTTTGCATTGAGTAGGCAAGTGGTAGTTCCAAGATGCTAGGTCGGGAAGTCGGGTTATGCGCGAGCAAAGGGGTGACTCGTTGGCGACTCAACCACGAGCAACCACCTTCAGGTACTCGCCGGCCTGTTCCCAAGGGACGCGACGGCGGCTGACTATCTAGCAAATGAGAGCCTACCTTACGTATGTACTTTGGGCAGGTACCTGTGGTAGGTACCTGCCTGATCCAGACCTTGTCGAGTACAGTGCCCCAACTCGACCTTGCCCGTGCCTTGCATCAAATCTCACGTAGCCTGCGTGCGGCGTCACCTTAGCACAGTGTTGTTGAGACAGTGCGGCTTGGTATCCACATCTTATGTCCACGACCAGTCAAAACGCTTCTAATTGAGTTGATGTCGGGACAGTCACGTGCGCTATTGATCTGGACCAGCGCCTGTCAACGACGGCAGCGACTTCGTCGTCCACCAGCATATCGAGCCGGCATTCCGCAACGCCGCATCCCGCCCTCGACCTCAACCTCGGCTTCGACCTAAAGTCGCGACAGTCGCAAGCAGTGATTTCGCTACTTGCCTCTTCCTTCGTTGAACACAGGAAATTGATTGAGCATCCCTTACTGGAAGATCACCCGCGACAATGCCTGTTCCTTTCGAGACTCTGATTCCCTATGGAATCATGGTTGCCGTAAGAGCTACCCATGCAAACCCAGACGCTGACACTTCAATCATACCTGCGGACGCTAAGACCAGCTCAGATGTTTGGCATTACCGGTACCGGCTTGCACGTCATCAAATACGTCCAGAATGGCGGAAAGAAGCCTCGTTGGGGGCTGGATCAATGGGACAGAGTGAGTATTTCCTCCTGCGCGCCTCACCATTGCCAAAGCTAACCAACCGGGCTGCAGCAAAGTACGCACCGTTCCGAGATTGTGACCTTGTCTTGTAATCGGCTTGATATCTAACTTTCATGTCCACTAGTGATGGATCGCGACCGTCGACTTACGGGCGACCTGCGAGGTCAAATCGACAACGCCGAAGCCCCTCCAGGCTTCGAACTCAACAACCCTTGGAGGGTAAGCCCGCGCAGGAAACTAGGTTCGGGCATCGCAGCTGACAAAGCCACAGTTAGAGAAGCGTTTCTCGTAATGTACGGGATGATACCAAGAAATGTAATCTACTTGAACAATCGGGCGTATTCTGGCAGCCTTGGCCATATCAGCCAAGGAATAAAACTTGTTCTTTCAGCTAAAAATGGGTGAATCAACCTCACTGGTCTCTCCTTTCCGTGATCCATGGGTGGTGTACATGGAGAGGGGCGCATATGATGGGAATTGCCTCCGTTTTATATGCGGATCTCTGGCTTGTTCTTATTAAGCCCGTCTACTAAGAGGCAGGCCTGACAGACAGCCTGGCTTGACATGTATCCGCATCTATCGCAACTGCCCAATTTCTGAAGGGGGCCATTCGTCACCGCTTGCTGCGTTGAGGGCTTTGGCTGTCCAACAACTGTGTCTGCATGGAGTTTCGTCTTTCCGACTACCGCTGTCGTGTAGTCCTTTACCAGGTCTGCATCATCCGTAGTCTGGCTCAATTGTGCGTCCAACCGAGCAATCTCCTCCTTTGACCCGTTGCCATTTTGCGAGCCGCAACCATTAGTGTAATCGTCCTCGGCAACGCTACCAGAGTCGCCCTTGCACGCGCACGAGTTGCCGGATGCGCCGGCAACGAGTCGCGCCATATCCTCGCCGCTCCGAACTATGTCCAAAATCGCGCTGGGACGCACCCGCTCGAGGTTCTTGATCAAGGTGCGTGCAGTACCTCGAAAGGCTTCAGGACTGTATATGCATTCGGTGCTGAAGTAGTCGAGTTTTTGGTGATGAGCATACAGGACAATCTCCTTCTCGTAGGAATATTTTAGCGGCTTGCTGCGTTTGACGTCACTGGAATCGTCCCCAGTGGTGATGCTAGTGCTCCGACCAAGGCGGGGTAAATCACCTCTCAAGAGGTTCATGAGGATGGTCTCAGCAACGTCGTCGGCATTGTGACCGGTAACAAGATGTTTGATGCTCAGCATCTTAGCGCCGCGATCCAACGCCTGCCGGCGGAAGACTCCACAATATGTACAGTTTCCTTTCTTGCCGATGGTTTCGACAACCTGGTCCATCGTCCAACCATACAGCTCGTCGTAGCCTACGACGGTCAGCGGCATGTCGTACTGAATGGCATTCCTCTTCACCGTCTCAAGCGAATCATCTCTGTAGCCTTTGATTCCTTCGTCGATGCTGAGAAGCACAAGCTCCAAGCCATAGTTATATCGTTCGTTGAGGGTTTTAAGCACGCTTGCCAGCACTGTCGAGTCCTTGCCACCAGATGCACCAATGGCAACTTTTTCTCCGGGAGCGAAGAGAGCGGAGGACACTATAGTGTGGTGTACCTCTTCCTCGAAAACAGATATGAAGCAGGCTTTGCAGAGCTTCTGGTGGTTCTTGGGCCGCTTGACAAGAGCACGCTCTGTCCTGCAGTTGGCGCAAAGGACAGGGGCCATGATGGCGATGGCCCGGGAGGGGGGGGGGGGGGGGGGCGCAGCTGATGCTGGCCCAAGTCAGGCATACAGCTTCTTGAAGACGGGGGAAAAGCAGGCCTTGTGATAGGATCCCGTGAAGAGTTGCGAGAAGGAAAAAATTTCAACCTTTGGGTTGAGTCGTCAGTAGGTGCTCAGAAAACCGGCGGTTCGGTGAGTCTTCGGTCAGAGGACCTGAAGCCCCTCCCTTTCCAGAGAACTGTACACGGACCTTACCCAGCCAGCCAGCCAGCACGGTCGCGGCACCTCAAAAGACTGGAGCCTCTCTAGTCACGTGGTGATAGTGCTGTTAGGCACTTGATCGAGCCTTATCGCAGACCCACCAGCCAGATTTTTTTTTGTGCCCTAACTCCAGCCCACACTCCGGTGCAGCAATCTTTTCTCGTCTCCGCCATTCTGAGCTCTCGCAGCGTTGTGTCGTCCCTCATCCATCCCCTCCACGGCAGCATCACGACAACCGACAAAATGGTAAGTGCACACTGAACGTCGACGCCTTCGTTTGCCCTTGTGGCCAGAACATCCAGTGTAGCCTGCGGGCACTGTGATTATTCCATCCGCCTGCCTGTCCTTGCGTTGCTCACACGCATCGCAGGACGGCGTGATGATGATGATTTGGCTTGAGAGGACGGCGAAGGATTGAACTGCCGTGAGGCGTCAATTCCTTTGCCGTCCTTCTCTTTAGAGTTCAGGGAAGACACAAGTTGATTTGAACAACTCGCTGATGTCTTTCTTTCTCAATGACAGCCTCCCAAGTCCGGTAAGAAGGTGGCTCCCGCCCCTTTCCCTCAGGGAAAGGCTGGCTCCAAGAAGGCCCCCAAGGTCAGTACCAAATCCAGAACCCCGCCCGCTTAGCTCAGTCAAGGCTGACGTCTTCCTCAGAACCCCCTTCTTGAGCGCAAGCCCCGCAACTTCGGCATCGGCCAGGACATCCAGCCTCGCCGCAACCTGTCCCGCATGGTGAAGTGGCCCGAGTACGTCCGTCTTCAGCGCCAGAAGAAGATCTTGAGCATGCGCCTCAAGGTCCCCCCCGCGATTGCCCAGTTCCAGCACGTCCTCGACCGCAACACTGCCGCCCAGGCTTTCAAGCTCCTCAACAAGTACCGCCCTGAGACCAAGGCCGAGAAGAAGGAGCGTCTCGTCAAGGAGGCCACTGCCATCAAGGAGGGCAAGAAGAAGGAGGATGTCAGCAAGAAGCCCTACACTGTCAAGTACGGTCTCAACCACGTCGTTGGCCTCATCGAGAACAAGAAGGCCTCTCTCGTCCTGATCCCCAACGACGTCGACCCCATTGAGCTGGTCATCTTCCTGCCTGCTCTGTGCCGCAAGATGGGCGTCCCCTTCGCCATTATCAAGGGCAAGGCCCGTCTCGGTACTGTTGTGCACAAGAAGGTAAGCATATTCAAATTGTGGTTGTCGAGATGCTAATCAACTTCAGACCGCCGCTGTCCTTGCTCTCACCGAGGTTCGCTCTGAGGACAAGAACGAGCTGTCTAAGCTTGTCTCTGCCATCAAGGATGGTTACATCGAGAAGACCGAGCAGGCGAGAAAGCAGTGGGGTGGTGGTATCATGGGTGCCAAGGCTCAGAAGCGCACCGAGAAGAAGAGGAAGGCGCTTGAGACCGCTATCAAGGTCTAAGAAGGACGAATACCCGGACTGCTTTTAGTGCATTAGGAGACTAGGCCACTGGAGGTTATCGGATTATAAAAATTTGGCATGGCGTCGGGATGACTATTCATTTGGGTTTCGGTTCACGCTTCAGGTTTTCCCTTCACATCTGACTACCAGGACTCAAATATGTGTGTCGTGTCCTTCACCAGATTCAAGTTCGGGATGCAGGCGATCATGCTCATCCATCAGATGCGTACCTGTGGTAGCATCGCCCAGCGCAAGCAATAGTCCGAGCCAAATATTGTGTATCCGAACTTACACTACCGGAATCTCCGCCTGCCAAAGAGATGACGTGAACCGACCAGCTATTGATTCAAGCTTGATAAGTGGTGCATATGAGTGACAGTGCACTAAACCAGATACTGTTCTTGTGGCGCGACTGTCTCTAGGGGTTGATCGACGGCAGGGGTCAGAGCCAAGCGAGATCGCTGTCTGCTCGTAGAAGATCCCCTTCCAGAGTACCTCTGTATGCACACACGACATCAGCTAGGAATTTTGGTACAGAAGTTTGGGTGCCAAGCCAAATATTTGTTCCGACGGATATTCATAGCCATTGGAGAATGGATCAAGGCTGCTTCATCCGGTGTCTTGTGTCTGAAGGCCTTCCCGGCGTTTGCGGGCGCGGGCTGGAAGTTCAGGAATGAGCACGACTTTGATTGCTCCTCACTACCGCACATGTCGTGTACCGTGAAGACGGAGTAAGCATGTTCTACGGTTCTGCTAAATTCGCCTACCCCGTGTACACGCGTTTCCTTTGCATAGTTAGGGGGCATCTGGGACTGGGGGTTGTCAGTCAAGGACGGGATGATTGCAATGACAGTGACAGTTTGTGCTCATCCAGAGTCGGGGCTACCTACTGCGGGGAAGGTTATTGACGTACTCTTCTTCTCGCTCTTCTTCAATCCTGGTGTATTGTAACCAGATAATCCTTGTCCACTCACCCCCGTCAACACTCTGAAGGGCTAGATTTGGATGCGTCTAAACTAGGAAAAGCGGCGCACGTGGCGGGGCAGACAAGCTCACGGCACACGGAGGAACCGCAGGTGGCAGGACAAAGTAGGAGGATGTTGTAGGAAAGAATATCAAAAAGTAATGGACGAAGGAAGCGAGCAATAGGGGGGTGGTTGAGGGCATCATCTTGCATTCGAAGCGTACAAATATTATGGTTATCATTTATGGTTGCCTCTTTAACCTGATAGCGTTGGCACATCTAGATGTGTCGTTTCAGAGTGGGGGAGGCCCCTAGCCCGGCTTTTCGTCCGCTACTCTGATCAGTCACCGTATGCTTCAAGTAGGTTACTAAGTATCCATGGATGGGTTAGATTCAATGCTTGTGGCCCACGTCTGCCTGTGTCGAAGATCAGGTCCGTATTTATATGCAGGGCGAATATCTCGACACACTCTCGCTGGTCGGCAGATATTCATGCAAAGCATTCAAACCTGTTCTGAAAATCACAAATACGAAAGGTTTACATGCAAGCCGACCGAGGCATTCGACGACCAGAACAAGGACGCACTTGACATGTATCCGAGCTTCTGTCTGGGGGTGGTACTCGACAAAGACACGTTGGCGGAGAAGCGGAGAGGGAAGACGAGATCAAGGCATGAGGAGCATGCGTAGCAGCAATGCTGGGATAACACAGCTTCTTCGCGTGGTAAGGTGTCTTGAACGACTCATCAAGTCTTGGCTCTGTTTGGATCTGTATCTAAAAGAAGCATGCCCGTCCCCTGCTGCATCTATTGTTGCTGCATTCAGTTGAGAGCGAAGACTGCTGGGTTCCTTGCGGTTCGCTGTCCCTGCAGTTAGCTGTACGAAGTGACATTCTCTAGTTATATTATCCGCATGCCCCCTCCCCTCCCCATCCAATACCATCTGTGTACGCATCACCCTTCCTCATCTTCGCGACTATCGCGTTGTAGCATCTTCCTATTCTCTGCAGGATCTGTCCTCGTCACTTGGGTAGTGCCTTCTGGCAAAGGCGCTTCTCCTTGCTTTGGTTCATCCATTAGGTTTGTTCTGCCTGTTTCAATGGATCTCCTCTCATTGGGTCACCATTTAGTCGGTCCGCCCCCTCTTCCCCAACATCCCACGTTTGGCTGCATGTCTCTGCCCATCTTGATGCAAGTTCCTACTCTCAGCACAGCCGGTAGCCATCCCTCTGCATGCCGCAGGAGTGATCACTTACATACGCTCGCTGTATTGTACACAATCCCTCCTCCTGATCACCCGACCTCCCATCCTCTCCACTCATCCAACCTGCCGTGACGCCCACCCTTCTTCGGTCCCTCCGCTGAAGACTCGGAATTTAATGGCATACGCTGATAATCCCAGTCCGATCTTGCAGCTTACAAGTGAGTGGAACGACGATTTCACGAGAAATCTCCAGGTCACACCACTGCGCTCGGCATCCGCCACAAGTCGCAGCCCAGTTATATCTCGACCTCTTTCCCGATTCCCCGCGTCCCATAATTTGGCTAGCACCGGCCGTGAGAGAGCCGCACAGCCTGCTACAACGCCTAGCCGCAGGGTTTCCAGTCCTTGCGACCGGCAATCCACTGCCCCAAAGCCCACTTCATGCGAGAGCTTCTCTGGACTCCTGTGTGAGAGACCGAACCCATCACCTGGAGACCGGCCCGGTTATCTTCCATTCCCCGAGAGATATCTAAGCAAGGGGTTCTCGAAATTACTCAGTCGAGAAAGAAGTACAGCTTTGCAGGTCTCAGCTAGCACTCGAAGAGTGAAAACTATCCAACTATCCATCCTCATCAACTCTACACTTGCCTCTTCGGGCCTTCACTGCTCCCATCGTATTTGGGTCTTTCTATAGCACTTTCCATCCCTTCCTCGTCTTGTTCCATCGCTGAGACCTCAAGGGGTTGGTCGTCATGGCGTTCCAGGACCGTAAGTGCTGTCGATGCCAGTAAATGATCAAAATAGGCGCCATTACTGGGGGCTAACACGGTTCGTCGGATGCAGAGAATAAGTTTCTGTACGCGTTGAGCTCCAACCAAGCCTGGGCTGGATATAAGTCGCACCAGAACCCAGCCTTTTTCAAGAACTTGGCAACAGGGCAGTCCCCTTCTATCCGTAGGTTCTCCCTCGTTGAACCCTTCTTTCTCTGCTCCTCTCTCTCTGCTCGTCTCTCTCTGTCCTCGTCGCCCATCTAGACGATTTCAAGCCAACATTTCACTGGTACTGTTCCATTTTCAAAGCTGACGTGCGATGACCAGTGTGGTTGGGATGTTCCGACTCAAGGGTGCCAGAAACGACGATTCTTGGTCTGCAGCCAGGAGATGTCTTCGTCCACCGTAATATAGCGAATATCGTTGCCCCAACAGACATTAATACCTCAGCCGTCATTGAGTATGCCGTCGCCCACCTCAAAGTCAAACATGTCGTTCTCTGTGGTCACTCGGCGTGTGGTGGTGCCAAGGCGGCATTGGGGGATTCCCGCGTTGGAGGTGTGCTCGACACGTGGTTGACACCGCTGAAGGCCGTCCGGGCTCAGAATATCGAAGAACTTGCCGCCATTAAAGACAATGATATGCGCGCCGTCCGCATTGCCGAAATGAACGTCGAAGCTGGCGTCCGAGTTCTCATGGCCAACTTTGCTATCCAAGAGGCAGTAAAGGAGCGTGGTCTTACAGTTCACGGATGTCTTTTTGACATTGCCAGTGGCCGGATCAGGGATTTGGGGTTTGGTACACTTGGCGTGGGGGGGCGAGGCATAGTAGCCGACGGCGATGAGGACATTGTTCGCGGAAAACATGCGCAGCTGGTTTTCCGCGATGGGGACGCCTCAATGCAAGTACAATGAAAAAGGAGAAGACAAACGGGAGGGAGGCAGGGCGTACTCTGTATACACTGCATAAATGCCATTTCAGTGTCGTTTCTCTCGGCCTTCTTTCGATTATCTGCACCCGCGGGGAGGATATGTCCTTGCTCAAGAGACCGCCTAATTTTCCTGCATCTACGCGGCTAGATTTCCTATGTGCTCGATACATGTGGATTAAGAATAACTTCAATTGAGGACGGCTAGTGATCAGAGACGATGATATGAACGACTAAAACGATGAGAGAAATATTGAACGTAACGAGGATAGAGGCGGTTAAAGACGACAACATAAACAATAGCAAGCACACAGGAAAATGCAGTCGCTCGAGCACAGGAAAAACAGCTAATCTCTTGTTTAGTCTTTGGAATTCTTCCTTCGGCCGGGTTTGCAGGGTAGGAGACCGCGGATGGTCCGGCACGGAAACGACACAAAGAGGACGGACGATGTCGCGTGAACCGACTCAAGAAAGCCAAGTAAGAAAGTACGTCACGTTGTGCTATCATGCGGTGTTGTTTGCCTTGGAAAGCTCGACCGCCATAGATGGGCATTTCAAAAGAAGCATGTTTGATCTCTAAACGGCTGGCAACTTGACGACATGCCCGTCCTAGCCCCACGCATGGGGAGGAAAACAGAAAACAAAGAAGACCGTAGGAGTGTCATGTCCTATATCTACCCATACGTCGACACCCTCGAGGTGGGGAGATTCTCATCAAGTAGTCTCTCCTGTTGCCAGTACGCGTCTTCTCCGCGACTTGCAACTCATGCTCACCGTAGAGCGCATGTATCTCGTCACTAGTCGAGCTGTTTAACCGTAAACCAGCTTGAAGAGGTCGTTGAAAACAAAGTAGTTGCCAGTGGGATCGCGCATCAGCTGGAATGCCTGGGTGTAGTTCATCGGGCGTTGCTCCTCGTCGACCTTCATGGTCAGCAGTTAGCTAGCTGGCCCAAGATGGGAGGATGCCAAAGACAAGAACCGAGTGCTTACCAAAAGCTGTCCAGTAACGAGGATGACGATGCCGCCTTCGAGGGAGGGCTGTGCGTCGAGCGTGGAGACCTGGTGCTTGACCTTCTCGAAAGGAAGAGACTGCAGGGTGAAAGAGTGAGTGGCCAGGTTCCATCTGAGACCTGTGACGGCTCGAGGACACTCGCGCGAGGTACAACATACCGAGAGCTTCTCGACGATGGCGTTGGCGCCCAACACAGAAGCGGACTCGAAAGTCAACATGGACTGGTCGCGCTGTTGCTACCATTAGCTTCGAGGGCTCAAACGACCGATTGAAGAAGTAGAAGATCCTACGTAGAGGCTAGCGAGCCCTTTGCGGTCTGAGTCGAACTGGTTGTAGTAGAACTCGATGAACTGCTCTGTTGATTTGATGGAGCTGATCAGTTTTCTGGGCGATTCAGGTCGGACGTTGCAAGCTCCAGGAGCACGATCAAACTCGAAATCGACTGGAAAGAGCACCTACTTGCGACCTCTTCGAAATCTGCGTCGTCTCCGTTAGCTACTTGCCGTAAGATTGGAAGACACCGCGCGATGGGAGAAAGCAATGGATTGAAGCTTGAGAGCGCATCGCAGCGCATTGATACGAGTGCGCAAAGCTTGGGACCCAATAGGCAACGCGACTTGAGGGAAGGTTTCTTACTAGAAGCCATTTTGTCCGATTCCGTGGGAAGCCAGATACGTAAGGTAGTTGACAATCGAGGCCGGGGTAGAGAAACGTTTGTGTACGACGACACTTCTGGTTCACTTTTTGGTGGGAGGAGCTATCGTCAGGCTGGGAAAAGAGGGGTGAGTCTGCCGTTGGTCGTGGGTGACGAGAGGGGAACGGATACGTACGTAGGTACTTACATGGGCCCGAAGCTGCGCAGAGCACTGAAGTGTGTGCCCTCATCGCGTGGATTCGCTGAGACAGTTCGGATACCGCTGAAAACTGCCTTCTAAGGCGCCTGCCTCACAACTACGGTTAGGCCACAGAGGGTGGGGCAGAGCATTACCTTACCAAGTAAATAGATACCTTAGGTACCTTCGTAGTAGGTAGGCACAAGGCACCTTACAATAGAACTTCCCCACCAGCAGTTTTAGCCCGAAGTCTCTTGTTGTGTCTCGTCGTAGTGGGCAACAACACCCTAAGCAGGCCTAAGTGACGCACCGTGGAGGGACTCCTTCGCGATATGCGATTAAGATGAACACTCGTATAGGTGCATGTACCATGCAATTTCCGAGAAATGTCGCTTGTTCGTGTGGGTCGCATCAGGCTGGGTCTCCCTCCAGCTACAAATTTTCTTCGTCGATGCCTCTGGGCAAGTACACTTTTTCCTTCACTCAATCACACAACTGTGTAGCAAGATGCCGTAAATTGTCCAATTTGACGTTTGTCTTCAAGCCTGTCTTTTTCCCTGCTGGCGATTGCACCAGCCAACGACTCAGCTGTTTCTAGCCTCACTCGGTTAGAAAATTCTGCTTTTCACACTAGGTATGCGTATTCTTCATTTCTGCCATGTGCTCCTGCCTCCCGCCGCCCGCTACGATGATGATTATCTCTTCTTAAGAACGGCCAACTGAATTACCATGTTGATTCAAACTATATCAAGCTCAACAGTCTGAATGTAGCTCTCTTGCTTTGTTTTCAGAAAGTCATCGCTTGGACAAGAATTGCTGACGACATAGAGACAGATTTGATTGCAGACTGGGACACATGGCACAAGAGTTCAAAGTTGGCGCGGCGAGTGAGGGTTCCTTAATCTGACAGAACGCAGCAGCAGTGTGCGCGTAGCCTTTCTCGCACCTTCCTACATCAGCTAGATTATATGTTACGTTCACAATGCCATTCTTGTATCAATCGGTGCCAGAAACGTTTCGTCTAATTTGTCACGCATCTTTTCTGTGGACTGTCCTTGACCGCAGCACCTTCGTGAATGTATATCAAAGGAGAAGTCGGGGCTAGCATAAACCCGCTCGTAGACGCGTGTCAATATGATCAAAACATACGCGATATTCGAGGAGCTTACGCAGAGAACTGCGTTACTATACTCGTGATGCACGGTTTTCAGATGTAAATACGTGTATTCGCAGGCTCTGAAGGCTAACAGCTTCCAAGCCGGTTTGACACTCTAATTGCCAGCGCGGCCATCCAATGGGCGTGACATGGTTCGGCCAAAATAAGCCAACTGGCACTGTACTCTTCTCTAATCTGCCAGTATTCGCCATCAATACGATACAAGCGTTGACCTTCTTTGTGTAGCCAAGTTTGGTTCTTCGACAATTGACATCGGCCCTCGGTGTATCCCTTTTTGGCGTAAGCGAGGCCGTGTCGTCTACGGCCTTGTACGTCTTTTGATTCGAGGCAGTGAGCTTCAAAGTTCCTCCTCTTCTTCCTTTTCAGTCGAGGCGGACGGTACTGTCGCTGGCGCTTGCTTCAGAATTTCGCCGAAACCAGGGTTGGATCCAGGCGGCAACAATCCCGCCGGTTCATTCCCCGCGTTAATACTAGGGCGGTGCTTCTTCAATGGGCTACCAATTGTTGATCGCACCGACTCATCAGTGCCTGTTGCCACTTGACCATTGCCGCTGGTAGCCGTCGGAACAGAAGAAGGGCCAGCGAGACTGGAAGAGGCATTATTACTTCCGACACCCGCAGACACAGAGCGGTCCGGCTCAGCTGAGTGTGCCCTCTTCAGCTGTTTATACTTTGTTAATGGATCGCACTGAAAGCCAGACCCAAACGAATACTCACATGAATGCGATTTACGCCATCGGCAAGCTCCCCCTGAAATTTGACATCCTCAGGGGCGAGTTTGTTATCCACATCTTTTTCATCGATGTCGTGCATCTTGCCAATTAGCTCGTTCTCGTCGTCTTCATCGTCGCTGTCGTCGTTAAGAGCTCCTCCAACATTGCCGTTGCTCTTCTTGCGAGCCTTCCGTCTTTTGGCGGCCTCCGTGTCTTGGTCTCTGAAAGCAGAGAAACCAACAGTACCCGAGGTTTTAAGAGGACCCAAGCTGGAGAAGTCCAGCTGCCCTGACCGCCTCTTGACCGAACCAGGCGTTGTCTGTGCTGCCTTGGAGGAGGCAATGATGCCTATCTTTTGCAATTGGCCTAGGAAGCATTAGCAATTCATGAACCAAAACCCCGAGACACCGAGACGTGACGCTCAATGCAGGACAGGGTGTAATTACGTTCTCCGCGGTAAAAGAAAGTGAAGGAAGCATAGGGCTTGTCCGGACCATCAATTCCCGTCACAGTTTGCGTGCTGATGGTTTTGGGGTCCAATGTCTTGGGTTTGGCAAAGCTCGTGGTATGCTCAACATCCGCATCAACGCCTGACTTTCCATTGCTCTGATTCGAGGCGTCGGCGTCGTCGTCATCGTCGTGGGCGTCAAATTGTGGCGAATATTCACCCTTCTTGATCTCACCGGAGGCCAGTACCCGAAACATGAGCACCTTGATTTGTCCAGTCGCCTCAGGGATCTCGTCGTCATCAGACAGGGAATCAGAATCGTCTTCGCCAAACACAGCTTCGACGGGTGAACCGTCATCAGCGCCATACCGAAGAGTATCCCGAGGCCCGTTGGGACCTTCCTCCATCTGCATGCCAGGAGACTCGGTTGCAGCCTTTTGACGCCGACGGCGTTTCTCAAACTTTTGCCGACGACGCTCCAGCTTCTCGGCCGCATCGTGGCCTTGAAGGTCCAAGCCATTCAGCCAACGCTCCAATCCAACTTCGCGAAAGAGGAACTCTCGCTCCGCCAAACCGCCGCCCTCGGAGTCGGGAACCTGGACCCAGCGACTGTTCACCCATGTTTCCTCGCCCGGCCTCAGCAGCGTTGCAACCTCCTCCTTAGTTCTGCCATCAAAGTAGATGTACGCTGCTATCGTTTCGTTCTCGGAGTTGGTCATGGGGATGTATGGGTTGACGACTCCGGAAAACTTTGATGGCCCATGGGCGACGGTTGGCAGGCCGCCGACGAACTGGGGCTTCGGGTAAGGGTTGCTTTCGTTGGGCTTCGGTGTTGAATAGGGGATGGGCAGGCCTGGTGTCAGGAGGGTGATGGAAATGGCAAACTTTGCGGGCTCCGGCTTGTTGGATTCAGTGTTGATGTTTGGCTGGGGAACGGGGATGTATGTGCTGATGCGGGACAAGCGCGACTGCTTCTGCATGCCATACTCGGGGAGAGGTGCGCCGTTTGCGTGTATGCTCACGGCGATGCCCTTGAAGCAGGGCATTTTTGAGAGGAAATCGATCACGTCTGGGCGACGTATTGAGTTGGAAGCAGATATCGGTCAAGGCTGTCGTTGTACGGACACCAGGTTGCGCCAGCGGGGTTCGGTCGTTCGATGGATTCGGATATCGGGGTGAGGGGCAAGGAGCTGAGGCTCCCAAGAGAACAAAATGCGAAGAAAAGAGGGAGATAAAGGGTAATGATAGGAAGCAAGAGCCGGAGCAAGAACGAGCGCCACAACCAAAGCGTGAGAAGACACTGCCGTAGGTCGAGGCGGGAGGATATGGTTGAAGTTTGCGTAGCCTACGGCAGTCCGCAGGGACGACTGGCTCAAATCATTTTTTTTATTAAATGGGCACCTGCCGTAGCATAAGTAAGCGAGGGGGTGCAATCGTACAATTTTGATTAGATGAGATTTACTGATTATGGTGCCCTAACCTTACCTATAAATATCCCTCACCTGCAGCCACCTAGTTAGAAACTTCTTCTTCTTTTTTTTTCAGGCATCACTTTTGTATATAAGTGTACACCTCTCCTTCTTTATACTTCTTTTTTTTTTATATTTATTTATTATTTACTTTTTATATTTTTATATAATTATATATAAATACTAATATATTTATATAAACTTATATAAAATGCTTCTAAAGCTTATAATTTTATTTGCTATTAATAGCTAAAAGCTGCTTATAAATGCTTTTATAGATATATTTTATAATTTGTCTAAAGACTATAACAGTTTGATTATAATAAAGTAGCTTATAGAGAGTATATATATAACTTCACACTTATATATAGATATATTTACTAATTTATATTTTAGATATAAAGTAAATCTTTTTGCTTAATATCTACAGCTATATTGCAAATATACTTAATAGTATATATTTACTTATATTTCTTATTACTTTTATATTAATCTATATATAGCTGTAGTGTTTTATTTATATCTATAATAAAAAGCATACTAATAACCTATTCTCTACCTTTAACACTATATATAGCTAATATGCTGATAAAGTCTTTATATTTATCTATAGAAATATATTAGAAGATAAAGATATATATAACACCTGCTTTAATTAAAATAGTTTATATAAGGAGTGTGTTATATTTAATAATTTTAGTTATTATGCTAACTGCTATTATAGTTCTTATAGCAAAAACTATTCTGCTAAGAAGTGTTATAAGTTATATACCTCTATATAGTTATTTTAAATAGTGTACTAACTTATATAGATAATTCTAAGTCTAAAAGTGTTATTTTAACTCTAACTAAAGGCAGTTATAAGCATATAGCTAAAGATAAGCCTGTTAGCTTCTGTAAGCATTTAAAGGCCTCTACTTAAGATAGTATAGATATACTTAAGGATGAAATTAATAAAGAGGTTACTATATAAGGCTTTGCAAAGCGGTTTACAGCTAAGTCCTTTTATACTATCCTATTAAACGCCAGATATAGCTTAAAACCCACTTTGCCTATTTTCACAAAAAGTAACATTAGACCCCTACTAAAGCCTTAAAATGCAACAGCATTTTTTTTAAACTTTTGCATAAATCAACTATAATGCAGCTAATAAAAAAAAAGAGATATTTAGGTATAACTTAATATAAGGATTATTTTTTTTAACTCTATTTTAGTTACTAATCTATATTGAATTTTTAATTGCCTGCAGAAGATAAAAACTATTATTCTATATTTAGATCACTATTAATAATGTTAGTATAATTTGCCCTACTTTCACTTAATTTAACTAACTAGATGTATAGGATTTTAATTAGTGCGCTTTTAGCTAGTTATGGATTTTTCGACCTAGCTAGCGCTAGGTTGTTTCAGCCCTCTAATGTTACTACTAGAAAATCTGCTCCTCAACCTACTACTGCCACTAATTAATAATAATACTAATAATAATACTGCTAACCTTATAGATATTAATTCTAACAGCAAAAATAATAATAAGCTCTTTTTTTTAATACTTTTATTATTTCTATAGCTAATTTTAGCTTAAGGCTAGATTTATTATAAATAACAGTTACATCTAAGCTGTTCTCCACTTAAGCTTTATTGCAAGCCTTATCATAAGCTACTTTAACTCTTCCTACCTCTCTAACCCTTAACAGCACTAAAAAACACCTTTTTTTTAGGCTTAAGCTGACTATATAGTACTTGCTGAAAGAGTAGCTTAACAGCAGTATTTTAGAGTTGTACTGTTATAACTTTTTCTAGAAGCTGCAGCTTATAGGCTATACGCCAGTTGCTATTAATCTTACTGATAAAACCTCTCTCAATTTATTTCTACACTTTATTACTGCTGCTAATATTGCTAAGTAAGCTGACTATACTAATAAATACTTCTAATAGCAGCAAGTCAGCACTAGCAGCCTTTAGTAAAGCCTAAAGCAGAAGGTATTATAAATTAAGCTATGCTTTAAGACCTTACTAATAGAGATCTACACCTTCCTCGCTATACTAATCTATATATCAGTTCACTATAAATCTAACCTTAATTATTACTAGTCAACTGATCCCTCACACTTTACCTATAACGTCGCTAAATAGCTCTCTTATAACTACTTTGCTACTTTATATCTTAACTTCTGCCTATAGGACTTAGATATGCCTAACCTTTCTATAGAGATCTAGCAGAAAGTTAAGCTATAGTTAACTTAGATATAAGAGGTATCTCTATAGCTATAGAACCTTAGCATTATTATTGCTGTTAATAAGTGTATAATCTGCTTCTAAGGAAGGTTTCACAACATTATTAAGATGCTTAAGAAGCCTATTAAAGTTAGGTTTAAACTGTAGGTAGCAGCTCAGTAGAACTACTTCCTCTTATAGATCCCTCACATATATACTAACCTATTGTTAACTTCAGAAGCTGCTGCTGCTAAAAAGGGCCCTCTTAGTGTTAACTCTATCCTTCTGCTAGAAGCTTAGGTTTAAGCTTCAGTAGAAGCAGTATAAGGTTTTACTTCTCTTATAGAGAAAAAAGTGCTATAGAAGCTGCTAATAGCTAAGCAACTAGTACTTACTTAAGCTGTTATTATTGCTTTACTATAATATCTATCTACTTACTACTTCTAGCTAGAGGCTGCTACTGCTTATTACTATATTTTTACTAATAACTTATTTACTACTATTAACCTTATATATTATTTATATTAACTGCAGCTATCTATTGCTACTATTAATACTATTAAGCTGAACTTTAGAGTTATTAAGCTACTTAAGCAGCTATAAGCTAATAATAAAAAGAGTAATTACATCCTTTAAAGCTACCTATATGCATATTCTACTTTAAATAGTAAAGCCTATTAATTTGCATTTAAAGATAATGCTGTTATGCTTTTAATTAGCAATATATTTAACAGCAGGAAGATTGCTACCTTATGCTAGCATAAATATCTCCTAGCTATATTAACTTTAGCTAGAACGTTATAAATATCTTTTTAAATCAACCTTACTATTAGCTTTACTAGCTTATATATTAATACTACTAGCTAATCTAAGCAGAAGCTACTTATTATTACTGTTGCTATTAAATAACTATTTATACCTACTCTAATTAATATATATAACTATAGTATAAATAGCATTAATATTAGCAATTAATATAAAGCTAACTGCAGAAGTATTGCTATATATTGCAGCTGCTATAGTAATTAGCAGTCTATAGCTTTCAATTTTTTATTAAATATATTAACTGCTAATAGAACATTTTAGAATAATATTTACTAATTTTTATATACTTATAGAGGTTATATTTATTAATATATACTTACTCTATAAAGCTTCAAACTTATATTATAAAAAGCCTTCTATTATATTCTATTATAAACTTTATAAGCAATTAGTAGCTAAATTTAAAAGTATTATATTTAGAAAGAGGTCTTTCTTAACTATCCAGCTTATTAAAGGCAGGCTATATAATTTCAAACAGCATAAGAGAGAATAGAGGTGCTAAGCATATATAAAGTGTTTCAGAAGGACTGTATTAGAAGAGACTAATAGGAATATAGCACTAGCACGCTATATATATTAAGGCTGCCTTCAGTGCAACATACCTCTCTACTGTTAAGGCGACTGCTAAGTGAAATAGCATAGTGTTAAGCTTTGAACGTTAGTATTGCTAGAAGGGATATACAGAGCGAAATTTAGGTTAGAACCTCCTTGTCGACTATATACCTCATGTGGAGTCAGTTATGAATTGAATTATGCAATTAGCCAGTTTCAGTTTGAGCCACATCTGGCGTTTAATAGGATAGCGCATATGCTTAATAAGCTTATAGATATTTGCAATAAGATTAGTATGAAGGTGTTTACTTCTATATATAGAAATATATAGCTAACTACTCTTATATAGATAAGTCTATTAAGCCTTAAGCTTATATATTATTATATGCTTATATATAATAGGTTTTAGGTTTGTTAAGTTTTATTTAAAGTTATTTAGTATTAAGAAAGCTTAAGCAGAGTTATATACTTTTATATATAGGTATACTAGTAGAGTTCTAAACCCTATAATTATATATATATTGCTATATAGTAATACTTAGCTTAGTAGTTATAATTATAACTTTACCTTTTTATATATATTAATATAGCATTATATATAACTCTTCTTTTTTAATTATAAGCATATTTATCTATATATAATAGCCTATAATGCCTTAAAAACAAATTAATTTAAATTAATTCTAATTAGAGATTTCTAAAAAGTTATAAAATAACTAGCTATATAATGAAATTATTACACATCTTATCTCAATATATTATATTTAACTTTTAAAAGCAACTTTTAAATAGCACCTTTAAAAATAGAACTTTTATTATAAATCTTATATAATTCTTACTCTAAAGTTGCTTACCTATGTTCAAACGCTCTTCTTTTAATAACATCTTACTAACCTAAATATCCTTTATACCCTTCAAAGTGAGAGGTTTTTAATAACTCTAACTAGCTTAGTAGACTTATATCAAAAGAATAATATATATTGACGCTAAAATATAGAATAACTTATAGCTGCAAAAGTGCATATAATTGCATTCTTCTAATTATTAACATAAGAAGTATATATAGCATAAAGGTATAGATAAGAATATCTCTATATATTTATGCACTAATAAAGTTATCTTATTAGCTGTAATATCCTCTATAAGGCATATTAGGAAGTCTTTCTAAATAATATTGCTAATTGTTTATAAGAGATGTAATATAGATAGAAAGGCTAGATAACACTTAGTTTAAATTTCATTTAGTCACTTAATATATATAACAAATTACTCCTATATAGCTTTAAGATCTATATAGGTATTAATGCTTACTTTTAATTTGTTATATAGTTTTATATTAAGATCTCAGCATATATATCTTATAATATAACAGCTTAATATCTTAAGGTTATCTTAAAGCTTAGCTATATACTTTTAATTATTTGTTCTAATTGCAGTATTAAGACTATAATTACAGCTAGAACCTATTAATCCTTATTATCTTCGCATAAGAAGATATAAAATAGTAAAGAAGTTCTTATTAAATTTTGAGATTATTAGATCTTTAGGAAAAGTATTTATAACGTTAAAATTAAAAGCTAGTAGGAACACTTATATTAAGTATTATCTATCTTTTAGTAAGTATATATATTTATCACTTTTGTTTCTAAATATTATACTGATATTATTTAAGAGTATTTTAGTTTATTATAAAGGTATAGCTTATTTCACTTAGAATTAATTGCTGATTAGATTATAATGCTGTTCACTTTTATGCTATTTATCTGCTAAGACTTTGCTAACTTTATATATATATAGAATTCCTACTGCATTTGCAAATAATATAGTTATTCTCATATATTTAACAGCTAACTATAGTATCTATTTTATTAACTAGATCTCTAAACAGCATAAAACTACTTATAGCTAATTAACTTTAAGCGCTTGCAGATTATTTAAAAAGCTTTAAGCTATAACTAAATTAATTTAAATGCTTATTTATATCTAAATATAGTCACACTTTATCAGAATATCCTATATATAGCATCTAACCTTTCTGATAGTAGGTATTTAAGAGATAATATAACAAAGTTTCTTTAACTTAAGTAATATTGATTTTTATAAGAGAAGTTATAATAATATTATCTCTATAAAAGCTTATTTAAACTTATACTTCTTAATATATTAAGTAGTAAGATATAATAGCTTAAGAAGCATTTACTATCAAAAGGTATTAATATTAATAATTTAGTGTTAAAAGAAATAGAGAGTGAACTTAATAAAAGAGAGGGGGATTAAAGTGAAAAGAGAAGTTTGAGATATTATATCTCTATATAAAAGGGATTTTTTTCTATTTTCAGTCTTTCTTTCTATACTATTCTGTTTATTTCTTTATATACTATTTTCTTTTTATTTAAAACTATCTTTAGTTTGATCTCTTTTTATTTTAATTATTTCTTTTAAGTAAGGTTTAATTTAAGTAGTATTTTATTAATCAGAATAATTAAAGTTTAAAAAGAACTATTTATAAGATATTTCTCTTATAGCTGCTTAAGAAGATATTCCAGTAAGTGCCTTTACTAAAAGCTTTTAAGTTATACCTATTTAAGATTGAGTAGAAATAGTTAGTTATTGCTTAACTTTAATAGCTAGCTTAACCTCATTCTGAGGCTTAGACTAAGTTGTTTGCTTTAGTTGTTTTCTATCTTCTTAAGTACTCTTATCTATTAGTTTAGTTTCTTGCTGTTTTGCTTTAGGTGTTATTAAAGTAGATACTTTAACTTACTTATAAGCTTAAACCTTTTTAGAAGAAACTTAATTAAATATTAGTAAGTTAATATAATTAAAATATATAAGTAATAAAAAGCAAATATTCTTCTTAATAGATATTATAATATTATATAAGAACTTGCTAAAGGATATAGCTGTATATGCTTTATTGAGGTAGTAAGTGATATATATTAGGTTTTTATTATTAATAGGAATTACTTTTTATATTTAATTAAAGTATTACTTATCTATAATAAAACGCCTAAAGATTACTTAGATTATCTCTTTATATAACTTATATTTTATCTTTAGTATGAAAAATAGCTTAGTTATAAAGCATTTAAAGAGAATAATATAAGTATATATTAGGATTTTAAACTTATATTTATCAACTTCATAATATATAACTATATATAATAATAGAAAGATATTAATTATTAGAGAGAATATTAGTACTTTCTTTATAGCCTAAATACTAGCTTTATATTTATTCTTCTTAGTTATAATATAACTATAAAAGGTTATAGCAGTCTGGATAGATATAAAGTTTGCAGAAGTTAAGAGGGCAAAAGGTTTTAAAGTTAGCTTCAGAAGAATATAAGCAAATAAGACTTTATTAATCTAAAAAGATTAGAAACTAAAAAGAAAGGATTTATACTTAATAACTTATATCTATAAAGTTAATTATATCTAAAATTAAAATTAATATAAAATTTACACTATATATTAAACAAAAAAATACTAGCTGAAGTTAAGCTTTAAAGTAGCATAAGCTGCTACTTAAGCATTTAATCTCCCCTATAATAAATAATACTATACAAATAGAAATATTTCAAAGAAAGAGCAATTTATTAGGATTTAAGTTATATAGGTCAGATGAAGTGTGCGATTCAGTAAAAAAGTTAGATTAATTAAGTGTGGGTGCGATCTTATTTGTATATGCATAATTGTAATATGATGTTTAGTTATGTACTGAAGAGAGCGTGAGCGTAGTGACCTAATGTGGCTAGATACTGACTTGAGCCAGTCGTCCCTGCGGACTGCCGTAGTAGCCCTCACCGTCTCTCGGTTTCGTTGGCTTAGGTCCTGAGTGGGCCTGACAGGTTATGGGACTTTGAACGGAGAGGCTTAGACGCAAGTGGTGTGCATGATGCCCCCGGCGGCTGGGGTCGAAGGAAGTTCAAGCTGGTTGACGTCCCGTTGTCAGCGACCACACAGAAGATCAAGGAAGGCAAGTGATGAAGCTGAGAGAAGGTTGTGGCTACTTTGGTTGACACAAGGACAAGGCTTCTTCTTTGTGAGAGCAGTGGCAGCACTGGCGGCGGTGTGTGAGGGGTGCGGGCAAGGCGGGTGAGAGGCAATTAAGCCGGGTACGTAGCAGAGCAGTGCAGTGCACGCACTTCGGCGCTGTTAGTACGTAAAGTAGCCAGGCTATTATCCCACCTGGAAGTACGTAGGTACGTAAATAGCAAGATCCCAGGCAAGGCAAGGCGGAGCTGAGCCTACGCAGGACGAGATGCGAGAAATAATGGGAGGAAGCCAACAGAAAAGAGACGCTTTTTTTTTTTTTTAGAAGAAAAAAAAACAGAGAGTGAGAGCGCGACAGAGAAGGACAGAAGAAAAAAAAAAAAAAAAAAAAAAAAAAAAAGGGAGTTAGCTAAGGAGAAGGAGGTGAGGTACACTTGCATTAGGTACTACAGGGGCCGAATTCGCATCCTGCCGTGCGGTGTGAAGCAGTGCGGTGAGTGGTTTAAGAGAGTAGGCACACTAAGGTAGGTAGGTACCTTATGGTAGCGAAGCAGTGGAGCTCCTGGAGAAGACAGCGACACTGAGGAGGATGGAGGGGCTGGGCCACTGCACCAGCTTTGAGTGTGACGTGGTTTGGGACGGCAGGCAACTCAAAGTGGACCTGTATCATTACCTAAGCTGGGAAGCTGCACCGCATCAGGCGTCTAACGGCCCGCGTGATGGTGAAAAGAAGCAAAGAATATTACCCGCCATGAACATCGAATCTCATACCCCACCATCCCCCGTCCATACTCCTCTGATAAGACTGCTAGCGGTTGTGTGACGACCTTCGTCGAACACCACCCGATCCTCCTTCGCTATAACTCGTCCCTATGCCCGAATCACCCTTGAAACCTCCCCGTCCGTCGTCCTCTTCTTCATCGTCAGCTTCACCTCCGAGTGGGACGAGATCCTCCATCCGAAGGCCTGGCTGTGGCTCTTGCTTGACCTCGGGCTCGTATCTGAGCGGTGCTTGGTTTCCATAGGTAGGAAACGTCCGGGGCGCATCTGACAGCTCATCGACACCGCTCCCCTCTTCTCTCCTGAGCCGCATACCAGGTTTCGATATGTCTTCCCCGCGTCCAGAGGCCAACCTTGAACTTGAGCCCGATAGTCCAGACCAGAGCAACCAGGCGCCTGCCATGAACAAAATTTCGGATGACCAGAAAAGAATTATCGCCGCGGTCAATGTTGGTAATCGGTAATGATACATCAGCCAGCGCAGTCCGCGCAGTTGTGCCGTGAGCGTTATTGACGCGTCATACGTTTCGATGCTCTGGCCTCCCTGGATCTCCAGATATGCCGACGACGGCAGGGATGAGCCCTTGCCTAGCTGGACGCGTTCGGCCATCGGCACCGTTAATACGCATGTCTGGGAGTCCGAGAAGAGAATATGGTAAGCCATGAATAATACACGAGAGGCCAGTGATACCAATGGGTCCTGGTACGGCACAAGGGTGGGCCGTCTTGACGAAAACAATATGGATTTGCCGTCAAAGTGGCCGTAAGGCTCCGGGGGGATTTGAGGCTGGACTTGGCTGTTGCCGGTTGATAGAGCGCCGGCATCAAGCATGTACAGAGCTACCATGAAGTTGCCCCGATGCGTGTTGGCTGGCGAGCGAGGCAGAGATAGAGTGACAGTCACATCGTACTCCTGCTGTGTCCTCAGACTGGAGCTTGGTATGGCGGCTGTTCCAAACGGGTTGATCCCTGAGCTGTGCCGTTGATAAGCCAAGGCAGCCAAGAAAGGGAATAGGCAGGATCAAGACTGGCTTGATCAGTGACAGGCACACGTACCCATACTGAAGGTGGACCGGTGCGCTCACGACCTGGTCAGGCAGATAATTCCGGAAGAAAAGGAGAGAGGCGGTAGCAGCGAAGGGCAGAAGTAATAGTGATGTTCCTACTAGGAGGGTCACGTTCACCAAAGTTCGCTGTGCCGTCTTGGAGGTGGCTGCTCGGGATGCCTTGCTGAGAGCCTCCTAGCAAGCCCGAGAGGAGATTAGCCTGTGTATTTTGCACATTCGACTTCTATCGACGTCAAGAAGATACGGAGAAGTGCGGTGTCATACCATAGTTCGTAAGCCGCTTGGGCTGTTCTCTCTCCTCTCTCTGTATCCCTCTGGGCCGTGTAGTCACGGTCGATGGTTGTTCTGAGCAAGGGATAAGTCACAACTCATCACCATGCCGGGGGGGAAGAATCATGTAGACGAGGGGCGGAGGAAGGGAGAGCACAACCGGGAAGGTAGGGCGGTAAGTGGGGTTGGTTCTACGTACCCCGACCAGGAGCACCGCGACCGTGCTCAAGAATGTGCCTACCTGCCTTACCTAAATTAAACGGCGGCTATGCAATTATGAGCTAAAAGTTGGGGAAATTGGAGAGGCCCCCTAGTTCAGCCTTGTGCGATGATGAGGACGCTCCTTTATGATAGAAGTAAGCTAAGGAGTTGACATTATGTTTAAAGTAGATAAGAATTATTATAGGTATAGGATCTACTTTATTAAGTGATAATCTATATATTTAATAGATAAAGAGTACTAGCTACTTATTTTATTACTACTCTCTTTATATAAAGTAAAGTTTTTATAACTTTAATAAAGAAAAGTTTTTATATTTTATTTATTTTAATTTAATTACTTTAAAGGTTTCTTTATTTTTTAGTACTAAGTATAGTACTTTTATACTGAATTATTAAGTTATACTTATTATAGTTACTTAGTCTTTTTCTATATCTATACCTTACTACCTTGTTTGATGCCTGGAAAGTGGAAGGCCACATATAACATCCGGTCTGACCTGTTTATGCAAGTACGAAGATTGGCACGAAGAAATGCAATTACTGTCCTTTTTGGGACGTGACTTTCTTTCAGACAGCTATGAAGCCCCAACTCCTAGCAAAACATCACAAATTCGAAACGAAATAGAGCCCAAACTGTTCCATCATGTCATGAGCACTCATCAACTCTGTGACCGTACAGCGTGTGTCTCGTAAGGTACTTGTGAGTATAGCATCTTGATACCCTAAATCACAGCTTTCACTGATCGCGCCTTACTTTGCGCCACCTGCATGAGCCAGTGGCCACGGATCTTCTCAGCAAGGCTGAAGGTAGTTGCTCGGAACGAGTCCGATCTGGCCGTTGCCCCCGTGTACCTCGGCTTCCCACCAACCGTCGTCTTGATGCCGCAGCACTGCAAGGAAATCTCCCTTGGAAAAGCCCAGCTCCTCTGGGATCGCTGCTTGGTACATGTATAGTGCTTTGGCTGTTGATCTTGTCAGCCAGGCTGTTCCATTGATAACCTCCAGCGTACTTACCAAAGTGCAAGATTGGTCGGCCGTCGTGTGTGTACTGTCGAGATGGATCTGCAACACTCTTACTCCGTTGTCTCGACTCGCCTTGTCCTGGCGGCCCACCACCATCATATAAGCCCATGGCCCGGTTGCTTGAGCTCGTTCCTGGCCGTACGCCACCTCGGCCACGTAACGAGCCATAGGTGTCATCGCCCATGGGAGCAAGCTGAACTGCCATATCGTTGCTGACATGACTACTGTTTGGTCGAATTTGCTCCCTGAATGGCGCCGGCGAAGCTGTTCGCGACATGTTGCTCGGCGAATGTTGGCGGTGAAACGGTTGCTCTGAGCCTCGTCTGGGCGTACCGCTGCCCATTTGCGACGAGCCTCTGCCGAGAGAGCTGTGCGGATTAGGCGACGCCGACCTATAGCTACTCCGAGTATCGTCTGCTGGCGCGACCCTCGGAGAGGCACTGCGCGGAGAGCTCCTGTGTCCACTTCGCGAATCATCTGGTGCCTGCGCTCTAGGAGAAGCACTGCGAAGTGGCGCTGGAGATGCTGCCCGTGGAACGTCACTGCCCCTGGTCATAGGCCGAGGACTAGATGACCCCGCATACCCTCCCGATCCAGGCCGGTTTGCCGGGTTGAACATGCTGCGAGTCTGGTCGGCGAACTTCTGAGACGTTTCTTTCATTGCCTTGGCCGTCACAGCCTGCGGCGGAACCCCAAGTCTCTGTACCACTTGCTGGTCGTAAGAAGGAGGGGGCGTTCCTCGAAGCCCTGCTGTGACAGCGGCATTGGTTGCAGCTGGCGGCACGGATCGAGAAAACGGTTGCGAGCCAGGAGTTGGCGTTGCAATGCCATGGTAACGGTCTGCCGACACACGGATGCTAGATTGCTTGCCTACACCAACGCCCTTGAGTTCGGCGAGGGCCAGCGCGATAGGATCCGTTTCAGGCTGTGCACTCGGCGTATTTGTGCCTTTTCTTTTCTCGAGGTCCGGCGTCGTGACGGAGAATACATTCTGTCCGACATTTAACGCCAGACTAGCATTGGCGTCAATCGGCTCAGGACTTATGGTTGATCTGCCCGCTAACAGATTCGGGGCGTCTTGCGTGCACACCTGCGGTCGGCGTGAGGGGCCACCCTGCGTAGAGACAGGATGCCAAGTGTTTCTGTTAGTGGTAGTGCCCTGAACTTCCTTGGTGCTTTTGCGGCGGAACGGGCTGTGGTTCTGGAAGAAACCACTCTTCTTCTTGAGCACCTGCTTTTCCGCCGGGGCCGGGGCCGGTGACGGTGCTTGAGCCGATGCTGATGCGGGTACGCTAACCTGTTCGTGCTTGGTCGGCGAGACCTTGCCGCTCGGGGGCTCCTGACTAGAGAGCGAGGTTGGGTTGGAGTAGTCACTTTGAGAATCGCGGCTTGACGGCCTTGCCGACGCAGGATGCGAACTGCGTTCCGACGGCGGTCCTTTTCGACATAGCATTGTCATGCCATCGAGAGGGTATGGGTCGTGAGGAATTGAAGCGAAAGTACCGTGCTGATTGATATCGAGAGGAAGGCGGCTCTGCTGCTGAGACGTCGGCGGGACTGGCGCCACTTGTCGTTGCTTCTCGAGCTGTGGTGGCATTCTCTGTGAGAGGCTTGGGGCTTCCCGGGCAACGGGAGGCATGATCTCCCTGGCGAGTGATATTTCCTGAGTATGGCTCCTCTCTGAAGCACTGGCATCTTTGAGCCCATATTCCGGTCCAAGACTCCAGGGAGCAAGAACAGGGGCCTTGGGTCCAACGTCTGACAGAAAACCTCTTGACGACGAGCTCGGTTCTTCCTTGTGGCTCATGTCTGATAGGAAGCCTCGAGATGAAGAGCCGACTTCTTTGTGCCCAAGGTCTGACAAGAAAGTCCTCGGGGTAGGGCTTGCATCCTTGTGGTCTAGATCTGACGCAAAGCTCCTAGAGGGGGGGCTTGTCTTTCGCAACATGTCCTGTGCCATGTGCCTTGACGAAGATGAATTCCCTTCTTTCCGTCCAGCGTCCGGTGCGATCGTTCTAGTGGCTGCAGGTGCAGGCTCTTTGTGTCCCAGATCCTGAGCAAGACTGGAGTTTGGATCATGGTGCGATTCGTAGGTTGACGGCTGAGGCGACGAAGTGCGGAAGGCTGGGTTGATGCTCCTCGGAAATTGCGCGACTGAATAATTGTCGTCGTCAGATGTTTCTGACTGAGTATCGTTGACATCCCCCCGGCAGAAGTTGATATACTTTGGCGGATCCGGAATCTCTTGCCCTGTCCCCCGTTCCTTGATGAAGCCGACGATGTCTTTCTCAACGTCCATCTTCTCCAAAGAGAGACGAATCTTTTCGCATGAAGCATCATCGCTGACACAAACCGTAGAAGAAACGTTGGCAAAAGTCCATAAACTGCTCTTGGTAAAGTCCAGCCGTTCTTCTTCCAGATCCTGGAACTTGTCTGCGGCTGCCTTCCACTCGCGATTCCAGCGCGCTGTGGTATCCTCGAGGGCCTTCACTGCGTTCTCATACTCCGTGTTGGATGTCGCAACACTAATCTGCGTCTTTTCCAGCTTTGCCTTATTTTTTCGCTCTTCCTGGCCCATGACCATGTGGCCTTGTGCCAGGTAACCTTTGATCTTGAGACATTCTTGCTCAAAGCGATCCCGAGTCTGATACGCGAGTCAGCACGAATGGATCGATTTCCCAGGGTTCTCTGGGTAGATAGGGGCTGACCTTGTTGACATGCTGCGTCTGCTGTATCTTAGTCTTGAGGATCTTTTCGATGCCATTCTGGACAATCTTGCGCCTTTCCTTCATTGCGCCAGCAAAAGCAGCCAGCGGTTCCTCCAGCTCAGTTTTCATCTGGGCAGCGATATTTTGGTGCTGCTTCCCCATTGATTCTACTTCTCCCCTGACAGTATCCAGGGAATTTTTGAGGCTCCCCATCTCCTGCGAGCCTAGTGACTTGCGACACAGAGACAGTAGCTTCCGAGCGTATTCGTCTTCGATAGAGGCGCGGGCTGTTTGATTCATGAGCTTAGTCAAGTTCCATGAGTAAGAAGCCGGCGATGATTGACTAACCACTATAAAATGCTTTCAATTCATCGCATGTTTGCTTGGCTGCAGCCATACGGTCGAGAAGGGGTCCAACGCCAGCATCTTCCTTACCCCAGAAGTTGTTCGCGACTTGCACATATCAGCAATACTTGGACATACGTTGGTCGCGATCTTAACTTACAAGACAAAGCCACCGCTGGGCTTTCCATCGTAGAAGCAGGCATATCCTGCAATATGTTGATCGGGCCTACACGTTAGCAGTGTAGTGATTTTGTCGCCTGCCTGTGGAATAACTCCGTCGATGCTGAGGCGGTTCGTGGGCAACGCCAGCAGGTAGAAAGACATGTGATTGGAAGATGGTTGTTCCCAAAGGCTGTCTGGCGATGGCCAAGTTCGTGCCGCCGAAATAATATTAAATTCAAGCACCCGTAGGTCGAGAACAGGTGTTGGTGGGTGGTGGTACCTTATTGTTTGGGATGGTTGCCGGGTAACCAGGACATACTAGTTCGTCTGCGAATTGTTACCCAGGTACGGATACGTTCTTTCCCTCGCCTCCTAGAAGGGACGTGCGATGCTTACCTATGTAAGGTATGTTACGTAATGTGCTTTGGTGACAGGTCGGTCCGTGCTCCAGAATCGGGAGGCGAATCTCTTTGACCCGACCTGGGCACCGGGAATAGTACCTAAGGTGCCTTACCTAGGCGAGTGGGTCCGGCCGTCACCTACCTTACCTTAGGTACCTGGGTAAGGTGCCTCTGTGACGTGGAATAATAAGGCACCTACCTTACCTAAGTAGGTGGGCAAGGTGCCTAAGGTAGTCAGGTGCTCGCTGTCCAAGCAGGAAGTCCAGAGACCAGTTGTCACATCATGTGCTTTCCGGGCTGAAGTCACCTTCCTGCCCAGAACGTCGAGTCAAACCTGCCACCTTCGGTGCGCTCCGTGTCTACCTGGGCTTTATTCCCCACAAGAGCATGCTACAACCTCAGGTATCCCAATTGAATTCACGTAGCCTTCCTACGTTACTTAGGTAAAATACTTGGCGCGCCAGGCACCTCACCCCCTCAGGTGCCCCAGCTGAGATACGGACAGCGCAGGCACGTACCACCTTTACCTCAGGCACCTACCTTACCTGACATTCTGCCGACCTTTGGGGCGCATCCAGGACACTCACACAGTCCAACCCCCCTGCTTGCAACTTGAAGCCTCCACGTCTTCACGTAAACCCTCCAGTGTCTATTTTCTTCTTCCACGAAGCTGCCCACTCCAGCACCACATACCTCCTCACGGCAGACGTCTTCGACAGCGTCGCACCTTTTCGCCCATCCAGTTCATACGCTGTCTCTGTCCCTGCATTTCCAGCAGACCTCGGAGGGAAAGAAAATCAATTCGGAAAACCTCGACGTCGCTGTGTCGGTCCCCGCCCACATACCAGCAAGTACCTCACTCTGATTGCGCTTGGTTGACCTGGCCGAACCAGGCTCTCTCCCCTCCTCTTCTCTCCTTCCGCAACAAGCTTTATTTGTCCAGAACCAGAGCAGACCTTCTCCTACACTGCCTATCTTCGACACCGCTCTCGCTTTTGCCAACGTCCCGCAGCTCCGCCGTCTTTCGTTTCTCGTCAGCCTCGGCTAGTCTGAGCCACCTATCGCCCAGCTCTTAAACCTCCCCGTCGTTCATGTGGGCGTCTTGGGTACGGTAGTCTTCACGGGCGGCACGACTCAGGAAGTTTTGGCGAAGGCAAGCCAGTCTGAACTCTTGCAGGACAGACGCCTCCGCCTTGCGCACTCCCTATTCGCAATACTATCCCATGGTCCCACATCCAAGATCGGGATCATTCTCTCCGTATCCTTCGCAAACAGTGCAGACCGGGGCTGGGCACTCGCCCCATCCATCGCAACCCGCCGCCTTGAGTGCGGGCGCAAGTCCAAGTACGAGCAGTCCGACAGGGCCCAATCCCGTGGTCAAGATCGCCGTCGCTCAGGTCTACCTCCTTTTAGGAGCTATCAAGGAGGACAAGGACCGCGCCAAGTGGGAGACGCAGGCAGATCAATTACGAAAGGTACGCACGCAACGACGTCGCCTTCCATCAACTAGGCAACTTTACATACTTTGTTGCGGCCATCTCGCTGACCAATGCGAATTCTCTCGCTCCAGCTTATCGATGAACACGGAATGGAGGTTTTCGCAAAGTACTTCACACGCCTCGTCGCGGCTCATGCTGCCCACATCTTCCATGGTCAACCGCGCCCCGGAGGCAACGGCAATTTCCACCTGCTCGTGAACGAGATGAAGAAGATTTCCCATGATGTCAATCAGGCCAACAAGATTGCCGAGTCCATTGAGACGGGCACTGAAGATATATTTCGCGACTTTGATATGTCAACTTTCATGGAGGCTTTCAAGCTAGATGCCCTGGAGAAAACAATACTCGCATTGGCTTTCAAGATGGGATCAAGGTCTGACCTCAAGACCAAAGGTTCGTTGTCCCAGGTGTTTCCCTATGGGCCCTATGTTGACTTTCGTCTAAGCGGATGCTATCCTCTCAACCAACTTCCCCACCTTCGTCAATATTCTCAACCAGCGAGGTCACGATGAACATGCGGACCTGACCGATACCTTCATCGCCATGCTTGTCGATCGCTTCATTCAATACCAACCTCCCAATCTCAACGCCGCTGCCAAGGTCGAACTCACCTACAAGGTACTGGCTAGGTGGCAGGATGCCCAACCGCCACCGCCATCTGAGGTCCTTGCGGCTCTGGATCTTGTCAGAGTTCTAGCTGACAAACCACCAAATGCGCTGGCCACCTACATCCAGAGAACTGGGTTTGGTTTTACACGCGACGAGGAGGCGTGCGTGTCGTACCTGCAGAATCGCCCTCAACAAATTCAACTGAGTGAGGAGCAGATATCGATGGCCCTCATCTACGCCACGATCAGTCAGACACCCCAGTACGACCCGTGCGTTCTGACCGCAGCTCTCCGCCGAGTGCTACCAGCTTCATTCCGATGGCAGGACGTGGTATCATACTTTGACCACAGGTCTACCCGTGTTTCATCTCGACAGTTCCTCCGTCTCTACAATGCCTTGCTGCCGATTGCGCGGGAGGATGCAGATTTTGATATCCAGAAGCTATGGGGCGGCAATTGGGAAAACCCAGAAACACAACTTTCGTTCATATGTGCGTTTGCCTCTCTTCAGCCTGATCAATTAGACGCCAGCTCCATCCCGGGCTTGGTGCCTACTTTGACTCTGGATACCTATGCGCAATCATCTCCAGAAGTCCAGCAACGAGCAGCTTTTGCTGTCAAACATGCCTTGGTTTCCGTGGAGGCACTGTCTGCGGTGTTCCACGTCGCACTCCATTCGGTACATGCTTCACAAAGCGTGGAGGCTAAGCGACTTTTCCAAGAAGTTGTGGTTCCAAACCTGGATATTTTTGTCGTCTCCGCGTTTGGAGTGCCAAAGCCCTGGCCCACAATGGCCGTCGACACTCTGAACTCACTGTTTGAGAGTTTTCTCTACAAACGGTCGACTGAATACGACTTCGTGCTCGATAGCTTGTGGAAAAAAGACAAGGAATGGGTGATCCAACGGTTAATCGATGCGCATGCAATCAAACCAACCGACCTTCCCCTCATCTTTGAGCACGCCCTCAAGCACAAGTGGTTAGACGAACTAGTGTACTTGCCGAATGGCTTTGGCCTAGATCTCGCGGCTCTTGCGCATGCCGAAAAGTATCTTGACCTCACCAGCTGGGCCCGTCGTAACGCCGAGAGGAGCAATGAGATTGCACGATCACTGTTGCAATTCTTGCTGATCAAGGCCAACCTTGAATTGCAATTTCAGCGACCCCCCGACGGACAACCTCACGTCAAGTCCAGCACAACCCTGCAAGTTAGAACTGTTGCCGCTTTTCTCCAGATCCTGGAGGATTTCCTTCCCAAGACACCACTTCAGGACCTCATCATGGTTCAACGCTCTTGCATCACCGTCTACCCAAGGCTGATCAACTATGGTGAGGGCTTTGATGACATCATTGATGCTAATGGGAAGGACGGCAATGCTTTACCCCCTGCCGCCAACAGCAAGATGGAGGAGCATTACAAGAAGATGTACGGTGACGAAATACAAGTGCGAAACATCGTCGAAATACTCGATCGATACAAACACTCTCGCGAGGCTTTGGATCAGGACGTGTTTGCTTGCATGATTCACGGGTTGTTTGATGAATACTCGCATTACGTCGATTACCCATTGGAAGCGCTTGCAACGACCGCTGTTCTTTTTGGCGGTATCATTTCACACAAGCTGATTTCCGACCTTCCCCTTAAAATCGGTCTTGGAATGATCCTAGAAGCGGTGAGAGACTACATGCCGGAGGACTCCATGTATAAGTTTGGTCTACAAGCTTTGATGCAACTCTTCTCTCGCTTTCGGGAGTGGCCGGGATTTTGCAGGCAATTACTGCAGATCCCTGGCTTGCAAGGGACCGAGGCATGGAAGAAGGCGGAAGACGTTGTGCGGGATCACGAAGACGAACTTGCTCGATCGCGCAGTGGCACAGCAGCGCCTGCTCAAAGGTCCTCGGTCAGTGCTGAGCCGCTCACAAACGGAAACGCATCCGAAGGGCGAGCTGCAGAGCGCCAGCCGCCGCCCTTCATTTCTATTAATGCCACAGAACGCTCGCCTGGGGTCGACTTCGAAGAGCCGTCAAGCGACACCCAGGGCAAGATTCAGTTTGTCCTCAACAATTTGACCGAGACGACTCTTCAGTCGATGTGCAAGGAACTGCGAGATATTCTTGAGCAGCGCCATCAACAGTGGTTTGCCAGTCATCTTGTTGAAGAGCGTGCAAAGATGCAACCAAATTATCACCAGGTGTACCTTGAACTGGTGAAGCTCTTCGAGGACAAGGTTCTGTGGTCTGAGGTGTTGAGAGAGACGTATGTTAGTGTCGCACGCATGCTCAATTCTGAGGCTACAATGCAGAATTCAAACGAGCGATCTCACCTCAAAAACCTTGGCGGCTGGCTGGGACTTTTGACCCTAGCGCGCGACAAACCGATCAAGCACAGGAACATCGCCTTCAAGCAGTTACTCATTGAGGCCCATGATACGAAGAGGCTGATTGTAGTAATTCCGTTCGTCTGCAAGGTCCTCATTCAAGGCGCAACTTCAACCGTCTTCCGCCCGCCCAATCCCTGGCTTATGGACATCATCCACCTGCTCATCGAACTATACCATCATGCGGAACTCAAACTCAACTTGAAATTTGAGATCGAGGTCTTGTGCAAGGGGCTCAATCTTGATCACAAAAGTATCGAGCCCTCGGGGGAAATCCTCAATCGCGCTGTGGTGGAAGAAACCCAAGAGCTACTCCCACAAGATACACTGGAGACCTTCGAGAGTCTATCACTCAACGGCATCACCACTGGTGTCACTGCCAGCCTCTCCCCTCAGGTCGCTGCAGCCTCGATACCGGACCTCGGACCTCTCATCCACATCCCGCCCACGAATGAGATGGTGGTTACGGCTACTCGACTTCATGAAATTGTACGCACCGCTCTGACGCGAGCACTGCAAGACATTATACAGCCTGTTGTGGATCGATCCGTTACCATCGCTGCCATTTCCACGCAGCAGATGATTCACAAAGACTTCGCTACAGAGCCAGATGAGAACAGGGTCAGGACATCCGCAATCAACATGGTCAAAGCTACTGCCGGCAGCCTAGCCTTGGTGACATCGAAGGAGCCCCTGAGAGCTAATTTCACAAATTACATGCGAAATTTGTCCAACGATCTTCCGCAAGGCCTCCCAGAAGGCACTATCATCATGTGCGTTAACTCGAATTTGGACCTTGCCTGTAACATCATCGAAAAACAAGCCGAAGAGAGAGCTATTCCAGAGATCGAGGAAATGATTGAGCCCGAGCTAGAAGCGCGACGTCGCCACAGGGTGCAACGGCCTAACGAGCCGTATGTGGATGCTTCCCTCAGCCGATGGGCTTGGACTATTCCAAACCCTTTCAAGTTGTCGCCCAGTATGGGAGGCTTGAACCCCGAACAGATGGCAATTTACGACGACTTTGCGCGTCAGCCTCGGACAACCGCATCCACTGCCCCTTCCCATGTTCCGTCCACCTCCGATGCGACACGCTCGCTCGCCAACGAGGTCCTCCAAGAGCAATTCTCGGCTGTACCCAGTCTCGCAGCTAGCTCGGAGACACCAGCTGTGCAGCATCTCAACCCCCAACTTCAACAACAGTACGGTCCCGTCCACGCCGGTAACATGACGAACGCGAGGCCGCAGACGTTCCAGATGGATGGTCGCGCCTTGGTCGAGCGCGTCCAGAAGTTACTTTTGGAGCTCCAACGTGTGGCAACAGAAGCCCGCGAGGAGCATTTCGCCGATCTGCCCAGGCCCCATCCTGTCCTCGATGTGGTGGACGCTTTGGTACAGCATATGATCAAGGCCTCGCAGACATCTGAGGAATTTGCAATTTTTGCGGCAGACCAGATCATTCAGCTGATCTTCAGCCCAATTGATGACAATCTGGCCCTCGAGAGTCTGGTGCACGTCTTGGAAACATTGAGAAAAATATCAGGTCCAACCTTGAACAACAGAGTGACAGCATTGTTCCGACAGCAGCCTGGCACCTCTTTCTTCCATATTCCTCTGCTGGCTGCATTGTTACGCACCGATCTTCTGGACTGGCGGAATATCGATACGTCAATGGCCAAGGCACTGCAGGCAAGAAAGGAAGGTTCGCTCGACTTCCTGGAGCAGATGATTGATCTCACTCTCCTTGGCAACCGGCCGCTCGCACTCTACGGAGACTTTGTGCTCACGCTTGAGGCTGCTTGGGCGTGGATTCAAGAAGATTCAGAGTCAGCCGTGGCACAGCGACTCAAAGTCAAACTATCCGGACAAGCCATGCCACACTTCGAGCAACAAGAAGGAGGAGTTGCTCTGCAACAGGACCAGATGGAGTACATCTTCGATGAATGGATCCATCTGTGCAATAATCCAAACGCGTCAGATAATTCGGCCGTCATGTTTGTGCAGCAGATGCAGCTTAGAGGCATCGTCGGGAGCAAAGACGATCTGTTTCTCTTCATTAGAGTTGCCACAGACTTATCAGTGGATCGATTCGAGCATCTTGTTCACTCTACCGGCACCCTGACTGATGCATTCCTCGCCGTTGATGCTCTGGCCAAGATAATCAACGTGTTCATCAGGTTGCACAGTGCACCTGAGTCAACGGCTGCCCTTAGCCTAGCAGTTTATCTCGACTCGATTCTGGCCCTGATTACGCTGGTCCTCAACCATCACCACGTAAGACGTGCGGAGCACTTCAACCAGAGAGTCTTCCATCGTCTGTTGTCCGTGTTGTTCTACGAGGTCAATTCGACGGCTGAGCAACTTCCTGAAGAAGAGAGGTCTGAAATCTTTTTGAAATTTGGCTCCAGACTCGCCGACCTTGGCCCCCGATATCTTCCCGGCTTTGTCTTCGGGTGGCTGTCACTTCTGCAGCATCGCGTGTTCCTCCCTGGCATCATGAAGGACCGCAATGGCTGGGTTGTCTTCACCAGACTACTTCAATTGCTTTTGGAACACGTCGGAGAACAGGTCAAGGCGATAGAGCCGTCAAATGTGGCTAGAGAAATCTACCGTGCTACGCTGAAGCTGCTTGTGATTTTGCAGCACGACTACTCGGAATATCTTGCAGCGCACTCCCATCAGCTTGCAGCCATAATTCCCCCGCATTGCAAGCAACTCCTCAATGCCATCTTTACAGCAAATCCTGCTGCTCACCTAAAGATGCCAGATCCCCTATTCCCGGGACTGCAAGTTGATCGTATGGATGAGGTTCGGGAATCACCTGAAGGCCTTGATAACTCTACATACCAACTGCGGGAATGGGGACTTCTTGAAGTGCTCGACCACGCGCTGCACAATGGTCCTTCAGAAGACATGTTGGCACACGTTGCCCGAGCCATAGTCGACGGACAAAGTACGGAGACAGGTTTTGGCTATGTGCCTATTCACGCCAACCTGAGGGTCATTGATGCTGTGACCTTGCACTTGGGCAATTATGCGGTCGAACAGGCGACGCAGAAGGGCACTGATGTTTTCAACCCCGCCTCGTCGGATGTGGCCATCCTGTCCAGGCTGATTCACGAGCTACCTCCCGAAGCCCGTTACTATCTAATTATGAGCATCACAAATCAGCTCCGGTTTCCCAACGCTCACACGAACTACTTTAGCCAGGTCCTTTTAGAAGCATTTGGTAGGGACAAGGATGACCTGGAGGAAACAGATATTCGGCAACAAATCATTCGCGTGCTGTGGGAGCGCCTCATCGGATTTTGGCCCCAGCCATGGGGTCTGATGGTCACTGTTGTCGAGCTGCTCAAGAATGATAAGTACAACTTCTTTGACCTTCCATTCGTCAAATCAACCCCTGAGGTAAGTCATTTGCGCCAAGGCCCTTCTCGTGGTTTTAGAAACAGACAGCTGATGCAGCAGTCCAGGTCCTTGAACGCTTCCACGCCGTCTTGCAGAGGGCATGAGTTTCTCCAGGGAGCGTTGACAAGTTTGCATCATCTTCCGGGTGACGGAATGCCAGAGGAAAATGGTCGCTCTCAAATAATTCAAAAGTGAGGTGGAGAAGCCGTGAATGAAGCGGAGTTCAAGGGGTTGTGAGGGAGTGTCTAAATAGGCGTAGTGTATTATTTACATAAATGTAAAATCACGGGAATTACGGGAATTGAGAGTTTGGCACATGTGGAAGCCTTTTCGCATTGATACGATGATCTAGCAGATCACAAGTTGTCGCACAAGTTGGCATCAGATTCAGATGGGATCCACAGGTGCGCCATAGCCGAGGCAAGTCATTCTCTACACGCCTCTCTTGCCAGCCCAATGCGGTACTAGGCGAGAGCAAAATGCTTATCTCGAGATACCTGATTTTACGATAAGTACGCATGGTATTTCAGGTATCTCTCATAGGCCCCTCATGGCGGAGAAGTCTCAACCCCAACTAACGCAAGACCAAATCAGTGTCTATTTCGTGATCAAGTCCGTGTGGCTTTGGTGAGACAACCACGCCTGTCAAACCGTCATTTCTGTTTTTTTTGCGTGGACAGGGTTTTCCTACTCTTCGATAATTCCGGATGGCTTCTCAGCAGGATCTCCAAGACCTCTTGCGTCTTATCACGGCGCGCAAAGTGCCAATGATGACTGCCATGAGCCAGGTCAAAGCACTGCAGGCTGTGAACCTTCGCAGGTAGGTTCTGGAGGCACTCTTGAGGTAGTGGAAAGTGCTGGAGTATGCCTACTGATCAAGACGCTTTCTAGCATTCAGCAAATTGCAGATGCCCTGCCGGACGTGGTTGAGGGTGCCCTTGGGGACTCTAAATCCGCCAAATCGCTGCAGTCTGCCTGCAAGTCGTATCTGAAGCAGCCAAGCAACAAACGAGCCGGGGATGCGCCAACCAGTAGACCCGGTGGAAAACGGCCAAGAATTGAACCTGGTGCTAGCTCGGGCATCGAATCGGAGCAGCAGAGTACAGGCCAGGAAGATGCTTTGGCATTGCCGGTCTTTACCGATGAACATGGTATTGAAGGAGTGGCTATCTACACCAATCGTGCGCCGGTGATGCTTGCTTTTGCCGTCGAACTTTTGCGGTTCACCATGCCTGAGCAGCCCCTCTCCAGTCGCCTCAGCCTAGCTCAGGCTGTTGTCAGTGCCAACTCCAGGTCTAAAGCCGCCAGTATTGGGTTAAACAACAGTATACCTGAAGGCGTGTCCTGGGGTGATGGTCAGCCCAAAGTTACAGTCATGGGCAGAAGCATCACCGTTCTTAAACGGGGTGACTACCATGCCCGCCCGGCACACGAGATGGCAGTGCCGACCGTTATTGCCACGGCAAACGCGATGTTGGCGACGAATACACCAAGCCAGATGAGCGTGGATGAATCTACCACTAGGCCTTCCAGATGGACTACAAGCACACAGGTGACGCTCAAGTCATCGACATTTGTCGCGCGCGTCTCGACTATAGAACGACCCTCGCAAGTCTCCAGAATTCTCCACTCGTTACTCACATCTGAGCCCAGCTTACAAACCGCAACTCACAATGCCTGGGGTTACAGGGTGGACCAGGGTGACCAGGACGGGGATAGGAATGGAGGTACCCGCGAAGACTGCGAAGACGATGGCGAAACAGGATGCGGGGAGTTCATTCTGCGTCTCATGAGGGAGACAGGAGTGACTGGAGCTATTGTGGTACTGACTCGCTGGTATGGAGGTGAAATGTTGGGACCCGATAGATGGAGACTGATGAGGATTTGTGTGACCGAAGCGCTGTCGGAGCGGTCCAGGCTGCCCCAGAGCTCTGCCGGTCACGATGGAGCCGCTGTATGGGCTCTCGACCTTCAGCACATGGCCAGTAGCCTGGCTGGGAAAAGCAACAGTTTCCAAGGCCACAATGGCTGTGATCGCAACGTTGTCGGGGCAGCAATACATCGGCCTGAGTCGGCAAGGGCGTACCTCTTGAAAAGCTTCGCCTCCGGGCATAGTTCGAAGGGGCCTACTAAAGGTGGCAAGGCCGGGTCCAAATCAAAGCATTCAGACAAGGAAGAGTCTGAAACTGAACTACACCAGAACACCGGCAAATTGCTAGGTGCTCTGAGGCTCCTGTTTGAAAGTTGGGCGCCTCAGATATCACCGCAAGAAATGGACCGAAAAGCATGGCAGTTCTATGTGCGAGTAAGACCCGACGTAGAATCGGGGCCATCAGGCTGGGGTGCAAAGGGCTGGCTCAACTTAAGCTCCATACTGCAGTTACGCTACCAGGGAAAGTTGGATACAGCTTAATTAGGACGAATAAGTTTGAATGTGTGATTTATTGCTTCGGTTGTGTGGGAGGTAAAAATGTTCTCAACATTTGAACCTGCAACAAAGGCCAAGACCACGTCTGATGAAATCAAACAGCTACGCATTGCCAAGGAGGGTCTCAAAGAGCTCCATTTAGTCCTAACCCTTCGGCACCGGGGCACCCCGATCCGGTCCCAAAACGCGGCCCCACCCCGTGGCCAAAGTGACGAGCGGGTTTGCGACAATTATCTTCCAGCACAAGACTTGAGCGCAATCTGTTCTTCTTCTTTGCTCCCTTTCCCAGGACCATTGGAAATCGCGGTGCTCTTAGCGATAAGGCTTTTCGGCTCATGCTGTCAAATACATTGGCACTATTCCCACCAGCAGTTGACGTCGGCAAGAAGTAGCGTCATGGTTCCACGTCATGGGCTACGAGGGCGAGCTGGTCGCTTGCCCGCCCTGGGGCTTTCTACCACTACTCGTGTTCCTGCTCTCCGACGCTTCACATCGTCTCGGATACAGTGGAAGAAGGAAACATCATTGAGGTAAATTGCCCGGACTGAGCAGCTCCTGCAGCACTAATTGTGGTAGAAATTCTGTCAGGCCGTTTGCTCCTCGCTCCTCCCATGCAACAACGCCAAAGACGAGAACGATCGACCTGGACACCGCCGACGCAATATTTAGGTCCAGAAAAACATCTCTTTTGGCTTGTGGCATAGTTGCGTTGGGTATGGGCGTGTATGTCAGCACTATGCTCACTTCATGTTGGCTTTCCTCTGGCTGCCAAGGCCCAGAACCTGCTAAAGACGCCTTCCCGCCAGGCCAGATTGCCGTGTTCACGAAAGAATCAGCTCGAAAGTTTGATGAGTACCTCGACGGGTCGGAATGGATGATGGGCATTACATCTTTAAGACAGAAAGTAGCCACTGAAGCCTCGGGGCATGTCCTGGAAGTCGCCATGGGTACTGGCCGCAATCTGCCCTTCTACAACTGGAGCTACGTCGTTCAACAAGCCAATTCCGCACCCACGAACAATCCAAAAAAAGGAATCACGACTCCTGCGCCCATTTTATCATTTACGGGTGTGGATATTTCCGAAGAAATGTTGACGGTCGCTTTGGATAAAGTTTCCGGAGCCGTCCCCAATTTGAAGGGCGTCACACCATCAATTGAATCGCAGCACCAAGGATGTAGTGTCTTCTCCTATCTATCGGACAGACTGCGATTATTTCGCTCTGACGTACACAACTTTGTGCCTCCCCCTGTACAAGGAACAGCAGAAACAGCCAAGTACGACACTGTCGTTCAGACGTTTGGCCTTTGCAGTGTGCGAGACCCGGAGAAAGTGGTTAAAACTTTGGCAAGCATGGTGAAACCAAACACTGGGAAGATCATTCTTGTTGAGCATGGGAGGGGGTCGTGGGGCATCGTCAATGGCCTACTAGACAGGTCGGCAACCGCCCACTTTCAGAAGTATGGATGCTGGTGGAATCGAGATATTGCCGAAATCGTTCATAACGCCGCTCAATCCACACCAGGCCTCGAGATCGTCAAGATCGAGCGCCCTTACCTGACCCAGCTAGGAACGACTTTATGGATCGAACTGAAAGTCAAGAACACGTGTTGATTTTCCCATCCTGTAGAAACATGGCGATGCTGACACCTGTGGCGTCGATGGCCATCAAGGAGTGGAACTAGAAGTGCTCTGCAGTTTTAAGACAGGAGAGGTTGGTTCATTTCATTTCAATCATACCCAAGAGCTTCCGTATTCCTTGTTTTCCGTCTGCCCGGCCCATGAATCCCCGCAAAACCTAGCATTCGTGAACACATCCCATCCTACAATTGTAAAACATTTACTAGCACAACATGTCCTTTGATTTTTAACCAGCATGTCGGTGGCTTCAAGTTGTTGTGCCCCATTATCTGCTCTTCACGGCAAACCACAATCACATGACCGATCTTGAAATGATCAACGTTTTATTGATCACCTCAAGGCGCAGCATTTGTGGAATGGACATGAGATCTCGGCACAGACAAACAAGAAGAATTTCTTCAACTTCACCTTGCACATCACACACCGCTCAACATGAGTCCAGTAAACAATCAAGCTCGTCGAGTTCAATGTTTTCCGGGCTATGATCCCACTCTAGGAGTGCACCTAGCTTTAGCCAGCTGTCCCCATCAATCTCCTTCTTGGGAGGCATAGTTGGCTTGATCGCGGGGCTGGTTAGGAAGTGGACTGGGGCAACAGTGCCATTTACGGCAACACTTTGTCTCTCTTCGAACATGGTATCCTCACGTGACCCTTCATACGTATTGGCCGTGGAGTGATCAGCAGTAGCTGTTGAGAGTTCGCGAGCGAGCTTGCGCTTCTGAAGCACATCGGCGGTCTGAGTGAATTCCCGCTCGTCCTTTTCGAGGGGAGGCGACGCACTCCGGTGGCTTCTGGCATACCTTAAACTAGTGGGAAGTGACCCAACAGGCGTCGAAGGCATCGCGAAATCGTCATCCGCGTCGTCAAACTCGGGAGACGAGAGATCCACCTCTGGTGATGGACTCAGCTCTCTGCGGCGCAAATCGATGTCATCGCCGTCATCAGACCCAGATGCTACACTGGACAATGATGGAGAAATGACAGACCGCTGAACGAGGAGTGGCATTGTTGAGTCGGGAAGGGGCCGTCTGGGGCAAGTTGTGAGGTAAAAGTAAGTTCTGCGAGGATGTACTGTTTCCAATTCCTTGGCTACAGGACAGGGTGCTAGCGTGCTCCAACACGAGCGTTTGACGTAGGCAGCGAGACGTGAGGATACAATGGCGCAAGGATTGGCAGAGCTTCACTTCGTTAGCAGACCGCATAGCGAGAGAGTCGAGGACGATAGATAAGGGCAATGCGGGCGGGGAGAGGCATGGGTTCGGAAGGTGGCAATGATGCATACTGTTGGATGATAGGCAACTGCTGCGACAAGACAGTCGCCAGCTCCTTGACCAGGTGAGGCCTGTTCGCGGTCGCCTGCAGTTGGACGATGACGGCCTCCACAATCTCGTCATTAATCTCTTCGGGCTTAATGTTTGTTGACGATGTTGTGTTGCCACAGTCTCCGATCTTGATGTTCTCGGCCGTCGGGGATGGCGGTGGCGTGTGCTCCAGCATGCTTTTCTCATCAGGGCGCTGTATCGAGTTTTCTCTGCGTCGAGTTCCGTCACCATGAAAGCGCTTCTGTCTTTTGTTCGATTGTAGTGTCACGGTGGGTGTGATGGTGATGCGACTCGGTGTGTAGTCAGAGATGTTCCGATTTGAGCTGGCGGTGGCTGGACCGCGATGGGCATGGCTTCCAGGTACGTGAATCCCCAGAGACGGCAAAGAAAGCGACTTGCGTCGAGTGTTATACGGCATATTGAATGATGGATGGCTTTGGTTCCTCGGGCGGTCGGAGTGATGCTGATAGAGAATTGACAGTAATTGGATCGTCGTGCGACCAAGATACTCGATAACAAATAGCGCGCCGGTTGTTCGAATAGACAAGATGGAATTCTCTGGGACATTTAAGGGTCTCTTCTGGAAGACGAGATATTTGCTGGGCAACGACACCACTGGGGAACTAAAAGCTCCCTTCCCATGAATTTTTTTTTTTTTTTCACACTTCCCTTGTTTCCGACTGGCTCATCTCTTTTTTTTCCCCACGGTACCCCTGGCAAAAGACGTAAGGTAGTGGGGCTGGGTGGGACAGCAACCTAATACGGTAACAACCCGCATATACGCATAGGCACCTAATCTATATGCAATTTGAGGCCTCTAGCTGTTCATAGTGATTTATATCTACTTAGAGCAACCTTCCTAACTCTACGCCTCTTAATAATACACACAGCCTTTAGTTATATAATCTCTAATAACCTCTTAAGTTTTTAACTACCTCCCCTAACTATAGCTATATTTATATATACCTATTAGTTAATAACCTTATAATCTTTAACTTTATTTTAGTAATAATATAGTTTATAATTACTTAATTACTAACTATTAAACTATTAACTTATCTTTTTATATATTACTTATACTACTATTAGTAAGCTTACTTTAAATATATTGCTTGCTAAGTATATTACTAATAATTAATTAAAATATTATTTTATTACTATTTTGCTATCTATTATTAGCTATATTATTATTAATAATACTTTAATTATCCTATATAAGCTATACTTATTAATTTTTATTAAACTTAAGCTTAAGCTACTTCTGCTTTAATATTATAAAAAGCTTATATAAAGAAAAGCTACTCTTTAAAATAACTAGAGATTTATATAGCCTCTATATATAAACTTCTAAAGGTTATTATTACTTTAATTATAGTATAAATAAAGTTTATTTTAAAGATATTTTTAAAAGCTTTAGCTAATATTATTTTAATATAGTACTACTAATTAATAAAAAAGTATTTATTAAATTTAAAGGTTTTATTTAATATATAGATATTATACTTTATAGTGATATCTTTAGCTATATTTAAAAAAAAAACCAAGTAAATTTAATATAAAGTTAGTATTTTTATATTTCTTATATAATATAAATATTATAAAAGATTTATTATAAGTTAATAAAAAAGAAGAAGAAGTATAAATATAAAGCTTTATATATAGTAATAGAGATTTTTATACTTCTAGCTATAAAAACCTCTTAAGATGCCTCTTTAGTTAAGAAGTTATCTCTTAAGTAGTAATATTACTTATAATAAGCAGATATTTAAATAATAGCTAATGCTTAACTTATACTAACTTAGCTTAATTAATCTAAAGATATAGAAGGGAAAAGTTAAAAATAAGAGCGTAGGCGTATAATAGCTTTATAAGTGTGTATAGCGCTTACTATAAGTTATATATTTAGGTATATAACGCGCTCTTAGGTAAGCATAGCGCTATTGCTATAATATATTATAAAAGCTTTAGTAACTTATTTAGCCTTAATATAATTAGCCTTACTATATATACTATTATATTATTTAGCTTTATACTATATAGCTAGCGCTATTACTACTCTATTAGTCTATTTAGCTAAAGTATATATTTAACTTTATAATATTTAGAAGGTTTACTTATTAATATAAATATATAGAGTTTTTATACTATTTTCCTTAATTAGTAGAAAGTATAAGTTAAAATGCTTATATAGTGTTTTTAAAATTATATTTATAAATAAAGTAAATTTATTATAGTTTTTTTTATAAGAGGGCTATATTATAACTATAAACTTAATAACCTAAAGGTTATATAGAAGTTTTAAATTAGTTTATAATATTTACTTTTTATAAATATATTATTATAGAGAACTTATTATATTCTAAAATTAAAGCTTTTAAAGCTAAGAATATTATTACTACTAATAAGATTATTACTTTAAAAATAAAATATTCTACTTAAGGTTTTATATTTTTATTTAACTTTAATAATATATATAAAGTTATTACTTTTAAAGCTTAAAATATTAATATTTATTAATAAGTTTTTATTTTAAAAGAGAAAAATATTATTTTTATAATTTAAAATAATAAACTTATATAATAGAATATAATAATATTTAAAAAAACTTTTTACTATTTATAATAACTAGTCTTTTAAGTATAGCTATATACTTTTTATATCTTTTAAATACTTACTATTAAAGCTACTTATACTTATATTAGTTAGTTTTCTAAATAATATATTACTTATATTAACTTACTATTTTTAGGTATTTAAAGATAATAATAAGTATTTTTATAAGAGAACTTCTTTATTAACTACTTTTAATAAAAGTTCTATAGCTTTACTTAAAAGTATTAAAATCCTTATTTTTATTAATATATAAAATAATAAAAATAATAAGAACTTTAAGTTTAAGTTTTAGCTATATTATATTAAAATCTATTTTTATATTATAAATAATAAGTATAATAGTAATATAAAGATAAACTAAATTATATCTTATATTAATAATACTATTATAAACTTTATTTTACTTATATTTATTTATTTTAATAAGATTAATAATATAGCTAGCTTATTTAAGTAATTAGAGAATATCTATATTAGCTTAACTTACTTTAAAAATACCTATTATAATTTAAATAAGCTTATAATTTTATATAATAATATCTAAGTTTAATATAATATCTTTATTTAAAAGGCTTATAAAGCTAAAGTTAAAGAAATCTATTAGTATTATATATTTTATAATAAACTACTTTTATAGGTTTAAAATGCTATTATTAATTAGTATTTTACTAAAGATATTTATAACTTCTCTTAATATACTAACTATATTACTAAAGTTATTAATATTATAAATATAAACTATAAGAAAACTAAAAACTATTTTATTACTATTTATAGTATTATACTTAGTAGAATATACTTTAGTCTAACTAGAAGGTTTAATATTAGAAGAGCTTATTTAAATATTAATAAAACTTAAACTTATATAGATATAAAGCTATATAAAACTTTATATACTTCTAATATTAACTTTAGCTATAATAAAACTAGTTATATCTCTAAAAACTATTTTATAAAGAAAGTTACTATAAATATTATAAAGCTTAGAGAACTTATTATAGAAAGTAATATTAGCTTAAAAAACTAAAGCTTTTAGCTAAAGTAGACTTTTAATTAGAAGAAACTAATAGTATATAAGGTTTATATTTTATATTTTTATTTATTAACTTATAATACTTTATTAGTATATAGTTACTTAAAAAGCTAATAGCTTTATATTATAAAATTTAACTAGTATTACTTATAAAAGCTAAACTAATTCTCTTGCCCTCTACTATTAACCTTTAAGTTATATAACTTTTAGATTTAACTATCTTCTTTATCTCTATGCTGTTCTATTAGTTTATTAGAACTTTAAATATTATAATAAGCTAAGTTAACTATTTTCCTCTAGCTACCTCTATCTTTAAAGCTCTTTTAAACTGCAGTTACTTTTTATACTATATTTAGTTTATACTTATCTTCCTCTCTTTTACTATTTAGATATCTATATTATAAGCTCTACTAAGCATAAGAGCTTTAAAGCCTCTATACTATTATACTATTATTATAAATAATATCTTCTATTCTGCTATATAGTCTTAATAGCCTTACTACTATTAGCTATACTCTTAACTTTAGAATTACTCTTTTTAACTTATTAAAAAGCTTTTAAGCTACTTTACATATTTTAAAGAAGCTTATAAAGTAATTATAAGTATTAAGATTATTATTAATAGCTTTAATTATATCTATATTAATCTCTAAGCTTTATAGCTAATATATATTATTTTTATTAGTTATAATCTTAAATAAGTGTAGCTAAATAAACTTAAGAAAAGTTATTTTATTAATATAAGTAAGTAAGCTATAAATAAAGCTGTTAATATTTTTAACTTTAGTTTTATAGATTAAATTATTTAGTTTAGCTTTACTTAACTTATATATATATTTAAAGAGGGAGAAGGATATTATATTTAGTTGCTATATATACATAAGAATATAAGGAATAAGCTTAAAAGCTTTATTTAAATTAAGCTTTTATATTTATAGTTATAAAAACCTTTCTAGCTATAATAGCAAAGAGTTATATTATTAAGTTTATACCTTTAAGTATAAGTTTAAGCTATTATTAAGCTTTAGCTATATTATAGATAATACTTTTATAATATTATAAATAACACCTTTATAAATAATAGCATTATAAATAATACTCTTATTAGTATACTTTACTACTTTACTATTTACTTATTCATTTTCTATTACTAAAGAAAAGTTAGACTAAGTGTTAATAACTAGTTATTATAAAATATTAACTAATTCTTAACTAAATACTTCTTATTAGAAATTTAAGTAAAACTAAGTATAACTAACGCTATAAAATATATAGAAGGCTAGAAATAATACTACTAGTAAAACTAGTAAAACTATACCTAATAATTAAATAAGTAGCCTTATACCTATTACTTATATATTAATAGATTAAAAAGGAAAATTATAGCTATAACTTAGCCTAATTAGAACAAAACGTATTATTAGATAAATTACTTATTATAGTAATTTATATAATTAGCTAAAAAGAATAAAAACTATATATTAAGTTAGTTATACTAAAAAGCATATATTAACAGAATATAAATTCCCTAAAGTTAATAAGATAGTTATTATTAATAAAGTTAATATTAAGTTAGTATTTAAAACTAAAACAACAGATTTAAAACTAAAACAACAGATTTAAAACTAAAATAATAGAAACTAATAATCTATAATAAACTAATAAATTATAACTATAATAATACTATAGATCTAAAATATTTAAATTAGATTAAATAAAGCTATAATAATTAGCTTTGTAATAAGATTTTTATAATTAATTACTTAATTAAGTAATTACTTAATTAAGTAAGGATTTATAAGGAAAAAATATATTATATATATAATAGATTTTTCCACTTAGAGCTGATTTTAAAGAAGTAAGTAATTTAACACTTTTACCTATTATATCACTATTACTACTTATTTCCCTATCACTATACTTTTATTTATTATTTTATTATTTCTAGTACTTTAATAGTAACTATTTATACTAGTTATAAATAGTTATTCTTAAATATAAGGAATATTATTATAATAATAAATAAAACGAATAGTTTCCCCCTTTTGCTATAATTAATGCTATTTCTACCCTTGATAATATTACTTTAATTATCTATTCTTTTATATATATTATAGTATTATCTATATATATTATATAATAAATATCTAAAAGCTTAATAAGTGCTTAATATATATATACTTAGAATATTATTAATATATTAGTTAGTTTAAATAGTATAATTATATATTTAAAATATTTATATTATATATAAAAATAGTTTTTTATTAGTTTTTAAGCTTAATTTAGATCTAATAGTAAATGTCTTATAAATTAACTTTTAAAATCTATATTATTCTATAAAGCTTATCTAAAAGCTTATTAATAAGTGATTATAAATATTTATTCTTATTTATAACTTTACTAAGGTTATATAATAATAATCTATATAAAGTTTTAAAGATCTACTTTTTTTAAAATCAAAAAGATTAATATTTTTATTTTATTTATAAAAAATAAAATCTTTCTATTTGCTTTATTTTTAGTAATATATTAGTAAAGTTCCTCTAGTTACTACTTATTAAGAAAGTAGATTAGTCTATATAGTAGTTACTTACTTTTTTTTATATTAATTAAGTAATCTACTTTATTAAAGAGGTTTATTTCTTTTGCTATTTATTTATTAAATATATCCTTTTTAGGAATTTAAACTTTAAAAGTAGCTTAGCCTATTTTTTTTATGTTCCTCTTCTTAAAATTCCTTAACTTTAATCTCTTTAAAGCTAATACTACTTAAGATTTATAAGATATATATTTTATAACTATTTTGAAAAATTTTCTTATAAATATTAAAAGTTTTATAAGTATAATTTTATTATATTTTTATTTATTTATTTATATATTAATAATAATTCTTTTAAGTTTTATAAAGCTTTATAAGAGTAGTAGATCTTTTATGCTTTATAGTTAGAGAACTTTAGTAAAAAGCTTATAGATCTTATAAAAGTAGCTTTTAGAGTTTATAAAGAAGAATATAAGTTTAAATATTTATCTTAAAATAGCTATATAGCTATTAAATCCTTCTAATAGAAGAGCTATAATATTAGAAGGCTTTAAGCTTAAGGATTTAATAAAGCTAAAGCTAATAAGATTAATTTATAAATAATTATATATATATATAATAACTTCTTTCTTAATATACTCTTAGAGAATAATTACTTTACTTTTTACTATAATATTAATAGATATCTTCTTTAGTTTTATAAGTAGTATAAAAATATTTAGATTAAACTTCTAGCTTATTTATTTTTTAATAAGTTAAGCTTATTATTATATTTTTTATCTTTTTTAACTTAAATTATATTTATATTAACTCTTTTAGTAAATTATTAGTTTATTATTAAAGTAATATTTATATCTCTTAGTCTCTTTAATTTAAAGCAGTTAGCAACTTTATATTTTTTATTCTTATAGTTATAATAAGTAATAAGTTAATCCTTTAATATAACTTATACTATAAGGTAGATTAATAAGTATATATAAAGATAACCTTTCTAATAATTATACTTATAGGCATTTAAAAAGTTATTCTTATAGCTATATCTATAGCTATAGTCATAGCTTTATTTATAGCTTTATCTATAGCTTTATCTATAGCTAATAATATAGAGGAGCCTTTCAAAAGTTTTAACCAGAGCGAGGTACTAGATCTCCTCGCTAACGTTATTAATACTTCTGATATATTAAGCTTAAAATAACCTCCTTAAATAATCTCACTTCACCTTTAGAATAGAGATTATTAAGGGGCTTCTCAATAACAACTTATACTTCTACATACTTAAGTTAATCTAAGCCTAAAGCTACTTATGGACCTAGTTAAAACTTTTGAAAGGCTCCTCTATATAGCTATACTAATAGCTATATATAGGCTATTAGATAAGTATATTAAATAGATAGGATAAAAGAAAAACTAACTATTTATAATTACTATATCTAATATAAAAGAAAGAAGAGTAAAACTAATTAGCTTAAAATAATCTACTTATTGCAAAATAAGTATAATAGCTAAAGCTATAATAAAAGATAAGTTTAAAAGCAAAGCAAATAACTAATTTCTATCTTATAAGTATTTATTTTAATATTTATATAAATCCTCTTAATAGTCTTATATCTTCTATTCCTAAAGCTTATTATAAAGTCTATATATATACCTTTTTAGATTAATTAAAAGAAAGCTATTTAGTTATACTACTATATATTTTAAATAATAACTTTAGTTTTTATATTATCTATCTCTTTAAGTATTATTACTTATATCTAGTTATTACTTATATTAAGGTTTAATAGGTTTTTTATTTTAACTTTATTAATAGATTTAATAATATTATTAAAAACTAAAGAATAAGTAATTACTAAATAATATTTATTAATAGCTTTAGTTTTATTAATAATATTATTAACACTAAGTTTATAATATAAGGTCTAAATAATATTATTAGCTATTTTAATAGCTATAATAATATTAGATTTAAAGCTATAGAAGCTAAAACTTCTATTAAAAGTAAGCTTATTATAAGCTTTAGTAATAAAATCCTTAATAATAAGATAACTTAAAGTATAATTAATAGTATTAAAGATAATTAGTATAAAGTAGTACTACTTAATAACTATTTAGTTTTTAGAGTATTTATTAATATTAAAAAGGTTAGTCTATCTCTTATTATTAATCTAAATAGCTAAGTTATTAATAATTTTCTTATTAGTTATATTTTCTAACTAAAAGATACTATTTTAGCCTTAAATAGTAGCTAAATCTAATTAAAACTTACTTTTAGTCTATTATAAAGCTTTAATTTAATTATTAAATAAGCTAATTAGAATAGCCTAAGTATTAAAAGTATTACTAATAGGAATACTAATTATAATAGAATTACTATTATTAATAATAAAAAGGTTAGCTAGAGTACTATTTAGTATAAAAAGCTACTTATTTAGTATAAGCTTAGCTATAATAAAAATATCTAAATTATATACTTTAGTAGGAGATATTTTAAATTATAGCTTAAGATATATATATAGTCTTATTAATAACTACTTAAATATAAATACTTAACTTACTCTTCTATTTAGCTATACTTTTTTTTAAACTTCTTAATAATCATAATATTAGCCTTAATATAGTTAATTATCTCTATAAAGATAAAGAAGCTAACTATAAGATTAACTAGCTTAAAAGTATTTAAGCTAATATATTAGCTAATACTTTAGCTATTACTTTAAATATTACTTTAGCTATTATTATAGCTATTACTTTAAGTATTACTTTAGTTATTACTTTAGCTATTACTTTAGCTATTATTTTAGCTATTACTTTAGCTATTATTATAAATATTACTGTAATTAATACCTTAAGTATTACTTTAGATATTACTCTAAATACTATTTTAGCTAAAAGCTTAAGTTTAACTTAAAGCTTTAGCTTTAAGCTTTAAAGTAATATACTTTTAGTATATATTAAAAGTATTAAAGACTATAATATTACTAATATAGTTATAAAAAAGGTAAATATTAGAGGATCTATTAATAACTGAGTAAAGGTCCTACTTAGTGTTATATACTTCTTATATCTTCTTTAAAGTATTAAAGCTAATTTTAATATTACTAAAGAGAATATTATTACTATTTATAAAGAGAGTAAAATAATATTTACTTTTTTTAATAAAGCTATTATTAAATTAGTAAAAGTAATTTCTAGTTATATATTTTTATTTATTAAGATTAATAATAAGCTTTTTTATATTAGCTTTATACTTATTTATAGAAAAAGCTATAGTTAGTAATAATATAAGAAATAATATAAAGAAGTTAGTATTAATAATAAATAAATATTAGTAATAGTTATATAGAGGGTTAGTTATAATATATTTAAGTATTAACTTACTAATTAAGTTAAAAGTAGTCTTATAAAAAGCTTTAAAGTTAGCTTTTTAAATTACTTAAAAGATAGTTAAATTAGTAAAAATATTAATAATATTTATAATAGCTTTAGTAATACTTTTAGTAATAGCTTTAGCTATACTTTTAATAATAACTTTAATAATATAAAAAAAGTAAAAGAAGATAAGTAGAAAATAGCTAATACTAAGATAATAAAAATAAGTAATAATAATACTTAAGAAAGAGAAAAATAATATATAATTATAATAGTAAAAGTTAGTAACTATACAATTATCTATAAATAAATAGTATTATATAAGAGAAAGAAAAAAGTAATAATATATATCTTAGTAAACAGTATATTAATAAGTAGTATATTAATAAAGTAAAGTGTTACTTAAAATAATCTATATATTAGCTTTTATTATAGATTATTTAAATAAAACTTTTAATATAAATAAATAGGTTTATATATCTTCTTATAAATACTATTAAGTAACTTTATATATTTTACTAATTAAATTTTTTTATATTACCTTTTTAGTATATATAAATAAAGCTATTAATTTAGCTTTATTTTAAATTAAGTATTATTTATTTAGTTAACTTATATTATACTTTAAAATAAAATCTTTAACAGTTTTCTTTTTTATTTAAAAATCTTAAAGGTATTTAATAGACTATTTACTTAATTTAATAGCTGCTTTTTATTATTATTAAAAAGCTTTCTTTAGCTATTAGATATAATAGCTTATTTATTAATCCTCTTTCTATAGCTTTTAAAAGTATTAGCTTACTTATTAATAGCTTTGTTTATAAAAATATTATTACTATTATTAAGGTTTTTTATAATCTTTTTGATTAATTTCTTACTTAGTTTATATTATTTAGGACTAATATCTTTTTAATATAGAAGTATTATTCCTTTCTATAGCTTTAATAACTTTTCTTAACTAACTTAGTAGTTTTTAATAGCTTTATTTACTTTTAAACTATCTTCTAATATCTATATATTATAATATACTAGCTAATTTTTCTATTATATTAAGTATTTAATTTATAGTTTCCTTTACTCTTTATATATAGTATAGTAATTTAAAACTCTTTTTAGCTTATAATATTAGTATAAATCTATTTATAATGCTTTATTTTAATCTTTATTTATATCTATTAAGCTTTAATACTTAAAGGAACTACTTTAGTTTAAGTCTAATAATATAATAAGTAATAGCTATATTATAGATATAACTAAGTATATATTTATATTTAATAAAAGCTTTAATTTATAAGTAAGGTAATTTATCTAATTACACTTTTTATTTTAATTAAGCTAAGTTATAGTTATATTTTTTCTATTTAATCTATTAATATATAATTAATAGATATAATGCTACTTATTTAATTATAAGGTATAGTCTTATTAGTTTTACTAATATTATTATTTCTAGCCTTATATATATTTTATAGCGTTAGTTATATTTAGCTTTACTTAGATTTCTATTTAGAGGTATTTAGTTAAAACTTAATTAATATTTTATAATATATTTAAACTTTATTAGTATTAAAGTTATTAGAACTATTTAAGTAAAAATATTTATAGCTAATTAGCTTAAATATATTAGCTATACTATAATTAGTATTAAGGTTATATTATAAAAGAAATATAGCAAATTTAATAAATACCTATATTATAAAGTGTATTAATAAGTATATATAAAGATACCTTCCTAATAGCTATCTCTATAGCTATAAGAAAGGTTATACCTATAGCTATACCTATAGCTATATCTATAGCCTTATCTATAGCCTTATCTATAGCTAATACTATAGCTATGTTAATACTTATAAATAAAGCTATTAATTAAGTATATCAAATAGATAGAATAAAAGAAAATATAACTATTTTTAATTACTAGTCCTCACGCTAAAGAAAAAACAAAATTAATAACTTAAAATATTTATTTACTGCAAAATAAATGTCATAGCTATAGCTAAAATAAAAGTATACTTAGAGGCAAAATAACTAAAGAAACTAATATTTATAAGCTTAAAACTTTATACCTCTATTTTTTTTTATACTATACTAATATCTATCTGCTTAGCTTATATTTTTATTTATTTCTAATGCTATACTATAACTTTTCTAAATAATATTTATAAACACTAATAGATATCTTTAAGAGCAGTAATTAGTAATACTAATTAAATCTATTAGCTTTATTTATTTTGCTATTATCTATCTCTTTAAAGAGGATAGCTTTAAGCTAGCTATTATTAATATTAAAATTAAATACCTTAAGTATTGAGGTTTTATTAATATTATCTATAATAAACTTAAGAACTAAAAGGTATATAATAGCTAGATAGTAGTAATAAATATCACTAGTAGCACTTTTATATTTAGCTATATATATTAGATTTATTAAAATATTATAAACCTTACCTACTAAAAACTTTCTATTAACTATTTAAACTCTTTTAGCAGCTTTCTTAATATTATCTATAATAAGTTTATAATATGAAGTATAGAAAAAGTTATTAGCTATTTTAATAGTTATAATCTAATTAGTATTAAAGCTATAAAATAATAAAACTCTATTAAAGGTTAGCTTATTATAATAGTTATAAATAAAGTCTTTAGTAATAAGATAAATAAAAGTGCAACTAATAGTATTAGAGAAAAGCATAGCTTAATAATACTACTTTATAAGTATTTAATCTTTATTTATAATATCTATCTTAATAAATATAATATAACCTTTATTTTAAACCTAATAAGCTAAGTTTTTAATAACCTTCTTATAAGTTAAAACTTAAAAGCAGAAGATATCTATATAAACTTATTAAACTGTTAGATTGCACTAAGCATTTTCTAGCTTTTTAATAGTATTAATAAAAACTTTTTTTTAGTTATTAAGCTTAAGTAAATAAATAGAAATAAAGTTAACTTTAAAAACTAAATTTTTAATAACAAAAGAGTTAGTTTTAAAACTATTTATAATAAAAGAAAGCTATCTGCTAAATATAAGCTTAGCTATAATAAACTTATTAAAATTATAAGCTTTTACTAAAGAAGATTTAGCTAGCATATAGAAGTATTTGCTCTAAATAATAATAAAGTGTATATAAATATCTAATTTAACTTTCTATTTAGTTATATTATTATAAAACTTAATAGCTATTATATTACTAAATTAAACCTTTTTAGCTATTTCTATTATAGCTAAAAAGCTAACAGCAAAGTTAGCTAGCTTAAATATAAATAAATTAACTTAGTAACTAATATTTTAACTATTTATTTAAGCTTTTCTATAGCTATTACTATTATTAGTTTTTTAGTTATTATTTTAGCTATTATTATTATTAATTCTTTAGGTATTATTTTAGTTATTACTCTAGCTAATATTTTAAGTATTACTTTAGTTAGCACCTTAAGTATTACTTTAAGCTTATTGCTTAGCCTTAAGCTTAAAAGTTAAATATTTTTAATAGCTAATAAGTATATTAAAAACTAAAGTATTATCTATATAATAGATCTAAAGTCTAATATTAGATAACTATCTAATAACTTAGTAAAGGTTTTAGTCTGCTTTATAGGCGTTATATATCTCTTAGAAAGTATTTTAATTAATTTCAAAACTACTAGAGAGAACAGCTTCTCTATAAGCTAGAATAGCAAAATAATAAAACTCTTTAAAAGCAAATCTATTGCTAAACTAATAATACTAATTACTATTAATATAAATATAGTTATCTTTAAGGTTAAAGATAAGCTCTCTAGTTATACTATTATAGTTATACTTATTACTAAATAGAGTTTTAAATGCTATAATAGAAGATAAAGTTAATAAAAATATAAATAAGTTTATACTAAATATTAAGAAAGTTTTATAATAGTTATATAAAGAGTATTTTTTGCTATAACTAGTTATAAGCTAGTGCTAACTTTTATAGATATATTTAATAAGTCTGTTAATAGTGTTTTTAAATAATCTTATTAATAAAAATGCTAATAGCTTTAGTAAAGGTATTTATAATAGCTTTAGTAAAAGTGTTTTTAATAGCTTTAGTAAAAATATTATTAATAGCTTTAATAAAAATATTCTTAATAGCTTTTATAAAAGTGTTCTTAATAGCCTTAATAACAGCATTTCTAATAGCTTTAGTAATAGCTTAAATAATAAGATATCTAATAGTTATTAATATATAAGTATATAAATATAAAAATAATAATAAAATAAAAATATAATAATATATTTAGATAGTTAATAATAGTAAACTTTAAGTAGTTTATAAAAAATAGTATTATATAAGAAAAAGAAAAAAGTAATAAGCTATACTTTAGCAAAAAATATACTAATAAGCAATATAATATAAAGCAATATATTACTTAAAGCGATCTATATATTAGGCATTATAATAGTATATTTAGATAAAAAATTCTAATATAAATAAATAGGTTAGTATATCTCTTTATAAAAGCAGTTAAGCAATTTTATATATTTTATTTGCTATTATACCTAACTAATACTTCAGTAGGTATAAATAAAGCTATTTATTTACACCTACTTATAATTAAATATTATCTTTTTTATTTACTTTCTTTATGCTTTAAAATAAAACTTTTAGCAGTTTTTCTTTTTGTTTAGAAATCTTTAATATGCTTAATAAGCTATTTATTTATTTAAATAACTAGTTATAAATATCTAAAGTATTATTTTACTTATTAATAGCTTTATCTATAGCTTTATTTACACTTTTATTTATAGCTTTAATTATAGCTTTATTTATAGCTTTATTTATAGCTTTATCTATAGTTTTATTTATAGTTTTATTTCTAAAGTTAATAATTTCCTTAATAAGTTCTTTTATTAGTATTTCCTCTAGCTTATATTATTCTAATATAATAACATCTTTTAGTAAAAGCTTTATTTCTATCTGAAGGTTTATTAACTTATTTTAGCTAACTTTATAGTTTTAAATAGCTTTATCTGCTTTTAAACTGTCTTCTAATATCTAAATATTATAGTATATTAGTTAACTCTTCTATTATACTAAATACTTAATTTACAGCTTTCTTTAACTTCTATATATTAAGTAATAATTTAAAACTCTTTTTAATTTATAATATTAATATAGATCTATTTATAATATCTTATTTTAGTCTTTATCTATATCTATTAAGCTTTAATATTTAGAAGATCTATTTTAATTTAAATCTAATAATATTATAAATAAGAATTAAATTACTAAAATAACTAGATATATATTTATATTTAGCATCAGCTTTAATCTATAAGCTAATTTGCCTATTTTTTTAAAAACTCTAATTAATCTAAAGTATTACTAGCTGAATATCTTTTTTAGATTGCCTAAAAAGTAATACCTATATTTAAGCTATATATTAATAAAGTTATTAGAGCTAAACACTATCTATTTATATTTTTTATTATATATATTTTTTTATATATATTTAAGTTAATATAATTAAAAGCTTTACTTCTTCTTAAAGCATCTCTCTATTTTAAGTATAATTAGCATCTCTAAGTAGAAATAAAGATATATTAGTTTTAAACCTAAGCAAAACTTTATTTAAAGCTAATTTAATAACACTTAAATAAATATTATTTAGGTCTGCCTGTAAGCTTAATATTACTTTATACAAATTAGTTATTAAGTTAGCTATAAAAAATATTTTAATAGCAATCTTAACAGTTTAGTTTTTATATTCTAAAAGCTTATCTGTCTAGAGATAATATACTGTTAAGTATAGCAGTTTGATACCTATCTTAATTTAAAAACCTTTTTAAAAAGATAAAAAGAACTTTCTGTTGCAATTTAAAATAATAGCTTTTAGTATACTTTAGTTGCTTAGTTACAGCTAGCAGAATAAAGCTTTCACTTAATATTTAGCTATATATTTTATATTTCTTAGAATTAATAAAAAGCTTTTAGTAAATTTATTTATAACTATAAAAAGAATATTAAATATTAGAAATCTTTTTAGTTTCTATAATATATATCTAGCTTAAACTTTTAGTATAACTATAATAAAGTTTATAATAATAATATAAAATAGTAGTAACAATATTTTAATAAACTGAAATATATCTAATAGTTTTAACTTATAAGTGCTATTTATTTTTTATATTGCATATTGCTCTATATATTAAATCACTTTTTATTTAAGGTTTTTTATAGAGAATTAATAGATAAAAGATTTAAATATTTATTAAACTTCTTAGTAATAATGCTAATTATATACTTCAGTAATAAAAATCTTATTTAGAAGCAATAATATATATAGTTATCTTCTACTACTAAACTCTTTAAAATAAAAAAGATTATTATTAAGCAGAAAGAAAATATAAAAGTTATTTTTCTTAGTCTTAAGCTAGTTAATAATTACTACTTATTTATTATCACCTAAATAAGCCTTTATAATTTTAGATCTAAAGGAATTATCTATAAAGACTTTAATAATATAGTTAATAGCTTTATTATTTTATATTTTATTTAGTTTATCTTTATCTTTAATTAAAGTTTTATTTTTAAGCAGCTTTAATAAAGTGTTAGCAATAATATTTATATATCTTAAGATATAATAATATATTAATTAGAATGAACTAAAATATTTAGAAGCTAATATAAAGTATAGGTTTACTTTTTATTTATCTATTATAAATAAAAAGATTTACTTTATAATTATAAGCATTATAGTATAGTTAGTTAGAATATATATAAAGTTAGTAAGTGCTAATTAAATAATAGTCTTTATTTTATAAATTATCTATATAAGATAAGCAATTTCTAATTTAATAAGCTAATATTTTTGTTCTACTTAGTTAATTACCTTACTAAGATATATAATAAGCAATATATCTATCTTTAAGATTAGCTTAGTTAATTTCTATTTTAATCTATCTTTTAGTTAGAAGAATATAATATTAAACTTAAGCTTATAAAATATATCTAGCTGAATAAATAATAACTTACTTAAATTATAATAATAAAGTATTATTTCTTCTATAAAAGCAGTAATAATATCTTAAAAAGCAGCTAGCTCTATATTTATAACTATAAAAGTTATATTTCAGCTGAAATATTTATAAGCTAAGCTTAAATGCTTACTTTTATTTTTTACTCTTATAAGCAGTTTAGTTTTTTATTATTAGAAGACTGCTATTTAGATAGAGTAGTAGAAAACTATATATCTGAAATATCTTATTATGCTAATCTATTATTCTAATTTTTTAAAATTCTTTAGCATTTTTATTTAAAATAAAGCTATTATTTGCTCTTTAGTATTAGTTAATATTAATATATCTACTTTAAAGCTAAAGAGCTATACTAATAAAAAGCTAAAGAATAACTTAGATCTAAATAGAGAAAGTCTTTTACTAGTAAACAGCTTAAATATAGTATTTAAATGCTTAAAATGTTCCTTAATAGTATTAGATGCTATAATAATATTATTAATAAATATACTAGTATAATCTTTATAAAGATAGAATAAGTTATTTATATAGCATTAAATATAAGCTAATAAGTTATAAAACTTTATAAAAGCTACTTTAGTTCTCTCTTATCTTCTATAACTAATAATAGTGAAATGCTTTTAATAAGGTTTATAAATTAAGAACTAATAAAAGAAAGACTTTATATCTATTATTAAAATAAACTTCTTTTTATAAAGTTAATAAATAACTTCTAATTAGAGCAGCATAAGATATATATTAGATATAATAACCTTATTAAATATTTAAAGGTTAATTACTATCTAACTCTTATATTTCTTATTTATTATTTGCTATATAATAAATATTGAAATATTAAATAGTATTAGCTAAATAATAAACTTAGCTTATCTTTTAGTATAAAAAATATCTATTATTTTATTTACTACCTTTTAATTTTTAATACTAATAAAATATAGTTTCTAGCTAATATTATAGTTTTACTATCTATTAATAAAGTTAATATATATATAGTCTGCTAAGTCTATTTTAATAATACTTTAGTCTTTTTAAACAGTTAGATATTTAGCTATAATAGCTATAAACTTAGCTATTATATTCTTATCTTTATTAAAAATATAAACACTTTTAGCTGTTTAGATTATATTTATTATTAGGTTTTATTTTAAGTTTATCTTTTTATTTTATATTAAACCTCTTAAAAAAATATCTAATAAATATAATATCTTTTACTTAAAGTTATCTTCAGTAGATACTAAAAATATATAGTTAGCTTTTAATAGTATAACTTAGCTAATCTTTTAGCTTCTATAAATATAAAGCAGTTTAGCTGTTATATTATTAATAACTATAATTAGTTATTAACCTATAATAAAATTTATTATACTTTTTTACTTAAGTTTAAATAAGAGGAATTTTATTTTAAATCTTTTAGAGAAATTATTAAAACTATATATAAAATATATAGCAGAATAATAATTATAGTTTTGCTCTAATATTATAAGCTATTATTAGTCTTTTAATATAAATAGTGCAAAGAACCTTTATATTATTATAAGATTTTAAAATAACTAAGCCTTTAGAGTTTAATATATTTACTTTATTTAAAATATTAAACTTCTATCTTAAGAGAAATTCTACCTAAAGGTTTTTAACTACCTAAATGCTAATATAAACTTAAGCTGTTATATTAATACTATTAATACAGCTTTTAATAAGTAATAAGAAGATAGCTTATCTTAATATCTCTTAGTTGCTAATACTTATAAGTATAATCTTAGCTTTATAGTTTAAGTTATAATTAGAAATAATTTAAAAGAAGCTATTAGTAATTATATAATATTAAGCTTTTAAGTTAATATAACCTATAAAAAGCGTTCTATATAGTATTATTTTAAATATAATCTTAATATATATAACACTATATAGTTTTTAGTTTAAATTATAGATAGTCTATAAGATACTAGCAGTAGTTAGCTTATTTTAGTTATCTTCTGCTATTAAATAAGCTTAAGTATATTTATAGTGCTAAAGTTGTTAAACAGTATTTAATATTATATTACAGTTATTATATATAGCAAATAAGCTATATATATCAGCATGCTTATTAAAGAAAAAAATGCTTATTAAAAGTAAGTCTAACTTATTAACTATATTAATATATTTAATATCTAATAAGTTATAATCTAAGTTTAATTTATTATCCTCTTTAATAAAAGTATTTTACTTATTGCTAATAAAAAAAACTTTAGTAACTTAATAGCTTTTAGTAGTTATTAAAAAATAAGCTGTTAAATTATAATTTTTATTATTATCTTAAGCTTTAAATACTATATCTTTTGCAGTAAAGCTAGCTATATTAATGCTTTTCTTCAGTATATACTAATAGTATATTTTATTATTAAGCTTATACTTTATAAATAATTAAATAGCTATTTATATAGGTAGTTTTCTATTTTAATTTTAAGCGTTATATATTAACAGCTTTTATTTCTTCTTATTAATAAGAGAAAGCTATTTAGTTAGCTTAAATAATAAATTTAATTTAAGTTTGCTTATTTATAAACACTTTAGCTATTTATTATCTATTTTAGTAGATTACCTCTTATTAATATACTATTACTTTAAGCTAGTTAATATAGCAATTTTATTCAGTATATTAAAATATTATAACTTTTAATTATAGTTTATAAAATCTTTTTATTAGCTATTATAGTAATTCCTCTACTATCTTTTGCTTTATCTATAAAGTATTTTAATAAATTCTTTATAATTAGTAATAGATATTAAGCATTCTATTCTTATTACTAATAGTAATATTAGCTTATTATAAACTATAGCTATATATTTAGATTCTAATTCTTCAGTAGCTTTAACTAATTATACTACTCATACTATAAAGATATATATATTATATCAGTTAAAAATATCATTTAGAGTATATTATTCTTTTTTAAAATATACTTCAGCTTCCTTATAAGGCAACTAAAATCTTTTTTTAAAAAGCTATTTCTAATAGTTAATAGCTATATTTCTATGCTATAGCTATAAATATATAAAATTATTTAGATCTCTATTATATTATTCTACTATAGCTCTAAAGAAGTATTAATAGAGGTTTAATATCAATATATTATAATATTTAAAACTATATTCTATATATTAGTTAATAAAGTCTAAGAATATAAATACTTTCTGCTATACTATTTTAATCTCTTTTATTTGCTAATATAATTTATTTTTAAAATACTCTAATAGATTAAACTATTTAATATCTTCTAAGTGAAATTTTATTTACTTAACTTACCTTATTAAAGCTGAAGTATAAGTTAGCAACTAGCTAAAAAACATTCTTTAAGTAAAAAGTTAACAAAAGCTATTCTAAGTGATAATATAGAAGTTTAAACTAAATCTTACACTAAATTGCATATTTCTTTGCTATAAAACTTCTTTTATATTTTAATATTACTCTTTAAAAAGCAAAAGTCTTAATATTTAGCTATTTTCACTTATATCTTTATACTAGCTATAATAGCTTAATTAGTCTTATTAAAAATCTATTATCTTAATAATAAATTATTAAAAAGGCTAGTTTTAACTAAAAAAAAGATTAAATAATAATTATATTATAAATAATCAGAATATTATAAAATTAAATAAATATTAGATTTCTAATAAAAAACTTAATAAATATTAAAATTACTGTTAATACTAATAGAAAATATAAATATTTAGCATAAAGTTCTTTATAAAATCTAATAAAAATATTGCTACTAAAAGCAGATTTTTAGTTTCTATAATATTAATAGTTCTAGATCTAATAGTATTACTATATATTAGATCTTCTAATACTTTTTTATCTTTAGTTATAAGCTTTAAAGCATTTAAACTTAAATATATAATATATACTAAATTAAATTAAATCTAATAGTTATAGCTTATATAAAATCTAAATAAGATATCTACCTATCTTTTAGAAGTCTCTAGCTTTCTTTTTACTTTTATTTATATTATATAGTTAATATAGTTAGCTATCTATTAGAGGTATAAAGCTTTAAGCTTTATTTTAATCTTTTAGTAAATCTCTTAATAAACAATATAATATACTGCCTCTAAGAGGTTTTTCTCATCTAGTAATAATTAATTTATAAATCAACTAAAGTCCTTCTGTAAAGCTATATAAAGTTTTATAATTTAGTTTAAATCTTTAAGTTCTAGCAGTTTGTAAGCTATAGATCTTACTGCTTAAAAGATATTATTAAAACTTATAATATTTACTAAATATTTAATAAAGATTTCAGCATTATTATTATTAACTAAGTTAAGGTTATATTCTTTAGGTTAAAAAGAATATATATATAAAGATTAACTATATATAAGTTAGAACTTCTAATTAGGAGAATTAATATAGCTATAATCTTTAAAGTTATACTACTATTTAATAAATATCTATATTATAAGGTATATTAATAAGTATATATAAAAATACCTTCCTAATAGCTATCTCTATAGCTATAGAAAAGGTTATACCTATAGCTATACCTATAGCTATACCTATAGCCTTATCTATAGCCTTATCTATAGCTTTATCTATAGCTTTATCTATAGCTAATACTATAGCTATATTAATACCTATAAGTAGAGCTATTAATTAAGCATATCAAAATTATTTAATAGAGAGAATAATATTTATATTAATAAATATTTAAATACTACTAAAAATAGGTTTTATTTTAACATAAAAACTAAATATAATAAAGAAAAAATTACTAAAAAGCTATATACTATTAAGAATAAATAAAATTTTATTACTTAATAATATAAATAACCTATTAATTTTAATAAGAAATTTAAAAAATAATCGAATTAATAAGCTTATTTAAAGTAATAATAGTAGTTTTATTTATATTATTTAAATATAATCTTACTATAAGGTTTTTATAGTTTATAATTAAAATAGTAATAATAATAAACTTATAAGAAGTAATATTAATAGTTATATTTATACTACTTAAGTATAATATTATTATAAGATATATATAGTTTATAACTAAAATAAAAATAGAAATAGTTACTATAAAGAAGATATAAAAGTAAATAAAAGAGAGTTAGTAGAGGAAAATATTTTTAGTTATAATATAGAAAGTAAAGCTATATATAGAGATAAATAGAGATAGTATTATATTTAATAATCTATTATTCTTATAAGCTACTAGTTATATTTAGTTTATTTTTCTACTTATATATACTTAGCTATAATAGCTTTAGCTTATATTTTAGTAGTAGCTTTTATATTAGCTTATTATTAGTTAGTAAGATATTATTTATATTTTTTATAAATAGAGAGATTAAGCTTCTCTTTTCTATAGATTTAATAACTAACTATTTTAAATTACTTATAAAGTATAGTAATATTAAGAGTTTAGTAAAGTAGGTAAGTAAATAATAAAACCTTAATATTTCACTTAGTTATAGAAATAATAAGGTTTAAAAAATAATAATATCTACTTTTTTATAAATTAAACGCCTAAGAGTTTTATTAATAATAGTAATAATAAATTTAGTTAGGTTAAATAAGATAAATTAATTAACTTTATATAACTTATAGTTTTTATAACTATATTAAAATATCTATATATATATATCTTAAAGTTAAGCTAGTTATAATATAAAAGTAAAAATAAATAAAAACTAGAAATAAAATATATATAAATATTTAGGTGAATATATAAGTATAAAAAGTATAAATAAAACTTATTTATCTAAAAAAGGTTAAATAGTTAAAACTAAAATAGTATAATTAGTAATAAGTAGAATTAAGTAGTAAGAGATAATTAGTTAATATTAACTAAAGCTAATATAGTAGTAAAGTTCAGAGTAATATAAAGTCTATAAATATCTAGAAATATTAGATTTTTAATAAGTTAATATTAAAAATTATAATAATATAGTTTTTATAATAAATAATATAACTATTATAATATAAGTAATAGCATTAGAGTTAAAAAGCTATAAATATATACTTTATAGTTTTAAACTAATAGTAAGAATTAAGAAAGAGAGATAAGAGAAAAAAGGTGTTTACTTAGTAAGATTTAGTAGTAATAATAGAGAAAAAAGTATTAAACTTAAAGATAATATAATTAGGTCTTAATTAATAATAAGTTATACTACTATTTATTACAGCTTTATAGCTACTATAAGTAGAGGTTAATATATAAGTATAAAAGTCTCTATTTGATTTTATATTTACAGCTATATTTAGCTAAATATATAGTAGTATAGCTTATATATTGCGCTTTATATATATATAAGTATTATAACAGTAAGAGGAGGTAGTAAGAAAGGTTTTATAACTTTTAGTAGCTTTCTTTATATACTTATATATTTTATATATATAAATAGTAGCTTTTTTAGAGATAAGTATTATAAAATTAATCTATTAAATAGTTAGTAAAAGTTTTAATAATTATATTAAATACTTTAATAATTAATTTAATAATATATATAAATTATACTAAGTATTTAAAGAGTTTAAAAACTTATTTTTATAAATTATAAGCAGTTTAGAGAAGAAAAACTTAATTATAAGAAAGCATAAGAGGTTTTATTTACTTCTACTATTTACACTTAATAACTTATACTAACTATATTAAGAAATTTTTTTAATTCTAAGTATATTTATAACTTACTTTAATAACTAACTAACCTTTTAAGCAATTTTATATTTTATAAATATAACTATAAGTATTAATTTTACTTATTTATTTACTTTATTCTTTAGAAGCTAATTTTATATATTTTATATAATAGATTTAGATAGGTTCTAAAGCTATAGTAATAAGGAATATATTTTTCAGCTATCTATAACGTCTAAGAAGGTGTATTATAATACCTTCACTCTAAGCTATAGCCTTACTACTTAATATATAATATATAGTATTATATAAGCTATATATATAAATATTAGCTTATAATATAAGCAGCCTTTCTAAATAGTTACTCCTATAATATACTTTGATTTCTAATATCTTATATACTTATAACTTATAAGAATAACTAGTTAAGTTCTTTTTTTTTATTAAATTTATAACTTTAAAACTCCTTTTAATAGTATTTTAATATCTTTAAGAAATAAAGTATTAAGTTTATAGTTATAATGCAGCCCCTCTATAAAAAGACTATAGTAAATAAATTTACCTTATTTGCAAGTAGAATTCTAGAAACACTATATAGGCACTTTAATTTATACTTTCTACTAGTTAAAAAAAGCAGTATAGAAACCCTATATATTCCTACTAGTAAGCAAACCCTTATATAAAGTTAAATATACGCTGTAGCTAAATAGACTAGCAGAATAGTAGTAATACTAGCTATATAGCATAAAGCTAATTATATTAAAGCTAAATAGGTTATTAAAGCTCTTATAGTAATAGCTTTACTAAACCTTCTAGTAAAGTATTATAAATACTACTATTTAGGAGATAACTTCTTAACTAAAGAGGTATCTTAAGAGGTTTTTATAGCTAAAAGCATAAAAATCTCTATTATATATAAGGCTTTCTATTTATACTTCCTCCTCTTTTTTATCTTTAAACTTATGTGATAGGCAGGCACTCAAACGATAGCTAACGCTCAACTTATGCTGACCTAGCTCAATTGATCTAGAGATGCAGAAGGAAAAAGTCGGAAGTGGGGGCGCAGGCGCGCGAGGGCTCTATGGGCGCGCGCAGCGCTCGCTATAGGTCATGTGCCTGGGCATGTGACGCGCTCTTGGGCAGGCATGGCGCCAGCGCCATGACACTTATATTAACAGCTTATTTTTATAACTTATAATAAATCTTAAAGTATTTTTATAATATTAGTACTTAAGCTTATATATAGATACCTTAAGCTTAATATACTTATTAATATAAGTAATATATAAGTATTTACTATAAAGTTTAATATTAATAAGATTAATAAAACCTACTTTTTCTTTATATAACTTAATAAATATAAAGAGTATATTATTAAAATAACCCTTAAGCAAGCTTTTATTAATACTTCTAAAAGAGACCTTATAATATACTATTTAATTTATAGTAAGTACTTAAACTTAGTAGTAGAAGTAAATAAAGTTCTTATATACTTTATAGAGTGCTTCTTTTTTAAATAAGCCCTCTATAATACTAAAATAGAAACAGCCCTTTAGGGAAATATTAATAAGTACAGCTTATATAGATAATATAGTAAGAGTGTTGCTAATAATAGTATAGCTATTAATAGCAAATAGCAAAATAGTAATAGGGATAGTGTTTAATAGTAGTATAAGTAATATATAAGAGGATAAATTAAGAGTTTAATAGTTAGTAATTAAGTAATTATAAACTATATTATTACTAAAGTAAAGTTAAAAATTATAAGGTTGTAAGTATATATAAATATAGCTATAGTTAAGAGAAAATTATATATCTAAAGGCTGTATATATTATTAAGAGGTATAAAGTTAAAAAAGTTGCTCTAAGTAAGTAAAAATCACTATAAATAGCTAGAGGCTATAATAAATATATATAATCTCTATAAAGTTAAGTTTTAAAACTTAAAAGAGTTATAATTTTATAGAATATTACTTTTAATAAAAGTAAATTCTACTTAAAAAAAGATATTAAGAAAACTATAAAGCTTATAATTATAAGAACTATTATAAAAGAAACTAAAAAATTATTTTTTATTTCTATTATATTTATGAACTTCAGTATTTTAAATAAAATTAACTTTATTTTTAATAAGGGAATTATAATATAATAATTATTATAAATATATAGAATTAGAAAATTATACTTAAAAATATTTAGTATAGATTTCTTACTTTTAAAGTTTTTTTAAACTAAGAAACTAAGATCTTAAAAATAAACCTTTTAAATAAAACTTAAAGTTTAATAATAATAGAATTTTTAAAAAGTAATATTATAACTATTAGATTTAAATCTTATAAAATATTAAAAACTAATAAAATAAAACTTCTATTAAGAAATATAATAAACTTTAAACTAATAGAAATAAATAATATTTATAAGAACTTTTTTTTCTTAAAATCTAATTTAACTTTAATAATATATAAAAAGAGTTCTCTGAACTATAAAGAAATTATATTTATATAAAAGAATTTATATTTAAACTTATTTTTATAGAAGAAATAGCTTTTAAAGTAATCTAAAATATATTTACTATATTGTTTAATAATTTTATTAATATAATAAAAGAAGTTATAATATCTAATAAATAAAATTAAAAATACTTTTTTATTATTTTTATATTTAAAAAATAAAAAGCTATAAAAGAAGATAAAAAGACTTATTTTATATTTTATAAAATAATAAAAATAGAATTTAAAAAGCTTTTTAGAAATTAAACTTTTTAAAATTTAATATTAAAACTAATTCTTAAGCTTTTTTTATAATTTAAAAATATTTATTACTTAGAATTATTACCAATTTTAAAAACTTAAAAAGATATAAATAAGCTTTTTAAATAGCTTTAAAGCTATTTATTACTATATTTTATAAAGAACTTTAGAAAATTATTAAGTCTAAGATTTAAAAAGTATTAAACTACTTAAAAAAATATATTTAAAGTTCTTTTTTAAAATAGATCTTTATTTATAAACTAAATATAAATCAATACTTTATAGAAATAAGAGCTTAAATTATTATTAAAAGAAAACTTTAATTAAGAAATTTTAAAAGTATTTATATAATAACTTTTATATTAAGAACTTTTTAAGTTATAATAATAATTAAAACTTAGTTTAAATATTAGATTCTTTAATATAATATAGTTAATATACTTTTTAATATTAAAATATTAAAAGGAAGAGAACTAATTATTTATAAACTATTTTAAAAAATAAAAAACTTATAAAGTATTTTAAATATTTAGTAAGATATATTATTAAACTAAATAAAGCTTGATATAAATTTTAAAATATTTTACTTTTTAAGTATAAAGAATTTAACTTAAGTTTTATAAAGTTTAATCTAAAAATACCTATTATTGTTTTTAAGATATTAACTAAAGAGTTATAAAAGTTTTTTATATGAATAACTTCTTTATTATTTTATAAAAATTACTTAAAAGAAACTTATACAATTATTAAAAGAATTAAAATAGAGTATAAAATAAAAAAAATAAAGAGATATTAAATAATACTTTAGAGTATAAGTTATAAGAAATTAAAAAGGTTAAAAGATATTTCTAATTTATAACTTATATCCTAAAGAAATTATTTAAAAGTTTAATTTATAAAATACTATTTACTTATTAATATTACTTCTATAGATAGATCTTAAAAAAGACTTAATATAAGTAATAATTTAAAAAGTTAAAATTTATTAAAAAATAGTTAGATTGATATTTTATATTACTATCTTTATATAAATAAATATTATTTTTATAATAGTATTACTATTAAAGTTTTTTATAAATTTATTCTAAAAATATCTAGATATAATATAATATATAATATAATATTTATTAGCTAATAGCTTTATATTATGAAATTTAACTAGTATTAACTGCAAAAGCTAAACTAGTCTTTTTGCTTTCTACTAATAACCTTTAGGTTATATAAGTTTTAAACTTAAATATCTTTTTTTACCTCTATACTCCTCTATTAGTTAGACTTTAAATATTATAATAAGCTAAATTAACTATCTTTTTTTAGCTGCCTTTATCTTTATTAGTTTCTTCTATCTCTCATGCTATATTTAGTTTATATCTATCTTCTATAATTCCTTTTACTATTTAGATATTTATATTATAATAGATAATATCTTCTATCTTACTATATAGTCTTAATATAAAGCCTTACTGCTATTAGCTATATTTTTAACTTTAGATTTACTCTTTTTAACTTATTAAAGCTTTCCTTAAGCTGCTTTAACTATCTTAAGAAAGCTTATAAAATAATTATAAGTATTAAAATTATTATTAATAGCTTTAATTATATCTATATTAATCTCTAAGCTTTATAGCTAATATATATTATTTTTATTAGTTATAACTTTAAATAAATATAGCTAAATAAACTCAAGAAAAGTTATCTTATTAATATAAATAAATAAGCTATAAATAAAGCTTTTAATATTTTAACTTTAGTTTTATAGATTAAGTTATTTAGCTTGTATATATATATATATAAAGAGAGGAAAGGATATTATAGCTACTATATATATAGAAAGATATAAAGAATAAGCTTAAAAGCTTTATTTAAATTAAGCTTTTATACTTATAGCTATAAGAACCTTTCTAGCTATATAAAGAGTTATACTATTAAGTTTATATCTTTAAGTATAAGTTTAAGCTATTATTAAGCTCTAGCTATATTATAGATAATACTTTTATAAATAACACTTTTATAAATAATAGTATTATAAATAATAGTATTATAAATAATGCTTTTATTAATATATTTTGCTGCTTTATTACCTATTTATCTATCTTCTGCTATATAGCTAGAGAAAAGTTAAGCTAAGTATTAATAACTAATTATATTAAGGTTTTATTTCTCTACTTTATTAGGATTAAGTATAAGTTAAAATACTACTATTAGGTTTAAAGTATATATAATTAAAAAGTATTAAGTAAGCTATAATATCTATTTATATAGGTTAAGTAAGCTGCTAAATATAATATAATATTTATATAAACTTAAATATTTTATTTATATTTTAATATTTTAAGAAATAAACTTATAAGTATTTAAATACTTTTTATTATAATAAATATTTCTTTTATAAATAATAAAGCTATATATTAATCCTTATAAAGATATCTTATAATACTATATAGAAGATTAATCTAATAGAAAGTAACTTAATATATAATAGTTATAACTTTAACTATTAAAGTAGAACTTTTAGGCTTAATAGCAATAATAAAAAAGATAGTTATCTTTTAGAAGCTATTTAAAAATATTAAACTTAACTTAGTAATATTTAGAATATTTATTATAAACCTTAATAAATAATTAAACTTATTATAAGTAAAAAAGAGAAATTAAATACTTACTTAAGATATATTAATATTTATAATATATAGTTAAAATAGAAATATTAAAAAGAAAGCTCTTAAGTTATTTATATACTTATAAATAAAATACTTATAAATAAACTTATAAAAAACCTCTTATAAGTAAAGTTTAAATATTTCTACTTATTTTTAAACTTTATTTAGCAGCTTACTTAATTTATATAAATAAGTATTATAATTCACTTTATATTTTTTAATTATATATACTTTAAACCTAATAGCAGCACTTTAACTTATACTTAATCTTAATAAATTAGAGAAATAAAACCTTAATATTATAACTAGTTTTTAATATTTAGCTTAACTTTTTCTTAATAGTAAAAAGTAAGTAGATAGATAGCAAAGCAGTAAAATATACTAATAAAAGCATTATTTATAATATTATAAAGGTAATATTTATAATATAAAATGCTAGCACTTTATTTATATTTAAAGGTATAAACTTAATAGTATAACTCTTTATTACTATAGCTAGAAAGATTTTTATAGCTATAAATATAAGCTAGTAGCCTTATATTATGAAACTTAACTAGTATTAATTGCAAAAGCTAAACTAGTTCCCTCACCCTCTGCTAATAACCTTTAGGTTATATAACTTTTAGACTTAAATATCTTCTTTACCTCTACGCTCCTCTAACTTCATATACTATAACAAGCTAAGTTAACTATCTTCCTCTAGCTGCTTCTATCTTCAAGGCTTCTCTTAGCTGCAGTCGCCCTTCACACTATATTTAGTCTGCGCCTATCTTCCTCCTCTTTGCTATTCAGACATCTATATTATGCAGAGGCCTTAAGGCCTCTATGCTATTACGCTATTATAATGTCTTCTGCTCTGCTGTGCAGTTTTAATAAAAAGCTCTCCTGCTGTTAGCTATACTTTTAACCTTAGATTTACTCTTTTTAATTTACTAAAAAGCCTTCAGACTACCTTAGCTATTTTAAAGAAGCTTATAAGATAATTATAAGTATTAGAATTATTATTAGTAACTTTAATTATATTTATATTAATTTTAAGGCTATATAATATTTATATATTATCCTTATTAATTATAATTTTAAATAAATACTTTTAAGTGAATTTAAAAAGAGTTTTCTTATTAATATATAGAAGATTACTATAGTTGAAGCTTTTAATTTTATTAACTTTAGTTTTATAGATTAAATTATTTAGTTTAGTTTTACTTAATCTATATATAGGAATAATAAAAGGGAGATATATTATAAAAGAAGATATAAAGAATAAGCTTAAGGCTTTAGTTAAAGTAGTAGTTAAGCTTTTATACTTATAGCTATAAAAACCCTTTTAGCTATAATAGCAAAAGGTTATACTATTAAGTTTATACCTTTAAGTATAAGTTTAAGCTATTACTAAGCTTTAGCTATTAGATAATAGTATTATAAATAATGCTCTCACTAGTATATTTTGCTGCTCTACTATCTACTTATTTGCTTTTTACTATATAGCTAAAGAAAAGTTAAGCTAAGTGTTAATAACTAGTTATATTAAGGTTTTATTTCTCTGCTTTATTAAGATTAGATATAGATTAAAATACTGCTATTAAGTTTAAAGTATATATAATTAAAAAATATAAAGTAAACTGTAATATCTATTTATATAGGTTAAGCAAGCTGCTAAATATAGCTATAAATATAAAAGCTTAACTATTTAAATAAAGCTTTTAAGTATATTCTTTATATCTTTCTATATATATAATAACTATAATATCTTTTTCTCTCTTTAAATATATATATAAGCTAAATAGAGCTAAGTTAAATAATTTAATTTATAAAACTAAAATTAAAAATATTAAAAGCTTTATTTATAGCTTATTTATATATATTAATAAAATAACTATTTTTAAGTTTATTTAGTTATACTTACTTAAAGTTATAACTAATCAAAATAATATATAGTATCTATAAAGCTTAAAGATTAATATAAATATAGTTAAAGCTATTAATAATAATCTTAACGTTTATAATTACTTTATAAGCTTCTTTAAGATAGTTAAAGTAGCTTAAAGGGAATTTTAATAAGTTAAGAAAAGTAAATCTAAAGTTAAAAGTATAGCTAATAGCAGTAAATCTTTTTTTATATTAAGACTATATAATAAAGTAAAAGATATTATTAATAGAAGATAGATATAAACTAAATATAGTGTGAAGATAGAAGTAGCTAGAAAAAAATAGTTAACTTAGCTTATTATGATATATAAAGTCTTAATAAACTAGTAGAAGAGCATAGAAGTAAAAAAGATATTTAAGTAGTTATATAACTTAAAAGTTACTAATAGAAGGTGAGGGGACTAGTTTAGCTTTTGCAGTTAATACTAGTTAAATTTCATAATATAAAGCTATTTGCCTTTATTTTTAAACTTTAGAAATATAATATATCTAATTATATTATACTTATAAAATTATAAAGTAAAGCTAGATTTCTTTTATTTATATAAAATTTTAAAAACTACTTAAAAACTTAAAATATCTCTTATAAAATAAAAACTCTATAAATCTTTAAACTAAAATAAACTACTTACTAAATATTAAAATGTTATACTTATAAGAAATTTATATTTATAAACTTAGTATAAGATATTAAGATTATAGATAGCTTTTTAGAGGTTTTTATTAGAGAATAAAATTAAATTAAAAAACCCTTTAATATCTTTAATAATATTAAAATATTCTTAAGAACTTAAACTAACTTCTTATGAAAGATCTTTTAGCTTTTTATTAATATAAGAGAAGCTTTATTTAGAAATCTTATACTTTTTAAAAAGTAAATATAATATATAAATAAAATAATACAAAATAATACTTTATAAATATTAATAAAAAGAAAGAAAACTTAAAATAATAGAAACTAAAAGTTTATTTTAAGAGAAAAGTTATAATATTTTGGTTTATAAAATAGATAGAATATTAAAATATAAAATTAATAAAGTATTTTTAGTAATAGAAGATATAAAGGTAAAAAAAGACTTATAAAATAAGCTACTATTAAATATTAATAATATTAAAACTTATCTATAATTTTTAATAATAAACTTAAAAATAAATATACTTTTATAAGAATACTTAATAGAAATAGTTTTTTAAATAAAAAAATAAAAAAAAGAATACTTATAAGAAAATTATTAGCCTCTAGCTATTTATAATAATTTATACTTATTTAAAACAACCTTTCTAACTCTATATCTCTTAATAATATATATAGCGTTTAGTTATATAATCTTTCTAACTACTTCTCCTAACTATAGCTATACTTATATATACTTATAACCTTATAATCTTTAACTTCACTTTAGTAATAATATAGTTTATAATTACTTAATTACTAAATACTAAACTATTAACTTATTCTCTTATATATCACTTATATTACTATTAAACACTATCTTTATTACTATTTTGCTATCTACTATTTCTCTTATTTAGTTAGGCTAGCTAACACTTTTATAGCTATACTATTATTAGTAACACTTTTACTATATTATCTATATAAGCTATACTTACTAATTCCTAAAAAGCTACTTTTATTTTAATATTAAAGAAGGCTTATTTAAAGAAGAAGTACTTTATAAAGTATATAAAGACTTTATCTACTTCTATTACTAAATTTAAGCGCTTATTATGAACTAAATAGTATATTATAAGGTTCTTTTCAAAAGTATTAATAAGAGCTCTCTTAAAAGTTATCTTAATAATTTATTTTTTTATATTTATTAAGTTATATAAAGAAAAAATAAGTTTTATTAATCTTATTAATATTAAATTTTATAATAAGTATTTATATATTATTTATATTAATAAGTATATTAAGCTTAAAATATCTATACATAAGCTTAAATATTAATATTATAAAGGACTTATTATAAGTTATAAAGATAGGCTGTTAATATAAGTTTGAAGATAAAGAAGAGAAAGAGATATAGGTAGAAAGCTTTATATATAATAGTAGAGATCTTTATACTTCTAGCTATTAATATAACCTATACTATAAAATAGATTAAAAAGTATATATAAAGATAACCTTCTAAATAACTATACCTATAAGTATCTATAAGGTTATTCTTATAGCTATACTTATAGCTTTATCTTTAGCTTTATCTATAGCTTTATCTATAGCCTTATCTATATCTAATAATATAGCTATATTAATAGCTATAAATAGGCTATTAAATAGATATATCAGCTATAAAAACCTCTTAAAATACCTTTTTAGTTAAAAAGTTATCTCTTAAGTAGTAGTATTTATAACACCTTACTAAAAGGTTTAATAAAGCTATTATTAACTATAAAAGCTTTAATAACTTATTTAGCTTTAATATAATTAGTCTTACTTTATATATTACTATACTATTCAGCTTTATGCTATATAGCTAGCGTTATTACTATTCTGCTAATCTATTTAGCTAAAGTAGATATTTAACTTTATAATATTTAAAAGGTTTGCTTATTAGTAGAAATATATAAGGTTTCTATACCCTTTTCTTTAATTAGTAGAAGGTATAAGTTAAAGTACCTATATAATATTTTTAGGATTATACTTATAAATAAGATATATTTACTATAGTCCTTTTATAAAGAGGCTATATTATAACTGTAAACTTAATAAGAAAATTATTACTTTATAAGAAATAAATATTATAAATATTTTACTTACTCTTTATTACTTTTTTATAATATATAGAAAAAGAAACCTTTATAATATCCTTTTTATTAAAAGAATCTATAATAAAATATATTAAATATAATTATAAAGAATAATATTTATAAGACTTTATATTACTAAAAAAAACTTATAAAAAGAGGAGTTATATAATAAGAAGCTAAAATAAAGAAAAGCTTATAAGAAACTCTACTTTTTAGTTTTTTTTTAACTTATACTACTTTTTTTTATTTATAAAAAACTTTATAATAAGAACTTTAGTAGTAATAAGCTCTTAAGTAATAAGAAACTTATAAATCTTTAGAGTTTTATAATATCAAGAAGTAGAAAAGAGACCTTTATAAGCGTTTTATATAGATTTCTAAGTTTTATTAACCTTTAAAAGATATTATATATTTATTAATAGTAAAAATAGCTTTATAAGCTAAATAACTTATATTTAAGCTTTTTTTTACTTTAATAATAAAATAAATAACTTTATATTTATAAATAGTAGATTTAGTTATTTAGTTTTATAAGTAATCTTAAGAGAGATTATAATATATCTATTATAACTACTTTTAAAATAAGAATTATAATAATAAAAGTTAATTAAATAATAGTAGTAAATATAGTTATCACTATAATTATTATTTATAATATAATATAAATATTTATATTTATTAAGCTTTTTAACTTTATAATTATAGTTTTTATTTCCCTCTTTAATAGTATATATTTAGTAGCTTACTTAACTTATATAAATAGATATTATAGTTTACTTAATACTTTTTAATTATATATACTTTAAACTTAATAATAGCATTTTAACTTATACTTAATCCTAATAAAATAGAGAAATAAAACCTTAATATAACTAGTTCTTAACACTTAGCCTAACTTTTCCTTAGTAGTAAAACGTAGGTAAATAAGTAGCAAAGCAGCAAAATATACTAATAAGAGCATTATTTATAATACTATTATTTATAAAAGCGTTATTTATAATATAGCTAAAGCTTAATAACAATCTAAATTTATACTTAAAAGTATAAACTTAATAATATAACTCTTTACTACTACAGCTAAAAAGGTTTTTATAGCTATAAGTATAAAAGTTTAACTATTTAAATAAAGCCTTAAGCTTATTCTTTATATTCTCTTTTATAACATATTTACCCTTTATTATTTCTATATATAAGCTAAACAAAGTTAAGCTAGATAACTTAATTTATAAGACTAAAGTTAATAAAATTAAAAGCTCTAACTATAATAATCTTTTATATATTAATAAAAAAAACTTTTTTTAAATTTATTTAGAAGTATTTACTTAAAACTATAATTAATAAGAATAATATATAAGTGTTATATAGCTTTAAGATTAATATAGTGTTATATAAGTAATAGTTAGAGGAGACTGAAGAGTTTTAATAAAAAGTATATCTTTTCTAAGAGGATGTTATGCTTTTAGTATGCTTTATATCTTATAAGCGCTAGGCTTATATAGCTTATATAACTTACTTTTTAGTAAGTACTTATTAAGGCTTTCTTATAAGATATATAATATATTACTAAATACTTCGCTATATACTTCTTTAGCTATATAAGTAGCTAATAAAAGCTTTATAAAGAGAAGTATTTATTTATACTAGAAATAGAATATATAAATAAAGTAGTATTACTTAAGAATAAGTAGTAAGAGTAAAAAGTGCTTTTAAAAGAGATATAAAATACTTCTTTATATAAGATTATAAAATAACCTTTTAACTTATAATATATTATTAATATTTTATAAATATATAAACTATCTTAGCGTTAAATAAGCTAAATAAATACATACTTTTTAGATATAAATAAAAGTAAAGTTTTTATAAGCTTTCTTATATATCTTTTAATTTTTATATCTTATAGGTATTATTTATTATTTCTTATAAGATCTTTTTCTCTTATTTATATAATAAGATTATTCTTTTTTGTTATTTTTATATTTTATTTTATAAGTTTTTTCTTTTTTATATAAGTTTTTAACTTTTGTTATATATATCTATATTTATATATAACTTATAGTTTCTAATAAGTTATCTCACTTTATAGCTATAAAAATCTCTTAAAAGTATTACTATACTATAGAAGCTTATAATATTTATAGAGATTATAACTATAATAAGCTTACTAATAAGCTAATTAGAATTAAGTTTTTATAAGAAGAGGAATATAGTAAATATTATTCTTTTATTTTATAAGGTTCTAATTAATTCTTTTTATAAGTAAATACTAAAAATAATAAGAATAATAAAGAGAAAATAGAGTAGGATAATATCTTAATTCTTAAGTCTACTCCTTATAAAGGCTTTTATTCTATTTTCTAGTATTATATAGAGGAGTTTAAAATTATTTAAGAGCAGCTTAAATCTACTTATAAGTTTAGTGCTTATTACTATTCTTACTAATAGAACTAGCTTATTAGTAAGAGCGCTATTAACTACTATAAGTTTAATAATCTTATTAACTTTTATAAGTAAAATCCTACTGCTGAGCACTTTTAGACGCCTGCTAATATATATAAGAGCGCTTATAAGAATAATTACTAAGAGGAAGTACTAGTATAAAGCAATAGATAAGCTAAAAAGTAGAAGTTTTATAAAAAGAATACTAAAAGTACTCTTTAGAAGTTTAGTTTAAATACTTCTTTTAACTTAAATATAATAACTCCTCTTTTTTTTTATTTTAAGTGCTTTTAGCTTTAGTAGCTTTTCTCTTTTTAGTTTTTATAAGACTTCTAATATTATTTTAAAAGCTTTTATTACTTTTATTATTCTTATTAGTTTAAGCTTTACTTCTATAAGTAATATAATACTATTTAATTTTAATAGTACTCTTTAAAGTACTTCTATTTTATTTTCTATAAGTTATATAAATTATACTAAAAGTATTACTTTTAATAAAGTTACTTATTAGAAGTTTTTATTTTCCTTTAATAAGTAGGCTTAATATATTTATAAATAAATATATTATAACCTAAGTAGAATATTATATAGTAACTTCTTAAAAGCTAAATAGGTAAAAGAGTTATAAAAGGTATTAGATTTTTTAGATATTATATATATTAATAATTAAGTATTTATAAGATTTAGTTTAATTAGTTAAAATATAGTTTTATAAATAGCTAGTTTAATATAAATATTTATAAGAAATCTTTAGGTTTTATATTATTTTTTTAGCTTTTTAGGTTTTATAAAAAAAAAGCTTTTTTATAAATATTTACTTATAGTTCTATATAGAATTAGCAAACTAGTCAGCTAGTATTTAGTTAGACTAGTTAGTTAACTAGTTTAGTTAGACTTAAGTCACTTAATTTAGTTAACTTAACTTAACTAGCTTAGTTTTAGTTAGTAAAGTGACTTAACTAACTTAGTCTTAGTCAACTAGTTATTAACTAATATTAACTAGTTTTAACTAGTTAATTATTATATAAATTAAGTAAAATATTATATTTATTAGTATATTATATATTAATTATAATAAATATAAGTTATATTAATTAATTATAAAAATTAATATTATAATAATTAATTTTTAAAAATATATATTATTATAGCGCTAGCGCTATGCCTGCCTGAGAGCGCATCACATGCCTAGGCATATAACCTATAGCGAGCGCTATGCACACCTATAGAGCCTTCACACGCCTACACCCCCACTTCTAACTTTTTCCTTCTGCATCTCTAGATCAATTAAGCTAGGTCAGCATAAGTTAAACATTAGCTATCATTTTAAGTGTCTACTTATTATAATATCTAGAGATCAACCACTAATTTATCTCTAGCAACAAAAGCATAATATTAATAATCTCTAGAAGTACTAACTGCTGATCTGCAGCAAGAAACCCTGTTATATATATATCTTATACTTATTAGTTAAAAGCTAACTAACTATTAAACACTATAAATGCTAATTATAATATACTTTATTTCATTATATACTTATTAATCCTATTAATTATATATCTCTTTATATTAATTGAAATAGTGTGTAACTTTGAGAAACCTACTAAAGATAAAGATAATAAAGAGAAGCGCTAGCGCAGCTGTAGCGCTGCAGGCAGCTTACGCTTAGTCCTAAACATATAAGAGGTGCTTAAGCTGCTAAAGCAGTTATATAAACGCTACTACTATATAAGCGCACAGCCTAAAAGCATTAACACCTTTATACTAAAGATTGCTATAGTAAACCTTAATCTCTCTATTTATCTACAGCCTATTAAGAACCTATTACTTAAAATTATAACTAAAACCTATATCTACTATATAAAGGTTATATATAAGCAGCTTAAAGGTAATAAGCTTATCTTTTAAAACTTTAACCTCTTTAGCAATAAAGAGAAGTATACTTAAAATAAGTATATATTTAAGAAAGCATATAAGAATAACCTTAAGAACTTCTTTACTTAGATTGCTAGCTAGGTCTTATAGCGCGCTATATAAAGCTAGAAGGCTTAAACACTATACTCTAACTTTATCTCTATCTCTAAGAATATTAAAGCCCTTTACTAGCAGGTATTACAGCTTAAAAATTGCACTAAAGTCTTCAATTAGTTTATAGCATCTGCTTCCTATAAAGGTACTGCTATAGAGAACTTATTATATTCTAAGATTAAAGCCTTTAAAGCTGAAAAGGCTGCTATAGATAATAAGATTACTGCTCTAAAGGCAGAACATTCTGCCCAGCTTTTCACACTTCTACTTAACTCTAGCAGCACCTATAAAACTGCCACCTTTAAGGCCTAAAACGCCAGTCTTTAGCAGTAAGTTTTTACCTTAGAAGAGAAGAATGCTGCCCTCATAACCTAAAACAGCAAGCTTATACAGTAGAATAAAATGCTGTCAAAAGAACTTCTTACTGCCTATAACAGCTAGTCTTCTAAGTGAGGCTATATACTCTCTATATCTCTTAGATATATGCTGCTAAAGCTATCTATATCTGCATTAGTTATCTCTCTAAATAACATGCTAGCTATATTAACTTGCTGTTTTTAAGTATTTAAAGATAATAATAAGCATCTCTATAAGAGAACTCTTCTATTAACTGCTTCTAGTAAAAGTTCTATAGCTCTACTTAAAAGTGCTAAAATTTCTATTTTTACTAGCATATAAGATAATAAAAATAGCAAAAACCTTAAGTTTAAATTCTAGTTATATTGCATTTAAACTTATCTTTATGCTATAGATAATAAATATAATAATAATATAAAAATAGACTGAATTATATTTTATATTAGTAGTACTACTGTAAACCTTATCTTATTTATGCTTATTTATTCTAATAAAATTAATAATATAGCCAGTCTGCTTAAGCAGCTAGAGAACATCTATATCAGCCTAACCTATCTTAAAAATGCCTGCTATAACTTAAATAAGCTTATAATTTCATATAATAATATCTAAGCTTAATAAAATATTTTTATTTAAAAGGTTTATAAAGCTAAAGTTAAAGAAGACTATTAGCACTATATATTCTATAATAAGCTGCCTTTATAAGTTTAAAACGCTGTTATTAACTAATACCTTACTAAAAACAGCTATAACTTCTATTAATATACTAATTATATTACTAAAGTTGCTAATATTATAAATATAAACTATAAAAAGACTAGAGGCTGCTCTGCTACTACTTACAGCACTACACCTTCTAAAGCACACCCTACTTTAGCTGGAAGCTTTAGCACTAGAGAAACCTATTCTAACGCTAATAAAACCTAAACTTATATAGATATAGAGGTATATAAAGCCTTATACACCTCTAGCATCTACTATAGCTACAGTAAGACTAATTATATCTCTAAAGACTGCTTTATAAAAAAGGCTGCTGTGAATATTATAAAGCTTAAAGAACTTACTGCAGAAGGTAACATCAGCTTAAAAAACTAAAGCCTTTAGCTAAAGCAAACTTCTAGCTAGAAGAAACTAATAATATATAAAACTTATACCTTACACTTTTATTTATTAACCTGCAATACCTTATTAGCAAATAGCTACTTAAAATAGAACTAATTATAGCTTTTAATAGATATAGCATTCTTATATATATATTACTTAATATTAGAGCGAATAGATATAGATTTATATATTTATACTTATAGATGCTACTAAGAGACTTTTGCTAAGCCTTCTAGCACACTTTAAATCAGCTTATCTCTATATTTAAATTTAATAAAAAACAATTAAATGCTGCAGATATAATATAAACTATTAATTTATACATTAACTGCTAAATCCTTCTAAAAACATCCTTTCTATAACTAAATATCAGCTAGTATAACATAATATTTAGCTGCAAATAGTTTAAATACTATAATATATCTCTAAATATATGCTGCAGACGCTTAAGCTAGCCTGAGGATATACCTCTACTTAAGAATTTTCTGTTAATAATTATTTAGCAAGCAGAAAATCTGCTTATACTAAATAAAATTAATCTTAAATACTAACTAGATGCAGAGCACTACTAAAAAGCTTTTAAAGCTAATATTATTACCTATAATAAGAAGATAGCATTCTAGCTAGTAAAGATCTTTAAGCAGTTTATACTGCTCTTATATATATAGCAGAAAGATGCTGCTAAGTCTATAAATAAAATAGAACACACTTTATAAAGCAAAACTATTAAATATAAAGAACAACACCTACTGCAACTATAAAACCTAACGCTCTTTAAAGCTATACCTATTAAGTACACACTAAACCTAATTATTAATATAATATTCTTTAAATGCTAGATAAAGACTAAATCAGCTGAAGTTAGCATAATATTGCTATATAAACTTAATAAGATTATTAACTGCAAAAAAGCTGAAAAATAAGCTGCAGAAGACTTATTATATAATAATATAGAGAAAACCTAACGCTTAATATAAAAAAACCTACTACTAAAGCTATAGCTATAAACTAATATTTTCAGTAAAGCTGCTAATAACAAACTAATGCTATACTAACTATATAACTATAAAATCAAACTAATAGAAAGCAGTTAAAATAAGCTATAGTACTTACTGCTCTATAAGCAATTGCTAAAAGAACTAGAAGCAACTTAAAAGTACTTAAAAGACAACCTAAATAAAAGATTTATCACAACAAGTAATACCTTTTAAGCCTTACTTACCTTATTTATTTGCAAATATAATAGCAGCTTATAATTCTATATTAACTACTATTAGTTAAATACTAAAACTAAGAAAAACTAATACTTATTACTGCTGATAGAAAATATGCTTATATACTTATATAAAGCTAAGATCTATACTAAGCTTAATATTTAATAAGCCTTTTATAAAATCTATATTACTGAAAAGCATAAAGACTTTATAACGTTTAAAACCTAGCTTAATACCTATAAATACTTAGTTTTACCTTTTAGCCTCTATAACAGCCTATCTATATACCAGCAATATATAAATAAAATTTTAATAAAATACCTTAACAACTTTTATACTATATATATAGATAACATTCTAATTTACTTAAATAACTTAACAGAGCATTATAAATATATTACTAAGGTTTTAAATAGATTACGCAAAGTAGAACTATAAGCTGACATTAAAAAGTGCAAATTTAATATTATGCAGATAAAGTATTTAAGATTTATTATATCTACAGAAGATCTTCAACTTAACTTTAAAAAAGTAGAAGTTATTAAAATATAAAAGCTGCTTAAAAATATTAAAAGTATGCAGTTATTCCTTAAGTTTTATAACTTCTATAGACATTTTATTAAAGACTATAGCAAAATAGCTTAACTGCTAAACTATCTCATAGTTAAAAGCATTAAATATAAATAGAACAGCAACTGCAAAAAAAGCTTTAAAAGCCTAAAAGCAGTCCTATTATTAGCACCTATCTTATAATATTAAAACTTAAACCTACCTATATATATTAAAATAAATATCTCTATTTCTATTTGCATAAACATCTTGCTATAGCAACAGCCTAATAATAACCTTTAGCACCTTATAGCTTTTTTTTTAAAAACTATAAGCTTTGCAGAAATAAACTATTCTATCTATAACTGCAAGATGCTTGCTATCATCCTAATGCTAGAAGAATAGTATGCTGAACTAATGTCTATTTTACAGCATTTTAATATAATTATAGATTATTAAGTTTTACTGTTTTTTATAATAAAGCAACTCCTTAATATAAAACAAACCTAATAGATAAATCTGCTATCTAACTATAACTTTGCAATTTAATACTAACTAAGCTAAGAAAATATATTAGTAGATATATTATTACAGAAAGCTAAAGACCTATATACCTAAAAGGATATTAAAGATGCCAGCAAAACTTAAGTTATATTAAAGCCTTTTATGCTGTTTCTAGAAGTCCTAAAAGAACTACAGTAGATACTTATAGCTGCTACAGCTGCTTTAAAACTTATAGTTAGCACCTTTAAGCTTACAAACAAACTATAAAGCTGGTTGCTTATAAAATATATTTTGCAGCTAAATAGAGACCTAAAGACGCTATCTCTCAAAAGCTGCTGCGCTCTAATTAGTAAGAACCTTAAGCATTAGATAATTAGAGAAAAAAAAAAGCTGCTGCTTATAGATAGCTGAGTAATAATGCTATCAAAAGAGAACCTCTATATATATATTATATAAGAAGTTTATAGTTAGCAGTCTTTAGCACATTTTAGCTGAAATAAAACTACTAAAATTATTAAAAGCTAATACTACTAGCAAAGTTTAAATAGCAATATTAAGCAGTATATTTATAACTATTATACCTACTAATAGGCATAAAAACTATAAGATATAACCTTTAGCAAGCTAAAACTGCTACTAATCTTTATATAACCTTAATAGTTTATTATAATAAACTTTATAATACTGCTAAAAGATTGCTATAGCTATAATACTATTTAAGTTATAATCTGCTGACTTTTTAAGCGCTTAATATCTATTTTATATTATAAAATAATCACAGCATAAAATATAGCCTAAATATTCTTTTGCTATATATTTCTATACTTCAGTTTCCCTAACAAGATTATTTCAAACTGCAGAGCTCAGTTTATTTCCAGCTTCTAAAGCAAACTCTATAAGATCACTAGCATAAAGATCAGTCTATCTACAGCAAGCTACTTATAAATAGACAGCTAAATAGAAGTTATAAACTAATATCTTCAGTAATATTTATAGGTTCTAGTTAATAAATATACTAATAATTAGAGCAAGCTGCTGCTTATAACTAACTTCACTTAAGCTTATCTTTCTAGTAAAACTATAAGCCTATTGCCTTTTAAAATCAAACAGGGCTGCAAGCTAAGAATAAGCTATAACTAAGAGAAGCATATAAAGAAGTTTAATAGTACTTAAGACAAACTAAACTATAAGAACACTTAAGCTATAATCAGCTAAATATATAATGCCTAATATATCGCCTTAAGTTAGATAGCTGTTGCTTAGCGCTATTATATCTGCATAATAAATAGAAGCTGCTATCTTAATAACTTTACAATAAGCAATCTAGTTTAAGTGTTAATAAAGGGCTAGCATTTACTAACTTAATTAAAGTTATTAATACTATAAAACAAGCTGTACTAAATCACAGCTGCAAGCCTTAGAGGTATTTAGATTATAAACCTACTGCCTAGCTGCTAAGTATATAACACCTTCAACTTAAGCTGCCTATAAAAAGCTAGCAATAATCTTCTGCTAAGCTAGCACACTACACCTCTACTGCTAGTTAAATATACTAATAAACCTAAATTTAAAGTTAATAAGGTTATTTAGTTGCAAATTTATTAGCAAAAGTTATAATACTATATTAACTAATTAGGTTATAATAAAAACCTTAAATAATATAATATAGAAGCATTTAAATACACTTTAGTAGCACTATAAAGCTTTCATAATATATACTTAGTTGCTATAAGCCTGCTAAAAAACCTATAGTTATAGTTAGATGCTGCTGTAGTAAATAAAAAGCTTTTAGTATGAGATAATAATAATACTGCTTCAGAAGCTTAATACTCTTAAGAGGATAATAATAATAACAACAGCATATAATATATAAAGGTTCTATATATGCACACCTATAATAAGCTTACAGCTACTAGGTTTATTATAACTAAGCACTACTAATAAGTTTATTATAACTATTTACTACTAATAGATTTATTACTAAAATAGAAAAAGAAGCTTATAAGCTTAAGATTTTTGCTTTTATATATATAATAGATAGTTTCTATAAATAGAAACCTATAGAAAAGGGAGGAGGTACTGTCATAGCATTAGTGCTATGCCTGCCTGAAAGCATGTCATATGCCTAGGCATATAACCTATAGCAAGCGCTGCGCACGCCTATAGAGCCCTCACACACCTACGCCCCTACTTCTGACTTTTTCCTTCTGCATCTCTAGATTAATTAAGTTAGGTCAGCATAAGTTAAGCGTTAGCTATCGTTTTAAGTGCCTGCCTATCATAATATTATATTTATATATATTAACTATAATTTATAATAAATATAAAACTATAGTAAATATATATAAATAAGGCTTTTATATATATTTATAAGTTTTATATATATATTAAATATAGTATTAATATATTTAATATATATATATAGACTTAGATAATAGAAACTAATAAATGCTCTATTTTAATTAACTATAAAAGGCTTATAGTTGCTTTTATAGCATTAAAGCTATATATCTATATAATTAAATAGAAACTGATAGATGCTCTATTTTATTTAACTATAAAGGGCTTATAGTTACCTTTATAGTATTATAATATTATATTATAATTTATAAACTATCTAAAAAGAAACCTTATATATCTATAAATATTAGTATTAATATAACTTATATTAATAATTAGATAAAGATTTACTTAAATAAACTGGTTTTTTTTCTTTTCTTTTTCTTTATTATTATTAATAATAAAGAATCTTTTTAACTATCAAGTATTAGAAATATTAGTATTAATATAACTTATATTAGTAATTAGATATAATATACTTACTTAAATAAATAGGTTTTTTTCCTTTTCTTTTTCCTTATTATTAATAATAATAAAAGATCTTTTTAACTATTAAGTATTAAAAATAATTAAATATAAAGATATAAAAGCTTACTTTATAAATAAGTTTTATATAAAAGAATAAATAAGTATATATAGAGTAATAAAGTATTCTTTTAAGTAATATAATAGTATTACTTAGATAGATAAGTAATAATAACTTAAGAATTAATTAAAGAAGTGATTTTAGAAGGAAGAAGTGAGAAAAGATAGAAGGTATATATCTTAAAATATTAGTTTCTAGAATATTCTATAGCTTAATAATTAGTACTTTAGATTAATAATATAGATTAGAAATCTAACTATATTATTAATATAAAGTGTTTTAGATTATTAATAAATAGTATAAGTTAGTAATTCTAATTAGTAATTAGAAAGGCTTAGAAATTCTAATTAGTAAGAAATAGAAGTTTCTAGAATTTATTATTACTAATAGATATTCCTTTTAATTAAGTTACTTATTAACTGATTTTAAAGCCTCCTACTAAATCTAATTATTAATTATAGCTTAATAATTAGTTGTTAATAATTAATAATCCTATATTACTAATTAATAATTAGTAATTAGTAGTAGTTTAATAGTTATATTATTAATTCTTAAAAACTTCTAGAAATACTATAAAAGTATTAAAAAACTGTTAATTCCTCTTTCTTACTGCTTTTTCTTTCTTTCTTCTATATAGTAAAACACTATAACTACTATTATATTATAAGCTATAACTACTATAAATCTTTCAAAAAGTCATTTTATTTATTCTTTTATAAGAATATTAAAATAGATTCTTTTATTATTTCTTCTTAACCTTTTAGTTCTATTTCTACTACTACTGCTAGTAATATTCCTACTAGTAGTATAGCTAATAGTAGTGCTATAAACTCTTTATATAATAAAGAGGACTATAAACTAAAGCCTAATAATAAGTCTTCTGCTTATATATTTAAAAATAATCTTTTTATACAGACTCTTTTACCTATTAATAAGGAAAAAGAGAGAGAAATGCAAATAAAATATACTATATAAGTAATCTATCTTTTTATATATTTATCTCTTTATATAATTAATTAATTGATTAATTATATATATAATTATACTTATATTAATTATATTAATACTAATTACTTATTTAATTAATAGATATAATAAAGATTAGGTTGTTAAAGTTAAAGGCTTTTTAACTTCAAACTTTATAAAACATAATAAGCAATCTTATTCTAATATAGCTTATAATAAAAAGTCTAAATTAAATCGATCTAAAAGTAAGTTATTTCTATTAACTATTATACTTTATAATTAAATAACTTATATACTAATATTATATAAAAAATAGATATATTACTTACGTAAGAGTCTTTTTTTACTAATAGTAATAAAAGACCTTATAGTAATACTGTTTCTGATTTTAAAGAAGAAGATATTTATATAAAGATATTAGATTTTATAGTAGAAAACAACTTATCGTTTAATACTATAGAATCTAATTCTTTTAAAGAGTTATTAAATTATTATAATAAGTAAGTATATACTTATAAGTTATAATTTATAATTAATATTTATAATACTAATATATATTAGTTCTACTCCTATAATTAATGAAAAGAAAATAAGGGCTTTATTAGACTCTACTTATAGTAGATTTCTATCCCTTATTAATTTCAAAATTACTAAAAATATTAAAACTTTTAGAAGATTTTCCTTAGTTTTAGATATTTAGACTTCTAAAGCCTAAAATGCCTTTTTAAGTATTATTATAAGCTATATTAATAGCGATTTTAAGCTTATATATAAGCTTTTAGGTTAGTATTATTATTATTATTATTATTATTATTATTATTATTATTATTATTATTATTATTATTATTATTATTATTATTATTATTATTATTATTATTATTATTATTATTATTATTATTATTATTATTATTATTATTATATATAAACTAATTAAATTAATTTATAGGCTGCTTATTACACTATTTTAATTAATAGTATAAAAAAGGGAATAACTAAACTAAATAAATATTTCTCTTAAAAACTGGATTTCTTTAATACAGATACTTATAAAGCTTATTTTATAAGTATAGTATTAGATCTTAGATTTAAAGTCTACTATTTTGAAAACAATAAGCTTTTACACTATTATCCTACTATTAAAAAGGATATTATTAACTTATTAAGAAGAGAATATAAATCGTAAGGAAATATATTTATTATATTTATATTTATATTCATATTTATATTTATATTTATATTTATATTTATATTTATATTTATATTTATATTTATATTTATATTTATATTTATATTTATATTTATATTTATATTTATATTTATATTTATATTTATATTTATATTTATATTTATATTTATATTTATATTTATATTTATATTTATATTTATATTTATATTTATATTTATATTTATATTTATATTTATATTTATATTTATATTTATATTTATATTTATATTTATATTTATATTTATATTTATATTTATATTTATATTTATATTTATATTTATATTTATATTTATATTTATATTTATATTTATATTTATATTTATATTTATATTTATATTTATATTTATATTTATATTTACATTTATATTTATATTTATATTTATATTTATATTTGTATTTATATTTATTTAGAGTTAAAATAGAAAAAGATAGTTCTTTAGAATCTAAAGATATATTAGATTCTAATATATCTTATAATTTAAATTCTGATAATGATTTTTATATTAGTAGTAATACTACTATAGAAGCTGAATATATTACTTATTTAGCTAAAGGACTATTAAGACAAAATGTAAGTTATTTATTATATATATTTATTATTATATATATTTATTATAAGATATATTTATTAATATATACTAATTTATTATAAGTTAATTCTTTACTTTACTAGAAAAGTAATAGTTATAAATATCCTATAGTAGCTATTTTAGCTAGAAGATATTTAGCTATTCCAGCTACTTCTGCTCTTATAGAGAAGGTTTTTTCTGTTTCTAGTAATATAGTTACTAAAAACAGAAATAAACTAAGCCCTACTACTATAGCAGAATTAATCCTTTTAAAGTATTAGAAAATTAAGGATTTAAAGGAATTAGAAGAGATATTTCTAGATAATTTAAATAATCTAAATAATCTAAAAGAAGAAGAAAAAGAACAAGAAGAATAGAATTAATTAGATTTTTATTTATATAGTTTATTTAGTTATAATATATTTTAATTAATTTATTTTATTACTTTTTTTTATTTATAAATTACTAATAGTATTATTTTAAATCTCTATTTACTATTATTTATTTATTACTTATACTAATTATTATATAATACTTATTAATATTAATTATTATATAGTATTTATTAGTTTTAATTTTTATATAATATTTATTAGTATTAATTATTATATAATATTTATTAATATTAATTAATAATTATTAATATTTATATAAATTTAAACTTATTAACTAGTCTAATTAGGCTAGTTAATTTAACTTAACTAGCTTAATCCTAGTTAATAAGTTAACTTAACTAGCCTAGTTCTAGTCAATAGGGTGACTTAACTAGCCTAGTCCTAGTCAACCCTTTAACTTAACTTAACTTAACTAAATCCTAACCTTAGTTCTATAGAAGTAATTAGATATTTTATATTTTATAAATTAAAAAGACTTTTAAAGTTTTTAAATTTTACTTTTAAGAGATTTTTTATAAGCTCATTTATAATATCTTTATAGTAGATATATAGACTACTTTAAAGCTACTTTACTTATATTTTTATTTAAGCTATATATTATAAATATCTATATAATATAAATAAATAGAGATATATTTTTTATTACTTATAATAAGTTAGATTATTTATTAATTATTATAGTGAATTTTCTATATATCTTTAAGTTCAAGTTTGATTTCTTTAAAGACGTTTTATAAACTTATTATTTCTTTTATAGTGTTTCTAAAACTTAGAAGTTCTACTTTTATAATTAATATAGTAATTATTATTTATTTTATAGCTTTTTATTATATTACTCTTTTAAATATTATTATAATATATTCTTATAAAAAATAATAAGTATTAAAGTTATCTATAAAAGAAATATCTTTAGTAATAAATAAAGTAGTTATATTTTTAAATTTACTTTTTAAGTTGCTAAAATAAACTATAAAATAGTAAGTTTTTTAGAAATAGTAGATTATATATCTTACTATATATAAGTGCTTTTTAGAAAGATTTATAAAAAATTATAAGAGAATTAATAAAAGAAATATTATATCTATTTATAAGAAAATAACTATATAGAGGATTAATCTTATTATTTTCTAAAATAATTTAACTTATTAAAAAATAATTTATTTTTTATTTTTTTAAACTTTTTTTATAAAAATAATATAGAAAGATAATACTTATTATAAAGATTAAAATAATTAGTAATTTTATAAATATAAGAGTTATAAGTAAAATAGACTTTATAAGCTTTATAATTTTTAATAATTTAAATTTTTAAGTATTACTCTATAAAGCTTTACTTTTTTATTTTATAAGCTATTATTATTTTATTAATAATTTTCTTTATATATTTTATATTATTTTTATAAAAAAGTATAAATATATTATTAATATATAAAATAATAACTACTTTTTTATTTAAGTTTTAGAAGAAATAGAAGTTCTTTTTTAAAGCTTTAAGTTTTAAACTATAAAATATTAAGTAGAACTTTTTATATTATAAGAGTAGTATATTATAAAGTTTATAAAATGCTTTTTTTAGTTTAATATATTTGCTATTTAAACTTCTAATAATTTAGTTTATAAAAAGAATTATACTTCTAAGAAGTAGCTTATAAGTAATTAGTATACTATTTATAGATATATTAGTATTTAAAAATATATTAATAATATTAAATTAAAGTATTTTAAAATGAAATTATATTATAAATATTATAACTACTTTAAATATTTATATTATATAGCGATCTACCTCATAATACGCTTCCTACCTTGCGCAGCCCCTTAGTAAGCCTTACTAAGAGAGCAGGTTATATAATTAGCATAAGCTTCATAAGCTCACAATTTAAGGACGCTTATAAAGGTAAACTTCTCTTAAGAAATATATGCCTTTTTATAAACTCTTTAGGTCTCTTCTAACTGCTAGCTTTCAGCAGTTATAAGCTTAGCTTATTAAAACTTCAATTTAACCTTTTTATTGCTGCTAGAATATCTTATAGAGTGAGCAGGTCTCTCTCTTCTCTTTCTATACTTCTATAACTAATTTTTATAATTTATAAGATATCTCACTCTTCTAGAAAGGCTTCTGAGATAAACTCTTGCTTTAAAGCTATATAAATTAAGTTGAAGATTTATAAGAACTAGTTAGTTTAGTTTAACTACTTTAAGGTTACTTATATTGCTTATAATATCTAGAAATATATTAACTTAAATAGACCTAAAGCGTTTAACTTTAGAAGTAGAAATAGAATTAATATACTTTCTCTTAAAAAGTATTTTATATTTTTTAATAAGCAGAGCAGAGAGGTTTATAACAAATAGATCTCTAAGTAGATAATTAAGTGTAAATAAGCAGACTCTTTAAGATGTAATATTAATCCTCAGCAGCAACCTACTAGTGAGAATGATATTATATAAGTTTCTAATGCTTCTATACTAACTTAGAATTAAGCCCTTCTTAAGCTAACTAAGCTAAAAGCTATAAAGCTTAAGAACCTCTTTTTTTAAGTTAGATATAGAATATTTATTAAATAATAGAGTATTTCTGCTATAGAAGCCTAAAATAACTAAAAAACTAAGGAATAACTCTTAAGATATATCTAGAACTAGCTATTTATAAGTATTAATATTAAACTTATAAATATAATTCAGCTTTAGATTTTAAATAAAATAGATAAAGCTAGTGCTTTATCTATAAGCATCTTAAGATATAAGCTTCTTACTAAAACTAACTTAAAAGAACTAAATACTTCTGAGATAAATAAAAGCATAGATCTCTTATAAGCCTTTTTGATTCTGCAATTCCTTATAAGCTTTATTACTTTAGACACTTTAAGTAAGAACTTGTTTTCTCTTTAGACAGTAGTTAAACTTCTTAAGGAACAGCTTATAAAGAGCAAGTTAGCTATAAAAACTATTATGCAAGAGAATTATATAGCTATTCTTTATAAAGCTATTTATATAACTATAAACCTAATAGACTTTTATAACTAATAAATAGATTGCTACTACTAAGTATTAACTTATAAAATCTCTAATATCTATAAAGCTTTTATAATAAAGATTTTTCTTTAAGCTATAAAAGTTTAAATTGCTCTTAAGTAGGCTAAATAATAGATCTAAAAGCTTATTGCTTATAAGGAAATATTCAAACTAATTCTAGATATTATATATTATATAAAAATTCTCTTTAGTATTATCTATTTAAATGCTTATCAGAAGAAAATAAAAGTTAATAAGTTATTTATAATAATTAGAAGCTAACTAAATAACTCTTAAGCTTTAAGCTTAAACTTAAGAGATATAAAATCTAAAGGCAAATTGAATAAGAATAAGAAGTCTTAAGACTTAGAAACGCCTAAAGAGGCTAAAGAATGCTTATACTGAGAATTTATTAAAAAGAAGTAAGCTGTAAGGCATATATAGTCTTCAAAAGATTGCATAAGAGTTAAATTTATACTTACTAAAAAATGTTTTTGCTAGAATCTTTTATAAGTAACAGCAGAAATCTAAAATAATATTAAGACTAAAGCATTCTTAAAGAAATAGAAACTAATCTATTAAGACCTTATCAATAAGAGATAAATTAAACTAAAAGATATTATAAGAGCAAAGAGATATACTGCTAAAAGAGAAACCTTTTCTAATAAAGTGGTTGCTATTTTTATAAAACTGCTAAACTTAGATCTATTTACTTATAAAAAACTAAAAAGCAAACTTAGATTAATCTTTAATATAACTAATAAGATAAAAAACCTTCTATAGCTTTGCACTATCTATAATATTATATCTTTAAACTATATTATTAATAATTTAGCCTACTTATAAGATTATAAGAATCTTAAGAGACTAGAAAAAGTTACTATAAGAAATTAAGTTCTTACAGTTTGAAGAGTTAGTATAAAGGTCTTTCTAAATATGCTCTATAGACTATAAAGAAAGCTTATAGAGAATCTTACTCTTATAAATATTTATTATATTAAGAGATTTAAAACTAATATAATCTTAAAATTCTCTCTTAAAAGTGCTAGCATTTAGCTAAATAGAAGAACTAATAAGATATATTATAGAGAGGCTAACATTTCACTCTGAAAGCTTAAGTATATTAATAATATCTTATTTTTTAAATATAAACTTATTTCTAATTACTTTATTTTGCTTTTATTATAAATCTATATCAATATAAGCTATTTAAAAGTTATAAATACTACCTAATTAGTAGCTATAACCTTTTAAAGGTAACTTTTATACTACCTAAAGCTTACTTAAAAAGATAATATATATCTCTAGCACTTATAAGCTGAACATTTTAGCTAAAAAGCTCTTAAGCATTTAATATAAAATGCTTAAAAAGTGAAGATTAAGGGATCAATCCAGCTAGAATGCAAATATTATTCTATAACTTATATGCAATAAGTTATCTCATAAAGACTATCTAACTCTAAGAGTAAACGCCTATACTAGCATATCTCTTAGAATCTGTTTTACTACTCAGAAGCTTACTTAGAAGCCTCTTAGCTTCTTATTATAAGAGATAAATATATAGAAAAACTTTTTAAGTTCTGCCTTATAAATAAAACTTATTATAAAGTCTTTTAAGTGCTTTAAACCTTTAAGAACTAGGTTTTTCAACAGAAAGAACTCCTTATATATAAAATATAATAAGATATTAATAGATCTATTATTATAATCTAAAGAATAACTAAATACTAGCAGTAAGCTTATAAAAATAGAATTAATATTAAACTTCTCCTGCCTTATATAAAAGAACTAGTAAGAAGAGGAGAAAAGGCAAAAAAAGAGGCAATCATATAAGGTATATAGATGCTTTATATAGCAGGGCTTCTAATTAAGCTATAGAACAAATCAGTGCTTACAAGGATTTTTCTATATAATATAAGTCCTCATGCATTAACAAAATAGAAATCCCCTAATAAAGTAGAGGAAAAATAGTTTAGAGAGCATATTAACGCTTAAGCACTAGCCTATAGCATCCTATAAAGCCTAAAAACTTAATCTTACTAAAGAGAGATATATACCTATAGTTATAAAGTATATATTCTTAAGAGAGAAAGAGAAAGAGGAATAGAGAAAAAAAAGTTTAAAATAGTCTTATATAGCTATATTAGATACCTTATAAGATATATACTAAATATATATAATTTCTATAAGATCTAAATCTTAAAGCTCAAAAGAGTTATTATCTCACAAAACATTATATTTAATAAGAGTAAGTTCTACTTAAAATAAAATACTGAAGAAGCTATAAAGCTTATAGTTATAAAATCTATTATAAAAGAGATTAAAAAATTACTTTCTGCCTCTATTATACTTATAAGCTTTAGTATTTTAGATAAGATTAACTTTATCTTTAATAAAGGAATAACAGCATAATAGTTGCTATAAAGTGTAGAAAATTAGAAAACTATACTTAAAAATACTTAATATAGCCTTTTCACTTCTAAAGCATCTCTTAAACTGACAGGCTAAAATCTTAGAAGTAAACCTCTTAAGCAAAACTTAAAGCTTACTAGCAATAGAAGCTTAAGAAGTAACGCTATAACTACTAAACTTAAATCCTATAAAGTATTAGAAACTAGTAGAACAGGGCTTTTGCTGAAAAGTATAATAGACTTTAGACTGATAGAAATAAATAACACTTATAAAGACTTTCTTTTTTTTAAAGTATAGCTTAACTTTAGTAATATATAAAAAGGACTTTTTAAGCTATAGAAAAAGCATACTTATATAAAGAAGGTTTATACTTAAACTCACTCTTATAAAAGAAGTAGCCTTTAAAGCAATCTAAAGAGTATATTTACTATATTCTCTAATATCTCTATTAATATAGTAGAAAAAGTTATAATATTTAATAAATAAGATTAAAAACACTTTTTTATTACTTTTATACTAGAGAAACAGAAGGTGATAGAGGAAAGCAAAGGACTTTATTGCATATTTTATAAGATAATAAAGTTAGAATCTGAAAAACCCCTTAAAAGCTAAACTTTTAAAAGCTTAATACTAAAACCACCTTTTAAACTTTTTCTATAATCTAGAAAAATTTATTACTTAAAACTACTACTGCTCTTAAAGACTTAGAAAGATATAAAGAAGCTTCTGAAATAGCTTTAGAAGCTATTTATTGCTATATGCTATAAGGAACTTTAGAAGATCATCAAATTTAAAATATAAAAGGTTTTAAACTGCTTAAAAGCGCACTTAAAGCCTTTTCCTCTGAAATAGATTTTTACTTATAAGTTAGATATAGATAGATATCTTATAGAGATAAAAACTTAGATTATTATAAGAGAGAACTTCTAACTAAAAGAGCTTAAGAATACCTATATAGCAACCTTTATATTAAAGACCTTTTAGGTTATAATAGCAATTAATACTCAGTTTAATTATAAGATCTTTTAATATAATATAGTTAATATATTCTTAAACGCTAAAATACTAAAAAGAGGAGAACTAATTATTTATAAGCTACTTTAAGGAATTAAGAAACTTATAAAACACTTTAAATCTCCAGCAGGATATATTATTAAGCTAAATAGAGCTCTATATAGACTTTAAGATGCTCTGCTCTTATAGTATAAAGAATTTAGCTTAACTCTTATAAGACTTAGTCTATAAGACTTAAAAGAGAACTTATACCTCTTTTAAGATCTTAACTAAAAGGTTATAATAGTCTTTTATATAGATAACTTCTTTATCCTTTTTTATAAAGATTACTAAAAAGAAGCTTATAAAATTATTAAAGAAATCAAAAAAGAGTATAAAATTAAAAAACAGAGAGATATTAAATAATACCTTAGAGTGAGAGTTATAAAAGATCAGAAGGCTTAAAAGATATTTCTAGTTTATAACTTATATATTAAGAAGATTACTTAAAAATTTAACTTATAAGACGCTACTTACTTATTAATACTACTTCTGCAGATAGATCTTAAGAAAAACCTAAAGTAAGCAATAATTTAAGAAGTTAAAATCTACTAAGAAATAGTTAGATTAATACTTTATACTGCTATTCTTATATAAGCAGATATTGCCTTCACAGCAGTACTACTCTTAGGATTCCTCACAAACCTATCTTAAAAGCATTTAAACGCAATAAGATATATAATATAATATCTATATAGGACTAAATATCTTTCTATATACTTCAGCATCTTAAGAAGTAGACTTATAAGTATTTAAATGCTTTTTATTGCAATAAATGCTTTATTTGCAGATAATAAAGCTATATATTAATCTTTATAAAGATATCTTATAATGCTATTTAGAAGACTAATCTAATAGAAAGCAACTTAATAAGTAATAGTTAGAACTTCAACTATTGAAATAGAACTCTTAAGCTTAGCAGAAATAGCAAAAGAAATAGTTACTCTCTAAAAGCTATTTAAAGATATTAAACTTAAACTAAGTAATGTTTAGAATGTCTATTATAATAACTAATAAATAATTAGACTTATTATAAGCAAAAGAAAGAGATTAAGTATCTGCTTAAGATATATTGATATTTATAATATATAGTTAAAATAGAAATATCAAAAAGAAAGCTTTTGAGTTATTTATATACTTATAAATAAAATGCCTACAGACAGACTTATAAAAAACCTTTTATAAGTGAAGTTTAAATATTTTTGCTTATTTTTAAACTTTAGAAATATAATATATTTAGTTATATTATACTTATAAGATTGCAAAGCAAAGTTAGGTTTTTCTTATTTATATAAAACCCTAAAAACTATTTAAAAAACCTAAAATATCTCTTATAAGATAAAAACTTTATAGATTTCTAAACTAAAACAAACTATTTATTAAATATTAAAATATTATACTTATAAGAAAACTATATTTATAAACTTAATATAAGATGTTAAGCTTATAAATAGCTCTCTAGAGGTCTTCAGTAGAGAATTAAATTAAGTTGAGAAAACCTTTAATATCTTTAATAATATTAGAACGCTCTTAAGAGCTTAAACTAATCTCTTATAAGAGATCTTTTAATTTCTTATTAATATTAGAAAGGTTATACTTAGAGACTTTATACTTTCTGAAGAGCATATACAGCATATAAGTAGAGCAGTAGAGAATAATGCTTTATGAGCGTTAATAAGAAGAAGCAAGGCTTAAAGTGGTAGAAACTGAAGGTCTGCTTTAAGAAGAAAGAGGCAGCATTCCAGCTTGTGAGATAGATAGAGTATTAAGGCGTAGGATCAGCAGAGTGCTTTTAGCAATAGAAGATAATAGAGCATGAGGAGACTTATAAGATATAGGCTGCTGCTAAGCATTAGCAACACTAAAACCTATATAAACCTTTTTAATAATAAGCTTAAGAGTAGATATATACTTATAAGAACGTTTAGTAGAAGTAGTCTTTATAACTAAAAGAATAAAAGAAGAAGTGCTTATAAAAGGATTATTACCTTATAAGAGATAGATATTATAAAAGCTTTACTTACTCTCTATTACTTTCTTATAATATATAAAAAGAGAAACCTTTATAATATCCTCTTTATTAAAATCCTCAATTAAATATACTTAAGATAACTGTGAGGAATAATGCTCTTAAGACTTTATGCTTTTAAAAAAGCTTATAAAGAGAGGTGTTACTTAGTAAGGTGTTAAGGAAAGAAGAAGCTTATAAAAGATCTTGCTTTTTAAACTTTTTAGCTTCTGTTTTATTTACACTACTTTTTTCTTAGTTATAAGAGACTTTATAATAAGTTTCTCAGTAGCAGCAAGCTTCTGAACAGCAAGAAACTTATAAATCTTTTAGGTTTTATAATACTAAAAGGCAGAAAAATTCTCTTTATAAGCATTCTATATAGACTTCTAAACCTTATAAGCTTTCAAAAAATGCTACATACTTATTAGCAATAAAAATAACTTATAAGTTAAATAACTTATTTTTTAAGCTTTTCTAACTTTAGAAACAGAATAAGTAAATTTACACTTAAGAATAGCAGTATTAATCTTTTCAGCCTTATAAATAAGCTTATAAGAGATTATAATATACTTATTATAACTACTCTTAAAGCAGAAATCATAATAGCTAAAATTAGTTAAGTGATAGCAATAGGTATAATAGTTACTACAGCTATTACTTATAGTGCAGCATAAGCATTTATACTTATTAAGCTTATCAGCTTTATAATTATAGTTCTTATCTTCCTCTTTAGCAAGATAAACACTTAGAAGCAGTCAGCTTATAAGTTTATAAAAATAAGCAAATAAAACCTACTAAGCTTCTTCTGAGAAGATAAAAGCAAGGTGTTGCTATTACTATCTTAGTGAGACTAAGCCTTAATAGAGGTATATAAAATACACTTTAGAGCAAAGTAAGTAGATAGACTTATAAGAAATAAAAAGAAAATAAACTTTTTATAGACTTAAAAAGCTTCTTAATAAGGTCCTCTTTAAGAGTAATAATCTCTTTATTACAACCTATTAAAAAACACTTTAATAAATATTCCTGCTCAAAAGAAGAAGTAACACTAAGACTTATATACTTATAAAACTTAAGAATTATAATTAAATCAAAATCTTTAAGAGAAAGATTAAAAAAAGTAATTTTATTACTTTCTAACTTATAAGCAGCAGAAGTAAGCTTCTCTGCTATCTCTTTATAAACCTACTTAAGAGCAGAAGCATAATTATTAAAAACAGTTCTAAGAAGATACTTATAGAGATGCTAATAGGAATAAACCTTAAAAGGTAAGCCTTTATAAGCCTTATTAATAAAGTCTATAGCTAGATCAATCTTATTAGCAGAAAATATATAAAAAGATTATAATAGCACTTATTAAGTTTATTAGTTAAATTATAAGCATTACAAGCAGCAGCATAAGCAGCCTAATCTCTTAAAACTTAGTTTTGCTCAGCCTGCAGCTAAAAGCAGCATATATAAGCAGTCTTATAAGCTATAATAAAACTTAGAGATTATGCAATAAGATAAGAAAAGACTTATAAAAAGGATTATAAGGATATATAATCCTTAAGAGATAATATTATAATAGAAAATATAAAGAATAGATAATTATAACAAAATATAAAAAGTTATATAGAAGGAAAAAATAGATTTATATGCAGCTTAAGAAAATTCTTTTTCTTTATTTATATTTAGTTAGTTAACTGCTCTCACTTATAAGCATAAAGCGCATAAGCTAGTGCAGTTTGCATATTTATAAAGCTATCTAAATATATTGCAAGTGAAAAATGCTTATTAAGATGCTTTTAACTTTAATATAAAGAGTAAACTCTTAAGCTATTCTTTCTTTATAAGGAGTTTTAGATTTCTATATATAATTAGTTTTTATATAATTTATTTTTAGCTTATAAGCATTTTAATATATATATAAGGCATTTTCAGCTGTTCTTACAGCTGAGGAGATATATAGCAATCTACTTCATAATATGCTTTCTGCCTTGCGCAGCCCTTCAGTAAGCCTTACTGAGAGAGCAGGTTATATAACTAGTATAAGCCTCATAAGCTTACAATTTAAAGATGCTTATAAAGGTAAACTCTTCTTAAGAAATATATACTTTTTTATAAACTCTTTAAGTCTCTTCTAACTGCTAGCTCTCAGTATATTATAAGTATTATTATATATATCTCTTTTAAATTTCCTTTTTAGAGATTTATTTTTATATAGATGTTTATTTTATATTAATTAAGAGATTTATTTTTACTAAGTTTATAAATAAATATCTACTTAAGAGGAAAAGGTTTAAAGTATATATATTTATAGTTTATTAATTTTTAAGTTTTCTTATAAAGTAACTTTATAATCTCTTTTTAAATAGCTATTAATAATAATATTTATATCTTATTAAGTAGTTTCTTTAGATTACTTTAGCTTTTAAATTAAAATAGAAGTATAATATAGTATAGTTTATTTTTCTTTTTAGAAAGAGATTTAAGCTTTTATTTTTATAAATTTTTCTTATAAAAGAAATCTTTTTTAAAGAGTTTTAATATAGCACTTTAAACTACTATATATAGTATATTATACTATAAGTTTTTTTTTTACTCTTTTTATTAAAAAAGTATAAAAATAGAAAAGAAAAGATTTCTTATTTACTATATAGTAATATATAATATAGATAGTATATCTACTATAAGTATAAAAGCTTTTTTTTAAATAGAAGTAATTTGCTAATTTATATATAATTTCTTTTATACTTTATAAATATATAAGCATTTTTATAGTAATTATAAGACTTTTTTATTAATATTCTTTAGGTTAAGTGAATCTTAAAGTTAAAAAGAGATTTTTTTTAAACTATTAATTAAATTTAAAAAGTTTTATTTTTTTAAAAAACTTTATTTTTAGTTTTAAGTTAACTTTATTTATAGTTAAATGCTTTTTTTTATTTAATATGCTTAGCTTTTCTATTAATTTAAAAGTAATAATAGGAATTTTACTTTTAAATTATTTTTAACTAAATAAATTAGAAGTTTACTTAAGTATAAATAAGGTTTATTAAGTACTTTTAGTTAAGATTTTATTTTTTATACTTTAATATAGTATTTATATAGTAATTTCTTTTCTTAAAATATAGTTATCTTTTATAAGTATTTTAAGACTTTATAAAATTAAGCTAGAAAAGTTAATTAGCTTTTTGAAGAGCTTTATAGTTATTTTAGCTTTTCTAATTTATAAAGCTTTTATAGAGTTCTTTTTTAAATAGAACTTACTTTTATTAAATTTAATATTATAAATAATAATAACTTTTTTAAAAGTTAAAATCTATATTTTATAGAGATTATATATATTTAGTATATACTTTATAAAGTAACTAATATATTTATATAAATCTATTTTAAACTCTCTTCTCTCTATTTCTCTTTCTCTTTTTCTTTTTAGAAGATATACTTTATAATTATAAATATAGATTCCTCTTTAATAAAGCTTTAAGTTAAGTAATTTTAGTATTTTATATACTAAAGCTTATAAATTTATATACTTTTTAAATTATCTTTATTTAATTTTATTTAGAGATTTTTAGTTTATTAATAAATAAAGGTTTATATTAAATAAGAGAATTCTTATAAATATTAACTTATTTTATAGCTTTTCTAGAAGACTTACTACTACTTTTATTTTAATACCTTTAGTAATTACTTCTTTTTTAGCTCTCTTAATACCTTTTGTTAATATATAACATCTTAATATAATAATAACAATAATATAATAATATTTCACTTACTTAAATATTCTATATAAAATAAATAAATAGACTTTTATATATATATCTTTATATAAAAGTGTTTAGTTTATTATAACTTATAACTTTATAAATGCTTATATAATTCTTTATATTATATAATTCTATTTATATAATTAAAGGCTTTATAGCTTATATTTTAGGTTATCTTTTCCCTCTTTTTACCTTACCTCTAGATGTAACCTGCTAATAACATCAACATATATTATATTAATTAATTCCTTCTCTATTAATAATCTATACTAATAAATGCTTATAAATGCTAAAAATCATTATATTTTATTATAATATATCTCTATCTATAATCTTATACTATATAGGCGTATATACTACACCTCTAAACACTTTAATACCTATACTAACACCTTTTATAGGTTTCTTTATATAAAATAAAAAAAGCTTAAGGTTTATTTTCTTTTTATTAGCTTATTTCTTATACTTTATATATCTATAAATACTAATAACTATTTATTTATTATCTTATTATATCTTATATATAAGTATTTTTCTTATTTAAAAACTTAAATTTTAAATATTAAGATTGCTTAAAATACTTTAAAGTGAGTTTTTAAATAGAAATAGAAATTATAAAGCTTTTCTAAGTATTTATTCTTAATAAATAGAAGTTAAGAGACTTCTAATAAAGTGATTAAATAGTTAAAAAGATCTTATTACGCCTCCTAGTAGTATAAGGTGAATAGAGGAAGTATACCCTCACTATAATCTCTCAATATTCTCTAATATAGATATAAGCTATAGTTTTCTAATAGTCTTTTTAAAATAATTTTTTAAATATAAGTTATAATATATTTTTTATATTTTAGTTAAATTAAACTTCTAGTTTTTATTTCTTAAGTATTTTAAACTAAATATTTAAAAATATTAAGTTTAAAGTAATTAGAGTAAAAACATTATAACGAAGTAGAGTTATTATAAGTTAGTTTAAAATAGAATAAAAGTTATAAAGATTTAATAGATATAGCTATATAAGTAAAGTTAATAAGTTTAAAATAGTTTATATTAATATATAGTGAGGATTATTTAGAAATAGTGAGGTAATTAGAAGAAGATTTATATTTAAAGAAGAGTATTCTCTTATTATTATAGATAAATTTATAGAGAGTGAATTCTTTTTTACTTTTATAATAAAATTTATTAATGCTTCTATAATACTATATGCTTACTATTTTAAAGTAATATTTAGAGATTAAGTTAGTATAAAAGTCTTTAATATAAGAGATATTTTTAAGTATAAGATCTTTTATAAGTTCTCTTTTTAGTTTATTGAAAGTATTTTAGAAGACTTTTATACTTATATTATAGCGCTAGCGCTATACCTACTTGAGAGCGCATTATATGCCTAGGCATATAACCTATAGCAAGCGCGCTAAGCGCGCCTATAAAGCCCTTGCGCGCTTACACCTCTACTTCTAACTTTTTCCTTTTATATCTCTAGATCAATTAAGCTAGATTAGCATAAGTTAAGCATTAGCTATTATTTTAAGTACCTACCTATTATAATATCTAGAGATTAACTACTAATTTATCTCTAATAATAGAAGTATAATATTAATAATCCTTAGAAGTACTAACTACTAATCTATAATAAGAAACCCTATTATATATATACTTTATACCTATTAGTTAAAAGCTAACTAACTATTAAATACTATAAGCATTAATTATAATATACCTTTTTTTATTATATATTTATTAATTCTATTAATTATATACCTCCTATATTAATTAAAATAGTATATAAGTCTGAGAAACCTATTAAGAATAAAAGTAGTGAAGAGAAATATTAATATAACTATAGTACTATAAATTGCTTATACTTAATTTTAAATATATAAGAAGTATTTAAACTATTAAAATAGCTATATAAATATTATTACTATATAAATATATAGCTTGAAATTATTAATATTTTTATACTAAAAATTACTATAGTAAACTTTAATCTTTTTATTTATTTATAGCTTATTAAAAACTTATTATTTAAGATTATAACTAAAACTTATATCTACTATATAAAGGTTATATATAAATAGCTTAAAGGTAATAAGCTTATTTTTTAGAATTTTAACTTCTTTAGTAATAAAAAGAAGTATATTTAGAATAAGTATATATTTAAAAAGATATATAAAGATAACTTTAAAAACTTCTTCATTTAAATTACTAGTTAGATTTTATAGTATATTATATAAGGCTAAAAAGCTTAAATATTATACTTTAATTCTATTTTTATCTCTAAAAATATTAAAACTTTTACTAATAAGTATTATAGCTTAAAAGTTATATTAAAGTCTTTAATTAGTTTATAACATCTACTTTTTATAATAGTATTATTATAAAAGACTTATTATATTCTAAGATTAAAGCTTTTAAAGCTAAAAAAGCTATTATTAATAATAAAATTACTACTTTAAAAATAAAATATTCTATTTAGCTTTTTATATTTCTATTTAACTTTAGTAGTACTTATAAAATTACTACTTTAAAAGCTTAAAATATTAACTTTTAGTAATAAGTTTTTACTTTAAAAGAGAAAAATACTACTTTTATAATTTAGAATAATAAACTTATATAATAGAATCAGGGTTGGCAAACTAGTCAGCTAGTATTTAGTCAGACTAGTTAGTCAACTAGTCTAGTCAGACTTAAGTCACTTAATTTAGTTGACTTGACTTGACTAGCCTAATCTTAGTCAGTAGGGTGACTTGACTAGCCTAGTCCTAGTTAATTAATAGCTGACTAGTTAGTGACTAGTTAATAATTAAATAAAATACTATATTTATTAATATATTAGTTATTTATAATAAATAAAAGTTATATTATATATATTTACTATTAATAAATATATAATAAGTATAGATTAATAGTATTTATATATATACTAGCTATATATATACTTAATTAGTTGTTTAGTCTTTTATTAGACTAGTTAGTCAGCTAGTCTAATCAAATTAAGTCAACTAAATTAACTGACTTAACTTAACTAGCCTAGTCTTAGTCAATAGGGTGACTTGACTAGCCTAGTCTTAGTCAACCTCTTGACTTGACTTGACTTGACTAAATTCCAATCCTGAATAGAATAAAATACTATTAGAGAAGCTTTTTACTATTTATAATAGCTAGTTTTCTAAGTAAAGCTATATACTCTCTATATTCTTTAGATATCTACTGCTAAAGCTGCTTATACTTATATTAGTTACTTTTATAAATAATATACTAGCTATATTAACCTACTACTTTTAAGTATTTAAAGATAATAATAGATATTTCTATAAAGAAACCTTTCTATTAATTACTTTTAGTAAAAGCTTTATAGCTTTACTTAAAAGTATTAAAATCTTTATTTTTATTAATATATAAAATAGTAAAAATAGTAAAAACCTTAAATTTAAATCTTAGCTATATTATATCTAAATTTATTTTTATATTATAAGTAATAAATATAATAATAATATAAAAATAGATTAAATTATATTCTATATTAATAGTATTATTATAAACCTTATTTTGCTTATATTTATCTATTCTAGTGAGATTAATAATATAGCTAGCTTACTTAAGTAGTTAAAGAATATCTATATTAATTTAACCTATTTTAAAGATATTTATTATAACTTAAATAAGCTTACAATCTTATATCATAATATTTAAGCTTAGCGAAATATTTTCATTTAAAAAGCTTATAAAATTAAAGTTAAAAAAAAGTATTAATATTATATATTCTATAATAAGCTACTTTTATAAGTTTAAAATATTATTATTAATTAGTATTTCACTAAAGATAGTTATAACTTCTATTAGTATATAGATTATATTACTAAAATTATTAATATTATAAATATAAATTATAAAAAAACTAAAAACTACTTTACTACTATTTATAATATTATACTAGCTAAAATATATCTTACTCTAGCTAGAAGCTTTAGTATTAAAAAAACTTATTCTAATACTAATAAAACTTAAACCTATATAGATATAAAGGTATATAAAGCTTTATATACTTCTAATATTTACTATAGCTATAATAAAATTAGTTATATCTCTAAAGACTATTTTATAAAGAAAGCTACTATAAATATTATAAAACTTAAGGAACTTACTATAGAAGGTAATACTAGCTTAAAAAACTAAAGCTTTTAGCTAAAATAAACTTATAATATTTTATTAGTAAATAGCTACTTAAAATAGAACTAGTTATAGCTTTTAATAAATATAATATTTATATATATATATATATATTACTTAATAGAGCGCTTTAATTTTATAACTAAAGCTTATCTTTATATATTATCTCTAACAGAAACCTTAAATTCTTATTTAACTTTTAAACTATAATTTTTAATATTATAGCTATTAAGCTAGTAATATCTATTATATATTACTTAGTGTAGCGATCTACTTTATAATATGCTCTCTGCTTTATACAGCCCCTCAGTAAGCCTTATTAAGAAAGCAAGTTATATAACTAGCATAAGCCTTATAAGCTTATAATTTAAGGACGCTTATAAAGGTAAACTCCTCTTAAGTAATATACACTTTTTTATAAACTCTTTAGGTCTCTTCTAACTGCTAGCTTTCAGCAGTTATAAGCTCAGCTTATTAGAACTTCAATTTAACCTTTTTATTACTGCTAAAATATCTTATAGAGTGAGTAAGTCTTTCTCTTCTCTTTTTATACTTCTATAACTAATTTTTATAACTTATAAGATATCTTATTTTTCTAAAAAAGCTTTTAAAATAAATTTTTACTTTAAAGCTATATAAATTAAGTTGAAAACTTATAAGGATTAATTAATTTAATTTAACTACTTTAAGATTACTTATATTACTTATAATATTTAGAAATATATTAATCTAAATAGACTTAAAGCGTTTAACTTTAGGAGTAAGAATAAGATTAATATACTTTCTTCTAAAGAATATCTTATACTTTTTAATAAGTAGAGTAGAGAAGTTTATAATAAATAGATCTTTAAATAGGTAATTAAGTATAAATAAGTAGACTTTTTAAGATATAACACTAATCTTTAGTAATAACTTACTAATAAAAATAATATTATATAAGTTTTTAATGCTTTTATACTAACTTAAAGTTAAACTCTTTTTAAGCTAACTAAGCTAAAAGCTATAAAACTTAAAAACCTTTTTTTTTAAATTAAATATAAAATATTTATTAAATAATAAGATATTTCTACTGCAAAAACTTAAAATAACTAGAAAACTAAAAAATAACTCTTAAAATATATTTAGAATTAGCTACTTATAAGTATTAATATTAAATTTATAAATATAATTTAGCTTTAGATTTTAAATAAAATAGATAAAACTAATGCTTTATTTATAAGCATTTTAAGATATAAGCTTCTCACTAAAACTAACTTAGAAGAACTAAATACTTCTAGGATAGATAAAAGTATAGATCTTTTATAAACCTTTTTAATTCTGCAATCTCTTATAAGTTTTATTACTTTAAACACTTTAAGTAAGAATTTATTTTCTCTTTAAATAATAGTTAAACTTTTTAAAAAGCAGCTTATAAGAAGTAAATTAGCTATAAAGACTATTATATAAGAGAATTATATAACTATTTTTTATAAAGCTGCTTATATAACTATAAACTTAATAAACTTTTATAACTAATAGATAGATTGCTATTACTAAGTATTAACTTATAATATTCTTAATATCTATAGAGCACTTATAGTAAAGACTTTCTTTTAAGCTATAGAAGTTTAAATTACTTCTAAATAAGCTAAATAATAGATCTAAAAGCTTATTACTTATAAAAAAATATTTAAACTAATTCTAAATATTATATATTATATAAAAATCCTCTTTGATATTATCTATTTAAATACTTATTAAAAGAAAATAAAGTTTAATAAGTTATTTATAATAATTAAAAGCTAACTAAATAACTTTTAAACTTTAAACTTAAACTTAAGAAGTATAAAATTTAAAAGTAAATTAAATAAAAATAAAAAGTCTTAAAACTTAGAAATATTTAAAAAAGCTAAAGAGTGCTTATATTGAGAATTTATTAAAGAGAAATAAGCTATAAAGTATATATAGTTTCTAAAAAATTATATAAGAGTTAAACTTATACTTATTAGAAAATATTCTTATTAGAATCTTTTATAAATAACAGCAGAAATTTAAAATAATATTAAGACTAAAGCATTCTTAAAGAAATAAAAACTAATCTATTAAAACCTTATCAATAAGAAATAAATTAAACTAAAAGATATTATAAGAGCAAAGAGATATACTGCTAAAAGGAAAACTTTCCCTAATAAAGTAGTTACTATCCTTATAAAACTATTAAACTTAGATCTATCTGCTTATAAAAAACTAAGAGGCAAACTTAGATTAGTCTTTAATATAACTAATAAAATAAAAGATTTTTTATAACTTTATACTATTTATAATATTATATCTTCAAACTATATTATTAATAATTTAACCTACTTATAAGATTATAGAATCTTAAAAAACTAAAAAAAGTTGCTATAAGTAATTAAATTCTTATAGTCTGAAGAGTTAATATAAAGATATTCCTAAATACACTTCATAAACTATAAAGAAAGCTTATAGAAGATTTTACTTTTATAAATATTTATTATATTAAAAGATTTAAAACTAATATAATCTTAAAATCCTCTCTTAAAAGTGTTAATATTTAGCTAAATAGAAGAACTAATAAAATATACTATAAAAAGACTAACATTTTATTCTAAAAGCTTAAACATATTAATAATATTTTATTTTTTAAATATAAACCTATTTCTAATTACTCTATTCTATCTTTATTATAAATCTATATTAATATAAGCTACTTAGAAGTTATAAATATCACTTAGTTAGTAGCTATAACCTCTTAAGAGCAACTTTTATACTACTTAAAGCTTATCTAAAAAAATAATATATATCTCTAGTATTTATAAGCTGAACACTTTAGTTAAAAAGCTTTTAAACATTTAGTATAAAATGCTTAAGAAGTGAAGATTAAAAGACTAACCTACCTAAAATGCAAATATTATTTTATAACTTATATATAATAAGTTATCTTATAAAGACTATCTAACTCTAAAAGTAAACGCCTATATTAGCATCTCTCTTAAGATCTATTTAACTATTTAAAAGCTTATTTAGAAGCTTTTTAGCTTCTTATTATAAAAAATAAATATATAGAAAAGCTTTTTAGGTTTTACTTTATAAATAAAACTTATTATAAAGTCTTTTAAATGCTTTAAACCTTTAAGAATTAGGTTTCTTAGCAGAAAAAACTCCTTATATATAAGATATAATAAGATATTAATAGATCTATTATTATAATCTAAAGAATAACTAAATACTAGCAGTAAGCTTATAAAAATAGAATTAATATTAAACTTTCCCTGCTTTATATAAAAGAACTAATAAAAAGAAGAGAAAAAGTAGAAAAAAAAGTAATTATATAAAGTATATAGATGCTTTATATAATAAAACTTCTAATTAAGCTATAAGATAAATCAATACTTATAGGGATTTTTCTATATAATATAAGTCCTTATATATTAATAAAATAGAAGTCTTTTAATAAAATAGAAAAAAATAGTTTAAAAAATATATTAACACTTAAGCACTAGCCTATAGCATCTTATAGAGCTTAAAAACTCAACCTTACTAAAGAGAAATATACACCTATAGTTATAAAATATATATTCTTAAGAGAAAAAGAAAAAAAAAATAAAGAGAAAAAAGTTTAAAATAGTCTTATATAGCTATATTAAATACCTTATAAAATATATACTAAATATATATAATCTTTATAAGATTTAGATCCTAAAGCTTAAAAGAGTTATTATCTCACAAAATATTATATTTAATAAGAGTAAGTTCTACTTAAAATAAGATGCTAAAGAAGCTATAAAACTTATAATTATAAAATCTATTATAGAAGAAATTAAAGAATTACTTTCTACTTCTACTATACTTATAAGCTTTAGTATTCTAGATAAAATTAACTTTATTTTTAATAAAGAAATTATAATATAACAGTTGCTATAAAGTATAAAAAATTAGAAAACTATATTTAAAAACACTTAGTATAACCTTCTCACTTCTAAAGCATCTCTTAAATTAATAGGCTAAAATCTTAAAAGTAAACCTCTTAAGCAAAACCTAAAGCCTGCTAGTAATAAAAGCCTAAAAAGTAATACTATAACTACTAAACTTAAATCTTATAAAGCATTAAGAACTAATAAAACAAAGCTCTTACTGAGAGATATAGTAAACTTTAAACTAATAGAAATAAATAACATTTATAAAAACTCTCTTCTTCTTAAAACATAACTTAACCTTAGTAATATATAAGAAGAACCCTCTAAACTACAAAAAAAGCATACCTATATAAAGAAGGTTTATACTTAAACTTACTTTTATAAAGAAAATAGCTTTTAAAGCAATCTAAAGAGTATATTTACTATATTTTCTAACATTTCTATTAATATAATAAAAGAAGTTATAATATCTAATAAGTAAAATTAAAAACACTTCTTTACTACTTTTATACTAAAGAAATAAAAAATAATAAAAAAAAGCAAAAAACTTTATTACACATTTTATAAAATAATAAAATTAAAATCTAAAAAGCTTCTTAAAAACTAAACCTTTAAAGGCTTAATATTAAAACTACCTCTTAAACCTCTTCTATAATCTAAAAAAATTTATTATTTAGAACTACTACTGCTCTTAAAAACTTAAAAAGATATAAAAAAGCTTTTAAAATAGCTTTAGAAGCTTTTTATTACTATATACTATAAGGAACTTTAGAAGATTATTAAATTTAAGATATAAAAGGTTTTAAATTGCTTAAAAGCACACTTAAAGCCCCTCTTTTTGAAATAGATCTTTATTTATAAGCTAGATGCAGATAGATATCTTATAGAGATAAAAGCTTAGATTATTATAAAAAAAACCTCTAACTAAAAGATCTTAAGAATACTTATATAGCAACTTTTATATTAAAAACCTTTTAAATTGCAATAGCAATTAATATTTAATTTAATTATAAGATCTTTTAATATAATATAGTTAATATATTTCTAAATACTAAAATACTAAAAAGAAGAAAACTAATCACTTATAAACTACTTTAAAGAATAGAAAAACTTATAAAGCATCTTAAATCCTCAATAAGATATATTATTAAGCTAAATAAAGCTCTATATAGACTTTAAAACACCTTACTTCTATAGTATAAAGAATTTAGCTTAACTTTTATAAGACTTAGTCTGTAAAGCTTAAAAGAGAACTTATATTTCTTCTAAGATTTTAACTGAAAAATTATAGTAGTTTTTTATATAAATAACTTTTTTATCTTTTTTTATAAAAACTATTAAAAAGAAGCTTATAAGATTATTAAAGAAATTAAAAAAGAATATAAAATTAAAGAATAGAGAGATGTTAAATAGTACCTTAAAGTAAAAGTTATAAAAGATTAAAAAGCTTAAAAAATATTTCTAATTTACAACTTATATATTAAAAAGATTACTTAAAAGTTTAACTTATAAGATGCTACTTACTTATCAACACTACTTCTGCAAATAGACCTCAAAAAGAACCTAAAGCAAGCAATAATTCAAGAAGTTAAAATCTACTAAGAAATAGTTAAATCAATATTTTATACTGCTATCCTCATACAAACAGATATTACTTTTACAGCAGTACTGCTCTTAAGATTCCTTACAAACCTATCTTAAAAGCATTTAAATACAACAAAACACATAATATAATACCTATATAGAACTAAATATTTTACTATATACTTTAGCATTTTAAGAAGTAAACTTATAAATACCTAAATACTTCTTATTATAATAAATATTTCATTTATAGATAATAAAGCTATATATTAATCCTCACAAAAATATCTTATAATACTATTTGAAAAGCTAATTTAATAGAAAGCAACCTAATAAGCAATAGTTATAACTTTAACTATTAAAACAGAACTTTTAAGTCTAATAGAAATAGCAAAAGAAATAATTACTCTCTAGAAGCTATTTAAAAATATCAAACTTAAACTAAATAATATTTAGAATATTTATTATAATAACTAATAAATAATTAGACTTATTATAAGCAAAAAAGAAAGATTAAGCATCTACTTAAGATATATTAATATTTATAATATATAGTTAAAATAGAAATATCAAAAAGAAAGCTTCTAAGTGATCTATATACTTATAAATAAGATATCTGCAAATAAACTTATAAAAAACCTCTTATAAGTAAAGTATAAACACTTCTACTTACTTTTAAACTTTAGAAATATAATATATCTAATTATATTATACTTATAAAATTACAAAACAAAAGCTAGATTTCTCTTATTTATATAAAACCTTAAAAACTATCTAAAAACCTAAAATATCTCTTATAAAATAAAAACCCTATAGATCTCTAAATTAAAACAAACTACCTACTAAATACTAAAACACTACACTTATAAGAAAACTATACTTATAAACTTAATGCAGAATGCTAAGCTTATAAATAGCTCTCTAAAGGTCTTTAATAGAAAACTAAACTAAGTTGAGAAAACCTTTAATATCTTTAATAATATTAAAATGCTCTTAAGAATTTAAACTAATTTTTTATAAGAGATCTTTTAATCTTTTATTAATATCAGAAAAATTATATTTAGAGATTTTATACTTTCTGAAGAATATATATAGCATATAAGCAGAGCAGTAGAAAATAATACTTTATAAGCGTTAATAAAAAGAAATAAAGCTTAAAGTAGTAGAAACTAAAGGTTTGCTTTAAAAAGAAAGAGATAGCATTTTAGCTTATAAAATAAATAAAGTATTAAGGCATAAGATTAGCAGAGCGCTTTTAGCAATAGAAGATAATAAAATATAAGGAAACTTATAAGATATAAGCTGCTGCTAAGCATTAATAATATTAAAATCTATATAAACCTTTTTAATAATAAGCTTAAGAGCAGATATATATTTATAAAAACATTTAGTAGGAGTAGTCTTTATAACTAGAAGAATAAGAAAAAAAATGCTTATAGAAGGATTATTACTTTATAAAAGATAAATATTATAAAAACTTTACTTGCTTTTTATTATTTTCTTATAATATATAAAAAAAGAAACCTTTATAATATTCTCTTTATTAAAATCTTTAATTAAATATATTTAAGATAACTATAAAGAATAACACTCTTAAGACTTTATGCTTTTAGAAAAACTTATAAAGAGAGGTATTACTTAGTGAAGTATTAAGAAAAAAAGAAGCTTATAAGAAACCTTATTCTTTAAACTCTTCAGCTTCTGCTTTATTTATACTACCTTTTTTTTAGTTATAAAAGATTTTATAATAAGTTTTTTAATAGTAATAAGCTTTTAAGCAGTAAAAAACTTATAAATCTTTAAGGTTTTATAATATTAAAAAGTAAAAAAATCTTCTTTATAAGCATTTTATATAAACTTCTAAGCTTTATAAGCTTTTAAAAAATGCTATATACTTATTAGTAATAAAAATAACTTATAAGCTAAATAACTTATTCTCTAAGTCTTTTTAACCTTAGAAATAGAATAAGTAAGCTTATACTTAAGAATAGCAGTATTAAGCTCTTCAGCTTTATAAGCAAGCTTATAAAGAATTATAATATATTTATCATAACTGCTCTTAAAGTAGAAATTATAATAGCTAAAATTAGTTAAGTAATAGCAATAAATATAGTAGTTATTACAGTTATTACTTATAGTATAATATAAATATTTACACTTATTAAGCTTATTAACTTTATAATTATAGTTTTTATCTTCTTTTTTAGCAAAATAAATACTTAGAAGCAGTCAGCTTATAAGCTTATAAAAATAAATAAATAAAACCTATTAAACTTCTTCTGAAAAGATAAAAGCAAAGTATTATTGCTATTATCTTAATAAGACTAAGCCTTAATAAAGATATATAAAATACACTTTAAAGCAAAATAAACAGATAGACTTATAAGAAATAAAAAGAAAATAAACTTTTTATAGACTTAAGAGGCTTTTTAATAAGGTTTTCTTTAAGAATAATAATCTCTTTATTATAACTTATTAGAAAACACTTTAATAGGCATTTCTACTTAAAAAAAGAAGTAATACTGAAACCTATATATTTATAAAACTTAAGAATTATAATTAAATTAAAATCCTTAAGAGAAAAGTTAAAAAAATCAATCTTATTACCTTTTAACTTATAAGCAGCAGAAATAAGCTTTTCTACTATCTCTTTATAAACCTATTTAAAAGCAAAAGTATAATTATTAAAAATAGTTCTAAAAAGATATTTATAAAGATACTAATAGAAATAAACCTCAAAAAGTAAGCCTTTATAAGCTTTATTAATAAAGTCTATAGCTAAATTAATCTTATTAGCAGAAAATATATAGAAAGATTATAATAATACTTATTAAGCTTATTAGTTAAATTATAAGCATTATAAGCAGCAATATAAATAGCTTAATCTCTTAAAACCTAGTTCTACTCAGCCTGCAGCTAAAAGCAGTATATATAAGCAGTCTTATAAGCTATAATAAAACTTAGAGATTATATAATAAGATAAGAAAAAACTTATAAAAAAATTATAAAAATATATAATCCTTAAGAGATAATATTATAATAGAAAATATAAAAAATAAATAATTATAATAAAATATAAAAAGTTATATAAAAAGAAAAAATAGATTTATATATAGCTTAAGAAAATTCTTTCTCTTTATTTATATTTAATTAGTTAACTACTTTTACTTATAAGTATAAAATATATAAGCTAATATAGTTTATATATTTATAAAACTATCTAAATATATTATAAATTAAAAATACTTATTAAGATGCTTTTAACTTTAATATAAAAAGTAAACTTTTAAACTATTCTTTCTTTATAAAGAGTTTTTAGATTTTCTATATATATTCAATCTTTATATAATTTATTTTAGCTTATAAGTATTTTGATATATATATAAAGCATATTCAGCTGTTCTCACAGCTAAAGAGATATATAGCAATCTACTTCACAATATGCTCCCTGCTTTGCACAGCCTTTCAGTAAGCCTCACTAAGAAAGCAGGTTATATAACTAATATAAGCTTCATAAGCTTATAATTTAAGGATACTTATAAAAATAAACTCCTCTTAAGCAATATATGCTTTTTTATAAACTCTTTAGGTCTCTTCTAACTGCTAGCTCTAAGCACTTAGAAATAGATAGTATAATTAAGAAGTAAAACTAAGAAGTTAAAATAGCTATTAGATATTATATTTTAACTATAGATATACTATAAATAAAGATATTATTTATATTATAATATCCTTTTAATTAAGCTTTTACTGTAATATTTAACTAATTGCTTAATAAAACTACTTATAGTTTCTATTTTAATTTTATAGCTAACCTCTATAATTTAAACTTAAAATTTATAACTTTTAAATAGCTTGAGATATTTTAATATCTCTATATATAAGAAGCTTATATTTTAGTAGCTTTTATAGCTATAGTAATAAAAGTCTAATATAATAAAATAAAGTAACTAGTAGATATATAAGTTAGAAATAAAGTCTATTTATACCTCTATAGACAGGGTTGGAATTTAGTTAAGTCAAGTCAAGTCAAGAGGTTGACTAGGACTAGGCTAGTCAAGTCACCCTATTGACTAAAACTAGGCTAGTTAAGTTAAGTCAGTTAATTTAGTTGACTTGACTTAACTAGACTAGCTGACTAGCTAGTTGACTAGCTAGTCTGACTAACTAGTCTAATAAAAGACTAAATAACTAATTACATATATATATAGCTAGTATATATATAAATACTATTAATTTATACTTATTATATATTTATTAATAGTAAATATATATAATATAACTTTTATTTATTATAAATAACTAATATATTAATAAATATAGTATTTTATTTAATTATTAACTAGTTACTAACTAGTCAGCTATCAATTGACTAGGACTAGGCTAGTTAAGTCACCCTACTAACTAAGATTAGGCTAGTCAAGTCAAGTCAACTAAATTAAGTGACTTAAGTCTGACTAGACTAGTTGACTAACTAGTCTGACTAAATACTAGCTGACTAGTTTGCCAACCCTAGGTATAGTAAATAAATAGGAAAGTTACTAATTATAATAATGATTTTTATTAAAAGTTAGTAAGAGTAAGCAAAAAAATTAGAAATATGATTTTTAGGTTAGTTTAGTAATAGTTAGGCTTAGTTAAAATGTTGAAGTTAAATATAAAAGTAGTTATTAAGACAGAGCAGTTATTATATATAGATATATAAAGATGTTTAGTAGAAGGTTAGTAGGTTGAAGTGCCTCTTTTTATAGATATAAGAAAAGTAAATTTAGCACTAGCAGTTGATATTCCTTTTAAAAATATAGTTTTTAAGTGAGAAAAAAGCTAGTTAGTTATATAAAGTAGTTTTTTAACGGTAAGATTAATATAGTTATTAGAGGTGTTTAATAATTTTTTAAAAGTGAAATCAGATGCTAAAGGTTATAAATAGAGAAAAGAAAGGTAACTAGCGAAATTTAATAGTATAAAAATAACTAAAGTTAAATATAGTTGCTAAATACTTAATCAAACTTATAATAATATATTTTCAGGAGAAAAGTTAATATAGTAGTTATAAAAAAGTTAAAGGTTTCTTATAATCTATTTATAAGTTGCTTTAAAGTTAAATACCTCTTTTTATAAATAGCAGTATTTAAATTAATATACTTACTTCGCTCTTGCTGTTTAAACTTAAATAAATATATTCTTTTTAGTTTAATTAACTTTAGATTTAAAGTAAAAGGCTCTTTAAATTGTTTTTTATTTTATTAATAGATTGCTATAGTAAATAAGCCTTTAGGTTGTTATAACTGCTGTTTTTAGTATTAACTACTTCTCTAGTTAGATATAAAAAGATATATTTCTTCTGCTTAGCTATAACTTCTCTTTTCTTTTCTTAATATATTAACTTTTATATTTCTTAACCTAACTAACTCTTTATAATAACAATTAAACCTTTTTAAGTTATATAATATATATAGTTATAAATATTAAAATCAACCTCAGTTATTCTTATACTACTGCTTAAAATGCTTTATATAAGCTCTTCCCCTTCTCTCCTACTCCTACTGCTGCTACTAACAAGCTAAGCAAAAATAGCAAGTTTCACTTATATTAAACTATTATAACTGATTTAGTTATAATAAGTTAATTCTAGCTTTAACTAAGTTAATTGCTAACTTATTTATAAGCTTCTCTTTTTCTCTTATAAACTCTAATTAAAGGTCTTATTAGCTTAATTTAATATAGATTTAGATTTATAAACAGACTTAGCATTTAAGATTATGCTGAAGTTATAGTGAAATAGTTCTAAAAGTTGCTTTTAAAGTTTTCTACTATATATGCAGCTTTAACTAAAAAGCAAAAAGCATTTTCTAGCTAGCTGTTTTTTATATATAAGGTTTATATTACTAAAGGCTATTTTAGTTCTTAAGAGCAGTTATATTAAAAGTTAAATAAATTAAAAGCAGTTAAAGCTTTATTAATATATATATATAGCAATTATAACCTTTATCTTTATAATAAATGCTTTAAGTAATAAGCTAAAATATCCTTTAAAGTTACTAAGAATAGTTAAGCAGTTGCAATAGTTTTACTATTCTAAAAGTATATTTCTTATTAAACTAAGTGAGAAGAAGCTTATTCTAACTGCATTTACTATAAAAAGAGCTTATTATGCTTATATAAGGCTGACTATAATAAAGAGGAAATAGAATAAGTTAGATATATTGAGAAAGATATTTTATAAAAAAATATTTCTAACAGTATACTTTGTAAAAATAATAGAGGAGTTAGGTCTTTTCTCAACAGCTAATTAGATTTTCCTTTAGATAAAAAGATTAAAAAGGATTATAAAGAGTTTTTTAATTAAATAAATAACTTAAACAAAAAGTTTAAGTTTAATAAAAATAGAGATATTCTGCCTATTAAGCTTCTAGTGATAACTTAAACTGTAATTAGATAGGTAAACTACTTAAAAATAGAGAAAGAGGCTTTATATATGCAATAAAAGTATAGTGTAGTTTCTAGCAATAGCAGCTTTTAGTGAAGTGTTTAGACTGACTTAGATTTAAATTTTTTAAGATTAATATTAGTTTCTTTTAAGTTTTTTAGTGTTTTTCAGTCTTTTAAGGTTTTAAGCTTCTAGTAATAACTTAAATTATAATTAAATAAGTAAGCTACTTAAAAGCAGAGAAGAAGGCTTTATGCATATAATAGAAGCATAGTGTAGTTTCTAGTAATAGCAGCTTTTAGTGAAATATTTAGACTAACTTAGATTTAAATTTTTTAAGGTTAATATTAGTTTCTTTTAAGTTTTTCAGCATTTTTCAGTCTTTTAAGGTTTTAGTTAGTTTTTATTATTACATATCCTCTCTTTTTTTGCAAAAACATATATTAAAAGTAAAAAAAGCAATATAAATATATAGTTAATATAAACTATAATATAAAGGTGACTAAATGCAAATAAGTGAAATACTAGTTTGCTTACTAAAAATAGATAGAAATCAATAAATTCTATAATTTAGCTGTCTCTTAGCTTCTCTATATTCCTATACTAGCTGTTAAACTTTTTATTTTTAGCAAAGATGCCTACTACTATTTTATTTTTTTTCTACTAAATATTAATTTCAGTTTATAAAGTTTTATTTTGTTTTTATAATTGCTTAATTTGCATTTTTATAGCATTAATATTATTAATTTCTATTTCTTTTAGTGCAAATATCTTATTAAGGTTTAAAATCTCTATTAGGCTAAACATATTAAGATTTAGTTAATTTGCTGTAGAGAAAACTTTACTGAAAACTTCCTTAAAGTTTAATTAAACTTCTATTTTAGAAATATTATCTAAATAGCTATCTTTATTTATTATAAATTTCTTTAAGTAGTTGCTAACTATTATTTACTTAATTAGAAGTCTAATAAGTATTTTAAATAAATAAAATAAAGTTTAAAGAGATATTTATTAAATTTAAAAGAAACCTAGCTATTATATGCTAAGCTTATTAGAAGAACTTTTATTAATAAACAGCTTTACATTATATATAAGAATAATATTGCTAACTTATAGTTGCTTATATTACATCTTATACTTATTTCTCTAATTATAGTCTTTAGCAACTTAGTGATATTATTTTGCTATATACTTAAGAGTAATATGCTAATCTAAATTAAGTTATTTAAATATCTGCATACAGAAAAGAAGCTCAGTTTCAACATTAATAACCTTTAACTAGTCTAAAACTTACTAAGTGACGCTTTTCATCTCAATTAGAATAATAAAGTTATATCTATAAATAAAGTAAAAAAGGGAATATCTTATAGAAGATCTAATAGATATTTAATCAGCAAATAAAGCTATATAAAGGACTGAAGTCTAATTCTTTTTACTGAAGTCTAACTAGGTTATAAAGATATAAATAAAAGGTTAGTAGCTCTTTTCTATAAGTCTATTAGCTTTTAAATTATATACTGAAATAATAAAGCGTTATCCCCTATAGATTCAATTAAGTTTCTTAACAAACTCCTTATTTTTTAAGCTTCTATTAACAATAAGAAGTCTATAAATCTTATAACAGCAGATAATATCTTCTCAAATAAACTTAGCTATTATCTTTAAGTTAATATTCTTAAGAAGCTAATAAGCCTCTATATATCTAGTAAGCATATTATAAGCTTCAGCTAAAAAGTAATTATTAATCTTTTAGATATTAATATAAATATATTAAAATAAGATCTCTAAAGGTATAGAAAAAGTGTAAAGGTCTTTAAATTGCCTTAGTTAAACTTAAGCATAAAATAAGTAGCCCTTAATCTTATTACTTATTATTTAATATATATTCTTTTAGATATATTGTTTTTAAAGTTTAATATATATTGCATTACAGCTTCAGTAGCCTCCTTCAATATATATATATTAAATCAACTTTTTCTACTCTTTCTTATTATTAACTACTTACCTTAGTATAAGGTTTAACTTTATTCCTTTTTAAAAGAGAAAACTATCTTAAAATATATATCTTACAGCATATAATTTAAATTTCTTAAAATTAATCTAAAAAACAGTTTTAAAGTGTAATAATAAAGCTAAATACTTAGCAATTTGCCTTAAGCATTAAAACTAAGCCTATTTAAAGCTTAATAAGTCTTCTGCTCTTAATTAGAGGTCTTCTTTAGCTTTAAGTATATAAATAAAATTATTAATTATCTTATCTAAATCTTCTTCTTATTTAGCTTTATAAATATTAGATTCCCTTATTAGTTTTTGCAAAAAACTATCTGCAGCTTTATTCTTTATGCTTAATATATAGCAAATATTAAAGTTAAATATCTTAATTTATATAATCTATTAAGTTAGAACTGCTCTAAGCAGATTAGAAATAGTACTACTAATTTAATTTATAAAAACTTTTATATCAGTTTTAAAAGTAAATTATATACTATAGAAGTAGTTTTAAAGCCTTTTAAAAGCAAGTAAAACTAACTAAAGCTTAGGCTTTTTTATATTATAATTAAAAGCTGCATCTATCTAAATCTTACTTTTATACTTAGCAATATATCTTTTGCCTTAATAGTATTATTTAAATATAGCTTTCTACTTCTTAATACTTATATTAGTTAATAAATAGATTTCACTAGCTTTTTCTTTATAATTAATTAAGCAAAGCAGTAGAAAGCTGACTAAGTAAAGCTTAAAGGATTTTATAGCTGCTTATTATTTTAACCTCTATTTAAAGAGTACTTCTTTTCAAAAGAGCTTTACTAATAAAATAGAAATAGTATTATAATCTTTAATTTATACTTAATAAAACCTTATAATACTAAAAAGGCTTTTAACAGCAGTAATATTATTATACTTCTCTTATTTAAAAATCTTAATCACTTTATTTTAGTTAAACTTATATTTTCTATTGCTTACTATATAACTAAAGAAGTTAACAGCAGGCTGGCAAATTTAAGATTTTTTAAGGGAAATTATAGCGCTAATAAGCTTAAAATTTTAAAGAACTATATTTAGATTTATAAAATGCTTAAAAATATATAGATATACTCTTAAAAGCTTAATTATTTAGTTATTATTATATATTATTTTAAGCCTTCTAATAGAGATATTATTAAAAAAAGGTTAATAAACGCTTAGAATAAGGTTATAAAGAATTCTTATTATAACTCTTATAAACTAAGCAACTAAATTTATTATTTTTTAAAATAGAATGTATATTCTAAATAGCTCTAAAGGTGTAATAAATATAGTTAGGTCTCAGTTTAACTTATTAAATAAAACTTAGTTATATCTAGAAAATAGGTTTAAAAAGCTTATAATCTTATAATTAGCAAAGTCTTCTGAGAATTCATTAGCTCTTAGAGAAATAAAAGCATCTCTAATATTAATCTTATTAAGCTTTATATATAAGTTAATTAGCTTTATATTGCTATTTTTCTTAATAATAAGAAACTAAAAGTTTCTATATAACCTATAGAATTCTTTAAGACCTTTATATATAACTTATAATCTAAATATATTAATAACTTTGCTCTATAAGGCCTTAAGAATAAAAATTCCTTTCTCTTGCTAAGTAATATATAAAACAGTTTTAATCTTCTATAGCAAAGCTATATAAGGATTAATACAGCTGCATTTTATAAAATCCTATATAAATATTTCTTCTCAGTTTATAAAGATATATTTAAGCATTTTAATCTCTCTTAGCAAAAGATATAGCTAAACAACTTTAAGCTTTAGAAACCTTTTAGAAGTAAAGCAAATACCTCAGTCAAACTGCATAAATTATAGGTATATATAGCTTATAAAAAAGGAGTAAGAAAGTTAATAATAGCTTTCTACTTCTTAAGTTAAGATCTTTTTTTAGTCTTTCTATCTATTAGAAATAGATCTATTTAAAAATAAATTATTAACTAAGTAGATTTTCTTATCTTTATATTTATATATTATATAAACACTAATAAAGCTTTAGTTAGGCTTAAAATCTTTTTTTGCTAACTTATAGAGTGCTTAATCCTTTAGAATATTAAGAAGATAGCATTAACTCTTAATACTTCCTAAAAGGCAAGCTTAAATAGTTTCTATAATTAGAGTAACTGCTGCTTTAGTAATAGTTCTTAAAATATTAAATGCTACTAAAAGTGAGATTAAAGTAAAGCATTAATTAGTCTTAAGAGTAGCTTCTTTTTAATTAAAAAAGTTAAATTCCTTCTCTTTTTAAATAAAAAGATGCTTTTTTTTATAGTTTATAATAGCATTAACATAATAAGCTTAAACCTTATTATATATATTGCTAAGGTTTTAATTAGTCTTAAGCTACTCTTTAGCAGCTTTAGAAGCATTATAGATATTTTTTATATAGTTTTCCTACTTAGAGAAGTGTTGCTAAATTTAACATAAGGAATCTAATTATATAAAGCTAACTGAAATACTAATCTTTCTAACTTTATTGCTTCTGCAGTCTTTTGCTTTTATTATACCTATAATAAAGCGTTTTAAATATTTAAAAGTAAGCTTAGTAGAAACAGCAAATAGAAAGCTAAAGAGCAAGTTATAGTTAATAATCTTAAGGTTAACAACTATTATAGTTATTATAATCTTATAGTTATTAACCTAAACAGGCATATAATATGCCTTAATAAAGTGCAGCTTTAGGTCACTTTTAGCTATTATTCTTATTATTAAAGTAGTTATAAAAATCAAAATATTATAATCTAAGATGTATTAATAGCTTATAAAACTAAACTTTACACTAATATTAATAACGCTTTATATAAGTAAGTAGTTATCAGAGCGTTTGCTTCTAACTGCAATTTTTAAGATTAACTATAATATAATAATTATTAAAGCTATCTAATTAATAGCTATAAAAATAACAGCTTTAACTAAAGAAACTTTTAAATAGTTTTAAGTTTAAATAACTTCATTATATTTAGAAACCTAATCAGTTTGTTAAGCTTTTTCTTTTAAGGTTTTAGCAAAATCTATAAAGTTAATAGAAATAAATATATAGATAACTTCTTTTAGATTATCTATAAATATATATATTCTTCTAATAAACTTCTCTCTATACTTAAGCTAAATTTTATAAACCTTTTTAACTAGTAAACTAATTAAGCTATATAGTTTATATAAAATAAGTTTATTAATTAATTCTTTATTTTTAATAAACTTTTAGTTCTTATTATTAAGAAATATAGCTAGCTAAAAGTTGCTTTTTAGAAAAGATAGCTTTAGAATTAGTTTTAAAAGAGGAATTTTAATAACTTCACTAGATATTACTTCTCTTTCTATTTCACTTGCTTTTTCTAGTTCTAAGGTATTAGCAGAAGCAAAAACCTATTTAAAAAAGATTCTTTCTTCTATTTTAATATCTAAGTTTTCTTCTTATTTGTTTTAATTATAAGAGATATCTTTTTTTGCAACGTCTTTTTCAAGTAAGTTTAATTAACTCTTAGAGCAAATTTAAAAAGAAAAAGGTCTCTTTAAAATAGTTAAAATATTCTTAATATTTTATATAGTGAAGTAGACTTTCTTAGAAGAAGATTTCAAAAGCTTTTTTTTAACTTTTCTAAAATCTAATAGCTTTATTTTTTTTATAGAAATAAGTTAGTCTTATATATTTTCAATTAAGTTATTATAAGCTTAAATGCTATAAAATTAAATAAATCTTCTTTAGTTATATTATTTAGTTAAACTAGGTTATATAGTTAAGATATATAGATATAATCTTTATATTTCAGCTTACTAACAGCTAAAACTTAAAAAGCAGAAGTCTAACTAGATATCTTATTATTTAATATAATACTTCTTTTTTCTATAAATCTATAAGAAACTTTAATTAAGTTATAGTTATCTTAGTTTTATAAGACTTTAATAAGTATAAACTAAAAGCAGCTAATACTCTGCTTAAGGATTTTAATAGCTTAAGCTTTTATAGCTTTATAACTGTTCTAATTTTTAAAGTAAGTAATAATAGCTTTTCAGTTAAGCTTGCCTTCTTATCTTAATAAAATAATAATTATCTAAAAGATGAAAAACTTATTATTTTAAGATCTATAGGAATAGCACTTTTAAAAGTATTAGATTAAGCTACTTCTCTTATTAGCTATCTTTTGAGAATAACAGCCCTCTTTAAAGTTATAGTTTGTACAGCTTGCATACTAGCATTAATTATGCAGTCTATAAGAGAAAAGCTTAAGGTTTTCTTTATTAACTTTAACTGAATAAACTGAAGTTGAATAGTGATCTTCTGCAGCTAGAGAGAAATATATAATCCTTTTAATAGAGATTTTCTAGTTATCTATTATCTTTATTAAATTAAAAAGCTATTAGTTTAAAAGTTAGTTCTAAAAACTCTTAATATTTTAATTAAGTTTAGCCTTACTTTTTTTAGCTTATAGAGAGAGGGAAGCTTTCCTTTTTAGAGCTTTTAAAAGTGCAGTAAATAAGGTATAAATAGGGGTAGCAATCTAAAAGGTTTATTTCTAAGTAGCCTTAAAGCTAAGCTAATTTATTAAGTTAACCTTAAACTTATTAAAGTCTTCTTTTTTAAATAGCTTATAGATATTAGTTCTTATAAATAGAGCTGTTCTATTTAAAGCTGACTGATTAAATCTTAATATAGTTATTTAGATAATTTAAAGGCTAGTTATAATATTAAGGTTATATCTTGCAGCTTTAGTTTAAATATTATCAATCTTTTATAAGAATTATATTGCTGCTTTATAGTTTAAATTGTTAATTATTAGCATTAAAGAAACAATCTAGCTAATCTAGTTATTTAGAAGATCTTAGTAATCTTTATCTATAGCCTTATATTGCTACATTAAATACTTTTTTGTCTATAGCTAAATCTTGCTAATAAGTTAAGCTTAGTTATTAATTTAAAAAGGTATATCTATATAAAAAAGGTTACTTAATACTTTAAAAGCATTAGTAATACTTACTGCTTCTACTACAGCTTTATAACTTTTAATAAAGTTTAAAATATTATTTCTTATGAAGAAAAGTGCTTTAGCTATATCTAGCTATAGCATTTTAAATCTTTAAAGTCTTAAGCTATATAATTTAAAGACTTTTTATTAAGATTTAGTAAAATCTGAACAGCTTTATATTGCTTTTTCTTTTAAAGAATCCTCTTTAGGCGCTTTATTTACACTAGAGGTGCTGCCTTTAGAAGCTATTATTTTAAAAACTTTAGCTTCTATAATTACTTTAAAACTTTAGTCTAAGTTAGAGATTAAAAGAGGTCTTTCTTACTAAAGTTAGTAAAAAGAAAGATCTATAAAAGGATTTACTGAAGTATTACTAGTAACTAAGTTAGTTTTATTATCTATTATTTCTAGTCTAAGTTATTTATCTTAAGCTAAAGTTAAAGTCTTTAAAGCTTTAAAGTTTAATAATATTATTCTAAAGAAGTAATAAGTGAATTAATAGAAGAAGAAATAGGAGAAAAACCTTCTAAAGAAGGCTGAAGTAAAAAGATTATATAAAACTTAAGAAGAGCTAATAATTTATTAACAAAAGGAGCAATAAAAGAATTCTTATAATATAAGTTTAAAAAGATAATAGAAAGTAAAAGAAGAGATAAAGAAAAAAAAGAGAAGCTCTAGCTGTTATTTCTGCTTTTATCTATTTCTTTTATTTAGAAGGTATATCTATATTTATTATCTTTTCTCCTTTTTATTATTTTAATAGTAAGGTTGTTTTATATTTTAAGCTTATTTCTCTTTTTTCTGCAGAAGAAAACTAACTATTATTAGTAATATCCTCTATAACTTCACTTTATAATACTTCTCTTTTATAGGTTAAGCTTAAGATTTAATTAAATCTATAGTTAAATTATACTATTAACTATAAATCTTAAAAAATATACTTTAAGCTAGCTGTTTATTTGCTATCTGAGAAAGTATAAAGAGGAAGTAATAAAAGAGATATATATATCTTTCTTTCTTTAGAGTTAATATAGAATTATTCTTAGAAAGGAGAAATGCCTTCAGTTAAACTTAAAAAATATTTCTTTTTTTCTTTTTTAAAAAGTTAATATAGTTATAATGTTTTTCTTCTTTAGCTTTTTATACTTTTATGCTTATAATAGCTTCTGATTTAAGAAAACTAATATTTAATGTTTTTATATATAGATATAACTTAGATCTTAAGTTTTTAGGCTTTTTTTAATGTTTCTTCTTATTAGTTAATATATTATTAAAAACCTTCTAATAAGTTTAATTAAAGAGAAGTTTCTTAAAATAAATTAATTAGTTTTATTCTTTTTAAGATTTATAAGAAAAGCAAAATAAATTTAATTACCTTTATAACTTTAGCTTTTAGAAGCAAAAGAGAATTAGTTTAATTTATTTTAGTTATCTTTAGATTATTATTATAGCAGCTAATTAGCAATATAGTATATAATAATTTCAAATAGGTACATAGTAGGCTAATAAAGAGGATTAACTAAACTCTTATAGAACTCTATTTACTTTCTTCTGCTTTATTAAATACTCTTTTTCTTAAGATCTTTTAGACTTCTATAGACTTAGTTAATCTTTAATTCTAAATATTTAAGCTGCTACTCTTCACTTTAAGAAAATAGAGGTTAAAAAAAGTGTTAACTAAATTTCTTCTAATATAATATTATTTAAATTGCTTCTTCTTCTAAGCTTTTTCTTATTTTAGTTAAATAAAGCAGTATAGAATAACTATAAAAGAGATCTTTTATAGCAGTCTAGTTTACCTTCTTATGCTAGTTACTAATTTTATAATAAAGTAAGAAAGAAAACTTATTAGATATGCTAAGCATTCTACTTTAAGTAAAAATCTTTTAAAAAATTCCTAAGCATTTATATATTAATTCCTTTATAACTAAAAGAGATATATAAATAAATATATAAATATAAGCTTAACTAAGTTATACTTTATCTATAACTTTTATTCTTTTTATCTTTTTAGTTATATAATTTCTTAAGAGAAAATAAACTGCTGAAAAGAAGTTTAGTAATATTATTCTTATAGTATTCTGCTCTATTTTAGTTTTAAATAATCTAAGAAGTATAGTAGAAATTAATAAAAACGATAAAGAAGATAAAAAGCAGGTTTAATTAGAGCTAGAGAAGCTTAAAAACACCTATTTTTATTTAATTACTGAAAAGTAGAATTTAATAGACTTTTGTTATAAGTTAAGTTGAAAAATCCTATAGGCTATCTTAAAGAATTAATTACTAAAGTTATTAAGAGGAATGAAAAAAGTATAAAAATAAGTGTGTTTCTTATTTATCTGCTTAGTCTTTTTTATTATAGGCTGACTAGGCTTCTATTTACTTATATAAGCTATTTCCTCTTGTGATAACGCCTAATGCCTATAAAAACGCCTATCTGATTTCTTGCCTCTAAGTTAAAAGTGTTAAAAATTCTAAAAATTCTAAGAACTCTGCCCCCTTCTAATATGCTAAAAAGTATAGGTTTTAAAGTATAAGCTATATAATAAGCTGCAGTTATTGCTATTACTATTATATCTATTTTAAGAGATTAATATAAACTTTATTATAGGTCTTTTAATAAGTATTTAAAATAATAGCACTAAATATAATATAATTTTAGTTATTATATACTATATAACTAAATTTAAGTTATTTATATTTATAACTAAACAGCTAAATGCTATTTAGCTTTTATAAATCTTTTATGAGAAGATTAAGTATAACTTTAGTATATTAGAAAGTATTATTAGCAATAAGAATAAACTGCTTATAAGCTAGTTTTAAAAAAAGTTCACTTAAGAAAAGAGAATTAAATATTATCTCTCTATAATATATTACTTATAAATAGATAGTTAGATAGAATAGATATATTAAACCTTTAAGAAGTATTTTTAAGTATATATTAGAGATATTTTAGAATAATAAGTATTTTAATTACTAAAAGCTAAATTTATATATAATAACTTATAATATAAAATTATTAGTTATTTACTAATAGAAGTCTTATATAGTTATCACTTCTAAAGCATTAAATATATATAAATAGAAAGCTATATATCTATATAAAGTATTAAAAAATAAATTAATTATATCACTTTATTGCAGCAAAAAGCTATAAAGCATTAGTAGAAAGCTATAAAGTTATAAGCTAAATATTATAATTCTAAATATAAAGAGATATTATTTAAATTTAAATAAATAGTAAGGCTATTAATAAAGTTCTTTAAGTTTAAAAATAGAAAACTAATGCTATATTATATTAAAGTTATTATAACTAAATATATAGAGAGCTAAATATATTAGATATACTTCTTAGAGAAATATTATAAGCTTTATAATATATTCTCTATTTTATTACTTAAACTATAGATATTAAGGTAAGCAGCTATAAAAATAGAAGCAAGCTTATTTAAGTTAAAAGAAAAACTTAATAAATAGAAAGTAGAAAAGATTATAGATTGCTAAAGATAAAGTAATAATATAAGATAGCTTATAAAATAAGCTAAATAGCTTATTAAGTATAATACTTAAGAGCTGAGAAGCTATTTAAATAATACTTAAGCAGCTATATATAAGTTTAAAAAGCAAACTTAAAAAGCTTATAAAAAATAAAATAAAGAAAAATAGTAATTATTTGCTAAATACTTAGTAAGATATTACTAAGAGATTTCTAGTTTTATAAATAAATTTAATTAAAATTAAAGTAATATTAATAAAAACTTTATTTAGCTTAAGCAAAGCATAAAAAGGAAAAATTAATTTAGCCTTAAGGCTAGCTAATATCTAAAAGTAAAAGTTTATAAAGAAATAATAGAAACTTTAGTAAAAGCTTAATAATAAGCTGCTAAAAATAATTATAGCAACTTAAAAATATAAATATTCACTTAGCAGAGAGAATTATAAAGTTCTCTCCTCTATTCTCACTATTTTAGTCTATAAGAAGATTATTCTCTTTACTACTTAACTTATTATTTTTCTCTCTTTAGGTATTAGTATTAAAGCTAGTCTTTTTATTACTATTATTACTAAAAAAAAAGTTAATAGAAATATTACTTTAGCTATTATAACTACTATAACTGCTATAACTACTATAATTATTTTAGTTAGCTTTTATTATAAGCTTAGCAAAAGATCTAGCTTTCTTAGCAAGCTTAAAGTTAATAGAAGTAATAATATTATATTTCTTATTAGCTTTAGCTTTAATAGCAAGCTGCTAATTAAACTAAATAGCAGCCTAATTTTTAAAGGTTTTTATATTATTTTAAGAAATAAAATAACTATTAGTAATAGCAATTTAGCAATTAGAGATTTTATTACTTATATAATAAGAGAAGAGCTTAAAAATAAAATTAGAGAACACTAAGAACTCCTTAAGATCTTTTTCTATTAGGTTGCTAAAAGGTTTCTAAAAATAAAAATTATTATAGGCTAGTTAAAGCTAGTTATAAAAATGCTTTATAGGAATATCATTATAAATATAAGCTAGCTAAGTAGTATTAAGGTGAATAGTAATATTAGAACTTTTAGAAATTAAACTAACTTATTAAGAGATTAAAAAGTATATATATAGAAAGCTTTCAGTAAAGATTTATATAGTATATAATATTAATTATAAGAAGTTTATAAACTAAAGTAAACTTCTAAAGCTGTAATTGCTCTATATTAATAATGCTAGCATTTTAAGTAGAGTTTTTAATTAAAACTACTATTTGCTCTTAAGCTTTATTAAGCTTATTTAAAATATATTAAGTTTATTAGTATTTATAAGAATTAAAGCTGCTTATAATCTTATATAACTAGATGTTATTAATAGCATTCTAAATAGCTCAAGTAGTATTATAAAGCTTTTTAAGCATCTAAAAGATCTAATTAATCTTTAGTAAAATATTAGAGAAGATATAATAAGAACTTATAGTAATATATTTAATTTTATACTATTTATAGATAATATAAATTATATAATAATTACTATAAATATAAATAATATTAATAATATTAAAGCTAATAGAAAAGAAATAGTTTAAATATAAATAACTAATATTAATAGAATTAATATTCTTATTAAAGTTATAATTAAAATTAAACTAAAACTTAAAGAGAACTTTTACTATATAAATAATATATAACATCTTAAGTAAATACTTAGGAAATAAAAAGCATAAGAAGATATAAAAATTAAGAAGATTATAAGTTTAAAAGGTTTAGAAATAGCAATATAAAATATAAAAAATAAAAATAAAATAAAAATTAATAGCAAAAGTTTTTATAGAGAAAACAGTAGAATTAATAGTAAAGATATATAAAGCTTTTAGCAAAAGATCTAATAAGAAATAAAAATAATAAAAAGAAAAAAAGAAAAAATAAAGCTAAAAAGCTATAAAATTATTAAAATAAAAAATATATTAAAGAATTTTTTTTTTAAAGTTATAAGAAGTAAGTGAAAATCTTAATTATTAACTGCTTTAGATATATATTAGTAAATAGGCAGAAGACTGCTGCTAAAAGAGAAAAATATAATAATAAAATAATGATAAGCTAATTAATATAAAAGATTATTTAAATTTAATAATAAAACAAAAAATCTATTTTTAATTAATAACTTTATAAAACAATATAATAATATAAATTAATTAATTAATGCGAAAAATTAATAGATATATAGATATAAAAATACTAAGCTGCTAGCAAAATAATTTAAGTATAAAAAGTATAATTAAACTGCTGCTTCTAATTAAATAAGAGAGACTATAGAAAGGCTCTACTTAAAAAGATAATTATATATTTATATACCTTAAGGACTAAAGCTCTAAAGAGGGAGGTAATTATAAGCATCACCTAAAGGAGCTGCTGGGGAACGCCTAGTAAATCTTTAGGTAATCAGAACGCTAGCTTACTAGTGAAATCTCTGCTTCCTAAGGAACTTAAAAAAAGCAAGCTGTAGTCAATATACTAAATTAACTTCTATCTATCGTCTAGACCTTTTTTAGTTAAGGCTTTTAGCTTAATACTTTTATATATATCTTCTGCAGTAAAGCTAGCTATATTAATGCTTTCCCTTAGTATATACTAATAGTATATTTTATTATTAAACTTATATCTTATAGATAATTAATTAGCTATTTATATAAGTAGTTTTCTATTTTAATTCTAAATATTATATATTAATAGCTTTTATTTCTTTTTATTAATAAGAAAAAGCTGTTTAGTTAGCTTAAGCAGCAGATTTAATCTAAGTTTGTTTATTTATAGATATTTTAGCTATTTATTATCTATTTTAATAGATTGCTTCTTATTAATATATTATTACTTTAAGCTAGTTAATATAGCAATTCTATTTAGTATACTAAAATATTATAGCTTTTAATTATAATTTATAAAGTCTTTCTATTAGCTATTATAATAATTTTTCTACTATTTTTTGCTTTATTTATAAAGCATTTTAATAAATTTTTTGCAGTTAGTAGTAAGTATTAAGTATTTTATTTTTATTACTAATAGCAATATTAGCTTATTATAAACTATAGCTATATACTTAGATTTTAATTCTTCAGCAGCTTTAACTAACTGTACTATTTATACTATAAAGATATATATATTATATTAATTAAAAATATTATTTAAAGTATATTATTTCTTCTTAAGATATGCTTTAGCTTTCTCATAAAGCAACTAAAATTTTTCTTTAAAAAGCTATTTCTAATAATTAATAGCTATATCTCTATACTATAGCTATAAATATATAAAATTATTTAGATTTTTATTATATTATTTTACTGCAGCTCTAAAAAAGCATTAATAGAAGTTTAATATCAGTATATTATAATATTTAGAACTATATTCTATATATCAGTTAATAAAATCTAAAAATATAAATACTTCCTGCTATATTGTTTTAATTTCTTCTGTTTGCTAATACAGTTTATCTTTAAAATACTTTAGTAGATTAAACTATTTAATATCTTTTAAGCAAAATCTTATTTATTTAATTTACTTTATTAGAACTAAAGTATAAATTAATAACTAGCTAAAAAGTATGTCTTAAGTAAAAAGCTAATAAAAGCTATTTTAAGTGATAATATAGAAGTTTAAATTAAGTTTTATATTAAGTTATATATTTTTTTATTATAAAACTTCTTTTATACTTTAGTATTGCTCTCTAAAAAGTAAAAATCTTAATATTTAGCTATTTTTATTTATATCTTTATACTAGCTATAATAGCTTAACTAATCTTATTAAAAATCTATTATTTTAACAGTAAGTTATTAAAAAAGTTAATTTTAGCTAAAAAAAAGATTAAGTAATAATTATATTATAAATAGTTAAAATATTATAAAATTAGATAAATATTAGATTTCTAATAAGAAACTTAATAAATATTAAAATTACTGTTAATACTAATAGAAAATATAAATATTTAGTATAAAGTTCTTTATAAAGTCTAATAAAAATATTACTACTAAAAGCAGATTTTTAGTTTCTATAGTATTAATAGTTTTAAATTTAATAATATTACTATATACTAAATCTTTTAATACCTTTTTATCTTCAGTTATAAGCTTTAAAGTATTTAAATTTAAGTATATAATATATATTAAATTAAATTAAATCTAATAGTTATAGCTTATATAAAATCTAAATAAAATATCTATTTATCTTTTAAAAGTTTTTAGCTTTCTTCTCACTTTTATTTATATTATATAATTAATATAATTAGCTATTTATTAAAAATATAAAACTTTAAGCTCTATTTTAATTTTCTAATAAATCTCTTAATAAATAATATAGTATGCTATTTCTAAAAAGTTCTTTTTATCTAATAATAGTTAATTTATAAATAGACTAAAGTCTTTCTATAAAGCTATATAAAGTTTTATAACTTAGTTTAAATCTTTAAGTTCTAGCAGTTTGTAAGCTATAGATCTTACTACTTAAAAGGTATTACTAGAACTTATAATATTTACTAAATATTCAGTAAAAATTTTCATATTATTATTATTAACTAAATTAAAGTTATATTCCTCAAATTAAAAAGGATATATATATAGAGATTAGCTATATATAAGTTAGAGCTTCTAATTAAGAGAATTAATATAGCTACAATCTTTAAAGTTATGCTACTATTTAATAAATATCTATATTATAAAGTGTATTAATAAGTATGTATAAAAATACCTTCTTAATAGCTATCTCTATAGCTATAAGAAAGGTTATACCTATAGCTATACTTATAGCTATACCTATAGCCTTATCTATAGCTTTATCTATAGCTTTATCTATAGCTTTATCTATAGCTTTATCTATAGCTTTATCTATAGCTTTATCTATAGCTTTATCTATAGCTTTATCTATAGCTTTATCTATAGCTTTATCTATAGCTTTATCTATAGCTTTATCTATAGCTAATACTATAGCTATATTAATACCTATAAGTAGGGCTATTAATTAGGCATATTAAAAGAATTTAAATAAAAGTATATTTTTTCTAAGAAGATATTATATTTTTAGTATGCTTTATATTTTATAAATATTAAGCTTATATAGCTTATATAACTTACTCCTTAATAAGCGCTTACTAAAGCTCTTTTATAATATATATATTATATTATTAAATACTTTACTATAAGTAAAATAGCTTATTATTTCTAATTAATTATTAAGTTTTATTATATTATTCTTTTAATCTTAAAAATATATTAACTAGCGCTATTTTTACGCCTAATAACTTTATTTACAAAATAAGAGATATAATTAATTAGATCTTATAAAGTTATTCTTAGTTTCCTCCTTAAAGAAGCTGTAAAACTAAGGATAAGGGTGCTAATTTATATATTCTCAGGCTTAAAGGGATGGAAACTTAACGGCTGCTCTCTAGTTTCACAGTACTAGTTATAATAAGTTCAAATGTAAGAGCATAAAGGCAATAGTGTTTGGTCAGTGGCAGTTGAGTTGATGGCGAGTGTACTATATTTGCTTCACTACCTAACGCAGTGGACCCCACGAAGAAAAATAAAGACTACCAATGTAGAAATATGAGGCGAATAACGGAGACTTAAATCCCTCCAGTCCAATGTGAAACCGAGAACACTAGGGGGCAACGAGATCATGTTCGTCCAAGGGCCACATTCTTCCAGTGATCGCGTTCTGCTTCCAACTTTCGAATCTTCTCCTCCAAGTCCTCAAACCGTTGAGCCTTACGCTCACGAGACTTGCGAGCAGCAAGAGTGTTACGTGCTCGCTTCATAGCGACGACATCGCTAGGATCCTCTACAACGATTGGAGGCAACGGCTTGTCCCGTTTTCGAGAGTTTACACCAGCTACAGAAGAGTGGCGGCCAGAGCCAGACGGTGGAGAGCCACCGGACTTCCGCCGGGCGGAGGCTGAAGTAAACTCGACGACCTCAAGGTCTTCGTCCGCAACAATAGGAGAGTGCCCAACATTCTGTTGGACATCTTTGGCCGTGGCAGTCTCTTGGGGGAAGAGAGGGAACCAAGGATCGCCTGATCCGGTCTCAAAATCGCCAGAGCCGAAGTTGGGAGAAACGTCATAACCGTCGTTGAAATCGGGCGACTCATTATAGACGGATGGAGACGTCAAAGCAGTGAATGCCGTTGAGTTGGGGGCCGACATGAACGGCTCCTGGATCAAGAGATCCTGGGGAGAAACTGTGCCTAGGTTGCTCACCCCAGATGCGCTACCGCCAAGGTCAAAGACAGATGGCATAGCTGGGGACGAGTATGTGGTAGACGCACCACCCTCGAACCCGGTGAAGTCGTCTAGATCGAGTTCTGGCATTGGTGAGCAAGGTGGATTGAAAGGCGGAGAAAATAGAATAATACCTTGCAATTCCATCTTTGAAGATTTCTGAGAAGTCTGACCGGTGGTCTGGGAGAAAAGAGGGACGGGGGGCAGGTGACGACGGGATTGCTGTTGAAGAGCAAGTGAAGACGACGGAGCAGACGAAGCGTAAAACTGTGCTTGCTGTGCGGGAGAGGTGAATCTAGTAGCGACCAGCGACGACGGAGACCTCGAGTGATCTGCTGCCTGGATCTGGGCTAGTCGTTGGTTGTGACGGATGAGAGATTGACGTCCGCGTTGCTGATGCTGACGGAGCTGATGCGACGAATGACGGCGATGCTGTAGATCAGAGGCAGAAGACTGCTGTGTGTGGTGTCTAGGTTGACTGGGCCGCGGGTGAGGCTGATCGAACAAGACGAAGTCCTGTTGTGGTTGCTCGACGGATGTGCTGAACTGTTGTTGCGCGGGTTGTGCCGGCAGGCTGGGTGAACTGGAGGGAAGCCATGGTGATTGGGAATCCGTGGTGAAGACTGGGAAGTCTTGCGAGTAAATGGTGGAAGAGGAGGAACCTGAGCTGAAGCTTTGTGTAGCTGGGCTGAAGTTCAGATCGACCTGGGAAGGTAGAACTGAGGGTGAGGACTGAGTGGAGAAAATGTTGTCTAAGTGTTGAGACGGAATTTTGTCTGGTTGTGGGGAGCAGCCGGAAAGGGCGGTTAATTTAACGCATCTTGAGAAGCCTTTATGGCGATGGTGACTTGTTATGTATTGGAAGTAAATGGTGATGATGTGAAGAAAAAGGGAACGAGAATGGAGGGATTGTGTGCGATCAACTAGCTTTTGTAGCCTTCCAGGCAACCACAGGCCAAAACGACAAGCGCAAGCCGAAGGGCGCGCGGTTGGCAAAGCCCTGGAATGAAACGGCATTAATGGCCGGTAGAGAGTACAGAGCGAGAAGGTACCTATGACCTACCTTGGACGCCCAAAACTTCGCACAATGGCCCACAAGTTGGTCAACCATCAGCCTTGGAATACTGCTATTGGATGTACTATGCAGCCCGTTCCATACAGGTGATGCTCCGCCCGCCGTGTAATCCCTGGCCCGGGCTGATGTGTGACTCACACTTTGTGACGCCAAACCATGTACGGCCTAGCACAGAAGCAGTAACCTGGCACAATACAGTGCGTGTCAGCACGGCAAACGGGCTACTTCAAGTTTTACTGGCCAACTTCCCAAGGTACCTTAGAAATCAGTCTAGACGTCTCTCGCCTGCCTAATTTCCACGCACCGTCCACACCAACGCCGGGACAAACAAAAAGACACGCTAAAAGTACAGTACTTTTTCAGGTCACCAACTGGCTGTCCAGAGAACGATATACCGACAACGTTGATTGGTGTCTTCTTCGGCCAGCCCAAACGGGAAATGAATATGTACCAGCACCAACTCCGGGGACAAGATCACGGATGAGCTGGGTACGGACCCATTGCGTAGCAATTTACGAAAACGGGAGTAGCAATTCTCGCCAGCCAAGACTCAACATGCATATTGTACTGCGTGTGCTCTCGTTTGCCCATGCCGATGAAGCCTCGCTACCTAGAAACGCAGTTCTCTTACTTATGTCGATGAACGTGCTTCTGTTTTCACTGGTTCCCTGCAATAACAAGCAAACATTATGTCTGGCAGGCCCAGTAGGCCCAGTGTCCTCATTGTCCGTCGACTCGGGTACGGCGTCGCCAAGCAGCCAATCATTTAGACCAATTGATTCAGGTCTGCTGCGCCTGTTAACCATCGCCCTAACCAGTTCGCCCTGTTTCACGCCAGTGACTCATATTTCCCAAACTCTCTCCATAGTCTCTTGTCTCATGGTGTTTTTGAATTACCGATTTCATGTCGTACATGGTCCATATGTATATGTCCACTCAATATGTCTACAGAGTACCGCAATGATGAGCTCCGACGTCGTTCGCCAATTTCCAGACCTTCCATCAATCCGCATACGCGCTGTCGAAGGGGCTGCTTGAGATTTATCAATCCGCTGGATACGCAGAATTGAAGGTCGATATGACCTGTACCGCACTTTATGGTATACCTATAAACCATGCTAACAATGCTGCCAGAATGATTGTCACACCCGCAACCCCACACACGGCATCAACAAGCCACATCATGCTCAGAATTGTGAACCGGTGCCGATTGCAAAAGCCCGGGCTTATAAAATTCCGAGTTCGGTTCAACACCACAATGCCGACGTCCATCATGGCCTGGCCCACATAGGTGATGCAAGTGGAGACAGAACACGCCTTGCGATGGCATCCTCTGCCCAGTCGGTCAACTCGCGGGGTGAACTCTGCAGTGATGTTGGCTTGTCACCCAACGTATGCGGTTGGATTCCCTGCGGCTGCACGCCGCTGCGTAGTCATGCCTCGGTTGCTGTGGCCTTTTCCTTCAAGTGACCATCATCGGCATGGGTTTCTAGTATTTCGTCGTCGATGATATCCTTGTTACCATCTCGGAAGTCCCTCATCAGCAGGAGGAACCTTGAATTTTTCCACTTGTCACCTTGCTCGTGTTGAACCGATTCCAAAATTTGTCGTGCGGCTTCGGCAATCTCTGATTGCCCCCGGCCGGCAAGATCGAATGACGTTGTATCGGCCGTGTCATTGAGGCCCAGCTGCGACACATCGGGTAGCTGGTTGGGTTGGGATATGCCAGACGGAACCTGGAGCAAGTGGTCCTTCTCCTCTACGGATGTTCCACCATCCGCGGTGGCTGGCATGAGTTTTTCGCCATGAAGACTAATGCCAAGAGTTCTGTCGTCGTTTTGGGTAGCTATTATTTCTTCTTGTTCAATCTGCCGCGCGAGCTCCTCCATGATGGCATCAACATCTTCTAGTCGGCTGTCTCCATGAGCAGCCATCCACCTGTCCATTTCGAGGTCAAAATCAGTCTGGACAGCATCAGCACCATGGCTCGTAGGCCCATATTCCGCGAGTGCCGCAGGACCTCCGACAGGCCCAAAGAAAGACGGTCTTGAAGCAAACCCCGTCATGTTTGTCGTGAAGTCTGCGGAGCGAATTGAGCTATTTTGCGTGGCTGAGCGAACGACCGCAGGGCCGCTTGTTGCCGGAGTGTTTTGAGAGAACCTTGCAAAATCCTGAGCCCAACCTGTCGCTTCTGGAGGTGCATTTGGGATGTGGTATTGGCGGCGGGCCATACTTTCGCCCCCAGACGAGGCAGTATTCGACAAACGAGAAGTAGAGGCCGAGTTATTCATCGAGAGGCGTCCATCATACTGGTTTACGAGATGTGGTGCTATGGAAGGACTAGGTATTGGATGTAGATGGGAGCTTGGAGCATTCGTGGTCAAAAATGCGCCGAAGGCCTGCTGTCCTTGAGGCGCGGACATCGAACCACTAGACCTAAAGGCCTATTCAATGTTTTATTAGCGCTCTGAACAGGGAGAGGTGCATACGAACATACATGTTGGCTAGTAAGTGTGGTGGAATAGCGATCCTGGTGGAGGCTACGGTCCTGGCCGCCGTGGTCGACGAGACTCTTGAACGGCGTTGAGCCGCTACAGGAGTTATCACCCATCGTTAGGAAGAACCCCAGAAAGGTTGAGCCGATGAACAATGCAAGTGGTAGCTGTCGAGTCCAGGGCCCAGTGTTTAGAAGCTGGTTGGTTCAGCGGTTAAGCGGCTGGAGTGTATGCGACAACAGGCCAATGATCGATCACCAGCGGGCAACGCGAACGAGCGGTCGAGACTGTTGAATCCTGAAAGTGGGCTAATCAAGAATGTGGAAGAGAAAAATCGAGGGTTTATGGAACTTGAGGAAAATCGACAGGCAGCGGAAGAGGAACGAGTCGAGGTTGCAACCTTTCCTTGTGAATGACGGTCATCATTTTGAATCGGCCTACCTCGGCACAACGCGGTACGTACCGATAGTAGCAAAGACATGGTCGGCCGGCGCGCAGTAAGGTTTCTTGATTTGGCGGGTTTCTCATCTCACCGCCTGCCTGATCAAGTCAGAGAAGCCTTCACGCAGGCACCTGGGGAGGTGTGGATCGGGGTATCCATAAACCTGGTCGGGGTACTTCCCGCAAGTACTCCTCAAGACGAGGCCAGCTTGCGAAGGCCCACCTTGTAGCCAGCTTGACCCAAACCTGAGAAGCTCCTGGATTAGGTGGCTAGTCGACATCTACGCCTGCGACAACACTTCTACCGACACTTCGACGGCGGTAGTCACTGTTATTTGTCTGTCAACTCCTGACTGGCCATCACTGAAACGGCACATATTTATCGAACAGAACGGCTTGCAATCCGAACCAAATTTCCCCGCCATGGTGATTCTACACCCACTTCACCTCCCTGGCGCTGCTTCTTGCATACTAACATTCATTGCAGGCGTCCGCTCAGGTCATCTCAAACTCTGGCCACGATGATATGATTGTAAGCGCGGATTCCACCTACACCCAGCTATGCGAAATCATCACTACCCCCGACTGAACGGCTTTCCGATTTCAATTACCCCCGGGTCACTCCTCTGTCGTTAAGCACCTGGAGCTAACCGGAATTCTCTTTGCAGCACGACGCCGTCCTGGACTACTACGGTCGCCGGCTCGCGACTTGTTCAAGCGATCGAACCATCAAGATATTCGAGATAGAGGGTGATTCTCAACGACTTATAGAAACCCTTAAGGGGTAGGAATACGTCTCCTTACACGCTTATTAGCTTTACACTTACGCGGCAATAGACACGATGGTGCGGTTTGGTGCGTTTCCTGGGCTCATCCCAAGTACGGAAACATTCTCGCTTCGGCAGGTTACGACGGCAAGGTCTTCATTTGGAGAGAGCAGAACAATCAGTGGCAAAAGATCTTCGACTTCGCTCTGCACAAGGCCTCCGTCAACATTGTCTCCTGGTCACCACATGAATCCGGATGTCTTCTTGCCTGTGCCTCGTCGGACGGCAATGTCAGTGTGCTCGAGTTCCGAGACAACAGCTTCGACCACGTTACCTTTCCTGCTCATGGATTGGGCGTCAACTCCGTGTCGTGGGCCCCTGCAACTGCACCGGGCAGCATCATTAGCAGTTCTCCAGGCCCTGGCGCCGCTGGCGTCAGACGGTTTGTCACTGGCGGCTGTGATAATCTGCTCAAAATCTGGACCTTCGATTCCGCGTCGCAGTCCTACAAGCCAGACCAGGAGCCCCTTGCTGGCCACTCCGATTGGGTACGTGATGTTGCATGGTCACCGACTGTTTTGCAAAAGTCCTATATCGCCTCAGCTTCTCAGGATAAGACCGTCCGTATCTGGACCTCTGATTCAACCGGCGCAAGCCAATGGAGCTGTAAAATCCTCAACTTTGATGCTCCTGTCTGGCGTGTGAGCTGGTCACTGAGCGGCAACGTTCTCGCCGTGAGCGGTGGCGACAACAAGGTTTCTTTGTGGAAGGAGAATCTCAGAGGCGAATGGGAGTGTGTCAAGAGCATTGAAGAGTAATTCAGGTGCTGTCACGACATCACAAGCAAGGCGTTCACGGAAAATTAGGGCTTAGAAAGGTCAGCTCTTATTGATGATGATCTATTACTCAATGTCGTTTGTATTCGGGGGTTGGTACGCAAACGTCCCAGCTGGCTCGCTACTCCTTTTTCATGGCATCGGCCATTGACAGGTAGACTTCTTTGCCAACAAATCTTGAGAGCGATGGCACGGTCAGCATGTTCAATTTATCTCGTACTGCCACATAAGTTCCCTACCGATTCAAGCCTTTTGTGTAGTGCACGCATGAGGCCCTCTCCATTGAGCATAGGACATATCAGCAATCAGCAAACCGAGCCCTGCTCCCAGGCTAACGTCTAGCGGGAGACACCACCGCTCTCTTAGATGAGGGTGGCCGAAAGACAGCCCAGAAGCGAGTGCATGATTGTTGAGAAGGACTTGCTCCGGTACCCAGAAAGGACTTTGAGTTAGCCCAGGCGAAATTTATCCACGCTGCTACTGTCTGTATCTAAAGCACGTACAGCCCATCCATGAAATCGGACGTCATGAACAATCCACCGTTGCTGTTTCGTGCCACACCTATTAACCCACGCCAGGTATGATATATCTTGGGAATCCGCAGAATATCAAAGTCATTTCAAAGACGTAGGAACGGTCCGCACGGGAGGACAACCTCCCATTCATCCATCATCTACTTTTCGTACGAGCCGTACAATAAGGCGTCGTACCCGGTGTGCAACTGTGAAACCTGCAATGTCAAGCAGAGGGCAAGAGTGAGAGAGCACTGTAGACAAAACCGCAGAGCGGCGTGTACGAAGGATGACCAAAATTGGGGGGCGAATGGTATAAATTAGAATTGTCTGACCCATTTTATTAGATGTAAGAAAACCAGCATTTTTGCCCGTCAGTTACTTCAACCTTCGCTACCGCCAGATACCTACGTGTGCACTAAAGTATGAATATGACTGTCTTGACTCAGTCCTTCAACGGAGGCCAATGACGCTCATCTCCAGTGTCCAGACTCGCCTGATCCAGACTTTGAGCTTCCCCGGCACACCTTCCACGTTTTCAAGTTCGACGCCTTCCCACCAACAACGCCTCGCCGGCTTGCGCCAAAACAAGAGCAACTTCTGAGCCATACCGACAGCATTGCTGCCCATGTCATTGCCCCGAATGTCACTTCTCAGTCGCGCCAGGGCAAGGCTGCAGACGACTGCCTTGTTTGGTTCCCCAGCTCGGTGGCCCCAGCTGTCATCGTGGTTGAAGCCGCTAGCATCGATGATTAGCCTTTCCTGCATACATCGGGAATGTGTAATTCCGTCAAATGTTTGACTTACCCTGCCGTTAGCATTTCAATAAGGTGGGCCTCTGTAGTGCCCGGCTCGTCACTTCGTTTCAAGCCAGAGAATATGCCATTCTGTTTGAGTAGCGCTTTGCCAGCCGCTCGCTTCACCTCCAACATCTCTGACTGCGTGATATCTGCCCGCGGCGGAATGACGTAGAAATCTAAGTCTTCTCGCAAAACAATGATGCCTGCCCGTTTAGAAGTGTCATCTCTTGATTCCATGGCATCGGCAGCTGATGCATTCTCTTCTTGGGACACCCCTGGGGACGTCTCGGCCGGTATCGACTGCGCCACAGTACGGAAGAAGTCCAGCATGTATTGCAATGATGCTGGATCATACTAGTAATCAAAGTCAGCGATGGGCTCGGATGGCCTCTGGGATAGTACGTACATCCACTTGCACAGCGTCGCCTTCCGCAAACCCACCCATATGACCTTCGGGGAAGAGCCCGTTCGGAAAGAGAGACAGGAGCACAAACTCAGGCAACGTCAATAGTTCGTCTCTCGAAAGAACAAATCTAGTACCCCTACAGGACTACTGTTAGCCGGCCTCCTGTCTCATTGAGAGGAACCACTGATCTTACCGAAGGTCCATGGAAATCGTCTCATCGGCACCGACATCTAGCACACTGTCAATAGGCGCTCGGGTAGCCACACGACGAAGAAGACCTACCTCCGATCGCATTGATGGGTGGGCCTCCTTGTTGTACCTGAGTAATGATACTCGAAGCGCCACCGGCGGTAGCCATGAGAAAGGTGAAGGACTGAAGTGGACTGGGTCCCTCCGAGTAAGCTGGCGGCGGCTCGGTCTCTTCGTCTTTGCTCGCAGCGGCGCCCTTCTTGTCTTGAGGGAGTCCGCGCTTGGTGTCTGCGAGGACTTGATCAAAGGAGCTTGAGGCGGGGTCGTCACCGGACACGACAGAAGACGTGGGTGCGTATGCTGGGGCTGCTACAGAGGACCCAGCCGCGAGAACAGCTGAGCTACTACCGCAATATATGTGATGGGTGTTCGGGCTAATCTCAAAATTGCCGTAGAGAGACGAGAACGGCGGTGGACGCGAAGTTGAGGCTTCGGAGGTCGGATACTGAGGCGGGGGCGAAAGTCCTCGGACGTTGCATGCAGAAGCAGCTTTTTCTTGTAATCGTGGGCGTTCTTCGTCGTTCCTAGTTTCGACAGAAAGAGTGATTCCTCCTGAGAGAGGGACTGAAGGCCGGGCGGACACGGGTTTCCCGTTCCTGTCGTCTTGCGGACCTGGCAACGTGGTGGCGGTTGGGAGAGATGTTCGATAGTCAAATCGCTGAAAGAAGTGACTTGTGGTCGCTGAAGACGCTCGTTGTACACTGGCCGGGGATGGTTTCCTTTGGTCCAATGAATGGCGGGGGTCGGCGAGAAGGTAGGGTTGTCGACGAGCTACAAGTATCGAGGACGCAGCAAGGCAGGCGTAGGGGGAGGGGGTTATTCAGAGATCAAGCCGCTACCGACGATAGTCGCGATGATGCAGTAGCAAGGACTAAAGGAGACGGACGAATCGCAAAGTGGAGGAAGACTTGCTGTTATCGTCTGGCTCTGAAGCAGGCAAAGATGCTTTGTGGAAAAGGAACAGTTGGCGGTGATGGCGGGCAGGGAGTTGGGAGTAGGTCTTGTCGGAGCGGTTTGATGAGGTTGGATCGGAACATGGGAGGATGGCGGTTAAGACGTAAATGAGCACGAACGGATCTGAGAGTGAACCGTGCTTTAGTGACTCCAAGTCCGCAGTACTACAGTGGATGGACGCACTAACTAGCTACGGTTTGGAGTCAGCTCCTTACAACCAACCCCCGTCTCTTAAACCCTGTCATTTTCTAATTACTTCCGTCCGAGATTGTTGGCCACCTGCCCGGGACGGCACACCATTGCCTGTAGCCGCCCATGCCAGACCACCCGCTTGCTCTTAGGCATGACAGGACGAGGCTAGGTTTTTAGAGCTAGAGGTTCACTGCGCGTAGGTGAGAGATTTGCCACGATAATCCTAGCATGGTCTCACGATCCCGAGCGTGTGAAATCGGAACGACGCGCGAGAACGCTTTCATTGGTTGTGACAGGCTGCGCCTTGCGATCGAATGGGACTGGCAAGCACTTACTTCATTGTTCTTCGTCGCTGCTGTCACCAAAAATGGCCCTGAAGACGTTGTCGTTTGGCCTAGCTACCTCTTTGGTTGGGTCCTCGGGCCTAGATAGGTCAAGTCTAGGTTTCGTTGCCTCCCGGGAACATGCCAAATCAACGATGGCTGCGGTCTCCGGTCTCGTACCCGGTGATAGATCCATTTTCTCTGCTAAAGGCGGGGGAAGAGGTGAATGGCTCCGCATCATGGACACCGCCGTCGCTGTCGCTAATCCGGGCTCAAAGTCTGGTTGAACGTGTGCTGGTGGCTGCACGTTGAAGCGCTTACACAGCAACCTGGCAGGGAAAAATTCTTCGGTCAGCCTCGTCATACGCCCATACATGCCCAATTTGGCGGCTTCTTCCGCTGCGTCTGGCTGTGTGGGTGCTGCCGTAGCCTTTCGAGCACCAACGTCTTTGGCCAGTTCTGACCCGCTGCTGGTGGCAAGTTGCTTGGATCCTGCCGAAGCTGTTGTGAATCTTGTGGCCATGAAACCTGTCATCGGTTTGAATAGCTGCGCACATCCATAAAATTCCCCCATCTCCTTGACGAAATCATCATCTGTCATATCTGATGGCTTGATGGGGGGCCCACCAAAACCCGCGGCGCTCTGTAAGTAAAGGCGATATCGTCCACGTTTTGCGTCGTCGTTGGCATAGGGGCCTCCGGCGCCTGCCCCGCGACTCATCGCAGCAAGGGCGGTATCCTTCTGCAGACACGGTAGACTGTGAATCCTTTCCTGAAGCTGCTGTTCCGCTGTTCGCCCAGCTTCGATCGGAGCCTCGCCTTTTGCTGGAGGCAAGTCTGTCTTCCCTGAAGCAATCGCCAGCCGCTCTCGAGAGGCGGCCGACATGTAGTCGAAGACAGACTTGCCTGGCAAAGTCAATTCTCCTAGGATTGCCGCGCGAGTGTTGGGATCTAGCTTGACTGCTTTGACAGCCTCCGCTGTCGACGTATTCGTAGAGGACGTGAGGGATAGGCCGCTCCTTGATGGTGCCCATTCAGGAGGAATCGAGGGAGGAGGATACATGTTCGTCATGTTTCCGGTTGATTTTGAGTTTGTGAGTTGTCCGAGAACAAAACCGTTCAAAGGCGGCTTCTCATTCCCGCACCTGCCGTTTCCGCGACTTTTCGTGGTGTGGGCGGCTCTGGAAACGAAGACCGGCGTGGATCTGAGATTGGGATTTGAAGAGACACTGGCGGTTGCAAGCTTCTTCTTCTTCTTGGTCTTTTCCCCGCCCAACATTCGATTATATGAGATCCGTGGACCCATCTCGTAAGGATCATCTTCTTCTGAGCCGGTGTCATTGAGGACGCCAACTCCAAGACCTCCCCGCTGACCATACTTGCTTTTCCTCTTCTCGGATATTCCAATAAGCACATTAAGGTCACTAGCCGGGCCATCGTCGTCTCCCTCATGAATTCCATCACCGGCCCTGGTGATTCCATTGCGGTTCCTTCCGGAGGCAGTGTGGTGCTCCCAAGCGCTACCAGAGCTAGATACTCGTGAAAGCCGAGCGTCGTCGCCATTGTATCCTAGACCTCGCTGGTCAGATTTCTGGATGAAGCTGACCATGTCGATATTTTCCGGGGCGAACATGTGCGTCTTCTCTGCCACGTGAGGCATGTTGCCACCCGAGATGTCGAGCCTTGCTACCCTACGGATTCTGGGCCCAATACCTTGGCCGTCCTTCCAACCCATTTTTCGCAGCAACTTGAGACCCATGGTATCGCCTTGAATGCGCATCAAGCTGGCTAGGCCACCAGACACACGCTGACCAGGCGATGGCGCTCCGATAGCGTCAAAGGGAGCAGTAGTTCGGATCTCCTTCGTGGCGGCTGCATCGGCAAGGTCCTCATCATCCATATAATCCTCTGGTCTTTGATCTGGTGCCCTCGGGTCATCTTTTCGGCGAGCCGTACGGCTGGACACGAAGGTCGAAGGTGTCCAGCCTTCCTTTGATCCGACGGTGTTGAAGTAACTGAACAGGAGTGTCAGCGAGTGGATATTGCTGAATAGAAACGCTGCCACGTGAAAGCGTTAAGTAAAGCTTACCCTGCACTCCAGCCTCCAGTGAAGGCGCCGTGGAGGCGTCGCCTGCCTCGGTCATCCCTCACCTCCTGCTTGTGTAATGGAATGTATGAGCCATCATCACGGGTATCGGCGTCTAGGGACGGCAGAGGTGTGCCAAAGGCGACGTGAACGGCAGCGCCATTGTGAAGGTCGGCCTCATAAGTAGCGCGTGATCTTTTGTTGTTGGACATGTGGTCTGCAGAGACGTTGGGTGGTTGAGTGGGCAGGACGTGTGCGGCAAGGCTGCAAGCAACGACGGGGAAAAAGTCTCAGCCCTGCGAGGAGATAAGTTGACTCAGAGGCACCTAGGCGCTTTAGGCTTAAACGTAGGTAGGTAGGTAGGTAGGCAGGTATGTACAGGTACCTTGAGCACTTTTTGACAGGGTTACGTAAGGTAGCGTGGGTGATTGGGAAGCGCCTACCTAGGTACACTGACGAATACGTAGGTGAGGCAGCTTTTGGTTGTTCATCAATGCTTGCGACTCAAGTGTTCTTGACTGCCCTGTTCTTTGCTGGTACGTAATGCGAATGCAATTTCCCCAAAGACGGATAACTCCACGCGGCAGAGTCTTGGTGGCTTCTGTGGAGATGATTTGAATGGGCCCAAATTGAACTTATTTGGAGGTCGAGTACGGAAATCCATCTTAGAACGGGTACATAGGACGTGGGCTACACCGGCATATCCGCGCATCGCAGGGGAAATGAGAGCACCCAGTCTGTCTGTAGAGCCGTTAGAAGCAGACTGAGGAATGGCAATTCGTTTGGTGCTCAGATTGAACCTGTTGAAGATTGGTCTAGCCTCATTTGTGCCTCTGCAACAACAGACGAAGCAGCAGCTGCCAGTCGCGGGTTGCAAGACGGACGTGACCAATTGGAATTACTCACTGCTCCGTCGCTTCAAGTTGACGATCACGATCCTGGTCCCCTGGAACCAAATGGAGCTCCGCGACCTCGTGATAAAGTTGCAAAATTGGTCGGCAGTAGCATGCCCTGGTGCTGCTGAGGCCCAGCTAAGAACCTACCATCATCGGCCTGCCCTCTATTTATCGTGATCCAATCGTCGTTGAGGCCGGGAATCTGACCTCAGGTCGGTTTTACGTACGTCTACACTCTACACCGTATTCGCTGACATGATACCTGGATGTTCCGATCCTGGCCTTGGCAATATCTCAATTAGCTATTGTTCTTCGGACAACTCATGCTCCTCAAATATGCGGGCCTCGGCATGGAGTCCGATGAAAACGAGTTAGCAGTTGCGACACTTGGACGATTGGACAAAGACACGCCAAGGCGAGAGACGCCGATGTTTGAGAGTTGAGTAACAACGACAGAGCACTGCAGAGTTCCTTACCTTAGATCGCCCGCTACCAGCCCGCTACCTTGACTTGGCAAGGTGCCATACGTCGTCCAGGGCAGATTGGATCCCCCTAGGTAGCTGGCCGGGACGCCGGGTACTTTAGTTTCCTGAGGGAGGCGGGCCAGGTGTGTTCGTGCCTGACCTGATGCTAAGCACGACCGTAAATAATTAGTGTGCTTCTACCCGACGGACGTCACCTGTTGACGGTCCAGATAGCGAGCAAGGTGCCCAACCGGGGTGAGAGACCTGCCCAGCCAAAGACCAGGCGTCTTCATTACCTAGGTTCCCCACTGTGTCTTGTCCCCACAGCCAAAGTTACACCTTTCATTTCCTCCTCGTCCCTGTCCATCCTGCTCCTCCGCCGCCAGACCTACTCCAATGTTGCAGAGCACGGGTTTGTGCTTGCAGCATTGCTTCGCTGTTGGCTCATTCGCCAAAGGAATAGATAGATGATTGAGGGCACACGCATAATCGAGGAAAGGTGCACACTCAGAGGTCCGAGATGTGAGGTGAGGTGTCCTATCCGTACCTGCCCCCCGTGAAAATGAGTGGTGAGGGTAGGTACTGCCACAACCTTACCCCAAGTTACGGTAAGGCAAAACCAGGGGGGTAGAAGAAAAAGACGACAGAAAACATGGTGCTTCTCGTTCGTCTCCAGCACCTAATTACCTACCTAACCTGCCTTACCTTGACCGCCCTCTCTTTTGGTCTCTCATCCCCGACGAATTTCCGCTTTCACTTTCACGCTCGCCCTCTGCTCCCCGTCGTCCGTTGTCTGCTTGTCCCGTGTTCCGTCCCTTCTCGCTCGTCTTGCCTGCCTGCCTGCACCAGATCCAGCGAACCCTCGCTCTGTGTGGTGTCGCATCCCCCCTCCTGCAATGACAACAGCAATCCCGGCGAGCTCTGATCCCTCTGCACATGCTCAAACAGTCCCTGCCCGCGCACCATCAACCAGGACACGGCCTTTAGTCTCCGCCTCTGGACCTCGTCCACAGCGTATCTCCTCCACCTCCAACCACTCGTACTCCCACCACCATCACCATCGCAGCCACAGCCAACAAAAACACCAACAACAACACCAACAACAACACCGTTCACATTCGCGACAGTCTTCCTCTGCCGCTGCCGCCCCCCGCACCTCTCAGGACAATTCTTCTAAACATGATTATGAGCAAGCAAACATAGCCTCCTACCGACCCGCCTCTAAAGACCACCCGCCCTCTCACTCCCGCGACGCCTCGCGCACTCAGCGTCACGGCAGCACCAGATCTAGTCATCATCCGAGTCGAACCTCTAAAGACATGCCTGCAAACACCGCCGTTGCCAATAACGCCGGTCCTGCTCCTGTTGCTCATGGCGCAAGCGACCCTCGGAGCCCTACGGGCGCCTCCACTTCCGCCTCCGCTTCCAAGCACAGCAGGTCGCGCACAACAATCCCCACGCCATCCGGGAAATGGATCCTGGGCAAGACAGTCGGTGCTGGGAGCATGGGCAAAGTGAAGTTGGCCCGTAAGGAGGACACTGGCGAGCAGGTTAGTCAGGTCCTCTCATATGCTAACCCCTTTCTCAAATACTGCTCACTTCCCATCGCCTGCAAACAGTCAGCTGAGTCCCGAAATACAATTGCTAATCTCTCCTTCCTCTCATCATTAGGTTGCTTGCAAAATCATCCCACGTGGCTCAACAGAAGATGGGCACCACTCGAGAGCAGATAAGGAGAGAGCAGATCAGTCAAAGGAAATCAGGACTGCCCGTGAGGCGGCTATCGTCACTCTTCTCAGCCATCCTCACATCTGTGGCATGAGGGATGTCGTCCGAACCAACTATCATTGGTACATGCTTTGCGAATATGTCAACGGCGGCCAAATGCTTGACTACATCATCTCTCATGGCAAATTGAAGGAGAAGCAAGCGCGGAAGTTCAGCCGTCAAATCGCGAGCGCCCTAGACTATTGCCATCGCAACAGCATTGTCCATCGCGATCTCAAAATCGAAAACATTTTGATCAGCAAGACCGGCGACATCAAAATTATCGATTTTGGTCTCAGCAACCTCTTCGCGCCTCGTACCCATCTGAAAACCTTTTGTGGAAGTCTTTACTTTGCAGCTCCGGAGTTGCTCCAGGCAAGAGCCTACACGGGCCCCGAGGTTGACATATGGAGCTTCGGCATTGTTCTGTACGTGTTGGTGTGCGGTAAGGTGCCATTCGACGATCAGAGCATGCCCGCCCTCCACGCCAAGATCAAGAAGGGGCTAGTTGACTACCCGAATTGGCTTTCGAGTGGTATGTTCTCTTGTCCCTTCTTTCTCTTTTGTCATGTTTTGAATCACTCTAACGTGCTGCAGAATGCAAGCATCTCCTCTCTCGCATGCTCGTGACCGATCCCAAACAACGTGCCACCATGTTGGAGGTTATGAGCCATCCGTGGATGACCAAGGGATACAACGGCCCGCCCGACAATCATCTGCCACCCCGCGAACCCTTGACTCTTCCTCTAGACTCAGACGTTGTCAACGCCATGACTGGGTTCAATTTCGGTCCTCCGGATTCTATTAAGGCACAGTTGGTTCGAACAATCGAATCTGAGGAGTATCAACGTGCCATCCGTCTGTATCAGCGGGAAAAGGAACTTCCCCAGCCAGCCAAAGATGTTGAGAAGAAGCGGGGTTTTGGCTTTGACTTTTACAAAAGAAGGAATTCGGGCAACAGCCGCGACACCCTGACGGCCCCAAGCTCCGAGGCTCTTCAGCTTGGCAACGATCCGCTCAATGCATTTAGTCCGCTTGTTTCGATTTACTATTTGGTGAGGGAGAAGCAAGACCGTGACCGCGCTGAACGGAACCCTGGAACTCAGGGCGCGTCCAAGGAGAGGCCGCCCATTCCAGAAATTACACCACCACAAGAGGCACACACCAACACAGCGGCCTATGAAATGCCTGGTGAGAGGGCTACCGGTGGTCGGTCCCGTCCCCGCGCCAGGACTCATGGAGAAGACGAAGCACCAGACTCCGTAAAGGCTTCCCAGCTCTCACCGAACGCCCCGCTGTCCCCAGAAGTGCCTCCTGAACCCTTGCCAAAGAAGGAAAGCACCGCTGCCGGTATACTGCGACGCTTTAGCACACGAAGACGCAAAGACCCAGAGCGGCTGGATAAGGATCGCTCACACCCCCCAGTGGTTCAAGTTCATTCTCCATCTGGTGGTGCTTCAGCTGAGGCAACCCCGTCCTCGGTGCCGAGAAAGAGTTTCAGCATTCGACGCGGCAGACGGGAGCGCGAGGAACCTACGCCCCTGCCGTTACGGTCTGGCAGCAGTCAGCCACAACACAGCGATCTCCTCAGCCCGCCTCTTTCCGCAGGAGGCCCTTCGTCACGCCGGAAAGGCCTGGGTCGATCCACTAGCGTAAATTCGGCAGACCTGCGTCGCCGCGGATCAACTAGGACTGAAAAAGAACCACCGCCGACGAGTGGGTCAGATCAGTCGACGACAACTACTGAAAGGCCTCCGCCGGCTTCACGAGATGGTCAACAGTCTCGCGCAGCGTCGATGAGAGCCAAGTCCCTCGGCCACGCGAGGCGTGAGAGCATTCAGCAACGAAGACTCCGGCGGGAAGAGGCACGGGAGGCCAATGTCCCAGAAGAAACCGACCAAGAGCAGGGAGATCAAAGTGGTGTGTCGACAGACAGGTTGGATAGATCGGATCTAGCCAAACCTGTCTTTCTGAAGGGATTGTTCAGTGTGTCAACAACGTCGACAAAGAACGTGACCGAGATAAGGGCCGACATCAAGCGCGTTTTGAAAGGTCTTGGTGTAGACTACATAGAGATCAAGGGTGGCTTCACATGCAAGCACACACCAAGCATAGATCTCAAGAGGGTTCAGGATCCTCCCGGCAGCCCTGGCCAAGCACAGCCTGGCCACAGACGGCGATTCAGCCTGGGCGGGATAAGAGGTGGTGACCGAGAACGAGACGACCTCCCCAGCACAGATCGGGGGCCATCAACGCCCCGAGGTACAGGCAGGAACGGGGCAGACAGCTACTCAAACTCAGACGTGTCGATCGACAGCGTCTCTCGCGAAGCAGGAGGCTCGTCCAGAAGGGTGCCAGGCGAGACGAGCACCCATGTCCAAAGTGACCTCGGCGGAAACATGGCTCTGGAGTTTGAGATCTTCATTGTCAAGGTCCCGTTGCTATCGCTGCATGGGATTCAGTTTAAGCGTTTGGTTGGCAACACTTGGCAATACAAGAATATGGCAGACCAGGTGCTTCGAGAGCTTCGTCTTTAAGAGGGGGTAGAGGGGCTGCAAGCAATCAAAGGGTGAGCAATATATTTGGAAGGGCTTTGCCAGCTTTTCATTGGAGGCACGGTTGAGTAGGGGACCAAAACGTTGTCTGGCCCCAATCTCTAGTATCACCTTTCCCCAATCCCTGATTTTCCTTCCGTTTCTCTTTCCGGGCGCAATGGCTGTCAGTCTTTCTAGCTTGACATTTCGTTGCGGTAGCCAGCAGAAAGGTAGACGCTGTTTGAATAGGCGCGCTTAGTGGATTTAACAGCGATGTCCTGGGCAAGGTGCTAATGGGAAAGGAGTCTCAAAACGCGTCAATTGCCACAATAAATAGTCATATACGAAATCAGTCACTCACTAGTGGTTCAAAATTTCCTGCAAAAGCGAGCCTCGACGACTTGGGTGACAGCAGAAGCATCAAGTCAATGCGTGGCTGCCCACGGACAGAGCCCGGGCCTTTCTATGCCGCTCACTTCCATACTCCTAGCCGTGGGCAGGAAACTGAGGCAGGCACGTAGTAACTGCTTCTCAACCTTAAGCTGAGGGAGACCACCAACACCGTGGCCGTGCCTCAACGTACCTAGGCAACCGGTACCCACCGCCTTCCCAAACCGGACGCGTATTACCTAAGGTAAGCTGTGGCAGCCAGCCTTGTTTCCTGTCCACATTCCAATACTGATTAAGGTTGGTTAACTACAACTGCTTCCTCCCGCCCACCGAAGAGCCTAACGCCAGTCCGATCACTCTCGCGCAACCACCATTGCCCATCACCCATCACCACCTTCGCTGTCGCTCTCCCGCCCGCTGCCGCTGCTATCGAAAAGGGATCACATCCTTTGCGACAATCTTTCGTTGCGATCCCAACAGCCCAATTCCACGCGCACCCAACCCCACCCCAAATCGCCCCCCGAGTGCACCCCAATTGTCGCACGCCGACACATCAGCAATTCAAGACCCGACCAGCCATCGAAAACGACATTGTCGATAATAACGCGAGACAGAGCAGTGAAAACACCACAAATACACACAATCGGGCGCAGCACTCGAGTTGTCATCAGCCTTGAACATTCTATGCGACCTACTGAACTTCCTACAACTTCCTATTCCTTGGAACGTAATAGTTTAGGGTCAAAGATGATGCCGACTGCTCACGTGTACGGCGGCCACCACCAGTTCAATCCACAAGCGGACTCGGCCGCGTGGATGCACCAGCAGTCGAATCAGCACCATCATGTACAGCAAGCTGCCGCGGTCGCCGCCTCGGCTGTCCAGCAACAGCAGCAACAGCAACAGCAACATCAGCAGCAACAGCAGCACTACAACAGACTTGCCGGTGCTCACTCCGCCGTCAACTCCCTAGCCAATACCCATGCACAGGATGGCGGCCACGATAACATATCTGAGGACAATCGGAGGACGATGTCTTACATTGCTGATTTGTTGAACGAAAGTACTCGCGAGGCCGCTCTCTTGGAGCTAAGCAAGAAGCGAGAGCAAGTGCCAGAGTTGGCTCTCATTCTTTGGCACTCTTTTGGTAGGTGATAATGGCTTGTGCCTGTTTTCAGGCTGGGATCTTGTACGAGCTAACACTCGACACAGGAGTTATGACTTCTTTGTTGCAGGAGATCATCTCAGTCTACACCCTACTAAATCCATCTCAGCTCACAGCTGCAGCTTCTAATCGGGTATGCAACGCATTGGCACTTCTCCAGTGCGTTGCTTCCCACAATGATACCCGCACGCTGTTCTTGAATGGTGAGCATCACTGCTGCGATACGCCCTTCGACGCTACCCCCTCACCAGCTTGCTGACCCTTATCCAGCTCACATCCCTCTCTTTCTCTATCCATTCCTGAACACGACATCGAAATCGAGGCCTTTCGAGTACCTGCGTCTGACTTCGCTTGGCGTTATTGGCGCCCTCGTGAAGAACGATTCGTCCGAGGTTATCAATTTTCTCTTAACCACAGAGATTATCCCGCTATGCCTGCGTATCATGGAAACAGGCTCTGAGCTGAGCAAGACAGTGGCTATATTCATCGTTCAGAAAATCCTGCTGGATGACAATGGTCTCAACTATATCTGCGCCACATATGAACGATTCTACGCGGTAGGAACTGTTCTGAGCAATATGGTTGCTCAACTGGTCGAGCAACAGACCGCTCGCTTGCTGAAGCATGTCGTTAGGTGTTTCCTTCGGTGAGTTCGTTGGCCAGCGTGGGTAGATTTGGGCTTACCAACGGTCAATCAATAGGCTGAGTGATAACGCTCGAGCACGCGAGGCTCTTCGGCAATGCCTCCCGGAGCCTCTTCGAGATGCGACATTTTCTTCGGTTTTGCGTGACGACGCTGCCACAAAGAGATGTCTAGCACAATTGCTCATCAATCTTTCCGACAATGTCGTCGAAACCGGACAAGGGGGTCATGTCGGCGGCCTCTGAAGCCGTGGTCAATACGAGAACGTGTGCGGACCAACACGGAATCATGCATAAGTCGGCGACTAGGAGGTTAGTCATTTCATCGAAAAACGCAAAGCTTCGTGGACATTTTGATACCCGCTTCCTTTGCCCTGTAACCGGGCACCTCAGGTTGATCTGGAGTGCGTCTTCGACATCGGGTCTTTCTTTCTTATATCATCTGTAGCATCGAAGGGGTGGATTAAAAGCAAGGGTTTTCGTTTGGAGCCGGCGACATGGGGTGTCATGTCATTTGATTATAGGGATCACCTGGACCTTGGGACGGCGCTGGAGGATGGTATCATGGGATCTACGGCTGGACACTGGTTCTCTTGCCGGCGCTCCCCTCCTTCCCAGCGGTAGGGAGTGTCGACTTTGGCTTTCTAGGACGGCGGGCTTATTCACATCTCTTCAACGCCACCAGTCAGTGGTACGTAAAGGACTTCACACTGCCTAAGTTAAACTGTGTATGTACATATCATGTACCGGGGCCAAGCCGGTGAGTTAAATTGTTTTAGCGACCACGGCAAGCATTGTCAGTGACCTCGTGATGACCCCATCAGCTGTATCGTTTGAGTTTGTAGTCGGGGTCGTGGTGAACATATAGCATCCTAACGGTGGCACATACGGAGCATCTTGCCATGTCTTAGCTGCCTTCGCACGAACTCGCGGCCATGGCCGGAGCCTCTAAGGTTTTTTTCCTCTTTTCAACAACTTACATGGCGCTTGACTCAATACCGCTCCTCTCCGTCGCCTGTCTCTACCTGATTGTTACCTGGCAAATATTGACGGTCCTCCCAATAAGGGGCAGCAGTGGGTGGAAGATAGGAGAGGCGAAACCAAACACACCATAGCCTTAGTGATAAGAGCAGCGGCACTGGCAAAGCCATTTTTAGGGAAATTTCGAGGCAGGCATATGATCAATGATGCGAAATAAGGAACCAAGATCGCGAGCGGCGCCAGCTAGCCTCGTGGTCGCACTGAGCTCGATATCCGGCTGGTTGGTTCAACTGTATTTGTCCTAGAGGTTATAAAGCAGATCCCCTGCCCCTCAAAAGGAACCCGCAAATTTCACCTGATGCGCAAGGATTGTGCAAGTGAACTCCAGGGGTTAATATATATGTATCTTACGGAAGAACCTAATGCCCAGTGTGAAGATACTCGTGGTTCATGTGCAATTGCTCTCGGGTGAACGAACCTCGCTAGTGGATGGCATTGTAATCAACCGGACACTCTAAGCAGGACTAACATGCCTGTGATGTATGTGGGCAATGCTCGTGAGTAGCAATACCAACATGTGAACGCAACCAGTACAGAAGCCTGTGTCCAACAGCTTCCCCTTGAGTTCTAAATCTTCATATCACCGTTCATGGGCTTTAACACAACTGCTGTATGTACAGGGAGACCATCTAGACCATCAACGAAGACGCTAGCCAAGAACTGATAATCAACGAGACATGGTCACTTCAGCGGGTGCAACAATTTATTCAGACGGTTCATGTATGGACTATCAACGGCTCCTGAACACCGTTGACTGGTCTTGGTTGCGAGCACTGTTCCCGCGTGTTCATGATGTGCTACAAAGGTCGCACTTCCCGCGAGATGTTTCCAAATGCCACCACCGCCTGTGGCTATGACGATGAGCCTTACGTACGGGTGACGGGCAGTATGAGCTGCATGCCAGTTCGCCAGTCTACCGTGATATCAAATCCTCGTCGGTTTGTTTCTGATCGGCTGGGCCCCTTATGGTGGGATCATATTCTGGTTTGGCAAGGACACTGATGCAAGCAAGCACCATTCAAAGCACGATGGACTTGGATTGATAAGCTTGCTTCGAGAGCCAGAACCTTTGTTCAAAAGGTTTATGGTCCTCAGTGATGCACGTCGCACTACTCAGCCGAAACCGAGGCTAAACACGCACTCAAGGAAGCATACAAATATATGGCTGGCATGCCAAAGCTCCATGGGGTGTCTTTGCGGTATAGTTCTGAGGTAATCCGGGAGCCAAGAGGCATTTCCGTAGCATTGGAACCGTCCCAGGTCCAAAAAGACCAATGGGCGGGAAATGATTATGCAGGCAGCCAACCGTCGAGCCCCTTTCTAAGGCCGGTGGTTAACAGAGAGCCATGCGTGATGAACTGCGAGGTCCTTTTGGTAATCCAAGCAACCTAGGCCCAGGGGTCATTGGAGCACCGCCGGCCTTTCAGTGAGTTCCACAGGCAATGATGCCTATTCCAGCTTTAATGAGCGCAGCAGGGGGACTGTGCACGTCGCGCTACTGAACAAACAGTCGGCAGGGGGTACTCTCCAAGGGGTCAGAGACGACGTCCGGGAATAATTAGGTGAGAAATTACCGAGAGATGTGAAGCCGGCGATAGCTTGGTGGAGAGAGCTTACAAATACCTAGTAGTCTACCCGTGTAACTGTACGCTGCTCTTGGGAGCAGGCAGCCCTACGCGGTTGCTTGGCTTACATGTTACACAAGTTCCCGTCTCAACCACCCCAAAGCCCGTGGTCCCAACGCTGCGAAGCCGTCGTTCCGCATATTGGAGGAGGAGGGCAGGCTTTCCAGTCACCCCATGGTTACACAAGACATCGACTGCTCGGGCCTGATGATCCTCTCGAGTGAATGCGTACTTTGGCACGCGCACCAGCTCGTGATGCCGGTACAAAGTAAAGTAGTACAGCAGGCTGCAGGTTGCAGGTTGCAGGTTGCAGGTGCAAGTGGAAGGATTGAAGAGCGGAGAGGGTACGTGCCCCTACTTCCATCCACTTACCTACGAGTACCTACGGTGGGCACCTAGGCACCTACCTACCTTAGGTAGTGCAATGTGTACCGCCCCGCACACTCGCCCCTTGCTCCCGCTCTTTCTGCCACCAAAGCGTTCCAGTCCACAGCCAAAACTCATCTTAACTGGCGGACTCGACGTTGATTGGAGGACTCGTCTTCCAACACGCCTCCCCGCGTCCATTTCTCCATCTCTTCTTTTGCACCCACACTTCACTGCACCTCATCACAATTGACATCAAGGCCTCGCCTCACGCATTGGAGAGACGACCCTGCACGATCCGCACTAGCGGCCGAGTTTTTAGTTTTTTTTTTCTCTTTTTTTTTTTTTTTTTTTTTTTTTCGATCGGGGCCCATTGTGACTCCTCCGGATCTATTCGAGAGCATTCCCGACCAAATATGTAGCCACTCACAGTTCGTGCGTCGCATCTTTGATACGTACATGGCCAGGCTGAATGCTAGGCTTTCAGCCATCGGCGCATACGGCTCGAGGAGGCTCAGCATATTGCGTATTACGGACCGGACCAATAATGAAAAGTACGGCAAACTTCAGTGGGCAATGACCATCGTATCGTCAAATGCCTCTCACCGCTACGATTGGCTGGGTTACAGGAGTCAACATTCCCGCTACCTACCACTTACCTCAGATGCGCGAACGCTAAGCCGGCCAGGCCAAGTCGGCTCGGGTACAGTAGCACGGAGGCTCCCATACAGCATACATGGACGGCTCGAGTATTGCGGCAGGCTGCACAAGGAAACTCGGATCACTGTGGTTCGCAGCCCGCCCCGTTAAATCCGCCCAGGCTCGGACTCCATGGCGGCCGCCGTCTGATGACAACGGAAGGGCGTGGCACACGAATTCACCGGCAAGCACACGTTCGAACCGCCGAGGTAAGCTCTTGCATACGAGCATCCCGGGCAACCGAAGCTCTTTGCCAGAGCGCGTACGCTATCCTTGCTACCAGGGTGAGTATATGGGCTTGTGAAGGTAGAATGAAGGACCATGGGATGAGAAATGATGTTCACTGTCCAAGTACCTCACTTCTTGGCCTCGGAAGTACACCGTTCCTCTCATTCAAGAGCTTCTTCGCATCCCGCAGCCGAGACCTGCAGCCGCAGATAGCATCATGTCCTGATACCCGGACTAGCGAATGTGGGGTTGCACAACATTACATACGCTGCCTCTACGAATACTCGAGCCTATCAACGTCGTCCAGCGATGCATTTCAGCCCTATGGCCCCTAGCTATCAGCGGCGTCACCGAAGCTTGGCAGCTGCACCCAAGCACCCCCTAATTAGTCCCCGTGGTCAAGCCGTGTTTCTCCGCCCCCAGGCTCACAAAGTGAAAGTCCTGGCCGTGCCTTAACGCTTCATCACCCATAACAAATAGCTGAGGGTACTTAACAACTAGATCAAGCAAAAAGAGTCTCATCCACGTCCCCGCTCAAGTCAATTCGCCTGTGTCGCGCCAGGAGGCGGTACTCTCAACAGTCTTGATACTGTCTGTAAATCAGGCAGAGGGGATCATTCGTCGTGTCCCCATACCAGGCCAAGCACGCTTCCTGCCTCACATGCCGCCCAGGAAGGGAGGGACCTTATATGCGACTGGATGCGTAACATGCGCATCACGGTCACTTGTCAGGGGCTGGCGTCAGTTGGTGTCTTGAAATGCGATTTAGATAGCCACACCGCCAGAAAGATGCTGAGTTGCACATGTCTTCAACCGAAAGTCGAGCAGGTTAACCAGCTGCCTCGATGGCATGCACACAGCGCGGAGGGGAGAGGGCATGCTGCATAGTCCCACTCTCGTGCGTGTTCAGAATGATACGATGACGCATGTCGTCAACCACACGTTGCATCTGCGCGACGGTCCAATCGCCCAAGTATTTGCCTTGGTATGTAGTATACACAAGAGTGCGTGCCATGCGTCAGCTTGTTGGTGGAGGGACTGTTCTTGCGTCTATGGCCAGCCCTACGAGTCCATTTGGATTTTAACGTCTTACTGAGTGCATGCTTACCTGTCAAGAACGGGTCCGAGGCAGCTTGATTGCCTGTCTGTCTGTCAAATGGTGTCTATCATGCCTGCAGATACATGTCCGTCTTGGGTTCCTCTTCCCTCACTGCCACACACGTATCCAGGAGAAACATCGTTCGTGCTTGGCGACTCGCCCATTAGGCCAGGCAGTTGGTTGATTTCCCCTGTCCGTATCATTATTAGACACACTTGGGAACGGCGTGCTTTAGCTTTCGGCGTGCAACTGTTGTTGTGATCACTATAATTTAGGGGAAACGTATCCGTCATAGCCTGATGAAGAAATCGAGGAAAGGATCTACCCATACCGCACTGCGAAGATAGCCTTGTTTGATTGGTTGATTTCAACGAATTACCCGATTTGGACACACGGCTCAATCTGTCCTGTCTGTCTCCCACCTAACCGGACCTAGTCTGACTTGTCATCTGCTTACCAATCCCCGACCGTCATCGAGCGTTTCCGTTGGAGCACCGAAAGGGACGGCAGTGCCCAAGCCTCTGCACTATACCAGCTTCGCCTATTCCAAGAACAAGCATCCTTCCTTGGCTTGTTGTGGCTGAATGTATGTCTGCCTGCCACCGGGGCCCGGTGTGTAATTAACTTGTTTAACTACTCTGCTAAGTTACAACAACCACGACAAGCATTCCATCCACCCAAATGCCAACGCTGTGCCCCCCCCCCCCCCCCCCCGCCCGGATATCCAATGCCAGGCGGTCTTGTCGAGTATATGTGACGGGCGTCGGATTTCGTGGACAGACACAGGTATAAGTAATTTTGATCCGGGAGGACGCAAGATTTGTGACGAGGCGTCGCTGTAGCTTGGAGGTATCGAGCTCCCAGTGGGAAGCAGTGTATGGGACGTCTCTCTGAAAGCCTGCCTCGACGGCGACAATTTTCCTCCCGTCGGCATATCAGGGGCCCGGTGAGCCTGAACCAAAGCAGAGTTTCTTGCTCCATCGGCCGGGTCGTGGCTATACATCAGGCCATGCATCTCAGCCGTGATAGTAACGACTCGATACTGTAATCCCCGATGGATATTTGTCCGAGCGGAGTACGAATATTACCCAATCATATCTCACGTATGGCAGCTGTTTGTTCTCGCCCTTTTTCCCCTCTTCCCTTCTTGTTCGGTGTCATTTGTCTTCTGCTGTCCCCCCCCTCCTCATCTCCTTTGGCAAAACGGGGAAGGGGCTGTGGATGCGGAAGGGAGAGGGCAAAGTGGAGACATGTCCCGAGTCCGAACCGGCCAGTCACAGACGCCGTCCAGGTCGTTTCATTGGATGTCGCCTAATATGTACGGGACTTTGGACAACTGAACGACCAGGTGAAGCTGTTGGTCCGATGCAGCCCAGAGCAATAGCCCGTGACCCATTCTACACGCAAGTACGAGTCTCCGTCATTGCCCTGGCTAGGAACCAAGGGAACGGTGGAGAAGCAAGGAATTAAGAGTCCGAGTCCTCACCCAGTGTCCGTACCTAAGATTGCGGAGCTGTGAATCGGTTCGTCTGGGCAACCGCTCGCCAGACCACATCGACAGTGGCGGAGCCCGGAGTCGAGAGCGTTTGTTCAGACCTGTGTCCGTACATGCGGGCTCCCTTGTCAATTACAAGGCCAGCTGATAGCCTACTAGGAATAACAGCACACTTGCCCTTCGCCGTGGGGCCGTTTGAGCGGCCGCCACGCCCAGTCCTCCTTGAATAAACGTGCGAGGTGTGACGGGCATTTACCGAACATTTTTACCTGCGGGACCTGCACGTCTTGGGCAAAGTAAACCGGCTTGGTTCAACCTTCGCAGTCTTTGCATTGTGGAAAGTGTCAGAACTTTAAAGACATCGTGGGAGTCGAGCAAACGTATACGCCAATCCCCAGGAACCTGGGAGCGCCACAGCTGATGCTGACTGCGGCCCGGAGAATAACCCCTGTTGACGAAGCCTTGGCCGAGGGTTAGCGCTGGCCTCTTCTGTCAGGGTACACTTGGAAAGCAATTTAGAAAGCAGCTGTTGTTATCATTAAACTAATCAGATTGCCCCTGTTGGAGCCCGCGATCTCGGCCTGTGGCCCTGAGACCCGGGGCCTGGGGGGGAGGGGTAGAGGGTTGCAGACCTGCACATCTTCAGGTAAGATGAAGCCAATCTCGGCGACATAAGGCTATCCGCTGGGTAGAGAAAGGCGAAGAAGCCAGTATGTACGGACAGTCGCCTTGCACGGGCTGAAGGGTGTGCGAATAGGCTGGCCGCACAGGAGAATGAACTTTGACGACGGAAGCTGGCGTCTTGTTCACAGCAATTCGCTTGATCTCCTTCTCACCTATCAGTCGATTGCTCTGGCCCGTCCAAAGAGCGAGTTGAAGGGACCGAGAATAAGTGCATGATCCATACTAGGCAGCAGTCATTCCGAAGGATGACCGACCAGGAGTTTGGGTTCTGATAATCCGTCTAGTGCGCGGCGTGTCGTTGACAGTGGTGAGTTGTCGCCGAAGGCTCGTTGTATACGGTGCCGATGAAGGATGTGATGTTCGTCGACAGAAACCCGTCGCAATGGCTCAGCGGCCGATGGACGGGCGATGTGTGGTGTGAGCGTGTCTCGATTGCTGAAGAAGGCATTCTATAGGTTATTTTACTTGGCTCTCGTTGGAAGCGCAATACTAGTGGTGGTGAGGTGCGCGTAAGGTAACTGCCAGTTCAATGCAGGGCGTTGGAAAGGGAGGGAGCCATAAGAAGAAGAAGGAGAGAAAAGCCAGCCCAACGGCTCCCCGTCCCGGGGGAGAAGAGACATGTGGCGGCGCGGCGGCGGTAGAATGCTGCAGCCCTGTTGACTGGTTTGAAGGCGACTGATTGGTTTTTGGCCCGAGTATGCATCCCTCTTGCCGGATTGTCTGTGCTTGCTCTGCGGCGATGATAGATCCGCAAACATGGGTGTCGGAGCTAGTGCCGTTGGCTGGGCTGAGCTTGTCGGAACCATGGACGGACAGAATAGGGACTTCGCAGCGTGTTACGGGCGTCGACCGCGACTTGTCGGCAGAATCCTATTCGGACTACGGTCTAAACGAGGCCATATTAGGAGCAGCCGTAACGACAGACGTGTCTCGCCCGCAGCGGGAGCCTGATAGTGAGGAGGTGAGGTGGCATCTGGTCAACCGTTGATGGAGTACCTCCGCCCAGGAAGCAAGGTGTGGAGGAACCAGGTTGTGCAGCGCAACGGCGGAACGGACGAGTAGAATTGCAGCCAGCGTCTTGCTAATCGACCACGCAAAAATAGACGTCTTACAAAGCACGTGGGCTTTCTCGTCATTGGGGGCCGAGAATGGTGTCCCTCGGCGGACAGGAGGGGCAGACGGGGGCAACCCCTGACCACAATGTAAGCGCCTTATTACTGCGCCGTACGCACAGGAGGTAAGGTATCTTACTATGCAGTAGGTACCTTACGCAGTACCTCAAGGTCCGGGTAGATGGACGCGGCGAGCACTGAAGAACTTTTGATGCTGTACGTGATGCCTGAGAAAGTGGACGAAGAAGCGGGCGCAAGCTGGCTAATTCGGGTGAATGTTTTTCTTGCCATTTGCCAGATCAACCAACAGCGGCCTAGCGCAAAGTCATCCAGCCTATATTTTGCTTCGCTGGCCTCCTCCACCCCGGGTGACGATGATGTAAAAGTTCGGATTTGGGTGCTTCAGCCTCCAAAGAGTCTTCAGCTCCTACCAAGCCCGAGACCAGTCGAGATGAGGGAGGTTTCATAGGCAAAGGAAACCATGTCGAGCAAGAGACGCTGTCGTTTGTCGAGTTTTACGATGCACGGACACGGCGTGTGTCAGGTTGGACCTTTTGCAAGATGGCAAGCCATGGGCAGCATGAAAGAAATGTCAAGGTGCGCTAAAGCGCGGCTAATGGAAGGTGTATGATACGTGCCGCTTCCCACGACTGGATCAAACATTCACATGGAACTAAAACGGTTCGGCCGATCTGGTGCACCGCGCCCCGTGGCTGGGTTAGTCGGAATGGCTTTTTCCCGCTTTTAGTCCGCAAGGGCCGGCTTAGGTTGATTCCTTTTGACCTCTTTGGTATGACGTCTGGCGGGAAGGGCACGGGAAAGGGCAGTGGATTGTGGCGGGGATGATTGTTCAACTGGGCATTTGGGGGGACGGGACGGACGTGGATGGGGGCAGAGACGTACCAAGTAGAACGTTTGCGGGGCTGGCCGGCGGCGGGCATTGACATTCCATTACCTATCTTAGGTACCTTAGGTGCGGTGTTTTTCAAGAGGAGACGCTGAACACTGAACAGCGCATGGTCCTTTGGGGGAATCCTACGAGGAAGAAACTCGAGATGAGGTCTGCTTTGCATCTCGTCCCCCATCCCCCACTTGAATCAGGCAATCGAATTCTCGTGCTCGAGATTGGTAGAATCGGACAGCGGCCTGTCAGGGGCGCACGGTGACGGTGGGCGTGCAGGGGTGCAATGGCGCGCTTGAACAGGAACTCGTGTGGAATTGATCTGGTGTCTGAAGTCCCGACGGGAGTCTGGAATCTGGCATCAGTCATCCCGAGGCGAGCGGGTCCAGCGTTGGGTTCGAGGCAGGGAAAAAGCTTGGCTTCGAGACATGACGGGCCTTTGATTGGCTCGACTTACGATTCGCTACATTAGGACTAGCGCAACCCGATTCCCCGTCTACGACTGGGCCCACACCGACGTGAGGTGCCGTCCCACGCCACGTCCCCGGCAATCTACTGGTCCTAGGTAGGTAAGGTGAGGTAGTGTACCTACCTACGTCCTACGACCTGCCCCACCTTCTCCCGTCCAGCGTGCCCAGGATACTGGAGCGTGGGTGCTAGGTCCCAGGATCAGATTGTCGGCCGGTCCAAGCATGTACCTACGCATCATGTTTCCTTCCCTGGCTGGCTGGCTGTCTGTCTGTCTGTCTGTCTGTCTGTCTGTCTGTCTGTCTGTCTGTCTGTCTGTCTGTCTGTCTGTCTGTCTGTCTGTCTGTCTGTCTGTCTGTCTGTCTGTCTGTCTGTCTGTCTGTCTGTCTGTCTGTCTGTCTGTCTGTCCATCTGTCTGTCTGTCTGTCTGTCTGTCCATCTGTTGCAAGTCAAGTCAGCCAGATGAACAAGCATCACGGCAAGCCAGCCCGGTCCTCTGTTCGGGCGGTGGTCACACCGAACGAGCCTTGGGCGGTGTGTCCTGGGATTGGCCCATTTCCGCATCGCAATATCATGACCCTGTCCATCCTGTTTCGCATCGTAGACGACGACGACTCCTCCCTCTGGAAACATGAAGGCAGTTGAAGTCCGGTCTAGTACAGTCCATCCCAGAACAAGGCATTCGTGAGCCATCCATCGCCAACTGTTCGGGAGCAGCATGCGCGGGTGGGATCTGCGCCGCCACGTTCCCTCCGAGGCAGTAGACGTCCTCAACGGCGATCAGTCGCCTCACCAGGTGCTCCCAGGTTCCCAACGCGCTAATTATGTCTATAGCTATCCAAGGTATACACTGTATCTGCTTCCTTACTCCCCTTTTTGGAATCATTGAGCGCCCGCTCAACTCCGAGGACCTACGGCTCCGTGGGGCCTGTCCGGAACGGCACAATAACAGTAAGAGAAGGGGCCGTGTACGCACGCAAGCTTGCGCTTTTCCCAGATGGACTCCCCGTCGAGTTCGGATACGGTCCGGAGGGGGCGGGTTGACTCACCGAGACTTTTAGTCACCCTCTTCGTACACTCATCTCCATCCGAATATCCCCTCGACGCCCGCAAAGTCTACCCCGTCCCCGTCCCACGCCCGTGGTAGGGCGACAGCTAACATGTCCTGCCGAAGACGCTCGCCACCTGATGCAGCACATAAACTCCAGTCGCTGGACGCTGGAACCGAGTGTCGTTGGAAGACGAAACGCGCCTTTTGCTAGGTACGGCAAATGCCTTGGAGGCGTGAAGGTCTTCTTCCTACGTAGGTTGGTAGGTAGCCGAGTTAGGTTTGGGGGCTGGACGTGGTCGCAGGATGGAAACGTCTTTCTTTGCATTGGTCTATGGCTCCCCATACAGGCCATGCGAGGGACTTTGGGAGCGGCTAGGGTGCTGTGCGGGCTGAGCTAGGTATCTTGGGGAGCAGCGCTTTGGGACCTGTAACTGTCCAGTGCCCCCGAAAGATAGCGAAGGTGCCGTCTCCAACTTTAATGTGGGTAGGTACCTAGGTAGGTAATGATTGATCGGCCGCGTCCCAGGCGCCAGCCCAAAGCTTGGCTATTGATGGCGGCGACAGATTGGGAAATGCTGCTAATGCTGGAGCACAGAACGCTCACTCCGGGCGATGATGAATTCTACGTGACACTCCTAAAAGGAAGGGAAGGGACGCTTAGAAGGGCGGAGGGAGACAGACCAACTGGTGTTGGATTGGCCTCGGGCTGAAATGCCAGCAGCCCTTTTGCCGTTCATCCTGTGGCGGCGGTAGCGCGACCCTCCACCATCGATCTGGTATTGCTGGGGAAGGTCGACCGAGTTTACTCGAGGTGTGCTGCTGATGGGCAGCCCTACGGAGCGCAACGGCGGCCGCGAGTTTTCTCATGAGCTCCAAGGCACCTCGCATGTTGACATTTGATGCCCCGCAGAGGCACCCATACCCGAGGTGCCTTAAGGTAGGCACCTACCGCCATTGTATCCGTACGCCGTACGTAGTTGCGCAGGTACGTACCTTGGATGTGTACACGAGGTTCTTGTGTAACCTGACGCTTCCCAGGAATGCGATCCTTTGGCAAGGGCCTGTCTTTTGGTAAGGTAGATGGCACGATGCAGCAGCAGGTTCCAGGGTTTGGCTGCATCTCAAAATACCGATGCTACAGTGCACTCCGTCGTCGGCTTCTGGCCATGAGCCATACAGACAGACACCAGACATTCGACGGGTTGCTATAAACTGAAGAGGAGACCGACCAGCACGCAAAATTAGCACACTTAGCTCGGTTTATTTGCGCTCGCTTTGTGTCATGTCCAATAAGGTTCTTCTGCTAGCCACGATCCTTCCTTCTGATGTTGTTGTTGTTGTTGTTGTTGTTGTTGTTATTGTCGTTGGGTGGTGTGGTGCGGAGGTGCAGATACATACAGCAGGACGACTCCGGTTATCCATCATTGTACATTTCACGGGAGGCGGCAAGATAAGATGGCATCGGATCCAACCCTTGCTCACGCAAGTAATTAGACAATGAACAGCAAGTCAAAAGATGGTCCTTGGTCGTTTTGTCCGGTATAATTGCGCCAAACCTTTCTGCGGTTCTCGTACAAGTCGTCCAGTCAAGTCCAGCTGGTCTGGAGCCCCCCGAGCGATGGTGGTGGAGAACAGGAGGAGACCCCTACCCCTACCCCTACCCCTACCCCTACCCCAACCTCGACCTCGACCTCGACCTCGACCTTGGACCCCCCCGCCGACGGTGCAGTGACCTGGACGCAGGCAATGGAAAGCTAGCCCCCTGTCTCCGGGCAAGTCGCCATCCATGTCGGACTAAGGTACCTTACCTTGCCTAGGTAGGCTCGGCGTGGTTGGTGTGGTTGAACCCCTACAGCCAGATTGAGACGTCGACTCCACCAGGCTGGACGAAAGGCCCCCGGTACGTACCCCCACCGTCTCTTTCCCGACCTCGACCCAGACCCCTGCAATACTGGACTGCAGCAGGTGCAGCGTGCATCATCCACTCCGCGGTCCTCCCTCTCCCATCGCAGTGCACCTGCTCTCCGCGCCTCGCTCTCCACCACTCACTCCACCCCGTATCTCGACGGTGCTGCGCGTATGCTCGCACTTCTTGCTTCGCTGCAGCCTGGCCGCCAGCGAAACAACAGATCAACTACGGATACGTACCCTCACCTCCTCGCTCCGTTGACTTGGATTTCTGAGGTGCCTCCCGTCTGTTACTAGGAACGTGCCTCTCTTTCTCTGCCCTACGGCGGTTGCCACCCCCCTCCTCCCATCCTATCACCCCCCCTCCCGGATTTCATCTGTTCACTTCAGTCCTCTCCAAGGCATGTATACTTGGTATCCGTAAGGCAATTTGGGTGTTCCCATCGTCCTCTATTCCTATACCTACCTACGGATACTGCGTATCCTGCAGACGCCCTGGGGATGAGGTACCCTGACTCTGCCCTGCCGTACTCGCTGTGCCCTACACACCCTTCCGCGGCCCACCCCCCTCTTCATCCTTCCCACAGCCTACAGGGCACGGCAGTGGTACCCTTCTGCCTGTCCCTCTGCCTCGAGCTCTCAACACAGACAGCTCCAGGTTGACGCCTTGCAGGGACAGGGAAATGTACCAGGCGCACCAGAACAGGCCGACCACAGCCAGGTCACGGCTGCGGGTAGGTATGAGTGCGGGTGCGGATGCCTATTCGCACACCCCACCCTAGGTACGCCTACCTACACTACCTAACTACTACGAACGAATGCCTACCACGCCCGCCAGCCCTGCCTCTTGCTGCCGCTGCCATGTCATTGCTCGTCGGTCACTCTCCTTGGGCTGGACTGGAAGTCAAGTGAAGCCTTGGGCCGGTTTTATTTAATAGCTTCCCTTCCTCTTCTTCGTCTATCGTGCCTTGACCCAACAGCTCGTCTTTCAACCATATATCTTCTCTCCTCCAAATCGACACTTGTTTGGAAACTCTTCCATTCAGCCTCACCCAAACAACTGGTTCCTTGCTGGCTGTCTTCTACATCGCCCGTCCCTTCATTGAAACAACAACCTCATCCCAGCCAAACCCCAAGAGAATCGCCCGCCATGTCCATGTTCACCATGTCTCAACATCAATACACCTACCCAGCTGCTGCCCCTGCACCCAGAGCCTATTCAGGTCACGGCACAAGCAGCGCGTTCAGTAGCTCTGCCAACCCGGACGAGGACTGGACCAAGATCTCCGACCTCGCCGAGCGCCGGAGGATCCAGAATCGCATCGCTCAGCGCAACTATCGTACGTCAACCTCATGGCATGCATGCCATTCTCTACTTCAACAGGCTCCTCCTAACCAAGATTCATAGGCAAGAAGCTCAAGAGACGCCTCGAGGACCTCGAGAGACGCGCAGGACAGGAAGGCCCGACCACCACCACGGAAAAGCAGACGCAGCCAAAGAGTGCCAAGCGCCAGTCGCAATCATCCACCAAGACGCAAAAGACGCCAGTTCCAACCAAGACCATGAACCAGGGCCAATTTACCCCCCCAATGCACACCGATGACGAGCTTCTCTTCGCGCAAACTTACGACGACGGTCGTGAAAGATCAAACACCCCTCCTCTTTTCGCCTATTCGACTTACCCTCCCCCTGAAGAGATGCTCCTGGCTCCTTCGTACACAACTCAACCCTACCCCATGACAACCGCAGAGGTCTACCCGAGTTACCTGGCGGCAGCCGTGCCGGTGACCCTACCCCCAATGAACCATTTCAATGATGCCATCAAGCGCGAATCCTACTCCAGCGATGATGGCCTCTCCCCATATGTGAACTACGGCTACATTTCCGGCGTCGACATGAATGCAACTGGCTCCTACGACCCTTCGAACCCTCATGTGAGTTATATGCGGCATCTGCCTCCCCGCGATCCACAGTGCTGATGGGTTGATGAGCAGACTCCTCCGCTCTCTCACTCTTTCGACCACTCGGCCAATTGTTCTGACGCTGGCTACGAGTACCCTACTACGCCTCTGTCCATGCCAGGATCTCCAGGCATGATTCAACAGTAAACGGCCTTTGGCGGAGGGTGTTGGCGAGGAATAGTTACAAAAAGAAAAAAAGAAAAAAAAAAAAAAGGAAGAACCCATTTGCAGCGGGACGCGACTCATCTCTCGACAAATCCCGCCGAGCGAGCTATATTGGAATTTCCTTGACATATGCAGGGTGGCTTTGGCCAGGAGTTCGGGAGCATTTAGGGTTGCATGCAATGGTCGAAGCGCTCGACCTTACGCGGAAATGACGACTGGGAACGGGCGGCGGCGTTTCAACTTGGCTACGTACTCCGTTTTCGTTTTGTTGTGGACAGTTTAGAAACTTCAACAACGACGATCAAAACAAGAAAGATTGTCACAAGAGCCAGCGTGTCGAACAAAATATACCAGGTTCAAGTCAACGAATATTCCCTCCTAACCACACAATGATTGATGCCTGCGCAAAGCGCATATAATAGTGTGGCAGGACAGATTTAGGCCCTCTGCTTTGGCGCAGGTAGCAAGATGGATGGGGATATACAGTGGAAAGGCGTCAAAGACAAGAACGTCGTCCCCTCCCCGCGGAAGGTAATGTTTCCATGTTCGTCCGGAGGATCCCACCGGAGTTAAACGACGAAAGTCTCGCCGAAGACTGGCCCGGAATAAGGATTTCCAAAGTCCTCCCCACCCCCGGACGCATGCTGCTTAACTCCTAGGCCGACACCATTTCAGGGCAATTGAGCCACCACATTAGCTGACAAAGCACGCCGGGCAAAGAAGGCGACAGAGATGCGCTGGGGTGCTTGCGCTGAGCAAAGTGACCACTTCGCGCCGGCTCTGGAGGTTACACAGGCAATGACACAAAATGCTTCCCACTCACACTCAATGACAGACAGACTTGCTGCTTCCGCAACTTGCGCCCCAGCTCTGCCCCTTTCTGCTTCCCCTCAATTTGTGCCTTTTCCCCTCGAGGACTCCAGCGCTTTTTTGTTCACAGCCTGGGCTTGGCTAGGATTGACAAGGCCCCAACATGGGGAGGGGCCTGGATGGAGCGCCGGCTTTCTTCCGCTCGGATAGAGACGAACAGCGCAACACCATGCGTGACGGCACAGCCAGCCATCGATACACTTCGGGCTCTGAAGGCTCGATGGAGGGGAAGTACATGGTGGATGATGGGTGGGATGGGATGGGCACGGCTGGTATCATGGGTGGGGAGCGCCGGGTGCGGCACACTAGCTCTATGCTCAGTGACCACTTCAGCCATGCCTGGGCGCAAACAAATTGTGGTTACGAGATGTTGAGTTGAACATGAGACGAAATAATGGATCCTCATGACTTTGAACGGCTCCTTTCAGAAATCCGTATACACCAAAAAAAAAAAAAAAAAACTTAGGCGCGGAGGGATGAGTCTCCCGGGATATGACCATGTTGCTTGATGTTCGGCGTCGATACGCGTTACCTCTGCCTCGTCCGTGCAGACCCGGTATGTTCTTCAGGTTACGTGCTGCGTTTTTGGTCCAGCACTCAGGGTTGCAGACGGGCACAGTCGGGCGTCATTGTCAAGAAGGCTGGCAGGCTCGCCCTCTGTGACTCTCGACGTTGAACTGTAGCGTGCAGGGGTTGATTAGCAAATGACATGATGTGATGGGGCACTCGGCTGCGCGGTCCTTTCGTTCGGTAAAGTAATGGGCATGTACCACAAGGCGATGGAGATGTGCGCTTCAGATAATAGCCAGCACACTACACATATGCATACACACATTCCTCTCGGCCCCTTTCTCTCAGTCTGTCCTCGTCCAACCTAAGTGCGTGCATAAGAGACAGCAATATTTGCAGCTACAAGTCGCTTGTCAACCCGAGCTGCACCCACATCTGCGTCTGCTGCTCAATCGGGAAAGGATACCATCGTTACACAAGAGTTCTTCCTCCTCCTGCCCCAGCGGCTTCTGTCAGTTGTATGCTGGCTTGGGTCGCAAGCAAGCCCGACTTTGACGTAGTCACACAAGGAGGATTCCATGTCGGCTGTCGATTGACAGACGTTGGGAAACTCGCCGGAAAGTCACCGGGGGCGCCAGTTAGCACAGTACACAGACACGTTACAAATGGACGCCACGGGGCACTTGGCAAGGGAGGGGGAGCATGTCATGGTACAGGGGGAGGGCACCGTTCAAGGAACTTTGGAAGGTAACCTTAAGGTGCCTCAGGTAGGTAGATAGATACCTTACCTTACTTAGCCCGCCCCGCATAGTAGGTAGAAGGGGTAATCAGGAGGGGGCCACGGAGAAAACGGGGGCGTGCTTCCTGGAAGGCTGATAACCTATAGACTCCGGTTGTTGCCGGAGTTAAGCACACCTCGTCAGTGGCGGCTTCAGTGGCTATACAACTCGAACACATTCTCGTCGTCACCCACTCAAGAAGGCACGCGGTCTGCATCGGTATTTTTCTGCCCCCTGCTGCCCCAAGGGCCGGAAGACCATGCTGGTCGGTCTTGACCGGCGCATCACCGGCGCTAAAGCAAATCCAAAGTACCCAATCTACACATGACAGCTACTTCGCGAAGCTGTATGTTTTGATCTTGTTGACTCGATCCAGGCTCCCTGTGTTTGATTGCTCACATCCGGTGTAGACAGCGCAAGGATTGAAAACGCATCAGAGCTGCATGCGGACAATGGAGCCTGGAGTACTCTTCTTTCGTGTCGTGACTACTAGCAATGCATCATGGTCGATGCTGGTTCATCCCGTCATCATATCTCGGCTCTCACAACCCAACCCGGCTGTTCGCAAATTCTACTCCGGTCTAGGTTTCCGATGCTACTTCCATCTTTGAGCAAGGCCGGGGCCGATACGGCATTGACTGGCACAGACACTGGACCGGCCTACCGAGACGCACGTCCGCCCCCATTAAACCCGATTTTGCGCGCTAAAACACATCGCGCATGTCCCCTAAGGAGTGTAATCCTTCAGCCCACCACCTACCTTACGCAGTACAACCTTATATCCGCCCAACCGCCGTGACGGATCTTCCCAGCTGCGGTGGCTGGGGCCCGTCTGACGTCCATCACCTTGCGCCACAAGCGATCAGTCATCATAGCGTCGGGCAGGACAGGAAAGAGTATTCACTATTCACGGTCGCAATCGCCGGTTAAGCTATGTTCTGATTCCCTTACCTAACTGAACAATCATACGCGCTTTTGCCTCACTTTCCGAAATAAATAGACTAGAACCACTTAATCTGCATCGCACCGCCCCGTACCGCATTTCCCGCTACACAATACCCAAACGTACTTGGTGTGCTTCTTCCATCGAGATCCTTCCTCGTAGTCAAGGTCCGGGACACTGGATAATGCTCGTCCCCAAGCACCTCGCGTTTCGTTGTGTCGTGTCTCCTTTGTGTCTAAGACGACCAATAGCCGTTGTGGATCTGTTCCAGCCGGGATGTCCAGGAGTACTAAGGTACGTATTGTCGCACAACATCAGCTCATGATAATTACGTAGGAGGTTGTATGTTGTCTGCCCCGCGGCCTCCCTTGACAAGGACGACAACGACTCAAGAGCCACATCCTCAGACATTGGCCAGGACACAGGCAGATCGGCGCCTAACGCGAACCAGTTCCTTGCAGAACACAGCCACTTGTCAAAACTCCAAATTCCTGAAGAAAAGTACGAAAGAAAAAAAAAACACGATTTTAAATCTGATGAAGCTACGCCACCTTTTTGATAGGAAACAAGATGCTTCAAAACTCGGCCACGGACTCACGTCGAGAATTTTTGTGCTTATTGGCCAACCGTTTGCGCATCACCCAGCTGGGGTATACAACCTGGTCGATCACTTGGAGTTTCATCAACTTGTTGTCTGTATATTAGGTAATCCTAGCACCGTGCGACCTACAAGGCACCTTCTACCTGCACTTACCTTTCTTGGTTGGCGATGGAATTAGCCTGGCTCCACTTGACTCTACGTTTTACCGTCATTTGCAACCAAGCTTCCAGCGAAACATCCTCAATCCTTCAAGGAACTGTTTGGGTTTACGTCGACGCACATGTAACTGGATGCGGCCCAGGAAGCAGCAATACTTCCCAACCCACCCCGTCCAACCGCGGACCCCAAAGCGTCTCAGTATTTTCTGCCATTCGCCGTTCTTGCAGCCCGCCAAACAGAGCCCGCATATATTTCCCATTTACCAGCTTAGCAACCGCTGGCTCTGCCAAGTTCATGACGACCGCTATGGCACCGGACTGGAAGTTGCTATACCTCTATGGAGGCGACAGGTTGGTTTGCTGGCCCAGATTCGGTGCGGGGACCGTTGCTTTGAGAATTCGCACCTTCCGCCATCCCATTCTCATGATTCACTCACCTCTTGATATAACGGAAGATATGAGACATCTGATTGACCAACATCATTAGTCCCTGGGATTCCAGTCTGTGGACTGATTCCGACGACCGAGTCCGCGGCGGCAAGAGCCAGTCACATATGCACTGCGAATCGCCGGAAAAAGCTCGATTTTTCGGCCATCTAGACATTACCACCCTCGGGGGAGCTGGATTCGCGTCTCAGAGGACTCTTGGAACACTCCATTTGGATTTGAGGCAGTATGATGGTTTCGTCATCAGAATCCTTGAGAGCGACTCCAAAAAGTACACTCTTACTATCAAAGACGAGATCCTGCCTCCTAGGGACGATGGCCACGACCAGAGCACCATCAGCTGGGAGTACGACTTCATCTGTGAGATTGGTGACGTGAAAATCCTGTGGAGTGACTTCAAACCTACCTACAGGGGCAAACCCAAGCTTGACGCTAAGCCGTTGGACTTGTCCAGTATCAAGAGAATCAGCTTCATGATGCGAAGGTAATGTAATCCCCACCATTCTATCGCCCCTATTTTTGCTGATAAACTGGCAGCTTTTTTGGAGAGCAGGAGGGAGATTTCACCCTGACTGTTGCACATCTCGCCGCCATCAGCGACAGGCCCACGTCACCAGGATCGGAGCTATCACTCGAAAAGGACCATGCTGTCGTGCGTGCTGCCGCGCGTACTCCCAGGGCCCAGTCATCATGGTTTAGCTGGATTTGTGGATGGAGTAAATGACCTCCATTGACCGTGGACTCACTGTCTGGCGCCAGTCGCAGAATGCTTCAAGGAGCATACAATCACACCTTGTAGTGCATTCCTCTATGGACTTGCCGGCATTTTGTTAAGGCGCTATGGTTTCCATCTTCATGTTCTAAAGCTACCTTGATGAGCGCTTCATACAATCTGACCTATAACCTTGATCAAATCGCCTGTCACGCCCATGGCCGTCACATCTCCGCCAGCGCCGGCACCCTGGATGATTAGTGGGTTGCTACCATACCTCTCCGTGTAAAAGCTGATAATGTTGTCGCTGCCCTTAAGCGCGGCTATGGGATGAGATGCGTCGAACTGCTCCAAACCAACCTTGACCTGGTTTGAAGCAACGTCAATGCTACCTACGAAACGAACAACCTTGCCCTGGCTCTCTGCGGCTGCCTTGGTCACCTCCATCTGGCTGTCAAATGCTGAAAGCTTCTGCAAGAACTCGTCACCACTCGAACACGACTCGAGTTCCTTGGGGATCAGACTCTCAACGGGGAACGAAGTCGGGGATTCCACTGGCAGTCCAGCCAGTCTCGCAAGAATGGTGAGCTTCCGGGCGACATCAAGTCCATTCAGATCATCTCTCGGATCCGGTTCCGTGTAGCCTAGCTGCTTCGCCTTAGCCACCTCGGCAGACCACTTGCCCCCGGAGCCTGATACAGGAGCGAAAGAGTTGAACAGGAAGGACATGGTGCCGCTGAAGACGCCCTCAATCTTCGTAACACGGTCACCAGTCTCCACCAGATCTTTCAGAGTTGAAATGACGGGCAGGCCCGCACCGACAGATGACTCGTGATAGACTTTAGCCCCAGATGCAGATGCTGCGGAGAAGATGTCTTGCCATAGCTTGTAGGAGCCCGAGAAAGCCTTCTTGTTGGGAGTGACAACGCTAATGCCACGACCAAGAAAGATCGGGTACGCATCGGCGACATCTTGGGAACTAGTGTTGTCGACGAGGACGACCTTGGCGGGAGCGGCAGCAAGATACTCGGCCAGCTGGGAAAGAGGGGGCGGAGCCTGCGAAGCGGCGGAGAGTTTCTCGGTGACGCCAGCGATGGGGATGGTAGAGTAGCTCTGGTCGTACAGAGCCTTTTTGCTGGTTGAAATATAGCATAGGCTGAGCTTTGGGGAGGGTCGTCTCGCAGCTAGCGCCTCGAGCTGCGAGAGGAAGCACTTTCCAACCCCGCCAGCGCCTATATCGCGTGCCAAGCAACGTTTAGATGATGTTCTTTTCCATGGTGGAGGGGAGGGATTCTCGTACCAATAATGGCAATGAATACCTGCTTGGGAGAAGACATTGCTGGGTTTTCAGAACTAGTCGGTTATTTGAACGCAATGAATTGGGCCGTTTGCCTATGGTTTCAATGTTGGGTGCAACAGAGGGGTTTAGGAGGAGGGCAGAACGATTAATTTCTCTGCACCTCCGACCGCGGGGCAGCCCAACATGGGGCTCCAGTAAGGTACGTATCTACCTACCCGAGTGCAGACGTTATGCCTCTAAAGGTTATTATGCAAAAGTCAGGGCATTGTAGCTTAAAGCAGTTTAGGTGTGAAAAATGACCTGTATCATCGCTCGCGTTTCCTGGTCGTTGTATCCTAATTTATAAGACTACTTTTATACTATTAATTCAACTAAACAGATAGATATCACTCTAGTAGAGGAATAAAAATAAAAGCATAGGAGAGAAGCAGGTTATGAAAGGCGCTAGTATTGAGAGCTAAGAATGGCCTACAGTGAGCCCTTTTTGTTAGTTGACTATACCCCTTAAAGCATAGAGGTATTATTTCTTTAGAGCTGAGGAGATATAAACTAGCGCTGTTTTCACATCCGATGATATTATTCAGAAAATAAGGAACCTGATCAATCAGATACCGCGAAATTCTGGCCTGGTTTCCTGCTGTAAGTAAGTAGGCACAAGACGACGCTAATTTACACCTCCTCGGCTCTGTGAACGACCTCTGTCCTACGGGGGGGCGTCCCCCCCTGTAGGTAGGTAACTTATCACTCGGTGAGCATCTACACCGAAAGTCCTACATCGGCAACCGGAAGCCCATGCATTCCAGCATCGGAGCTTGGGCCTTTCTCGTCCCGACCCTGTCCAGGTCATGTCGTCATTCAATAAGGTAGCATCCAATCTCCCGGCCGAATGCATTTCTACAAATATGTACGGCTGATCTGCCCCTGCCTGCAGTGAGTGACCATCGTTCCGAACGACATCCTGAAGCTTTCTCGGGATCATCTCCACTGAAGAACGGTACTCGCAATGACTCTGCTCCAGTCGCTTCTCCATCTCACCAACTTCAAAAATCCCTTGCTACGGACATTGGTTCCATCAGTCTCAGCCGCGTATGCGATTCAATTTGCTTTCGCTATCCCCTCCATTCTCGCCCAGAATGAACGATTTTATGACTTCTCCGGGTCTTTGACGTTTTTGTCCGTAACCGCTCTCAGTCTATATCTGCCCTCCTTGCGCGCCACTTTCTCGTCTACGGCGACCAACGTGTCTCCTCCGTTGCCGAGTCTTCTCGCGCCATTCACAAATCCTGGCGGACTCGGAGCCCTGAATTGGCGACAGGTTGCTCTGAGCGGTGCCGTTGTATTTTGGGCTGTTCGACGTAAGTTCATACATATCTTCCGTGGCCTGACGTGAGGCTTCCAATCTGACCACGGCATCGGCAGTGGGATCTTACCTATTCCAACGTATTCTGCAAGACGGCAAGGACTCTCGCTTCGATGAAATCAAGAAGTCACCTGCAAAATTTGCCGGTGCTTTCTTTGCTCAGGCTACCTGGGTCTCCTTGTGCCTACTTCCTGTCATAGCTCTCAACTCCGTTCCCGCAGCTTCATTCGCTGCCTTGCCGCCCATCAAGATATCTGATATTGCCGGCATTCTCGTCTATGTTGCTGGGTTCGCATTCGAAATCACAGCTGACCGGCAAAAGAGCAAGTGGATGCGAGAAAAGAAGGAGAAGCTTCATGACGAGCAGTTCATGACGCGCGGCCTTTGGACTGTTAGGTACGTTTTGAATTGCGCAGTTGGCATCACCATCTTTGCTGTCATGAGGGAGTGGCACCTTTGGGAAAGAGGAACACGGCATGACTAACACACAATTAGCCAATATCCCAATTATTTTGGAGAAATATCTCTCTGGACTGGCATTGCGACCGCTGCTGCCGGGGTTGTCGTAACGAAGCCTGTCCAAGCAAGCCTAGGCATGTCCGGCGGCGTTACTGGGCCTTTACTAGCTGCTGGGATGTCGTTTGCGAGTCCGGCATTTGTCACCCTGCTTCTGACAAAGGTTTCGGGCATCCCTCTGAGCGAGAAGAAGTACGACAAGCGTTATGGCAACCGCAAGGACTACCAGGAATGGAAGAAGAACACCCCGAAGCTGATTCCCAAAGTATTCTAGCCCGGGACGTTATGATGTTGAAAAATTGGGACCATAAATTGGAAATGGGTTATTTTCAGTATCGCAATGTCCAATCTGGCCAATAGATACCCTGGTCCTGAATAATCTTCCCCCCAATAGTTCATGAGCGCCCTTTGTCCCCTCTTCCCACCACACATCCACCCGTACAACCATTGAGGTGCCCCAAGCGCCGCCAAAGGAAATTAATCACCTGTTAAAAAGAAGAAGAAAACTTCATATCGCATCCATAAAACGTCATGAAAATCGGTATTGTTGGCTGGGTTGAGACAAATGCGAGCTTCGATCAATTACTGGTGGAACTTCTTCACCTTCTCAACCTCATCAAAGCTGCCCATGAAGATACCGGCTCGGTCATGAATGTGTTCAGGCACGACCTCGAGCATTCTCCTCATTTTGCCGTCGACCGCCTGACCACCGGCTGCGAGAATGTTTAGAACTGAAACTGGGCAGGGCATAGAGATATTCCCACTTACCATTCTCGAATACCAATGCCATAGGGGCGCATTCGTAAAGAATACGAAGCTTGCCTTTAGGGCTCTTCTTGTCAGCCGGGTACGCAAATACGCCTCCGTAGAGCAGAGTACGGTAGGCGTCAGCCACCATGGAACCGATGTATCGAGCGCTGTACGGCTTGCCGTTTTCCTGGGGTGTCTTCAATGAGTTGAAGTAGTTGTTTGTGCCATCCTCCCAGTAGAGCGAGTTACCCTCATTCACCGAGTAGATGGCCCGGGACTTGGGCAGTCTCATGTCGGGGTGTGTAAGAATGAATTCGCCGACACCATTGTCAAGCGTAAAACCGTTCACGGTGCCGCCCCTCATAGTAATGACGAGTTGGGCTGAGGCGCCATACATGGTGAAGCCGGCAGCCAGGAGCTCAGTGCCGGGCTTCAGGATGTCTTCCTTAGTGCCGGTTGAACCCTCTTCTAATTTATGGATGCCAAAAATGGTGCCAACGGACACACCAGCATCCAGGTTGGAGGAGCCATCGATGGGATCGCATGCGACGGCGTAACGGGCGCCCGTACTGTCGTTGAAAAAGATAACGTCCTCCTCCTCCTCTGAGACCAGCAAGGCGCACTTGCCGGACGATCTCATCGCCTCAATGAAGAGGTCGTTTGAGATGACATCAAGCTTCTTTTGATCGTCACCAGTGGTATTGGAAGAACCGGCCAGACCAGTCAGGTTGACTAGGGTAGCTCGTCGGATGTAGTAGGCAATCGACTTGAAAGAAAACTGCAGGGCATGGCACAAAAGTCTATACGCGTGGTCAGAAAACAACCAAACGGAGCGAGGAGGGGGGAGAGCCCACGTAAAATCTCCAGTGGCTTCCTTATGTTTGGCTTGCTCCTCGGTGAGAAAGCGGGTCAGCGTAACAATGTTGGTGTTGATCTTTTCGGTTTCTTGGCCGCCGCCGTTCGTTGTGTAGGCCGACATGATGGGCTAGGTGGCGGTGACTGGACGCGTCAGTTCTTTGGTCAAGATTTTGAGCTTGTGGGAGTTGATATGAAGAAGGGAGAGAAGTAATTCCTAGTGGTAATTGAGGCTTGTGAAGGCGGTGGTCCACGATGGACATTACAAAGAACGACGAGCGCACTGACATGGAGGGGTCGGGTTTAAGCCGAAGGACGATACAATACGTACGGTAAAGTATGGCGAGTGCGATGCGGGAAGAGAGTGTGGTGCGGAATAGCAGACGCCAGAATGTAGATGAAAGTGGTGAAATAGAAGAGATGCGAAGGGAAAAGTAGAGTGGCAACTGGTGGAAATCGACCGTGTTTGTAAGTCCGGGTCTGGAACAAAACATCAGACAGCGTTGCCGGAAGCTCTCGTCTTCAGAGCTCGGTGCCCCTCAATTCGGCATACGGCTATCGCAGGGCTACGGTGCTACGTCCTATTATCGCGTGCGATCCCGAGTCACCACGACCAAGTGGAGCCTACCGCAAGCACCACCGGCCGAGGGGAACCCGAGACATGGGGACGAAGGCGCTAATGGTACGGGACGCGAGGCGCCTCAGAGGATTTCTCGGAAACCCTCGGCGCGGTATGCAGCGAGAAGCACTCTCGTTTCCTCACTGCTATTTCGTGTGGACTACGTAAGTTAGTAGTCGGTCGGTAGGTTAGTTGGTTCTTTTCCGTCTCATAGTAGGTAGTACTTTGGGTGGCGGGTGAAGAAACACTAAGGGTGGCAGGGCTGTCCATGGCTACGGCGAGGACGTGGTGAAGTGCCTGGCTTGGGTTGGGTCAGGACTTTTGGCATCTGACGATTCCGCTGTCTTCGTTCTTTCAATCAACAGTGATGGCTGATGGAACCCACCGTGGTCCTTGATTCTCCTGCACTGCACGGTGGTCCGGACTATGGAGGCATGAGGCAGTATGACCAGTCTCTTGAAGATACCAGCCGGACCTGGGCGGAATGCTGATGCATGACCAAGGCCAGCTCGCCCTGTATGTAGTGTAATTGTGATTCCTCTCTCCATATTGGAGGTGGAGCTTGAGGCCCCTGAAGAGTGGTCACGACTCACAAGAGCCGGGACAAATTGACGAACCTTTGACTCGTTGACGCCTCAGGCGCAATTCTTCATCTGCCGGCCTCTTTGGGTTTATCCCGACTCCCCCAGCTTTAACCCCACAGCTGACCAAGACGACCGGTCCACCGCGCAGCGTCCGCAGGTACCAAGCCAACGAGCTTAGATAAGCCCCTATTATGCCCTCACGTGCGCGCCCCCCCCCCCCCCCCCCCCCCCCCCCCCCGGGGGGGCCTGAGCGTGTTCAAAGGCCATAGTGCCCTTACTAAGTACGTGTTTACAGCAGCCCGCGGCAACCCCCCCGTCTCGGCCGCGTTGCGCTGAGAGTCTTCGCTGATGTCTCGGTTTCGCTGGCGGACCTCGGCATGTGGCAGCTGCACTAGCAGTCGATCTGCCCAGTTCACTGTCCGCACCCATCCCCCGTACTTCGGCCAGAATCATAACGCTCCCCATCGCCAACAACAATTACCGTGACTTCAATAGCTGCCTCCATTCGAAGCCCACCGAACCCCATCAAATCCACTCCGCATTTGCCCGCATCTTCCGAAGTTACCGCTTGTCCCGACTTTCGATTTGACCCTCTGCCTTCCGCCTCCAAAATGGTCGCCGACGCCGTCATCTACCATCCTTCCGTCGCACACTACCTCAAGTTCGTCGCCACGACTGTCGGTCGCGACAAGCTCCTCCGCACTCTCCAGTATTTCGCCCGTTTCTACGCCTGGTACTTATTCCGAACCAATGGCTCCAAAACCGAGATCGCTCCTTGGGATGCCATCAAGAAGCAATTTGGCCTCACCCGCAAAATCATGCGCGTAGGTAAGAACGTCGAGCACTTCAAAGCTGCCGCCGTTGCTTCCGACGCCAAAACTATGGACCCTGTCCTCCGCTACGCCGCGGTCGGTCGTCAGCTTGGCTATGCCGGCTATCTGACCTTCGACGCCGCCACCGTTCTGGACGCGGCTGGCATCAGGAAATGGGAGGGTGCCAAGAAGCTTCAAAAGGAGGCCTATCGCTGCTGGGCCATTGGTTTGATCTGCAGTGTCATTGCCCAGTCATACACCCTCTACCGCCTTCAGCAGCGGGAGGCCAAGGTCGACAAGAAGGAGGGTGAGGGTGTTGTTGAGGCAAAGAGAATAGCCATGTGAGTACCCCAAGATGAAAACCCCCACCCCAGAAGCATCTCCGGGATGAGAAGATCCGCCCCCTCTGCGCGTTGACAAGGCAGCTTAAGCTGATCAATTTATAGCGAACGCGCTGGCAGCCGCCTTCAGCTCCTTTCTGATCTCTGTGACTTAACCGTCCCCACCTCCGCCTTGGCCTGGACCAACTTTGATGATGGCATTGTTGGTCTTGCTGGAACCGTAAGCAGTTTCATCGGTGTTTACACCCAGTGGAAGAAGACGGCGTAGTTTTACTCTACGGGGCCTACATATACGCGTGTTTCTGCGCTGGGAGCATGTTTTGGTGGGACGGCAAGAAGGCTTCGAAAGTGTGATCTGAACATCCGATAATGGACGGCATGTTGGGGCGTTCCGGTTTAAGCCAGCCAAGATTGAAGGCTTAATTGCTGCGGCAGGTTGTTGTAAGTAGGGAATTTGGCTGTCAATTAAATGCACGTATTCGATGCGAGCGCCACGCTCCTCTTCGATGTTGAACGAGGACAGTACTTGGCCCAACTCACCATCGCATGAGCGCGTTGAGAGGGTGTGATAAGGGCGTAAGGCAAGGATTCATTCTGTTTGGTCGGATATCCATGCGTGTAATCGTACAATATACATCCCCTTCTGGGTACGTACACCTCGCTTCCCCGCGATGCAACACTTCGTATTCCATTGCCTCGTGTCACCGGATCCTAGGTGACTGGACAGCTTGGTGATTGGGAACAACTTTTCAGGCCCACGAACAACCGCCATTCAAATCACTTCCTTTCCTTCCATACGACCCACTGCAAGCTAGAAGCGAAGATTCGGTCTCTGTACTGGGACATGTTTTGGGCGCCTCCAGGATCTATTCAGAGTCAAGGACAGCCCCTATGAGGCAAGTGTTTGAGCAGGAGATGAGTTACCAGTAACGGCCACCACGGTCATACTCGCGAGGGTACCCATCACGAGGGTACGCCCCATCTCGAGGAGGGAAGTCTCTCGGAGGCCGGTCGTAGGGTCTACCATTGGCATAGGGGTCGGGTGGCGGAGGATAGTCTCGGCGGTAAGGATCGTCATAGCGGCCTCGCGGTGGAGGGTAATCATCCATAGGGCGGCGAGGAGGGGATCGGTATCGAGCGCGATCATCGTAGTACTCTCGACGAGGGCTGCGCTCACGATAGCCGTCGCGATATCCATCTCTGCGCGGACTGTAACCTCGCGGAGGGCCACGTCTGTCGTAGTCGTCCATCGGAGGCGGGTAAGGGCGACGTCCGCCAGGAGAACGCGAGCGCGCGCCGCGGATGTCGCGAGGAGGCATGTCGGGTTGGGTCTGAGGACGTGCGTCAGCTCTGTCAGACAGCGCATTTTTCATTGAGAAATTGGTAACCCACGTCGGCGACACAGGTGACACGATTTCCCTTGAATTCTCGGCCATCAAGCTTCTCGACCGCAGTTCTCAGATCGGCTGCAGTCTCAAATTCAACGAAGCTATAGAGTTCAATTAGCATTCGTCGAGGCCGCGGGGAGGGTCGCAGTTGACTCACCCTCGACCGTTGCCGTCGCGGCCGGTCTCAGAGTAGACGACATCGAGACTCGATTGACGGGCAAAATCTTTGAGATCCTATATCCAGAGTCCATGTAAGTTGGTGTCCAGGAGCGGTGGCATGGGCCGAAGAGGGTTGGAAGTCCGGAATTCAACGACCAGACAGCGTCCAGTCAGCGGGGGGGGGGGGGGGGGGGGGGTAAAAGCCGTCGTTGAGGCGGCCATCCCAAGGGTTTCCTTCCTTGTTCAGAATGGACCAGGCCGACATAGAATCAGTTCTGACACGGCAATGCGAGTTCCATCCGAGCCGCATGGTCCGCGCTGGTGTAAGGACGGCAGGAGGGATCTGTGTGCCCAAAACCGCAGAACATGCCGGGAAGTCCATCTCGTGGTGAAAGGGTCGACCAAACGCGCCTCGCGCCAGCAAAGGGGGAGAGGGGAAAAGTCCAGGTATCCGGCTTGAGAGAATGGGGAGATTTCAACAGACCTGCCAACTGGTATCGGTGGGAAGTCCCGTGATCTGCATCCGATGAGGAGTACGGCGAGGCCTTGGGGGAGCGCGCTCGTTATTAAAGCCGCCGCCATTACCGCCCTCCCGATGCCGGGTTCCACGGGCAAATTGCACGGTCAAGCGTTCGCCCATAAAATCGGATCCATCTTTTGATACGATGCTATGGTTAGCGGACCGGACCGGAAGAAGCAGGTTGCAGTGTAGCGACGCGTGAGAACGTACGGAAAGCTAGACAGACAAGGAATTAGCGTTGAAGAAGGTGGCGGGGCCAGAATGCATCGGCGTTGAAACACTTACCTGGGACTACATCACGGGCATCCATGGCATCTTTGTATTCAATGAAGCCAAAGCCGTTCATGAGCTTGATTTCAGTTATTTCGCCGGTGCCATGGGTGGCGAAGTGTGCTTCGACGTCGGCTTTAGTGGCTGGCGGGACCGGAGGCACAGGTTAGCGAGTTGCGACCACAGCACGATGCATCAAGACGCATTTACGGGCGAAGTTGAACTTACCAGTTCGTGGGAGATTTCCCAGGTACAACCTGGTAGACGATACTTCGGTCATTTTGATGGGAATGCCTCGTCGAGTCTGTTGCGTGTAGAAGAGCAGTCCAGGTGCGCGTAAGCCTAACGGTTCAAACCGGTTGGAGGGATGCAAAAGAAAGAGCTCGAGAGGAAGGAAATGGTTGGGTTTGGTAGCGAAGCCCAGGAGCTTCTCGGCCAAGCGAGATTCGCAGTAGCAGTTGCCACAGACGTGTCAACGATACAGCCAAGTCCTAGAAGCGGTAATGGCCTGGAGAATAGCAACGACTTGTAATCTTCCAAGTCGACCTATAGGTAGGAAGGCGATGGCAAGGACAGGAAGAAACGGCGCGGATATATTCGTGCCAGTCTTCGAATGCCGACTAAACGGGGACGACGGAAGAGAAATGCAGAAGCGTAGCGTTCGGCTGGGCTGGGAGGGGAGAAGTTATGAAGGGTTCTAGTGTCGACGTTACACCGGTCGGTCGAGCAGCGATTGGTCGGGATAGGTAGTGTTGTCGGGCCTCTGTGAGCAGAGTGGTGTGTGTGCCTTGAGGAAAGGTGCCGGTGGTAAGAAGAGACGAGGTGAGGTGAGGTGAAGGACTGGGTGGGAGCTGTTGGAGGAGAAGGAGGTAAGCTAAGGTAATGTACTTGACGGTTCCTTGTGCCCGCAGTGCCGCAGCTGGCTCACCTAAGGTACGGCACCTAGTGCTGTAATGGAGTTCCCGGGTAGGTAAGGTCTTGAAGTACTAGAAGAAGATCCAAACAAAGTGTGGATTTGTAGGTACCTAATTGGTAGGTAGGCAGGTACCGTACCTCAGCTGCCTGACCTCGCGACCTGAGGACCTGGGCTCCTTGCCGTGGATGCGAAGAGGAGTGGTAGACAAGAAAAGGGCCAAACAAGGGGAAAGAAAAAAAAAAAAAAACGCACACGAATCGGGATAGTGGAGCGGCCGAAGAGCGACAAGCATGCATGCCATGTTCGGGCTGAAGAGGGGAGAAGCTCCTGGAGTGATGCAGTCAGTGGTCTGCACAACCGAGGAGAAAGGAGGAGCAGGAGCTACAGCATGCAGGCTGCCCGGCTCTGGAGCATCACAGCGGGTCCCGCTCATAGCCAGCCAATGAAAAGCTGCTAGACCCTGGTAGTGTCAGGTATGTCCTAGCCTATGAGGGACCTTCCCTACCTTACCTTCCATATAAGAGCTACCTAAGGTAGACTCGTTCGTCCACTAAGTAGTTCGTCGTTCCACTACTCACCAAGTACCTGCCCGAAATTCTCACAGGCAGGGGTTGGGAACGGGAGGGGGGCTATTCTCACCTCGTCAACAGTGGACGGACAATTTCTTTCAAGCATCCGGTCAACCAGGTGAATTGTTGTTGCATATGGAACATCAAGCAACTCGTCAAAAGTAACTGACCAGCGGTACCTTGTGACTTGCCAAGTTACCGGCATCCCAAGGTCAGGACATCAAGAAGCCTGTTCAGACAGCGGATACGAATCCAGGATAGAGACCCAATGACGTCCGTCACGGATGCTGTCGATGTTGTTGTGAGGATACAGATGCGGGCTGTGAGATCCGGTTAATTCGACAAACCACTTGTATTGACACTGTCTGGGCAGCAATGGCTCCAAGTCTGGATGTCAACCTTCTTATTGCTATCAATCTGACCTTTGAAGCAATCTGCAAGCCGGGGGTTCAAGGTGCTAGATTACTTTGCGATGGGGTCGTCACCTCCACAATCGGACTTTCGAAAGAAGATGATACGACGGTCTCTCGGATCTCGGGTTATCGTGTCGCATTGAGGTGGGTAGCATGCTGCCAGGTATTTTAGTAAGTACTACTCTCAAAGAGTCAAAAATGTCCATTTTCAGTTTCTCCTGAGTGACAAAAGCCTGGCCAAGAATGTTTGCGATGCCCACCTGACTGTTTCAAGCATCTTTTGGGATCTTGGGGCCGTCGTTACGCCAGTTGCGAAACTCGCAAGCTCTTCCCTTGTCACCTGGTCGACCGGGATCTGTCACAGGGGACCCATCAACCTTTATTCGGCCCTCGTTGCAGCCTCGCGGAGAAGCAAATTGACTTTATTCTGACCGCCGTTCAGTCAGTCCGTGGTTGACTGGCGTCGTTATGTATACATTAGGCTTTCTCACGCGGCTTGGATTGTTGTGTTGTTGCTGTCAACAATCGCCCAGTAACAAAGTGTTCTTCTTACTGGTAATCTCCTTGATCTTGATACTGGGCAGATAGCCACCCAGCATCAAACATTACTATGCCCCATGGTCCATCTCGTCCGCCTGCCATCAGTGAGGGGCCATGTATCAAGTTGACCCGTGACACCCGCTTCTATTCAGCAAGATACATCGTCCCCAATACGCGCCAGCTCATAAGTTTAAGGCCCCCAAAAACGCCATGCTATGCCCATTGCCCCCAATCAAGACGAGGAAAGGAGTATCTCCCTGTTCTGGCCACCGACTGGCCACTGAGAAGGAAAAGAACATGTCGCACACGCCCACATCAACCAAACAAAATCTCCACAAACTCGTCCATGAAAGTAAAGGCCAAGTGAGCGCTGGAAAGCAGTTAGCCCACCGCCATCAAAAGTCGCTAGAACAGCCACTTACTTGAGTCTTGAGTTATTAAAAGTTGCAAAAACACGTCGGCTGGCTGCTTGGGCGTTGACCCTACCGACCACACTGCCTGCCAGGTCTGGTACAAGTGTTGCTAGCATCAAACTGGCTTCTGTGCGTGTCTGCTTCTTTTCTGATGCTGTCCTTGGCTGCTTGTTCTTATTCATTTGCCCGCCAGGCCACATGCTGTCTTGAAGCAAGGCAATGTACTTCAGAATCGCGTCCTCTTGAACCAGCATTTTGACGTTATCACGTACTTTGCGTTCTATAGTACCTCCGAGTAGTTGCTGGAGGACCACAACCACTGCCCGACCGCGCAACCAGTTGTTGCCTCGGTTGAGCTCGAAAACCTCCAGGAAAATGTCGCAAATAGGCTTAATAAAAGACTCGAGTTCCTTGTTCTCGAAAGCATTCAACTCGGCCTCGGCCTCAGCCGCATTGACGCCATCTTCGTTGACTGGTAGGGGCATTGCATTCAACTGGTTGGTGGCTGCTGCAATCAGGTTCTGACCGGCCAGCGAAAGTTGATCCAGGACTGGAATATTGCCAAGAATATCCTCCACACCGTCCGTAACTGAATCGTATAACCGAGTTATCATGTCTTTCTTATCCTCGCGGTCCACCAGATCTTGACCTTGAGCAATCACGCTTTGAGACAGGAATGCTCGTAGATCACGGCTTCGGCAAACTTCCGGTAGCATCAGGAGCTCGCGAAGATACTGCTCCAACGCAGCCCGTCTTTTGCGCAGAAACTCGCTCTGAAACTTCATGACCATTCGTCGTCTAGGGAAGTCGAGATTGCGAACGGATGGATACCTCGACCGAAGCTTTTGGTGCAGTTCATGAAACTCGCTGTATCGGCGAGTGATAATCCATGTCGCTGCCGGCATCTTCTCTCCAGCATCCCGCTGGACCTCGATTACATAAAGAGCGAACTCCCTGCCATCGTCTTCGCGTCCCACCTGAATGGCTTTGATCTTGATTGTGGAGCGACCGTAGAGGCTGTTGTCGCTTTCCTGTACTACGTACTGCTGTCTCTGCAACTCTTTGCGCCGAATTTCGCGCTGCAGACTTGCTTTGGACTTCCTTAGAATACGCAGTTCGGCCGTGTTGTTCGTGAGTTCGGCCTTCTTCGTGAGAGATTCGACGATGGCATCTTGTGCTACAAGGCGATCAATGTCGTTGGACAGCGCTGTGATAGCTTCCGCCAGTCCCAGGTCTCCGGGTGCGGCTTCGTGCACTTCGTCCTCCACATCTATCTGTTTACCTCCGCCATCGTCATCCTGCTCGTCAGAAAGATACTTGTCTTCATCTCCGAAGAGATCGTCGTCAACGAAAACTCCTATCCGAGATGCGGCGCTTACGAGGCCCAAAGACGACAAACTCGGCCTCTCGGCTTCCTTGGATGACTGTGCCGGTCTCGACACGTCGAGTGATCCTCGATGGGAGTCATTATCGCCAGAAAATATGCTTGAGGCTGCATCGTCAGCCCCAAATAATGACGCCCGGAATTCTTCGGCTGTTTGAGGTCGGTTGTCTTCCATGATATTATTCAGAGCTTCTTCCATAGCTTGGACTACAGTGGTGTCGGGGGCAGGATTGCTGGCTTCCTGGTCCAGACTCTGCACCGAGTCCATCATGTTGTCATGCTCAAAGTCTTCATCGTCAAACAACGGAGTTGGCGAGTCGTCGTCTAGAGAGCGTCGCTGTGCCATTGCTGGGTCGAGACCGCCGCCATTAACGTTGGACATTCTCAGATCCGACGCAGATCCGGCTCGCTTCGTCGTCGGACGTGTTAATCTCGGTGCAAGTCTTGCCACCGCATTCGGCTTGGACTGATATGATTGAGAGCTTCGTTGTATGGGCGGATGGGCCACCGACGAGGACGGTTCAACTGTAGGGACAGCAGTGATAGCTGCTGATGCTTCTTCGGCTGCCAAACACTTGTAAAAGAGGTCCGACTTCTTGAAAGATTGAAAGAATTGCGCCTGCATCCTCTCCAAGACTGCTGTTTGCGCTCTCAAGATGGCTCGCCGGGCTTTGTAATACTGCTCCGCAGTAGCCGACTTGCCGGCGTTCAGAAAAGCCCGAACTTCGTCTCGAGTGGACTGCGATACCTTCAACTCAGCCTTGGCCAAGTACGCATGGTCGATTTGCGCAAGGTCTAGGCGATCAGAATCGGTCCACATCGACGGATTCGACGGGAGCTGCTCGTCGTCCTGGCCTTCATCCTCTAGTGGGTTGCGGAAGCCATCAACCACCAGCCAGAACTGAACGAGAGTCATCATGCGATGACGATCCATAAACTCCATGAAATAAGACAATCCTGATGCATCTCGGAGCAACTCCACTAAAGAGGCGTGCTCAAGTTTTGACGCCGCCTTCGTATTGCCTGCGGGGCGAGGAGGTAAGGCGGCTGCGTTTCGTCTATCTCCTCCCGCCGCAAGTACTTGGACGCGCTGGTCCAGCAGCCTCTTGCCCATCTCCAGCCGGCGAAGATACACCTGATCCTGGTTGTCTTCTAATGAGTCTCGTTTCAATTGACTAGCCACCTCGCTTCTCAGGCGCCGCGCATCAGAGAGATTATTCACTTTTCTTATGGCGCGGATGAACTTTTCAAACTTTCGTTCACTGTCGGTGGGCGAAAGTCGTGGTATGATTGCGGCTTTGCCCACCCTCGGTGTTGGCGAAGCATGCTGATCCAGCGCAGCCCTGAGCTTGCGGACGGTTGACCGGTCCTGCAACATAGATCGACCATAATTCTCCATGACTTGATTCCATGTATCGGGTTCGGCCAAAATTTGAAGCACGGGAAACAGCACAGCGCATGCGACAATTTCTCGAATAATGGTGGAGACGGCGCGACTGGCGAGCATATTAGGCGGGAGGACCTTGGGCAAGATTCCAGAAACCATTTTTCGAAGATAATCTTGCTGGACGAGCTTGGTATCGGGAAACGACAAAGATGCGGCAGGGTGCAGTCTTCCATCCTTGTATTTGGAAGCAATTGCTAAATCCAGCTCCTCTGATTCCGTCACGGATCGATTGAGCTTCCTCCCCCGAACCGAACGTTCGGCGTCGTAGAAGTCGCGGAAGTGTGCCGTCAGCATTGGGACAACACGCGTGGTGACAATATCCACCAGATCAAGTTCCAATAGCCTCTCTCTAATGTTGATGAGAGCATCGCGAATAGCTTTATCCACCTGGTTTGCGAAAACTGGGTTTTTGCTGATGTTGGAGAACCACGAGGTGACAAAGTCCCGAACGATAAGACCGAGAAGATCGTCAAGAGCTTCGGATATTCGGGGGGAATCGGGGTCGAGGGAAACTTTCGAGTATGACTGGTGTGTATGGAGGTTGGCGACTTCGAGGGACCAGGCTTTGGGCGCGATGAAGGCGGGCCCCTGCGGACGAGGTGATCGACGACGGAAGCTTCGTCTAGAACCGCGAGACGTGAGAAGAATGACTGCTAGGAATGAAGCGACGGTCAGGAGAGCTCCTCCCAAGAGGGCATATCCGATCCATCGCAAGGTCGGCGCCCAACTGACGGCGTAGCCCCAGGCAATGAAGCATGTGATGGCGGCAAGGATCAGGTCTCTTCCTTGCAGGGCCATAGTCCAGATTGGTATTGAAAGGCAGCGTGTCGTCGCTACATCGTTCGATGTTGAGATTTGCGGTGTTCCCGGAGCTGTGTCTGTCGATGAGCGAGCGTGGCCTACGCTGAGTCTTATCGATTAGGGGGGTACAATACGCGGACGTCCAAACCGACACGTGGAGACGATGCTAAGGTGCGGCGGGTAAGGTTAAAGTGCCTTCCAGGTTGCCTACTATGTACACTGCGTGCATGCCTTGTCCCCTGAGCAGCACATCGGTGCAAGATGCCTGCCCGCCTTACGCAATACTGAGACGCTAGGTCTCCGTAGGTAACACTGTAATGGAATATGCATGTGGCCGAATGGGTCCGTGCCCGATGAAGCTCTGCGGCCCAGCTACAGTTCTAAAAAAGCAATTACTCGTGGAATGCTGATGAAGCACCCGTATCAGCCTCAGATGGGAGCTAGTACGACGCTCCTCTTGGGTATCAATGAAATTGTTTGGCATTCCGGGCTGTGCCCATCGCGCCCTGCCCAGAATCCTTCCCTCATCCTCCCTTTTAACGCCTTCACCAGGCCGGGTCTTCCCTTCTGCGGAAAAGGGCAACGTGCTTCTGGCCTTGATTCCGCGCCACCTTCTTTCCCTCTTCCGTTTCTGACCTCATGACTTTGACGCACCCGTCCGCTTCCTGCTCTTCTTCCGGTATACGCTCGAACGACGGATGGGCGCCAAAGTGCTCTACCATCCACTGGTGCAGGGGCTCGACGTCTGTGATGGTGTACACTATGCCGCCGGGCCGCAACGCAAAAGCATATTCGGAGTTGAGCGTGGTCGAAACGATCCTGGCCTTGTGCTTCCGGGCTTTGAAGTGAGGGTCGGGAAAGCAAATGAAGATCTTGGAAAGCTGTGCCTTTTTGAAGAAATTGGGTAGGAACTTCATGCTGTTGGCCCTGAGGCAGCTGATATTCTGGTAGAGTCCAGTGCCCTCGTTCTGCGCGCGAAGCGCTCTGATTCGCTCCTGTACATACTCTGTGACCGAAGTCCGAATCTCGAGGCCTGCCAAAGTCAGTCAACCACCACTTAAAGGCGTGCGTTATCCACATACCAAGAGCCAATGTGTCCGGCATGAGGGGTGCCAGGGCCACAAGCAACCCTCCAAACCCACAGCCAATGTCAACAACCTCGACATCCTTCCGCATACGACTCGTTTGGTTTATTGAAATGACCTGCATATCTGTGTCGAGGGACGTAGCTGCCACGGGTTTGGAGACCAAGGTGTGGTCTTCTTGGACGGTGAATGCGGGATAGAACTGAGTCCAGTCCATCTCATTCGGACCAGCTGGGCTGACATGCAACATGCGATTAGCATCATTGTCCATGGGCAGCGGACCATTGTGCGACTCAACTAGATTAATTGATGATCCGAGAAGGGGTTCGCATGAGCTCTTTGCCGGTAGAACTTCTTTTTGGGCAACTCGACCACGCCTTCCTGAACGCGCGCATTGCGATAGTCCTCGCGTTTCTGGCTCTTGGGTTTATGCGTCACTTTGCCCATTTCGTCGTCTTCGCTACGCGATTGCGGATTTGGCGGATGCTCATGGGAGATTGTCTCTTCGAATCGGCTTGTGCGTCCGCGAAGGACGTGGGTTTTGGATCTTTTGTACCGGCAAATAAGTACTGAGAGAAAAGGGGGGGTGTAGGGGGGGGGAGACAAACACACAAAAAAACGTAACGCAGAAAAAGAGCGATACATTTCGTGGTGCAGTGCGATGTCTATGGCGGGGGTCCTAGTGGGGTAACGTATGTGAAGATGGTGGACCTAGAACGGATGCTTTGCCAAGCCCGGGCACGCACCTACCTTACCTTAGGTACTAAGTAGGTAGGTATCGAAGGCCAGTCGCACTTGCTGCTGGTCAGCCAGCAAGGTAGGCAATAGAAGGTGCCTTAGCTACATATCATCACGGAGGCGCCGGCTAACCAACCCATGCTCACTCAAGCGCGTTCTCCTCTCCCTTGGATCTGACGTGACATCTCATATTCCACCAACAACTTCCACCTCACCTCATTCTCTGGAGAAACATTGAACTTGCCAGGCTCGATGGTCAACTCATCAGCTGCCCAAATAACTGTCGTTCGCCCTCGAGTTTATTATCCGCCATACATGCGTTCCTAGGTACTCACATTCATCTATCTCGTCTGCTTGCCTTCGTTCGTCGCCCGCCGCACACGCATCTGGGCATTACCATTTGCGCCTACCAACCTAAATCAAATCACCGAAACCGCATCACTTCTTTCGCCCCTGTTGCAAAGAAAAGCTGGCTGCTTGATTTCCATCCGAAGGGGATGGATTCTCGGTCGCAGCAGGCCTCGTGGTACGACACGATGATGACTTACTCGCTTCTGGCCCCGGACTATCCTTCTCTGGTCAGATACATATCAGGCGCTTTCGTAAGTCTCACATTGAACATCTGCGTCGTATCACACCAACAGGCAAAATCCAAACTGACGGGACGATAGATTGCGCTGGGGTTGTTTTTTGTGGTTCCCATTATCCTGTTGATTGGATTTGACCTCCTCGTCTGGGTCTAACGAATCTGCTGGAGTCGCCCCTGGCAGGAGTCGAGAAATGGTCATCTTAGACCTCCCACAACTGCTCTGCATGCCCCAGAGACGGCGGATGGCCTGACAGCTGTAAAGCAGCGCATGAAGTCTACATGATACCGAGAGATTCGGGGGTCAGGCGTCGTTATCGTCGTTCTCCAGCCGCGCTGACCAACATACACAAGTAAATGGAGGCTGGTTGGTTTTCTGAATGGATGAGGGCTCAGTTGACGGCTTTGACAGGAGTTGGCCTTCACAGGGGTATGAGTAACATGTCGGGGACGACTGGGTATGTGCAACGAAGGAATGATCGTATGCGTTTCCTGTTGACGTGAATTCGTTGACTTCGCTTTGGTTTGTCCCTCTCCGTTCTGTGTGGTCTAAACCAAATAAGTTAGGGCACTCTATAGCTGCACATCTGAGTATTAATCAAATGAAACAGCTCAAATTATATAAAAATATAATAGTTATAGAAAGAAATTAAATTACTAAAATATAAAGTTTTCTTAAAATTTATTATGCTTAATTATAAAATTATTTATAGTTTTATAAGATAGTAAGTAATTAACTATTAGCTTTATATCTATTTTCTATTATTATAATAAGTTTTATTTTAAATTTAAAATAGCATATTTAGATATAATAAGTATTAATAATAATAGTTAAATAGTTTATAATAAATATGTTATTTATTTTTTAATAAAGAGTAGTTCTTAAAGATTTAATTCTATAATAGTTATAACTTATATTTATTATTTAGTAATTATAATAAAAGTTTAAGAAAAGTTTTTATATCTAATTCTATATTTTAACTTATATATTAATTTATATTTAAGTATATTTAATTATTTTGAAAAATTAATATAAATATAAAAGTATTATTTATTAAATTTACTTCTAATCTTACTTACTTATACTTACTAATATAAAACAGCTTAAAATTTTTATTTCTTTATATTAAATAATTTAAAAAATAATAATAAAAGTTATATATAGTATTATACTTTATTTTTATTTACTAACTAAACTAATACTTAATACTATATAAAACTATCTACTTTAGTGTATTTCTATAGTAAAAGCTGCATAGTTATAAGGGGTGAGTAGTTATAAGGTGTCTTAACTTGTCTTAGGTACTAATAGGATTGTTGGTACTGGCGTCACGACCTACCCTAGTAGGTACACTGCTGCCTTCTGCTACCTTAAGGTACCTCAGCTTATTAGGTATAGTGTCTTAGGTACCTGGGTAGGTAGGTATTTAAGGTATGTGCCCAGCGTACCTTACCTACCGTGCCTTAGGTACATGGGTGGGGCCACTCCAAGTGCCAACCTGGGGTTCTTGACACTACACGACAACCCCCGACTTCCTTCAACCCAACACCCCCCCCCCCCAAACTCATCGCAGCACTTCATCGTTTGTCCTCGACGGATGGGGGAACGCAGAATCGCACCCAAGAGCTCCCCAATACTTGTCGCTTTGCACCTGCCACAGATCTGACTACCTACTGGCGACGAATCATCATGCCCCAAGACCCAAACCTTTATGGGCAACCACCGCCTAAGAAGCGCAAGAACAATATGGCTTTGAGCAGTTCCATGGATTTCACTGCTCAGCTGTCCTCCATCATATCCGGCGCCTCCGCCAACGCTTCCACGGTGGCAAGACCTCGCCCGTCGCGGACCAAAGACAACATCTTCACCGGCGCAAAATCGAGGCGGCAGGACGACAGCCCCGGAAAGGCGGGCTCCCCCTCCAAAGCGGATTCCGTGAAGCTGAAGCTAAAAGATACTCTGGGTACCGACGAAGAATCCTCAGAGCTGGTCCGTACTCGACGCAAAATGGAAGAGAAGGCGCGCCTGTACACCGCCATGAAACGTGGTGATTATGTGCCTAAGGAAAACGAAGCTGCGCCCCTTATCGACTTTGACCGAAAATGGGCAGAAGCCGAGGCAAGGGGGAGAAAGGACGATGAAGACGCTCAAAGTTCCGATTCCGATGACGACGACTCCGATGACGACGGTGGTGGAGAGAGCGCCAGCCAAGAAATTGTCGAGTTTGAGGACGAATTTGGGCGTTTGCGGCGGGGCACCAAAGTCGAGATAGAACGTCTGGAGCGACAACGCCGCCGCGGCCTTCTCGGTGCTGAGGAGCTCGAGCGCATGTCTGCTCGGCCTGCAGCACCAGCGAAGCTTCTACATGGTGACGCTATTCAAACCATGGCATTCAACCCGGAAGACCCCGAGAAGATGGAGGAGCTGGCACGCAGACGTGACAGGAGCGCCACACCACCCGACTTGAAGCACTACGATGCCGATAGCGAAATCCGAACCAAGGGTACGGGGTTCTACAAATTTAGCAAGGATGAGGCGACGAGGTCTAAGGAATTCGAGAGCCTTGAAGCAGAGCGACAGAGGACAGAGACAGCGAGGAAAGATCGTGAGGAGAAGAAGGAGGCAAGACGGAAGGAAATAGAGCAACGGCGCAAAGACGTCGAGGCGAGGAGAGCCCGGAAACTGGCTGATAGCTTCTTGGACGACTTAGCAACCGACCTCAGTGGCTGTTAGGTAGCGATGTAGAGATGCGCTCATAGGGGTCACAGGGGTATATATCTGGGCTTCCCGGTGAGATTTCAAACATTTGAAATGCGAAACGATGGGACGCTCATTCGCTGCAGCTTTCGCATTCTTTTCACCGATAACTGAACTAGTACTAACAGTATTGTTGACCGTGCAAGACAAACCAAACCTGCGGCATCAAGTCTTTCACTAGTGCTAAGCCAACCCATAATTGAAGATTTGCTCCTATGTCATATTTTGCCTCGGGAAGGGCTATTGGGCCTTTTGGGCCAATTCCTAGTGACTCCGCCAAACACATACACATACACACGTATATGTATATATATACACAATCGCCAGCCTACTGCGCCGGATGAACGAGGCCCGCGATGCTCGTCCAGATAGATATCAAACGCCTGAAAGAAAGCAAATGTAACAAGGCCTTTTGGCCGATAAAAGATGGTGTAGTACATTAAGCCATGCGATAATGATGTTTTTTCATGGCACTTCGTGACCGACGTTTGGTGTTATGTAAACCACCAAATGCAGCCGCAATCGCTCAGCTGACTTGTCCTCGTAGGGCGATCCCGTGATATCAAGAGGCTGTCTTCGTGGATCCAACGTTTCGAGTCGGCGATGGCAACTGTTTGCCTGTTCTCCATGATCATCACCTCCACGGGTTGGCCTTCCTCGTTCAAAACGGGAACCGTGTTCTCTCCGTCATCACAAACCTCAACCTGTCGGCAGAAGGCATTCTTGGTCTCGTCGAGGGATACACGACGCTCTTCGAATTTGATTACTTGCGGGTATGGCGGTGGAGGAGCTCGTCGCGGCTTATCGGTAGGAACCGTTGTAGAGAAGGTGCTCGTCGCCAAGCCGTGGCGCACCAAGAAGGGTGTTGAGCTGGGTGGAATCGTGGCAGCCGCAAGGGGTCTAGTCGTCGACGTTGGCTTCCGTTGATAGCTGTTGTTTTGCGATGGGTAGACAAAAACCTCAAGGAGAGTACCAGGCCAAGTGCAGATCCAGGGTCTATCTCCAGCCTGTGCTCCCCTCACACCCTTCCTGCTAAAGTCTCCGGACCCAGGAGGAGGGCCGTTCCAACGCCTTTTCGCGCTTGGCCTGGCTGTGCTCACCCCGGGAAATCTGTCCTCAGGTACGACGACGGTTTTGTTGTATGTCATTTGAGCAAACCAGGCGGCACCCCGACCAAGCTCGGAAGTATCGTTGACCAGCCGCATCTTCAGCGGGTCAATAATAAGAGGCGGCTGAGTGCCCCAAGCGAACATGTTGAGCTTTTCGTCGGTGTGGTCGCTATCGTTGAATGTAGTAAGTTTTAAGGTGTAATCAGATATAGGTAATTCATTGGCAATTCGAGAAACGCCCATGACGTAACTAGTAAAAGGGATGTTACAGGTCCAGGCCTGCGATTGTGTCGTATCGTTGAAGCATGTGCTCGGTGCTTGGCTAGCGATCAACGGGGGCAAGCCAAATGTACCTATCTCCATTGAAGGCAGGTCGGGTGGAAGAGTTGCCAGTGGCTTGATGTCAACCGTGGCTGTTGGGATCACGAGGGGCACAGGCTCGTCGTCTTGATGACGGCCTGGCGGTTTCTTATGTTTCGCAAAGAAAGTGCCAATGACAGCACCTAGAATAATGCCCCTGTAGAAATGGTTAGCCTATATGTTCAAATCAGAGCCGGATGCAACTTACATTAGCACCAGCCCAACCGCCAACAAGCAAATCGCCCAATACGGGATGACGCCAAACATTCTTCTCTTGGCCCTCTTCTGCCACTTGCGATCGGTGGTCTTCTCGGCGTAGGTCTCTGCGGCAGTGTTGATTTCGTGTTGGCTTGCAGTGTCTGAAGTCAAAGTTCTTGACGACATGCGCGACGGTAAACGAAGGTCTTCACGAGACTCGAATTCGGGGTTTCTTGTTGCAAGGCCGAGGCCACCGGCGCCGGGAATGGTGGCAGGGGGGACCGAGGCTGCCATCACCGTCACCGTATTTTGTGGTTGCAATTGTGATTGCTGGCCCGATGTTTGTGGCGAGAGCTGCTGGTGAGGTTGAATTTGCTGCTGGTGATGTTGCGATTGAGCCTGGGGTAGGTCGCCAGGCTGTTTTCTCGCGTACGCTTGCTCCGGATATCTGGTGTAGGGAGGGAGCTCCTCGGTATGCCCCAGGGGGCCGATCAAGTCGGCGATTTCCTCCCCTTCGGGTCCCATCCGTCGCTGATAATTATCAGACCGTCCGAATCCAACGGGAATACTTTCACCTTCGCCGGAGTCCACCGGCACCGTGTTCTGCGTGTAAAGAGTGTACGGATGGGTCGGGCCACGGGGGCCAGCGTACGACCGTTCCGACATACGAGCGGTAGAAGACGTCGCTACGCTGTTCGTTCGTTGGGGGTACATTTGATACGGGTGCGAGGGGCCCGAGGGGCCATCGTAGGGACTCTCAGAGCGCATTATGGGAGAATCGGTGGAAGTGCTGGATACGCGTGAAAGTGCGGTGCCGTTTATTTGGCCGGTGGAACCATCATGACGAAGGGCGAGAGGGTCGTGAGAGCGGGGAGGTTTCGCGATACTCGAGGGTCGGGCAGAAGGTACGGCTCGATGGATAGCGGCAGAGTCTCGTGACACAACCGCCGAGCCAGTCGAAGGGTTTGTGGTCGAGGGGATGGGTGGATAGGATGCAGAAAGGTCGGCTGGGCGAAAACCGTCGGATAAGCCCATGGCGGCAGCCAGGTCGTATTCATCATCGTCGCCGTCGACGGTAGTTGATTGCCTCGCCGACATCCTAAGGGAAGCCCTTCTCTCGTTGCCCGCTTTGTCATGAAAAGGATCCATTGTAATGTTGTGCGATGGTCAGGATTCAAATCGACGACGAGCTGCGGCGGTTAAGATGTGGTTGCACCAATTTCACAACATGGGCGTCGGCCGCTGACCCCAGAGGCCCAAGTCCAAACCCAACCTCAACTCGTGAATCCTCAATAATACCGCTCCGAACCAGTCGTCGCTGAGAAGGGGTGAACAATTCGGGGATTACAACGTCGGAATGTGGACGGCTAAGATTGAAGAAAAAGCCGCGGGTGGATGAGCAGTACGAGAGAGAGAGGTGTGGTCTTGGGAGGAGAAAGGAAGCATAGTCAGACAGACCGACCGGGCAGTAGCGCAGGACAGGACACAGTCGGAGAGAGGCGAAGGCGAAGGCGAAGGACAGGGCGAGGGAGAGAGGGAAAGACAGGAAGTGCGGGTGCGGGAGGGCACTACTAGACAAGGTTGGACGATTCAGGAACAGTTTGGGTTTGGGGTCCGACACGAAGCGTCCAGGCGCATGATTGGTGGGCTCAGGGGAGGGGCCCTTTTTTTTTTCGCGTACCGGGCGGCGGAGGCAGGATACCCAGGGGCCGTATTCAGAAGTAAGAACAGCGACAAGGAGCGAGTCCGCTGGAGACTTTTCTGCTAGAAACGATCGGGGGTGTGAGAGACACAGCGAGAGAACCAAAGAGCGCGCTGCGTGAGGGATTGGAGGGGGGTGATCCATGGATGGATGCACTTGGGAGGAAGGGGAGCCGTGCCGTCTCTGGGTGTATTTGGGCAAGGAGCCCTGGACAAGGCCGAGGACTGGGGGGCTGACTAGGTAAGGCGGTACCTCAGTAGAAGTCCAGAAACACGGAGAGAACGGGGAGAAGATACACGAGACATGCGTCGTCGGCAGCGGGCGAAGCAAGTACCTATTGCCGCTAGGTAGGTATGGATAGAACACTCGGTACATAAGGTACCTAGGTAAGGCAGCCTAAGATCGAGACCAAGACCAAGAAACAGCGGCAGACCGGCCGACTTTGGGAGGCGATGCCCGTGCCTGGATGAGAAACCGTTCAATCGCCCTCGCCGGTGAAGCGATGGTGATCAAGACAGAGAATCTCAAAATATTCGTTAACCACGGCAGCCTGCCTGCGGAACGCGCTACAGAAGACGATGCAGCGGAAGCCAGAAGACCCCGTCGATGCTCCTTGGAAGTGGAGGTGCAGGTGCAGGTGCAAGTGCAGCAGGTGCAGATGCAGGTCGTGGTGCAGGTGTTCGTTCGTGTGAGAGAAGGGTGGGGATATTGCAGCATTGGCGTCTGGAGTCCACAAACGCTAAAATACGTGAGCCCACTTGGACGGAGAGGACGGGCGAGAAACGAGAAGGCGGCTAGGTACTTAGCAAGAGCTTTGTGTAGAGGGAGGAACGGTATCTGCATCTCATGGAGCTGGTCGCCCGAGAAGACGCCATGTCAGAGGATGCAACACCCGAGTTGAGGTATGCGGCGAGATCCGGATCAATCCAGATCAACGTGTCGTGACATCTAGAAGAGCATTGGGCGGGAGATCCCCGTGTAGGCGTGAGTCGATCTACGCACACAAGACGGGCATGCTATGATTGCTGAGCCTATTAATTTCCGATCTTGGGCGACTCTTGTTTCGTTGCGCTGAGAAACAGCCACAGCCCGACCCGTGCTGACAAAGGAACCTAAGGGTCCGAGGTAGCTCATGACACCTCACTACGAGGTCGCGAGCCCGACGATTCAGATCGATGTGCCTGCCCTCCGCGGGGAGGGGAGGAGAGGAGGGATGAAGAAGACAGGCCCGGAATGATGCTGTCACAACGGAAGGTTTCAGACGTTTGGCAAGCAGTGGGGGCTGCTTCAGTGCAAGTGCTGTGCGTGTTGGGTGTCTGCCCGAAGACTACTACGAAGTCACCAAAGTCCAAACAGACACGCGAATAGGAGCAGGGACGACCGCAGATCTCGGTTTTGGGTGCTGGGGCAGACCATGGACGGATGGCGCTAGGGCCCGTACTGGCATAGTGTCGCTGTCTTCGGCACGAGCACTGTGACGGGGCCCAGGTCCAAGAGATGGACCGAAACTCAGAAGCTGGTGGGGCGTGGAGACAGATAGCAGCTACCTTACGCCGTAGAGTAGGTACCTCGTGCTTACCTACGGTCTGGCGTGTCGGTGTCAGCCCGCTGCAGGTGCAGATGGTCGCCAACGAAGCTTTCCATCTTCCGGACATCAAAGTAAAGTGAGGCAAGGTAAGGTAGTGTCATTTTCTCCATCCCCGTTGCCTTATCGCCCGTCGTTTAACTGCTTAATTGCCATCAAGCAGGAATCAACCAGTCGGGTCCATTTGCTCAAATTGGGTCCACCGAATGTCATCGGGTATCCCATACTTGGCCGCCCTAAGTGTACCTATGTTTGCATGCAAATGCCATGCCTGTACTGTTGAGGGCCACTGAACACACAAACACCTATCACGGCAAGAATCCCATCTCATCTCAAGTGTGCCTCATCACCGTCGCCAGCCGCACTATCATGTATATCTTGTCCACTTCTGACTCTTCACTCTCGGGCACGGTGTAGCGCATCTCATGCTTTAATCCGTCTTAAACCTCCCCATTGAACACCCATCCAATCGAATGCGCGATATCAAACGTTCTCGTCACCCCGTCTCACCACTTGCATTCGCCTGCTCTGGCGGTCCGGCCAAACGAATGACCTGCCGCGACCTAGGCTGCTTGAATTCAAGCAGCGAGCTGGGCCAACCGCATTTCACCTTGGTGCAACAGCCCGTGCATGTTCAAAGTAGGTCCAATTGGAAAACATGTTGCTTATGGTCTTTTTCGTATGGCTGTTAGAGCGCTATGCAGCTATCTAGGTGCATATTCGCAGGCAGGATGTGTGCCGCGACTGGCTGCCGTCGATGCTGGCGCAGCCCTGTTTTCGTCTAGTGATCCCCCCACCTCAACCAATCTACAGCTGCGCATCTACTATGCAGTAGATGCATGTCGTCTGGCTCACCGAACGCCAGTGACGAATGGTTTTGGCCGGCTACCGCTCATGCACTTGCAGCCTCATGTTCCCTTCCGAATACTCGGCTTTGTGGTCCATTGGTAGTTGAGTCTCTCGAGATTGGAGGCTAGAGAATCGCAAGGAACAACTCGCAATCATTTGGATTCTGTTCCGGCCTCTCTCATGTACGTATATCTCTGTGCGACGCGTTCAGCGGCTATCCGTACTTAGTTAACTACCTTAACTGTAGGCCAACAGTCGTGCGACTCGAGTGTGGGTAGCCGCTCTCTGAGACCTTGATCGGTGTTGCCCAGGTATTCTGCCATTTCACATGGGAAGGTAGTGTGATAACTCGTGTGCACTCTAAGTTGTCTCAAAAGCTTCTGTTGAAACAGCTTTACTGGCCAAACGTGTGCAGGGCTGCCGTGGAAGTAGGGCGAAATGGCTGCATTTTCACGGGAGGGTGTTGTACCCCGCATGGGACACACACGGCAGCCTGGTTCCTCGACTCTTGTGTATATCACTGGTCCGATGTCGAATACACTTCTCGTCGTCGTGATATGACGAGGTACAAATCACCTCGAGTCCCCTTGCCTCTGCAATTGCATCACACACTTCAGCATATGTGGGCCGTTGCTGCCCCCGAGCCATGCACCAAGATGAGGCGAGCAGCATCGAACAGCAGCAGTAGAATTGCTCACGGCCACGCTCGTCCCCTCTGTCTGCAGCAAGAAGGCACGGAGTATTTGATGAGGTCTCTTCCCGGGGTTCCGCTGCTTGTTGCTTGCCTCGTCTCTTGCTCGGTGTTCAGCAAACTCAGCCCGTCTTAGCGAGGGTTTTGCCCATACGTTACCTCCGGTGCCTTGTCTTCTCGCGTCACGACCTACCTGCCGGCGTATCTTCGTCTCATCTCTTCTTTGCAGAGGTTTCTCTCTGCTGCTGCTCCCGCTCCCGCTCCCGCTCTCGCTTCTACGTTTCTGCTCCTCCTCTTGCTCTTGCTCTTGCTCTTGCTCTTGCCCCCACAAGTAAACGTTGGTGCTGAGACGACAATTTCCAAAGCTCGGCATATCCTGTGCAGGCAGCCATGCCCCACTCATCGGCTTCGAGCTCGTCGGGAAGCTCTCGGCCATCCTCGAGATCTTCCTCGGCCTCTTCCTTGCGCTCGGGAAGTTCCAAGAAGTCAAGATCTTCCCAGATCTCTCACTCCAACATCAAGAGTGACCACTGGGCTGTATCTTTCATGAAATGGACCACCGGCGCTCCTCTCGGAAAGCCTCTATCTCTACGAAGAACCAAGGTCCACGAGGTTGACGAGACTTGGGGCTTGTACCAGGAGGACCCTTCATTCTACAGCGATTACTCTTATACCCATTATGCGTGGGTCACCCCAAGATTCGACGATAGCATTTCCGAAATAGCGTCCAGGACAAGTAGTCGCTCGTCTGGCCGTCTTCGGAGGGAGCACCGGTCCAGACCCCCGCCCCGCTTCGGACCGTCTCCCGCCATGCACCCGCCACCTCTCTTCCCGCAACACCCACATCCACCGGGGCCGCCTCCTCCACAGTTCATGCCGCCCCAGCAGACGTTCCACGACAACCATGGCTACGAAGAAGAAGACGAAGACGACGACGGCGATGTCGAGAGCGGCTACGAAGATTATAGCACAGAACCGCAGTTCCACTCACATCCACACCCTCCTTTCCCGCCAGCGTCCGCAGACCCGCCAGCTGCTGGTGGCGAAGCTCCCTTCATCGTTCTGAACGGCGGCGGCGGCGGCGCTCACAAATATACGCCTTGGTGATTGAAATACTCCGGGTCGCAATATTCCGTGATGTTGTTCCAAACGAGTGGACAATGGCTAGTTGCGCTTGAGGCGGTCTACCCTTTTTTTTATGAATGAATGGCTGGGTCTCAGCATACAACCCCTTCAAGTACCCAGAACACAGAAGGGAAGAACAGAACCTTCAAGGAGGGGGGTACGGCCAAACGACCTACAATATGTAATTGCAGTAACGAGGTCATGATAGTCTGTGAGCGAAAATGTGTTTGTATAGTTGCTAATATGATGAATTGCTGCTGGAGACCATTGCATGCAAGTCCGGTGCCGCGTGGAAGTAGCCGTGCCTTGACGTCGTAGGAACAGCCCGAGCCAGTAGAATGTGCGTCATTCGGCGAGCCTGCTGCACAGAACGTCGGCGCACGGCGTGGCTAAGCGCAGAGACCTCAGCCACAAATTGGCCTCGGCGACGCTCCATCTGGCGGACCATCTCCAGGCAACCATCGCACCATCAACGCCAGAGAGTATGAACTTCGGCTTGAATGAACTCAGCCTCCAATGACTTTACCAGCCGTTGCGCCTTGTCATTCGTTGGTTTCGCGAGTATTCTTTTGCCGATACGTCAGATGCCATTCATCATCCCACATGATGATATGCAGTCATCCTTTCACATATTGGTCACTTCCTCGGTCTTGCAGTCAGACAAGGTTCAGCTCCTCTTCACACTCCTTCGACTAATCCAAATATGCTCCATTTGTTCCACCTGGGGTCAGCTAGTCTCTTCTTCAGACAGGCAGCCGTGAAGCGAAAGGTACCTGGCGAAGGCACCGTACACACTCTCCGGGCCAGCTCGCTGCGGCTGCTTAGCAGTTTTACCAACTATCAAGTGGCAGTGTGATGCCTAGCGTTCACCCTAGCGACGCTTTCTCTTGCCCTCAGAGAATACCGCCAAAAGGTCTCGGTTGCGTTCTCTAGCTGCGGCCCCCCGCCTCTAGCCCTATCGGAGTGACTCAAGTGGATGGGTCGTGCCTGGCGGCCTCATCGTCTAGGCAATGCAATTGGCCCGTCAGAACCCCAGAGACATATGCTGGCCTTCACGGAGTTGTCTCCTCATTACTGGCTGGTTCTGGTCACGAACACAGAATGTAAGGCGGGATGGCTGCCTTCTCTGCGAGATATATACCTCAAGGCAGCCTGACCATATTCACCGGTCTCTTCTCTCTGTGTCGCCCACCATTTCTCGCAAAACCCTCCCTCTGTCTCACTTCACCTACAACTCTTGATCGGCCTCCGAGGACGAGCCGTTCAAAGCACCACAATCATTAGTTTCCAACAGCCGGTCCTCGAAAACGATTTCTCAAACCCCATAGACATCATGGAGACTTTCCCGCATCCAGCCTCCTGTGCGAACCCCTTGAATACGTCCGAGTCCGTCGTGGCCCAGGCGCCGCCTCAAATGGCGCTTCTGGACTTCTTCTTCCCCGGGTTCAGCGTCTTCTCGACCGCCTTTCAAAAGTATCTAGGCATCGATCTCAATGTCTACATACCTCTGGTTATCCTCTGCGGCGGAGCGACATTCGCATGGCGCTACTTCAGCGATTACGTTTGGGAGAAGATTGATACCTATCTCATGTCCACAGTCGAGGTCCGCACCGACGATGAAATCTATGTAAGTGTTACTCAAAGCTTCAATTTTGAAGGGTGGCAAACCTCATGACAAAAATACTGAACTCGGATAGAACATTCTCATGTCTTGGGTCGCCGCCCAACGCTTTGCCAAGAACTCTCGGCGGTTCGTCGTCAACACGAACCTGAACTCGCGCTCCTGGTTCCTGTGGCGTTGGGATGATGATGACGAGGAGGACAACGATTCTGTGGAAGTGTCAAGCGAGCCGGGCCCGAAGAAGAAGCCCCTGGCTTACACACCCAGTTTTGGTAGCCATACCTTTTGGTACCGTGGTCACCTCCTACTTTTCAAGCGCAGCCAGAATCAGCAACAGGCCTCTTACCTGGTTGTTAGCGAGCGCGAAGAAATCAGTGTTTCCTGCTTCGGCTGTAACCCCTGGATTCTCAAGGAGTTGCTCCAGGAGGCTCGAACCGAATACCTCAAGAAGGATTCTCAGAAAACAATGATCTACCGCGGTAGTACACGTGCCGGCACTGCGGAGCCCTCATGGCAGCGGTGCATGGCGCGCATATCTCGACCCTTCTCGACTGTTATTCTCAATGAAAAGATGAAGCAAGAACTCGTGGAAGACGTGGCTGATTACCTCTCACCCGCAACCCGGAAGTGGTATTCGAACCGCGGAATCCCTTGGCGGCGCGGCTACCTCTTGACCGGCCCACCTGGAACCGGCAAGTCCTCTTTGTCGCTTGCTTTGGCGGGATTCTTCAAGATGAGGATCTATATAGTCAGTCTGAGCTCCATCTCTGCCAACGAGGAAAATCTTGCCACGCTCTTCGCAGAGTTGCCACGCCGATGTGTAGTTCTTCTCGAGGACATTGACACCGCTGGTCTGACCCACACGAGGGACGACTCGACGACTGACAACTCCGATGCCAAGGACGGGCCTGGCGACATGGTTCCTGGACAGACCACCCCGGGCAACGCCACAACTACAACGAATTCTAGCAGGCTGTCACTCTCTGGCTTGCTTAACATATTGGATGGCGTGGCTAGCCAAGAGGGCCGTGTACTGATCATGACGACAAATCACGTGGAGAAGCTCGACAAGGCTCTCATTCGACCTGGGCGCGTGGATCTCGTAGTAAGGTTCACACTTGCCGACGAGGAGATCATCGGGTCCATATTCAGAGCCATCTTTGCCCCCCTCGAAGGTGAGGATAACGAAGCGGCCCAGCAGACGCAGAGCCTCAAGGACTCTGAAGACGAGAAGGCTTTGATCGAGCAAGAGGCCATTCGTACAGCTGAGTTTAAGCTCAAGGTTGACAAACTATCGAGGGATTTTGCCACAAAAATCCCTGCCCATGAGTTCAGTCCAGCTGAGATTCAGGGGTTCCTCATGAAGCATAAGCGTAGCGCCGAGAACGCGGTTGCAGGCGCTGCAGAATGGGTCTTGGAGACGCGCAAGGAGAAGAAGGAGAAGGAACTAAAAGCCGCCGAGGAGAAGCGGCAAGCCGAAGCCAAGAAGAAGGAGGTAGAGGAGAAGAAGAAAAGAGAGGAAGAGGGAAAAAAGACGGAAGAGTCAATGGAAGGGAAAGAAGTCGACAAGGTGCGCAGGAGCCAGGAGAGAAAGAAGACGCGCGACGTTGGGAAGATGAGGAGAAAACCAAACAAGGAAGATTCCCCTGACTCCTCAGACACGAGCGATTCGGAGTCTGCTTCCGGCTCTGATGTGAATGCCCATGCCGAGGTTGCGAACACGGCAGCGGCGACGGGGGCGGCGGAGGCGGCGGGGGCGGAAGAACAGGCGACAGAACCACCGGCCCCGTTGACTGGTGGAGCGAAAGCCGAGGGCGGAGGTGACGAGACTACCCGAAAGAGAGACTCGGGCTACGGTACTCCAGTGGAGATTTGAGTTATTGGTGGCACTTGAACGAGCCTATTCTGGCATACAAGAGTGCATTGACCGGCGTCTGGCTGGTAAATGGGGAGTTCCGAGAGATGACTACGTATCCATGTCACCGTGTGTGTCTTTGTAGACACGCAACGCAAGCAGCTGTTTTGCGGAAGACTGCACTAGACCACTGTTGAAACCAACTTTTCGAATTCGATGATGTCCATCACAATGTGATTGTTGCAATGTAGTCCCTACGGCCGGCTTACTAGCTCGACCATGACGACATTCTGCAGGGTGCCTCAGGAAATGGCGAACAACCTCGATTCTGCGGTCTTGGCGGAGAAGAGCCAACCACGGTACCCGAGGCAGTATGCATCGTCTACGCATGGTCTGATGGACGGAAAGGGCACGAGAAAGAAGAAAAAGAAGGCCGGGGGCCGGGGGCTAGGAACAGCTGAATCCGAGGTGCGACCCGCGGGACTTGGAGGTTCAACTTTTTGGACGATGTTTTGCCTGTACTGAGACGGCAGTGAGCGTGGGGTGAATAACATGTTTTTCATGCTTTCTGGAATGGAGAGGCCGGAACTTGTGTTCGTACATAAAGGAGGGGGGATGGACCATGTGCCAGGGCCAGATGGCCGATGCGAGCGCGGAGATGTGCGGGTATGGTGATGACGGAGATGACAGGCCAGGGAGAAAAATTTTGCTGGAATTCGAAGTCTTGTTACACTCGGTCGAAGAAGCTCGGATTTCGAGCAAGACATGCGGGTGAAGCTGGGACGGCACCACAGCAATGCGCACCATGCCTAACCAAAAGAGTGACGGCAGATGCAGACGCAAGGCGCCTTCTTAGTCATGAGTGAGAAAAGAAAGTACCTCAAGTATTGTGACGTGGACTTTGAGGGAATATGAAGAAAGATGCAGGAGGAGGGTCCACGTCTCTCGGAGGGCCGATGCGGCTTCGATATGGAAACAAAGTCGAGGTGATGCATCCAGAAGGTGGGGGACTGGTGGGAGTCTCCGATGGTCAGGTAGGGGTTCGCGGTTTGCAAGGGTGGCGCGGCGGCGGTTAAGGAAGAACAATCGCGACTCTGTTACGTACGGTTCCGAAGCAGAAGTGCCTTCGCTACCTGCACTGGTTGTCGTCGGGCAACGAGATGTCACCAAGGCGAGGCAAGGTGAAGTTGAGGTTGTCAGCTGTGCAGGGTGTAGTCCCGACAAGGCGGAAGACTCAGCCACAGTCAAGACGCATACCAAGAGTCTCGCGTATGTGTGTGGGTAGATGACGGTGGAAGCTGTTCAGCCTGTTCCCGCAGCCGCCACGGACGAAACAGAGACTCGGAGCTGCCAAGCCATGCGAGCCGCGGGCTACGGCCTTGGTGTGGGTTTCGTGCGGTCTTGCCCCCCCTTGTCTTTTCCTCTTCTTTTCACAGTGGCGCCGGCGTCCGAGAAGGAGAAGAGGGAGGGAGGGGAAAAGATGTGAGAACGGCTTGTCCAGTGGAGCCTCAACCTAGAACGTGAAGCATCGCCCACAATGTACAAGCCCTGCTACGTTATCAAGTACCTTTGGACACCCTTCGTGAGTCCGGTGCGTGTGCGTGAGTACCGTTCGCTTCCAAGGTCAGCCGCCATGTCCTTAGGTATCCGCTTACCCGTTCTTGCGCAGGCCAATCTGCGATCCCAGGCAATCAAAGAGACAGAAGCAAACAAACGCGTTGAAGAACTGCAGATGTGTCACGTACCCACGGGTACCCAGAAACGCAGCCGGGACCGACGAGCCGGATGGGAGGGGCGCAAAATTCTGTCTGTTTGAGGTTGAAGAAGAGCGTGAGCATAGCATCGCATCGCATCGTCAGTGTCTAGGTACGAATGATCCAACCCGCCCACCCAGGTGGGTTACTGATTGATAAGGTACCTAGGTACTTTCTGGCAGGTCCCACTCATTGAATCATTGGAACCTAAGGTAAGGTACCTTACCCAATGTGGACGACCCCACTGGGGGTGTTCCGATAGGTACCTAAGGTAGTTCTTTAGGTCCCCTCATCAAGGGCATTCAACGTTGAGCGCGTCCCGTCCAGTGTTGATGTGTGGTCGGGTGTCTTGAGGGCTTCCACAGGTGCACCCCTTCCCTCCCCCCACCAAACACAGACACATCATACAGCTGCTTATTGCGGCACACACAAACACACATTACTTCCAACCACCTATTACTTTTCAACCAGACACATATCTCTGCCGTCGTAGAAAGTTCGCTGCACCTACCGCACCCGCACCGCATCCGCAACGCACCGCATCCGCACCCGCACCCTGCCTGAACCCACGGCCCGCGGCAGCTCAACCTCACCACCACCTGGTATTTGCTACCTACCTACGGTACGCAACACCTCACTTCATCGTTACCTTAGCTTCGGGTCTGCCCTGGACAAGGGTTGCGGGGCAAGACACGGCTTGTGCTTATTCACTTCTTTTCTGCGAACCCGCCCTCTAGGCTATGTCCCGCCATGTTGCGGCATGACGCAAGAAAGAGAAGGGTAGACAGACCTGGAGGACATGGAAGGCTGGCTGTATGTAGCTCAAGTTGCACCTTGGTAGAGCTTCTGTTGGAGATAACAGAAGGGGAGAGGGCACGCCAATATTGAACCGGTCCGTCGCTGGACGTTAGCTTTCACGCCTTTGAGACTGATTGGGATGGGTTTACTGGACTGGTTAGAATTGGTCTGGTATGCCTCTGTAGTTTGCCTCATCATCTCCGCACACTCCCCTCGTCCATCACACATGCACACCCGTCACTGGTCCTGTTGGTCCCCTGATTTTCGTTTTAATTTTTAATCTTCTTCTTGCTTTCCTACCTCTATGTCTGGCCAGGCAACTGCATCTGCATTTGCGTGTGCATTGAATAGGTCTTCCTCAAGCTTGACCCCTCTCGCGCTGCTCTGCTTCGCTGCGTTGCTGTGTATGTATGTACCTTGGCGTTCCTTAATCCCCCGCCCCCGTCCCCGTCCCATCCCAATCCATCCCATTCCATCCCATCCCCATCCTGGGTGTCCTATCCTCTCCGGTCCTGTACTGTCCCATCCAAGTGTAGTGCTATCCATCCATTGATGGATGGATACCTTACTCGACGCCTATTGCACCGCCGTGGTGTGTTGCTACGCCAGTGGGGATTAATATTAAAACACTCCCCTCTGTACCTCTGCCTTCCGCTGTTAGTCTCCTATCATCTGCAGAACTGTGGGAGGAAAAAAAAAAAAAAAACCATACACGCCCCTCGTCTCGGTCTCGACACTGCTCTCCGTCTCGTCTCGTCTAGGCACACCTTTTCCCTCCTATCCCCCCCCGAAAAATCCTACTTGTACTCGCCGACTGCCTCCTTCTACTCCTCCTCTCTATCCTCTTCATCCTCATTCTCCGCATCCGCCTCCAAAGTTTGCGCAATTCATCCGCCCTGAAGCAAACAAACCCGCCTTCTCTCTACCAATAGGTGCGTTGGGTCTCGCTGCCCCTCCCCCTCTCTCAACCTCGACCACCCCAGCAACGTGTGGTTGCTGGAGTGCTGAACCCTGGCTCTCTCTTTCTGCATGTTGGGCACCTCTGCGACTGCTCTGCCGATTTGTTGAAACGGCGGTGAAAGCCCGTCGACTTCAAAAACCGAGAGAGCTCCTGGCTAACCCTTCAGGTTCGCAGACCATTCCAATCCTCCGCACTCTTTTTCTCTCCCCATTCTCCAGTCTGAACGAATCGCTCTCCAAAATGGCTTCCCGCCCTCAGAACATTGGCATCAAGGCCATTGAGATCTACTTTCCCAGTCAGGTAAGTCGCTAGACACAGAAAGCTCTCAGTGACCCGGGAAAAAAAATAAACACCCTCTACCCCGCCGAAATCGCAACCCACCCTTCACCACTCGCTGATTACCCCTCTCCTTGCTCGCCTGCGCCGCTACCCTCGAAGACGAAGGATCCCTTTTGTGTGATTTTCCGCCTCAAGGGCTCAAGGGGCAATTGTTCGCTAACGCTCTTCCCTCACCAACCAGTATGTTGAGCAATCTGAGCTTGAGACTTTCGATGGCGTCAGCGCCGGCAAGTACACTATCGGTCTTGGCCAGACCAAGATGGCTTTCTGCGATGATCGTGAGGGTAAGCCGAACTTTCATAGCCCTGCTTTAGCACAAGTTCGGTTTTAACTCTCCCATCTTGCAGATATCTACTCTTTCGCTCTAACCGTCACTTCCAACCTCCTGAAGAAGTACAATGTCGACCCCAACTCCATCGGTCGCCTCGAGGTCGGCACTGAGACCATTTTGGACAAGTCCAAGTCGGTCAAGACCGTCCTCATGCAGCTCTTTGGCGACAACACCAACATTGAGGGTGTTGACACGGTGAACGCCTGCTACGGAGGAACGAACGCCTTTTTCAACACTGTCAACTGGATCGAGTCGTCTGCCTGGGACGGTCGCGATGCCATCGTCGTCGCCGGTGATATCGCCCTTTACGCTAAGGGTAATGCCCGTCCCACAGGCGGTGCTGGTGCCGTTGCTATGCTCGTCGGTCCTGATGCACCCGTGGTTTTGGAGCCTGGCCTGCGCGGCACTTACATGCAGCACGCCTACGACTTCTACAAGCCGGACCTGACCAGCGAGTACCCTTACGTCGACGGCCACTACTCGGTCAACTGCTACACCAAGGCACTGGATGCTGCCTACCGCGAGTACAACAAGCGCGAGGCCAAGCTGTCCAACGGCGACGCTGCCTCCAAGACGGGCCTGGACCGCTTTGACTACCTTGCTTTCCACGCCCCCACTTGCAAGCTGGTTCAGAAGTCGTACGCTCGTCTGCTGTACCATGACTACCTTGCCGATGCCGACAGCTCCGTCTTCGCTGAGGTCGCTCCTGAGCTGCGCGATATGGACTACGAGAAGTCTCTGACAGACAAGGTCGTCGAAAAGACTTTCATGGCTCTCACTAAGAAGAAGTTCCAGGAGAGAGTGAACCCCAGCATTCAGGTCGCCACTCTTTGCGGCAACATGTACTGCGGCAGCGTCTGGGGCGGTGTTGCTAGCTTGCTCTCTCACGTCGATGCCGCCACCCTCAGCGGAAAGCGCATCGGCGTCTTCAGCTACGGCTCTGGCCTCGCTGCCTCCTTCTTGTCTTTCCGCATCAACGGAGATGTCGCCCCCCTGGCCAAGGTCCTCGATATCCCCGCCAGACTTGAGGCCCGTCGCAAGGTGGCTCCTGAGACCTACGATTCTGTAAGATGAGACACCTCTCGAGGCTATGAAATGGGATGAACGGCTAACAAATGAACCAGATGTGCGACCTTCGCAAACAGGCTCACCTCCAGAAGGGCTACGCTCCCAAAGGTGATGCTTCCACCATCGCCCCCGGTACCTACTACCTCGAGCACATTGACGAGATGTTCAAGCGATCCTACAGCGTCAAGGCATAGATTGTATCGCATTCGCGAACAGATGCACTTTTTCTTTTTTCGATCTTGGACTTGCGCACGGATAGAGGCGGATGCATAGATCTTGCGAATCACCGCTGCAAAAAGCATAGGCCAGCATGAGGTAGTTAATCTGAGTGGAGGAGCAGAGGCGCCAAGGCTCGCGATGGATGTGAACCTAGATACGGGGATCATGTCGCGAGGATGTCTCTCGTAATAGTAAATGTATATACCGGGCCGGATGGGGGTTATTCGAACATCGAAATGATGAGGCCATGGCAGGAGGGAGAGAGAGAGATATGAATGAATTGAAACGGCTTTTTATGTTAATGGAGTCCTCCGGGGTAACAACGTCAAAACCTTGCAGCCATGATTCCGCGCCTGTATTACCGCGCCGTGCGCCCACAATGCTTCTTCTGTCTGTCCAATTCGATTATGTTTTTATGAGGCCGCAGAGCGCCGTTAGTGATGCCACTACCATACCCATACATGTCACTAGTAGCACAATCTCATTCAATTGTTCGTATGCTCAGTCGTCGCCAAACATGATGTACACCAATGCCAAGTTCGCCCGGATAAATTGGAGGGCATGTCGCCTACTGCTCACGCCTGTATTTCCACTCTGCGTGGCGGTGCAGGTGGTAATCCTTGCTCTGGATAGCCTTCCAGATACCATAAAGGCCGCCGATGGGCGGCTTCGACTTTACAACTTGGCGCCAGTTCATGAGCTCCTCTTTCCGGGCGTCGACATCAACCTTGACCTTGTCGTAGACCGTTGGTAGGGTCGCGGCGCCGTACTTGACACGAAGTTCGTCATACCACTCACGATCATAGGCCTGCCAGAATTCGTCCTCGGTGTAGTATGTGTGCGCGTATAGCCACTTCATACCGCCGAGCTCGCGCAGCTTATGCTCGAGCGCGCGGTTCTTAGCCACAAACTCGTCAGGGTTCGCAGGGCCCCAACCCCAGAGGCCGATGTTGAGCATCGGTTTAGGCGCCGTAGGGACACTGCTCGAGCTGCTCGAGCTGCTACCGGCCACCGGTCGGGTCTCAACCTCGCCCGTGTGCGGGTGGAAAGTGGGCGGTGCCGTCTGCTTCAAGGGGCAAAGCCACAGCGGCCAGATGTTGAAGTTCTCGGCAGTGTAGTCCACGAAGCGCTCGGCGTTTTTGTAGGGGAGAGCGAGGTCCTGAACGACGAAGCGTGCTGACTCGCCACTCCCGTGCAGCGCGCGATATAGCATGCGCGTGTGAAGGAAGTCGTCGAGAAACCAACGGGTGAAGTGCGTGAACGGCACATACTTGAAGTAATCGAAGGCAGCAGCGCCGACCCAGAAGCCAGCTCGGTCATAACGGAACAGATATTCGGCCAAGGGGACGAAATCGACAACGGGGCCAGTGCCCTCGATGGCACCGGAAGAGGCACCAATGGTTCGGTCTTTGACGTGAAGATAGAACCAGGGATCCCAGGCGCCGCTGAAAGTCTGAGGCTTGCTGTCAGCGGGAATATCGTCCGTCAGCTTGCCGGTGATGACGACGCCATGGTCCTTGGAGAAAAGGATGCCATCAACGTAGTCGTTTTCCGGGTTCATCGTCTCGGCCTGGACCGTCTCAACAGCCTCGGCGACGCTGTGAGTGCGGTGGTAAGTCGTCTTGACGTACTTCTTGGCCTCGATGAGTTGAAGCTCGATCATGGTGGTGACACCCAGAGTGCCGACGGCGCCAGCGGCGCCCCGGAAGAGGTCGGATCTCTCATTGCGGCTGGCGCGGACGATCTCGCCGTTTGCCAGTACAAGCTCGACCTCATTGATGGTATCATCGAAGAAGCCATGCTTGAAGCTTGAGCTCTCGCCCGCGGTACCGGCATAGCCTCCTCCGGCCGTGATGCCGGGGAATTCCATAACGACGGGGGGGATCAGGCCGTGACGAAGGGTGCTCTCAACAAGGCGATCCATGGGGACATTGGGCTCGACCAGAGCGGTGCGCGCGGCTTTGTTGACCTCGAGAACATTGCCGAGGGCGCTGATATCAACGAAGCGATCTCGGCGGAAGGGACGGGTGCTATTGGTCGAGCCATGGAAAATGCGGTAGGGCTCCTTCCGGTCGAAGAATGACCGCACTGCAGCAGCAATCTTGGAGACGGTTGTCTTGTGGCGCTCCATGGTCGACAGTCGACAATCGACAGGTGAGGTCGCGATGTCCGTAGAGCTGCCGGTAGGGTACGCGCCGATGAGTTTTTTTTCCCCCCTTCCAAAAATGCGCGCGCAGTGCCCGTTGGAGTATTCGTAGGTAGGTAGGGAACCTGAGGTAAAATCAAGGTTCTGACAGGGGTCGGTCGGTACACCAATGCACCTGTGGAACGTAAAGTACGGATACCTTGCGAAGTGCACCTCAGCGCAACAGTGAGCGTAACAGTGAGCGTAGCAGTGAGATACCTCAGGTATTCATTTCTTACCTACCTTGCCTAGGTAGGTAGGTGTCTATGGTAGGCAGCTTCGTAGCCTGGAAGGGAGCCCGTTTTAAAGCTCCCTGAAGCACAATAGTCGCTATGCCCCTGCATGTCGGGGAATTTAGATAGGTGCATCAGGGCAAGCTTCTTGTTTCTTCCATATCTGTGTTATTTCAAGTAGACAACAACATTTCTTCAAATCCGTTTCGACGCGTGGCCCTTCTCCTGCGGTTCAATGCCCGCTTGACTGACCTTCTTTAGCTATGTTTGTGTAAATAATTACATGGTATGAGTGATGTATGTGAAACAGCCAGAAGTCATGGAACCGCTTCGATACCTCAATCCCTCGCTGTCGCCTTCAGTTTTGGCCACTTACAGCTTTGGGACTGCCTGCGGCGCAGAGTTCAAGCTCTCTTCTTTCTTTTGAAGAACTCTCTTTTGTATATCCTCGTCGCTCAGCGTGCTGAGCGACACGAACTCGCGAGGAACTTCCTCTAATGACTTGGCCTTGATTGTGGTTGCCTTGGACGATATGCTCTCTGGGTTGCTAGCGACCGTCTTCATGAAACCAGTCCAGCCCTCAAAGCACCGCTTAGCGTTAGGAATCTTGGCTAAGATCAGGGCAAAACAGTGTGGCATTCCCTCGTATTCTTCGAATAGCACGGGCACGCCGTCTTCTCTCAGCTTGCGCGCCATGTACCTGTCCTCGTCCGCCAACAGCTCCCATCCCGTGCATATGAAGACAGGCGGCGAACCTGCCCAGCTCTTATTCATGACGAGAGTCACTAGCGGGTGCGCGATGAGATCATCGTCAGCGTAAATGCTAGCGCGTGGGGGCTTTGCTGGCCAGGCTTCGCACGGTGGTGGGTTGTACTCGGCGTACACGGAGGACTTTGGCAGATAGTCAAATTCCCAGTTGGATTCCCAGCTCGGGGAGCTTTGCGTGATATCCATCCATGGCGAGTTGAGGGCCAAACCACTGGGCAGGGGTATTTCGCGTTCCTCCCCAAGCCATTGTATCTTCCGCTTCTGCCTGCGCAACTCCAGCAGCAGCTGTAGCAACGCCAAGCTCAGGTTGCCCCCTGCGCTGCCAGTCTGTCAGCGCCGATGTCTTGGTTTGGTCCATAATGACGACTCACCTGTCACCGGCTACAACGATGTGCTTCGGCTCAACTGCCTGATGATAGGCATCGGGTGGAGGATACAACAACGTCAAGTACGAGACAAGAGCATCCATGAGGGCTGCAGGGAAGGGATGCTGGGGAGCCAACCGGTACCGGACAGAGTAAAGACGCCCGCCCGTCATCTTGGCTATTTTCTTGGTAGCAGGTCGATGAGTCGCTGGATCGCAAAGATAGTACGCTCCTCCGTGAAGATACAAGACGGTCAGAGGGTTGGTGACCTCTCTCATCATCTCGTCGAACTTCTCTTTTTCTCCGATTGCCGGCGGTTTCGATTCGGGAGTGGCGCCAGCACGGTAGCCGGTCCATTCAGCCTCAACGGGCACGAGGTCTGGCAGTCTGATATTGATTTCTGATGTGCCCGGTGTTCGGAGCGATTGGATCGTGCCTACAATTGCGTCGCGGACGTCTGTCTCGGAGGAAGCAGGACTGGCATAAGTTGAAACCCATATTCTACCCTTGACGCCATTATCCCGATTTGCAAGCTTTTGGGACGAAGTGATGGATCGCGGTTTGCTAGCCATGAGATACGAGCGGAGGACAGCGACAATGAGCTCACTCCTTAAATCGAGGTATCTGGCGGGCTTCGACAGATGTAGGACGTGAAGCAGGGCCACCCGTGTTATCAGGGGCACCTTTGGTAGGAGTGAGAGCAATAACTTGAACTGCGCAGGGTCCATATCGAGTGGATTGGGGAAGCCAGATGAAGAAGAGGAAGAAGAGGAAGAAGAGCTGTTGGAATTAGCAGACGAAGACATTCCTCAAGTCGATAGGGGAGTGGAAGAGGGCTTCTAATATGAGTTGTGAGATGAAGCAGACAGGCAGTTGAACCTGAGCCAAGCCGTGTGCTGGACCTGACGTGGTTGAAACACTCCAATAACACACTACCCTGGAAGCAAAGGCTGCAACCCGTTGAGAAAAAGTCGCAACGGTCAAGGGCTCGTGGTCGACAAAAAGTTCAGATGAGAGGGGATTAGCTGCGGTCCCTGGACGACAGAGACAGAGCCTGATCTGCATGCGTTGTACACCGACTAATAATACCGTTCGAGGGAGGTATCCAGAAGCAAGGATGTGGAGGGGGGGAGGACGAGGACGAGGAAGAAGATGAGGAGAGAACAAAAGCTACTGCGTAGCCAGTTTGCGTGTGGCCGGGAAGAGTAGCCGTTTACTGGGGGGAACGTCCTTGTAGACTGGGATGAACGACGATGAATGGGGATGAGAAAATGCAACGTTGGCGGATGCTGACAGCCCCGCGAAATAGAGCGGAAAAGGATTGTTGAAGATAAAGGAAGACTACCTTGCGAGATGATGACTTGTTGATCTGTAGGTGCAGGGGGGGTTGATCAAAGTGGTGAGAATGAGACAAATCATGGGAGAGCCTATGACATGCCGCTTGGCAAGGAGCCTCGGTTGTTGTTGATGGGTTGAAGGCTAAGTAGGTGAGGTACTTAGATTGACGAATCGCTTGTGGCCGCCAGACGTTTATGCAGTACGAGGTGCCTTAGATACAGTAGTCCACTTGACCAAACGTTAGCTCCCTTGTCAGAAGCCTTGCGTCCTCTGTTGAAGTTTATTGGTGTGATGGAAGACGGCACAAGGTTGGGAGATGGGTTCGTCATCATCATGGCTAAGTGAAGAGGACAGACAGCACAGGACGATTGCAAAGCCCCGAGAATCCGTCGGAGGAATTTGTGCCATGGCTTACCCAATGAGAAGTCGCCGATGAAGATGGACGGTCATGCGATTTGAGTGGCCGACGGGAGCGCGTTGCGATATTCGTATTGGGGATGGTGGAAAGAGTCAGCGTCTCTCGAGACTTGAGAGGCAAGAGCTTCAAGCTTCAGGCGGAATCACGATTGAGATGGCAGATGCATCGCGGGGATGGGCCCTGCAGGTGGCACGCATCTCTCCACGACCAGATGACAAGGCACCACCACCATCATTGGTTTTCAGCAGGGCGCTCCGTAGCGTCCGGGACAGGGCCGCAACGTCGGTCGAAATAGGAAATGGTTGCGGATGGAGACGCTCGACACCAAACTGTTGGCTCAGCTGCGGCCTGGACCTGCCGAACCGACAAATCACCGGCTCCATTGCTTCTAGAAAGTGGGATCAACAAAAAGGTGGACATGTCAGTACCTTAGCTTACCTGCCTACACTACCTTACCTCAGGGTAAGCTACAGTCCGTTGCGTTGACAGCGTCCGCCCTGCAATTTGTAGCCCGAAAAAGGCAAAAAAAGGGGCTTTTTGCTGAAAACCCACCAAATCGCCCTAAACTCTGCACATTAATAGCTCTATGCGTACGCAATGCGCGAGAATAAAAAAGATATCTTTGTAATCACCTAATTGAGGGCTATCGATTGATATATTTTTTATTCTCGCGCATTGCGTACGCATAGAGTTACTAGTATGTGAAGTTAAGGCCGATTTTAAGGGGTTTTTTAAGCGGACAGTTCAACGCAACGCGCTAGGGGTTTCGTTTTTTCTTTTCAGCGTTGCGTTAAGTGTCCGCTAGCCTAAAAACCCCTCAAAATCGACCTTAACTTCGTACTTATATAACTCTATGCGTATATAATGCGCGAGAATAAAAAAGATATCGTTATAATCACCTAATTGAGGGCTATCGATTGATATATTTTTATTCACGCGCATTGCGTACGCATAGAGTTATTTATGTGTGAAGTCTAGGGTAGTTTAGGGGGTTTTTAGGCTAGCGGAAAATTTTCCTTCTGGGTCAAAATCGGGGGCGGACGCCGTCAACGCAACGGACTGTATCACACAATAGCATCTTTTCTTCATCTCAAGCCACCAGCCCACGCACCTGAGCTGAGCGTGAGAGTGATCTGCACCCATTGCCCAATCAAGGAGAATTTACGAAAATGCACCCTTGGCCCTTCTAGAAATAAGAAACGCACCCAACACTGCGGCTCCGGCAATAGAGCACATACAGCACAGTAGACCTATTGCCTGGCAGCACCTCGTGCAACTCGCAGCTACTCTACGTACGTCGGGCCACGCCAACCCATTTCAGAATCACTTGCGAAATCGTCAGATACTTGACCATCCTGGGCTGAGCTATTTGCGGCTCGCCAAATTTCCCGTCGACTAGCAAGTACGGGACAGCTCCTCGCCCATGCCCCCTCACACACAACAACCCGGCCATGAAACAGTCGATCTGAACAATACGACTCTGCCAATCGCCGTCTGAGTACTCTGTGCCGCTGTGCTGCGTACGAATCTGCCCATCTTGTCGCTTATTTTGAGGGCATGGGCATGACCAAACCCTCAACTCCAACTGGCCCGGGCCACCATCTCATGCTCCTTGTACCAGCCGGAACTGCTTGCCCTGTCCTTCCGGGGGTTCAAGGCACAGGGTCAACCCGGCGCCCGCAGACGACCCTTTCGAGATCATCCCCTACACGAACCTTCCCCACGAAACTCTGCTCGCTGGTGCTGACCTCCCACAGGCTGTAACTCGATGACATTGAGCCCGCATGAAACATGTCAAGCGCCGCTCCCTTCCGACTCTCCGCCGGCTACTTGCCCGTCATCGCGGCCTGCTGGGATGGTAGTAGGGTGGCTTTTGCGCCGTGGCACATGAGCTAGGCATACGGCAACACTACAATATCAAACACTCTGGCACCCCACGTTGACGTGATATCTTCGATAGTTAAATATATGCCGGCTTATGCAAGCCCGGGACTACAATGGCTCTCTTGCACGAACCTGATTACAATACAAAAGGGAAAGGAACATCGAAACTTCAACGGCTTCCATCACGAGCTCGTGGCGTCTTGTTGCGAGCTACCCCCAGCAGATTCAGCACCGTTTGTTGTTATCGACGACGCCGCCGCAGAGTCCTTGTTGGCCATGGCCATCTGCCATGCCGGAATCGAGGCCTTTCCACCGGGCTTGCCGCTGAGCGGAGAGGTTCGGTTGAAACTGGGTGTTGCCGCGGCCTTTGGTGTTTCGACGGTGTGCGCCGCATCCTTCTCCCCGCCCTGACTTCCGTTGCCGGCAGCTCCAGTGCCGCCAGCTACAGAAGGTGCGGGCGCAGCACTTCCGCCATTTCGCAATCCATTGGTGCTCGGAGGTGCTGCTGCGGCCGACATTCTCTGGGTGATCAATGTCTTCAGACTGGTAAGTTCTGAGTTCACCTCCTTGAGTCTGTTATCGGTGGTTTCCTTTTGCGTTTCCATAGCCTTGGGGATCGAAGCCTTCAGAACTTGGACGTCGTCCTTGATGCGCTGTGCTTCCGACTCCCTTCGCACGTTCGCAGACCGAAGCTCCTTGACCACAGACTCAAGTTCCGTGAGAGCTGTATCGAGCTTCTCTGTCCGCTCCTTCTCCGCCTCCTTGAGAGCTTCAGTGTCTTTGGCCAGCTGCTCGACCAATCCGAATGCCTTGTCGAATTGCTCCTCAATGGACTTCTTGTCTTGCTCAAGTTTCTCGGGTGTTGGGGGAGCGATCATCGGATAAACGTATCGCTGAGTTTGTTAGTTGCCATAGTCTGAGGTGTCTGTACACAATTCCTACCTTGGCCAGAGCATATGCGCCGTAGCCAACGCCTCCGACAACGGTCGCCATGATAAACCAATCTCTCCAGTCTCTCTTGGGGGGCGGAGGGGGCGGTTGCCATGCTGCATACTGAGGAGGATATGATTGATAGTACTGTTGGGGTGGTTGCTGGTGGGCGACCGGCATCGGAGTCGGGGCGGCAGCAGGGGCAGGTAGCGCGCCGACTCTGGCAAGAGCGGCATCGATCTCGTCTTGCGTGAGGTTCTTGGTTCGCAGGAAAGCCACGCGATTATCAATGGAGGAGCTCGCAACGCTTGGGTCCTGGAGAACTACGGGTTGATTAGTCTGATGAGTGGCAGTCCATAGGCTCGGTTCGGGCACTGACATTGCGTCTACGTTCAGTTAGCAATCAACAGAGGAAGCAGTGGAATCAGGCCCAGCGTACCGCCGACGCGACGATATCCTCTCGAATCGCCATGTTGTTCTTGTTACCTTACCAGCCTCGCCGCATCACCCAGTCGAGGAGGTGTCGTGCTATGTTAGCGACAGAGACAGATGGAACATGTGTTGCTGAGAAGATGCCGTGGGAAGTTTGCAGCGCAGTAGGCGACAAATACGTAATACGGGGGGGCCGGGTTTGAACCGAGGCTTCGGCGCAGTTCAGCGCAGTTCAGCGCGGCTGGGGAACCCGTTAGTCTGGGGTGGCCCCTGCAGGCAAGCATCCCGTCCGTCAGTCAGATGCAGCGGACGTGACTAATCTTATGCATCTAAAGGTGCTAAGGAAGCATCCCCCGACCAATGCCGATAAACGAGTGCGGAGCAGGGAAGCCTCACGTGTTGGGCATCATTTAACGAGAAAAAAAAGTGGTGGTCCTGGCGCCTGCCTGATTGTTTGAGAGATGACTTTTGCAGCCAATCAGAATCGAGCGGAGCATTTTGTTTACTTCCCCCAGGGCAACAACACCGACCTACGACCTCTGCAACAGCTTTCCCATCCCACCCTCACACCTCGGAAACCACGCGCCGCGCAAGCAAAGCTGTCGCGCAAACGCATTTTCTGCTCGACGACTTCGGCGTAACACTTGGAGCATCGCAAGTCGTGTCGTAAGTCGGTCCGCCGCCATTCGACCCCTTGATCAAACCCGTTTCGCGCCATCCCACCATGTCGCAAGACACCGGACTGTGGAGTGTGCGCAGACCAAGAGAGGTATGTGTCACTGACTGAAGCTCCTCGCAGCGACACCTCTCGTTCCCAAGCTGCCCTCTAACATGATGCCTAGACCTTAGGAGGTATCAACTACAATTCAGGCCTGCCCCAACCCGCATCCGCAATGAAGCGATCGAACTCAGGCGCAGGTGCGCCCTTTTCGAATAGCCATGCTCGCTCCGTGTCGGGCTCCAGACAGTCTTTGGCCCTATCACGACCGAGCCAACCAATGTTCCAGCGCTCTTCTTCCGGGACCAACTTGGCGGAAATGGGCGTTTCTTCTGTCAAGCGAACATCAATCCGCGACAAGTCTTTCGCCCCGACGCCGGCCCCGGGGCGCGCCTCTACGGATGCAGACAGGAGGAGCAGTGTGTATCGCGCGAGACCTTCAACGAACGGCCCCATGAGCCATCAGTCATTTTTCCAGCAAGCACCCCAGCCCGCCGGCGTACCGCGAGACCCCCGCCCTCTAAAAGACAGGTCGTACCAGGCCAGGATCGGCCAAGAGCTGCTAGACTACCTTGCTCAGAACAATTTCGAGATGCAGATGAAACACGTCCTATCCCAGAATATTATCAAGTCTCCAACGCAGAAGGATTTCAACTTCATGTTCCAGTGGCTATACCGCCGTATCGACCCTAGCTACAAGTTTCAAAAGAACATCGACCAAGAGGTACCACCGATCCTGAAGCAGTTGCGGTATCCCTACGAGCGAAGCATCACGAAGAGCCAAATTGCGGCCGTCGGTGGCCAGAATTGGAGTACTTTCCTGGGTCTTTTGCATTGGATGATGCAGCTGGCGCAAATGCTTGATGGCTACGCCTGCAATCGGTACGACGACGCTTGCCTCGAGAGCGGCATCGACGTCACTGGAGATCATATCATCTTTGACTTCCTCAGCAAAGCGTATAGGGATTGGCTTTCCATGGACGAGGACGCGGACGACGAGGACGCCAATCGAGTCTTGGCGCCACATGTCGAGCGGATGGCCCAGGCCTTCGAGCAGTCCAATTCCAAGTACACTTCCGAGCTTGAAATGCTCGAGGCAGAGAACAGCCGTCTACTGCGAGAAATAGAGGATCTCGAGAAATCAACCCCTGATCCCGCAGTCCTCGATAACCACTTCAGGATCATGGAAGAAGACAAAGTCAAGTTCGAGGAATACAATGCTCTCGCCATGCAAAGGTCAGACAAGTACGAAAACCGCATTCAAGTCTTGCAGGAGGAGCTGGACAAGCTCATGCAAGAGCTGAAGGAAGTCGAGGGCGAGCGCCAAGGCTTGCAAAAAGCTGTGGACGATCTGGGTATCAGCATGCAGGATATCGACCGCATGACTGCTGAACGAGAGCGTCTGCAGAAAGGCATTGAGTCGGCGTTGCAGAGGCTAGAAGAGGTTAAGAAGAAGGTAGCAGACAAGGAGATGGATGCAAGCAGGAAGCTGGACGAGCTGGAGCGAATGGTTGACAAGTACAACACTCTCGCCTATCAAATTGCTCTCATCCCAGCGACAGCTGTTAACGCCAAGGGCAAGGACTACGAACTGCAAGTCACGGTCAACGACGGGCCAGACTTCAGCTCGTCTCAACTCAAGGGCTCCAGCGGAGCTTCGTCTTCGGACAGGTTGCTCGCCGACCCCGTGACTGGGTACCAGCCTGCGCACATTCTCAACCTTGACCTGCGAGGACAGGTCAAGAATAGTTTCCTTGCGCTGAGGAAAGAGATCTCTGAGCGGAGAAGCATTGCGATGGACATGATGATGAAGGATCATGACCTACTTGACGGCATCAAGGAGGCCATCGAGGACAAACGAAACGAGGTCGAAGCGCTTGAACATCGAGTTCGCGCTGCCGAGGAAGAGTATGAGAAGACCAAGGAGGTATGTTCATGTATCGCGAAGAAGGCAAAGGAATGGAGGCTGACGTTGCATACCAGGTCACAACGGCGCAAAAGATGGCTTCTGACGCACAAATCGAAAAGATGGAAAAGGAGCTTGCGAAGATGCGGGCTTCGCTATCCGAATCAGTGCAGCTCATGGAACAGCGAGAGATGAACACCAGCATCGAGTAAGTGCCGTTGATCAAAGTGAGCATTGTGTACACGACTAATGCGGTATGGCAGGTATGAGCAGCTTGTGCTTCGTGCCAACGCCTTGAGAGAGGAGCTGCACACGGAGATTGACCGGATGCTCAACGACGTGATCAAGTTCAAGATACATGTGCAGAAGAACTTGGAAGAGTACGAAGATTTTGTCACCAACGAATTGGAGGATGAATTGGGCAGCGGCAGTGGGACAAGGGATGATACCCGGAGCATGGATATGTGATGTGCTTTACAAGTTCTTGGGCGGCTTGGTGGACGTCCGGGAGGAGGATGGTCCCTTGTCAGTTTGCTGAGCGTTCGGGTGCGCGTTTGGTCCATTTTCTGCTTTGGGTGTTGTTTCTCAGATACCATGACGACGGATAACGACGGTTTGGAAAGACTAGCGCAGTCCCAGATGAATATGATTTTGTGTTGGCTGTTCTGACTTTACACGCTTTCGCGCGTTGTTATCGCTGAGCAGTGAGCGCCCGACCCGGCCCATCCACCATCCACGGGGGAATCGTGCCACTACGTGTCAAGGGCCGCCGCTTACTTGCGTCTCCAATTTGATGTGAAGGAGCAATAATCTCATTTTTAGCTTTGGACACCATTAGCGGCAGACCGGGCTTTTCCAGCACTCCGCTCAGTACCTACGTGAGATACCTTAGCATGAGGTAACCTGGAAGCTGCAGCCCGCAAGCCAAAGGGCGGGGGGTCGGGGGGTCGGGGAAAACATAGGGAGCCTAGGTGGGGCACCTGGGCCATCAGCGCCGGAGCTATGGCTTTCATTTGCCGCATTTTATGTCCGATAACTCCACCAAAACAAAAGTTGACGGGTGCAAACGTACGGACTGTACACGATGACGCGCAGACTAGGTAACCCGAGGTGCGTAGGCAAGTAAGCCAGGCAATGTGATAGGGCACCATCATCATACGACACGGGTGAATTCCTAAGCCACAATGGATTCCCGTCGTGGTAAACCCGACTCAAGGTTGATTCTGGTTCGTATGTGAACGGGATTCATACTGCTTCGGTGCCCGTTGGCCCATTGCTCTGCCCGGCCCGCCCGGCCACCAATAGCACTACTTGCTTTTGGAGACGTGATGTTTTCTGCGAGAACACAACCAGCTGCTTTACATATCAGCTTGCCTCCTAGGCATCTTTCGCCCATGCTTTATAAAAGCCATGTCCAGGTTACGACACTTCCTGCGCACGTTTTTTCAGCAACCAACAGCTCGCTCCGGTGCCAGAAAAGCGTCAACTACTCCAACCTCTATCCTCGCCATATCAATGGCTTCATACACGACTACTGTAGCCAAGATCCCCGACCTGGGCCCCTCACCTGACGATGCTTCTTCCAAGCCGCACCATGTGAAGAAGAACGGCGCTACCGTCGGCTTCAAGAACATTCATCCCTCCTACGGTGACGGCGTCGGTCCTTGGGAGCTCATCAAGCATGTTGTTTGGTACGCCCTGCCACGTTCCCAGCCGTCCCTCAGTACCCCTTACTAACAACACCATGGTCTAGGCCGAGCTGGACAGGCAAGCTGCCGTCTCCTGACACGACGCCTCCGAATGTTTCCGTCATCAAGCCAGACTTCCTGCCCAGCCGCACAGCCTCCGACAAGCTCCGCGCGACATGGCTCGGCCACGCCTGCTACTACGTCGAGTTTCCTTCCGGGCTGCGCGTGCTGTTCGACCCCGTCTTCGAGGACCGCTGCTCGCCCTTCACCTTCTTGGGTCCCAAGCGATACACTCCCAAGCCCTGCGAGCTCGCTGATATTCCCTTCGTCGACGCAGTCCTCATCAGCCACAGTCACTATGACCACCTCTCCCACGAGTCCGTCCTCACAATACAGAAGCACAACCCGAAAGCCCACTTCTTCGTTGGCATGGGTTTGGAGTCGTGGTTCAAGAAGGCCGGCCTGAAGAATGTGACGGAGCTGGATTGGTGGGAGGATGCGGAAATCACATTGGCCGTCGAGAAAGGTACCGCTGACGAGCCCGAAACTATCACTGCCCAAGTATCGTGCCTCCCATGCCAGCACACATCCGCCCGCACACCGTTCGACAAGGACGAGACTTTGTGGGCTTCGTGGGCTGTCAAATCAGGCGCAAAATCTGTCTGGTTCGGGGGCGATACTGGGTACCGTGCCGTGCCGTACGTCCCCCCGAGTGTCGACGACTACGGCCCGGAATTCGCCTCTCTGCCGATTTGCCCGCAATTCAAGCAGATTGGCGAGTTCAGAGGCCCCTTCGATCTCGGTCTGATCCCCATCGGCGCATACTATCCTCGAGTCGCTTTCTCGCCGATGCATGCCAACCCTTTTGACTCGGTCGAGATTTTCCAAGATACGAAGTGCCAACGCGCCATGGGCATCCATTGGGGAACCTGGGCCCTGACTATGGAGGAAGTCTTGGAGCCGCCCAAGCTTCTTCAGCTGGCCATGAAGCGCAAGGGCCTTCCCGAGACGGGTGTTTTTGACGTTTGCGACATTGGAGAAAGCAAAGAGTTCTAAGTTAGAGGTGGGAGTCGTAGTGTACACCTGATTAGTGCTTCCCTTGCATGGCGAGTTGGCGTTTGGTTATCAAGTCCTGTCAGGATGGCTGGACTCATGGTTGCTTTATAAGGAAGAATACCATAGATAGTGTGACAACGGGTGCGAATAAGCACTTGGCTAATACTAGACATGATTTTCGTTGCACTGCACCTGTCAGCACGGGGGCATCTCTCTGTCTACAGGTCCAGGGCTTGCCGCCGCGTAAGCCTGGCTTCTTGCGGCTTTTGTGTACTTTACCTATCAATGTCACAATGATGGGGTCAGTTTAATGGTGGAGTCAGTTCCTGGTTCCAACAGTTTAGCCACCACGTTCGGTACGAACTTCTGAGCGTTTTGTACGCACTCGACGCTCTCACACGTTGACTGAGACGGAAGGCAGGAATCTCGTCTTGAAAATAGAGTGGTATTGTGTTTGGCCCGATTGTTCGGCACTTTGATATAACTTCACAAGGGCCTTCGATCACTCGATCCCAACGCCTTTTCCAACCGCTGCTACCGATGCTATCATCAACCCGGACCAGGGCTCCGCGCAACGCCAATAATGCTAATCAACATAGGAGAATTTTCAACCTGACTGAAACAGGGCCCTGTTCTGACTATCCCATCCAAAGTTCACCAGTACATATTTGACCCCACGCAAACTTCAAAGGTTGTAGGCCAAAGGGGGTCTAGAGAAGATAAAGAGATGAAAGGAAAGGGGGCAATCAAAATATCCTGCTCGCCAGCGCCGACACATCGTCCGACTGTGCAAGTTGATCAAACGCCTTGACGAGCCCCATTGCTGCACCAGCCGCGGCACCGCCCACGACAACCATCTCCAGACCACCGACGACGGCCTGCCGCACAGCACGGAAGCCTTGCCAGCCAGAGACGATGCAAGTCTTGACGTAGCCGAAGGCGAAGAGAGCGACAGCCATGACGGCGACGGATACATAGAGGGCGAGATAGACGTCCTCGGAGGGAACGAAGAAGTAGGGGAACAGGGGAACAAGACCGCCCATGAGGTAGCCGGCAGCAATGGTCAACGCCGAGACGAAGGCGCGGTTCGAAGCTGGTTCTTGTTCGCAGTGGTGAAACTGCATGAGGAAGTTGATGAGACGAGGCGAAGTCGAGAGATGGTCCGTCACCTCCTCGAGAGTATGTTTAGGGAGGTCGTAGGGTTCGAGGACCTCCCGGACCTGAGCGCGGGCGAGGTTCGGGTCATCTTGTGTTAGGCGAGTACACTCGTTCAGAGTTTCCTTATAGGAGGCGCTGCGGGAAGACAACGTTAGCATCAGATAGGAAGAGGAATTGACATCGTCCATGGACAACGAGCCGGAGAAGAGCATGGACTCACGCTTCGCTCTTGGCTCCGAGATAACCACCCAAACCCATGGAGATGGCACCGGCAATCAGCTCGGCCATACCTCCAAAAATGACAACCTTGGTCTGGCCTAGCGCAGACAGACCAGCTGTAAGAGCAAATGGCACCGTCAAGCCGTCAGACAGACCAATAGTGGCATCGGAGATGACACGGGCATCGATGCGGAAGCGGCGAGAGTCGCTCTCGGAGGCCGTGGAGGTCGTAGATGTGATTGTCGCCATCGTCGCCGTCGAAGCTGTCCTGGCACCCAGCAGGGGCTGTCTCTCAAGATCCCCCTCGGCGATGGTATCGTCTGAGCATGTGCTCTCTGCGCGGTCGTTGACCGGTTTGCGGGCGGGAGCCTGTGTCCGCCCGAACAGGAGATTTTTCAGAGTGACGAGACCCATGATGAAGCTTCGTTCGGCTGTCTTTGGCCTGCTCCCGAGTGTCCTGAGAAGAGGAGGTCTTGACGCCAGAGAGCCCTAAAAATCTGCTCTCCTTCAGATCCGGGGGGGTCGAGGCCTGTCTATTTCGTCAAGGAGGCCAGATGGACTCTTCGGATTTATTGTCTGCCTGTGGTAAGACCAAAAGCTGGCGACGTCGAGGGGAAAACCTGGGGGAATAAGACAAGCAGAAAGGCTGATTTGTTTGTTTTCTTTTCTCTGCCTTGCTTAGATCTTGTCTGGGTGTGTGTGGTCGCGAGTAGTGATCCAGGCCAGGCAAGTGCCAATGGTTCGAGACGAGTTAGGCTTCTGGTGTCTTTAATAATAAAGTCGCATTCCTATGCGGCATCCTTTCCACAAGCCTCGCTACCCGGGTGGGATATAAAGAAAAACCAGCAGCAGAGCCTGGGCAACGAACTGGTGACTTCCTAGCCCCCTGGCAAGGTAACAGAAGACAAGCTTGGCCCTTTCACTCACATACGTTTCTTTGGTCTCTTGTTCGTCGACAGGCGTCTCAATGAGACCCTCAGACCCATCGAGGACCTAGGACCTGGGCCTGGTCGTCCCCCATCTGCAGGGCTTGGTGGACGCCGGGTTACTCTTCAGACGAGTAAGCAGCATTATTCGTCTCCTGATTGGCTCAGCTCGCACTCTAATCAGAATCTTGAGAATGATGATTGGCTCGGGAGCGCCCCCTCCCCCCCGAGCATCCTCCCACCTTTCTCCTCCGTCACCACAGGCTGCTTTCTCGGGAGCAAACTCGGGGGTCCGCGCTGCGCTTGCGCAGGGCTCGCACGAAGGTTCTGTCAAGTTGCCCCTTTTGGCGTCTGTAGAAGCATATTGCCTCTCACTGATTGGCCTGCCCAACCCTCCGACCCTCCGGGAGGCCACGGACGGCGTCCCGGCGTTTACTTTACGGTGTCCCCCGCTCGGTATTGGTGCCGAGAGAAGCAGACAAGAAGAGCTCCAGAGTGCAAAAGTTTCGACCGAGGAGGAAACGAGCAGGAAAATTCGGTGACTGCTCGCTGAGCACTGCCATCTCAATGTCCGACTTCCACGCAGCTCCGCTCGGGGCTCGGCGCGGGAATTGAAATGCGACGTGCTTGACTGGCCCACGACCAAAGGCAAATACAGCAACGGCCTTGCACATACATACAGACGCCTGCCTCCCTGCTGCTGGGTGACCGTTAAGGCCGTCCCCGTCTTCCCCGACGCAGAACACCGCTATTACCTAAAGTCCAGCACACTGGAATTCCGTTGCTCCAGAAGACAGGCTGCGCATGACGCAACAAAATTCCTTCGTCTTCATCACCATCGTCACCTGACATCTGGCATCTGATGGAGAGGCCTTTTTCCCGATGGCCATCCTAAGCATCTGGAACAATAAAAACTAGACCCAGACGCGGAATTCGTCCCGTTTTCTTCTTAGGGAGGCTGCCTATTTTTCTTGTGCCATAGCGACTGTTTTTCTTCTGGGCGTATTTCCCCTCTATTATTATTATCGTCGTCGTCGTCGTCGTTGTCATCATCACCTCTACCCACCATCGTTCACAGTCGAATCGTGATATTAATTTCATTATTGAGTCTAGACAGGAAATACAGTCGCGTAGAACAGGAAACGGCAGTACCTACGCGAGTCTCGCAATTAATGTGCAAATAACAGCGAGTCAAGCGTTGCCGTGTGCTGCTTCATTGCTGCTGCCGCTGCGCTTTGACGTCGCAACATTTAGTTGCTGCCGGCCATGTCCCTGTGGACAAAGTTTCAACAGCACGCACGCCTTAGCATTCCGCGGGGCGCTTCCTGTGTTTTGCCTGAAGCGGCCTGCGCTCCAAACTTGGGTCCCCCAGAGAGAAAACCTGATGAACGGTCCTGGCCCACGGGAACGGCAATGGCCATGTCGAACCATAGTTATGTCCTTACACAACCCCAGTTGACACCAACTGCAGGGCGACATGGATGGCATTTGAGTCCTGTCTTGGACCCAGGCGGGTCGGCGCGAAACTTCGGCTCCGACTCTGGTTGGACGCGAGCTAGGTCGTCATCTCGGTCGGGTGAACCATTCGCCACACTGCTATTCCATAATAGTGACCCTTCGGCGGCCTGCCATTCTAGTCATAAAACATCTGGGAATCCCCAGGAAGACACACCACACGCTCTTTACCTTTTGCAGCAATCACCGCCGTCCTTGAACTCGCCCTCTTTGTCGCCACGCGCCTTCAACATCATCATGGGTCTTCCCCTCAAGCTTGGCGTTCCCAACGTACCTGAAGATTCTTCTTCTCAGCACCAGTCCGCCCAGCCGGCTGCGGCCCGAAGCCAAGAGGCGTCGCAGGCGGCCACCGGGGCAGGCGCAAATACCGGGGCCGGCATCACACGTCCCAAGACGGAAGCTGAGCTCGAAGCCGATCGACTTTATGAGGAGGCCATGGAGGAGGAGTATGCCAAGAGAGATGGTGGCTCATGAAGTACATGTCAGAGGTGCCTTAGGCTACAGATAACATCAAGGAAATCCTGTACCTGTATTGCTGTTGGGTATCCATACCGACTACTGATGTTGCACCCCTGTTCATCATGTCTATCTGTTTACCAGCCTGCCACTTCTTTCTGTCAACACCCGCATGCATGCTAAGCCACAGAGAACGGGTGGGCCTCCGTGTTGAACACGAACTTGTTGTCCGCCACGTCTACTTGCACTTTCGCATCCGTGGCTTGGATCAAATAGCTGTACTTCATTACCTCTGCAAACCAGAAGCTCTCCTGGAAGTCATCAAAGGACCCTCCCTTGGGATCGTTCACATTCGTAATGGACGAGAAACCACTGCCGGCGCTGCAAGTCTTATTGATGGCAAGGAAAGCGTCCCAGGCCCAGTCCTGATACTTCGAATCTCCAGTAGCGCGGTAGGCGTAGTAGTAACTCTCAATGACTTCTGGTCGAAGCACGTACGAACCGCCATCACTCCTAATCCAAAATCCGGCTCGGTTGTAAAATTCCGTGTCGTTGGCGGGCGGTTGCGGGTTCAAGGTAGTGTTAATGCCGGGCTTGTCCTCAAACCAACGGAAGACTTCAGGTCCGATGCGGGTCGCCGTCTGCTTGTACGTCTCACGGCAAGCCTCCGTCAGCTTGATACCGAAATCGACGTACTTCTGTTCTTTGAGAACGAGGCCTCCCAAAATGAAGTTGCCTCCATCAAAGCATGCCACTATCGGGAAGATCAGCAACAATTGCGATCGATCGGGTCGAGAACCTTACAGTGTGTCGACACAAACCTCAGCTGGGCGTTGGTGTAGGCAGCCAAGAACGTCAAGTCAGGACGCGTTGAAGGGTTCGAAGCTAGAAACTTGATTGAAGAGTCGGCGGCAGCAATCCAGCGGTCCTTGTACAGAGAGAAGCGTCTTTGGTCATACACCCACATCTTGATGAGATATTCGTAAAAGCTGTCGGTTCCACCATTCCACCCTCCACTACGGTCAGCGAATGTTCCATTGGAGATGAAGACATCCGTGCCTAGCAGACCGGGAAACACCTCTTCGTTGGGCTTCAGCAGATAGTCCTCTCCGCGCTGGGACAGGTTAGCGTATTGTGTGTCACCCGTGAGATCGCTGAGCCGAGTCCACTCTAGGACCAGTGTTCCGATGGTCGCGATGCCGTTCGTGCTAGAACCGTTCTTGCGAGGCTTCGGATCGTAGACAAGAATGTTGTCTGGAACTCCGGAGGGGGTATCAAATGCCACCTTGAGGTTGTCCGCAAGTTTCTTCGCCTGGGTAAGAAGCGCATCCACACCTGTTGAGTTGGAAGCAACGTCCTTCAGAACGCCCTTGAGCATGTCATGTCCTTGACTTTCAGTTAGTCTGGAAGCACATGGGCGGCGATTGTAGAGCTCGGATTTACCTGACAGCAGACCACCCAGATATCGGATGGTTGTTTCGAACACCGACACTTCGGTGGATGTCACGTCAAAGTTGATTGTCGGTACAAAATCCAAAATTTGCCCAACAATATCCTTGTTCTCCATGATGATGGCCGTACTCAAAGCATCAACCGCACTGGCGCCCCATCCGTTTCTACAGCAGATGTATCAGCAACAGTCTTGCCCAGGACTGAGCACTAGACTTACCGGTCGTTTTCAAACGTGTTGGAGACCGGCTTTAGCGTGTCATTCGGGAAGGCAAACTTGCGATAGCCATCCCACGAACGTTGGAAAGCTTCTCTCACAGCGTTGGCTCTGTCTGGCTGGTTTGTATACTTGGGAGTCGCAGCAGGCTGCACGGAGCCCTGTGGGCTGGCCGACGCTTGGGCAAGAAGCCCGGCGAAGGCCAGTATGCTTCCGGAGCGTGAAAGACGCATTGTATTAAAGTAGAGACCTTTGAAGGTGAGTGTAGACGATGCCTGGGGACAGTCGCAGCAGTAGCACCGTACGCAAAACCCAAAGGCACGTCCAAGCTAAGGTAAGGCAGGCAACTGACGAGAGTGAGGGGGTGGGATGGGCGGCGGTTGAGGACCGGGGAGAGAGGAAGTCAAGATATAAAAGATGCACACGGAAAAAGGGAAGCAGCGCCAAAGGAATCATGAGCAGGAGCACGGAAAGTTATTAAAAAAATTTCGAGTGAGTGGCCGGGGGATATTGGGATCATGCAACTGCAACCCTCGAGAAATCGGTTGATTCTGGTACACCCCAAGTAGACTGGATAAACTCTGTTTCTCGTCCAGAGTTCCCGGACACTGTGATTGTGCCTACCCTTGTCTCATGGTCTGGACGTTCTGGTGCACCCCTGCTTCTCCTGCTTCTCCTTCCTGCACATTGTGGTTTTTGATTGCCAAAGTTCCAATCCCTAGCTAATCAGTAGAGAATCGCTAGCCTGCATGTTGGTGCGTCTCTCCAGTTTCTCTGTGTCGTGCATCGGCCGTTCTTCTCGATGCTACCCACCCCTCAACAAGGCGAGGTTGCACGCAGAGCTCCAGATGAACACGATACATTCGCATCGTCCACGCCCGAGTTGCACTTTTGTAGGGCTGCAAAGCGAGCAGAGGGTAGTTTACCATCACGCGAGCCAAGTCCGTCGGTTGGCGTACATGACTGGCAGCAACACGCGCAAAGCAGATCTTGCCGAGTTGGTCGCTCGCCCTGGACTGATCAAGTCATCAGGCACGGACTTGTTTTGGTGAATCAGGCACGTGCGGAGCAGTAGTTGAGGAAACCCCCTTGCCAGTGCAACCCAAAGCTAAATGCAGAGTCGCGTTGCATAGAGGACAAGATCGCAAAAGAAATGCAGGTGAAGGCGAAGGCGAAGGCAGGCCCAAATGCCCGAGCCTCCGAGCCTCCTGTCTCCCGGGGGCCTCACTTCACCTTCTGCATCGTCCAGTCGCCATCGCCCCAGCGGGGTCCAATACAACTCCCAAGGCTGTGGAGTTGCAACTGACTATGGCCACCTTCTTGGCACCAGCGGCGAAGGGACGGGACTGCAGCCATCCATTTGCGCCTATTGCCGTTGCACCCGGCGCAATATTGCCGTTCAACGCCAGAGCCCTTGGCTGCTAACTGTCTAATGAACACACTGCCAGCTTGTTGTTTCTTTGCTTTGACGCATGCTGTGCGATTCTTTTCATGTATGATAAAGGAGAAGCGACGGCACTAGTTGCTCGTCAGACCAATATTGCAGAAGCCTCCGACATCACCAGTAAGAGGACGCGGCGTCGCGGCCAGGAACACAACAATCCGTCCAATATCAACCACTTGACTTGGTCAGAAGGTGCAATTGGGAGAGACATTAACGCGTCCGTGACGATCATCATCTCCAACTTAGTTGAGTTCGGTGCCTGCGGAAGCGTCCTGTCTCCCCCGCATTGGCCGAACAGAATGGAGCGCCAGACTTTCCCCACCTGCTCCGTGAAACGTTGTGGATGGCGTGGGATGGTCCCAAGTAGCATCGAAATATCCCGTCCGTAAATGCAGCGCGTCTCCTAACTGGCCCTGCCGTCTAATGAGTAAAAGAGGAGTCGATTTTCTTGTCAGCGTGGCCCTAATTGGCTTGGCGGGTTCAGGGTCATCTTGTCGTCGTGAACGTTATTTCTCGCCTCTCCCGCTTTAGCAGTTGACTTGCATTGCAGAGACGCCGCCACGAGTCAGGATATTTCCTATTTTGATGCACATGAGGATATCCTCTTGCAACGCTAACAGAATGCGATGTGTTGGTTTTCCTCCAGGTTCGAACCATGCTTGTGTCAGTCGACTAAGCTTTGCCTTGAATATCGGCAACTCGTACGGGCCATCCATGAGGCTTTGAGTTCGATGGTTCAGCCCTGCTTTCTCAGCTTGGCGAGCGCAGCTGCCACTCCGTCAGGAAGTGCATCATTCTTGTTACTTTGACTGCTGGATTGTTTCGCCCGAGTCTGTGCTTCAGCGTGCGTCTGCGCTGTCTGCTTTGACTCCTCAATGGCAGCTGCAATCATTGCCTCTTCATCATCTTCATCCGGGTCCGGAATGTTCCTCTGGGGCTGTGCAGGCCGTTTCTCCTGGGCGCCGGTCGATTTCTCTGTCGCTAGTGAACCGCGGGATGAGTCTCTTGTTGACTCCATTTCCCGCAGCGGGACTCTGGCGAGAGGAACGGCTTGGTCGAGTCTAGACACTTGAGCTGGCCTCCCGTTTTCGGTGCTTTCAACCCTGTCCAGATGGCGTTTGGCGGCTTTCTGGGCTCGGAAAGGTTCCTCTACTGCCTTGATCCATTTGTTCACTTTGATAGCTCCCCATCCAGCGATGATGCCGACCTGCTCCGGGTCGGCGTTGATGGCATTTTTCAGACTGCCAAAGTTGCTGACCAGGGCAACGGCATCGGACTTGTTTACACTTCGAGGGACGGTAACGAACTCGACTAGCTTTTCGGCATAAGTTGAGGCTTGCTGGCCGCGAATGGCGTTGAAATTGGCGTGTTCGTAGGACTTGTAAAGTTCGAGGTAGCGCGCAGCTTCTGCTGCTGACCAACATAGAATGATGGTGACGTTGTTCACGAGTGACGTTTTGGAGAGCTCGCGCAAAACTTCTTCGTGATTGGGTATGTCAACCATTGTCAGCAAAATGCGCAGGTTGTATTTTCCTTGAAGGTTTCTTATTCTTGTGTAAATGTACTCGGGGTGGAGGCGATGATATTTCAGGCTGGTTGTAGTCAGAAGGACGGCAGCAAGTACGCCGTGGAATGCGGATCAGACCAACCTCAAGAACAAAGCGCATGTTGTCAAACCCAGAGCGTAGTCTGCTGCGATATCGCTATATTCCCATGGCATGGACTTCAGGGAGGCGAGCACCGGGTTTCCTCTTTGGCGAGGGGACACCAAGATGGCAGACCCCGATCCTCGCTGGGGTAAGGCTTGCGGCGTTGGTTGAACGACCTTGCCATTGTTGTTATTGTTGGACGGATTGATTGGCGACGCCCTGTCTAGACGTTGCGGTGTCGGCTGCTGGATCTTCTGGGGTGTATGCTGCTGTACGCGAGGGCGAGTAGGAGCAGGTTGAGACGGAGGAGCTGGGTGTGATCGTGCAGGTCCCGAAGCTGAGGAAGCGAGGGCGGCCAGAAAGTCCTCGTCGGCGCCGAAATCGTCGTCCATATGGGCTGCCGTGATTGGAGTCGCGGGTTGAATACTGTCGGCGGGGCGGGGCGGCTGTCTAGGTAGCTGATCGGAGAGAAATAGTCACGTCACGGCTGATGACAGAAGTAGACGACGAGTGCACGCGTATTTGGCCCGATCGGCACGCGTCCCCTCCGCCCCGCAAGGTGGGAATGGGCCTAAGTTAAGGTGATCGCCGCCCGTCCTCGGAGGGGGGGGGCCTGGGGCAGTCTGTCCACTAACCCCTCAATCCGGTAGCACCCGTTCTCACCCAGAGGTAGGTACCTACTTGCCTACCCCTGCGTAGGTATGGGTGTAGATTGACAGCAGGGACAACCATTTGTCACAATAAGCGCGGGGGGCATAATCGAAAGAACCGATGGCTTGAGATCTGGCAGCTTCATGGTGTATTCATTTGTGGTGTTCTATCTTCCTCATCTTTCCCACAAAACCTACAAAAAGAAATGCAACAAATGTCTATCGTTCATCATCCGTGCATTTAAACCCGCTAGTCCGCGCATGTCGTTTCATAGTGACTCTGGAAGGAATTCGCGTCGTTTGTGAGCTTGTCGTGTAACGCGTACAGAGCCGCCAGCCATGCTTCGAACATAGGCTCCAGGTGTTGAGCACCATCTTTATCCTTGACTTGGTCTCTCAATCTTTCATACGCCTCGATCATGACCCATATCTGAAGAGATGAAATATCTTCTCCAGCTCCTCGCGGCCGTTCTATCATGGCTGTCGAGAGTTCTCGCGCCAGCAGGTCTGTACAAATTTGCAGGCCAAGATTGTGATCTGGCGTGGGAAATTCCGAGCTGCGCTGTACGCGGGCTCGGCTTCTCGGTGGAGGAGTTGGTGGTAAGGATGGCGATGATGATTCGGGGGAGAAGGACATGGGCTTGAAGTATATGGCTTCTTCGTCAAAGGCGACCAAGGTCCCGTCGTCTGACGTCGGGGAGTGTGCCGAGACATGCCGTCGGTGTGTGCGGGCCGGAGGTTGGTATACGTCTGGTCTCAAGTCCTCCGAGACCTCTCCAGCGCTGCATGTTGACCGCGCAAAAGAAGATCTGGTGTATGGGGAATGTCGCGAGGGAGGCGGGTCGGATCGCGCATCGGTGCAGATGGAATTCGAATCTTGCGACTCAATGAGAGCCTGATATTGCTTGGCAATCAGATCCACGCTAGACCTGTCGATTACGGACGGATCTTTGGCGCCAGGGGTGCTTTCGAGCTGGCCGATGGTGTAGACGGGAGTTTTTGCACGACGTCTCATGCTGGATCTTGTGCTGATGGAAGAAGTCGGCGACGCGAGCGAGCTGTCGAGCGAGGGCCTTGGTTTTGAATTGTTGATGGTGAGGTGAGATAACTCTGGGATGAGTTCTGGAACTGTTGCTGAAACAGCAGTGTCGAATGAGACTTTGGGGTGATGGGGCGAACGTTTTTGTGTGCTGGTCGTGCGCAGGTATTCGTGCCATTTGGAGTCGCTAAGATCTGGAGATAACCGCAAGGAAGGTTGGCCGACGGTTCCGGCTTGTTGGGCGACTAGTCCGACGGCGGTGGTAAGTTTATTTGACGCAGATGAGTCGACAGGCGCGGGCCGACGTAGGGACGGGAACTTCTTTCGTAACCTGTTCCGTAGGCGTGGTGACTCTGATGATTTGATCGAATCCGAGACTGGCGAGACCAGCGATGGCTCTCGTGCGTGGTTCATGATGTGTGATGTGTAGCAGCTGGAATGCAAATGACGGAACGGGATATGATACCGCGCTAGACAGGTGAAGGATGTGGGCGACTGGGCTGTTAATAGATGAAGATCTTGAGAGCGTGGGAAACTGTTGGCCGAATCGATAGATGGATGCAGACATCAGTTCATAGCTGAAAAAGTCATGAGTCTGTCCCAAAGGCAAATGACGTTCGCCGACGTATGTGAGTAGTGTGTGAGAAAGCATGTCCCATGCAAATGTTGGTATGGAGGCGAAGGCAGAATATAGGTAGTGGCCAGCAGGAAAGCGAAGACGAAGGCTCAACAGTGCAGATATCCGCGCGTACGGATGACAGGAGATGCATGTACAATGATGGAGTTGTGTGGATATCCAGGCAAGAAGGCGCAAAACAAGATTTGACGAGAAAAGAGGCTAAGCTCAAATGCTCCCATCAGTCAACCTGGGAAACCGAGTGTGGGCGATGCATCTTTGGCGGACAACGCATAACAAGTGGCTCGACTTGAGCAGCTGCAGGGATATGATGACAAGCAGGCAGGCCGCAGGCAAGGCGAAGAAGCTCGCACTGCCTTCTCGAGTATCGGCAGGCCATCGATATGGTGGACAAGAAGCATGGATAAGCAGCCGAGACATGGCGGATGCATCCTTGTCCCCACGTCATTATCGCCCACTTGGACGAGCAACGCGTGTGTGGGGGGAGGACAGAGCAAAAAGTGCGTTCGAGGCTCACTTCTCGCCAAGGTTTGCAGGGAAGCAGCCCGTCTGATGGAGGGGGTGAAGACCCCGATCACGGACAAGGGTATTGTTGGATCTCGTTGATAGTGAGAGTTCGCACTCGCCCAAAGAAAAGACAGGACGACCTAGCTCGCTCGGTGTCCCTGCAAGATGATGGATGTAGTTGGGACCAGACGAGAAACAAGATGTCAGGCGGCTGGCCTATCAGTGTTGCAGAGCAAGCAGCATCACGCACCTCTGGCGGCTTCTGTGAAGAAAGGCCGGTGGACGGGAAACATTGAGAGTCCTGGGAACTTTGCGGGACTGCATAGTGTCTCCCCGGAACCGGTATCAGGCGGAACACACTCGATTGGCTGATGTCATCAAGACCCTCGCCTTCTCCGTCTTCTCTCTGTCAAGCTCTTCCATCTTCGCCGAGTCATTGGATCTAACATGCTATGTTGTTGTGCGCCAAGAAGTGCAGACAATCGGAGCTTCTTCCGGCACACTCTTGCCCTCGCGGCCGACCAAGGCTTCAACGAATCGCCATCTACCTAGGACAAGGTTTCGAGATCTGCCGCTCCCCCGCCTACTCCCACGGCCTACCATGTTCGGCCTGTCCAGCAGCCTTTGGAGTCGCGTAGAAGATGGCTCGATTGACAGCTCAACCTCGAGAACAGACTTCTTCTTATCCTTCTCTAGCATGATGGGATGCCGATGCGAGTGCCGGGACTCTGGCATCCCATGGCGGGCGTTGTCATTGTTGCGATGATCTAGCAGCCCATTCTGCCACTTGGCGATTAGGTTGATTCGAATCAAATTTTGGCATGCTGCGTACTGTAAGGCCGCAGGAGGTGCTCTGCTGGCCCACCAAAGCGGACGTCGGAGATTAATATGCGCATGGCAAACCACGATGTCTCTGAGGCTCTCACAGCCGTTGTTGGTTGTACTTGGTCGTGCAGATGGACTGATACCAAGGCTGCGTCCCTACTTACCCTAAGGTACCGTGGTCTCCGAAATGCCGGGGAAAAGAGCTGCTTGCCTGTTTAGTATATGATGCTCCCCGGTGGTGCAAAGTACGTTACATACATACACATACCTAAGCTAGGCGAGAAGACAAAATATTTTTTCCGCAAAATGGTCAACCATCGACACAAATTTCCATGCAGAGGATGCCGAACAAGCGCGGGCTGGGAAGGAGGCGGAGAAATTGTTCCATCAATCAGAGGCAGCCAAAGCTGCGTTGGCCAGGGCCGGTTCGTTCTGGCGCTGCCCCCGCGCTGGCAGGCGGCCTTCAGGTTCGGGGGTCACAGGTGTCTGCTGCCATGAGCCCCACCAAACAGACCCCACGCACCGTTCACATCTCCACGTCCCCTCCGACGCGAGCCCCTCCCCCTCACCTCTCTTCCTCAAGCCCATACATAGTATACGACCTGATTCCAGACTCGGGGTAAAGTGTCGTGGTCCCTGCTGGTCAGCGGTTGGCTAGGTGGGGGAAATTGCTTCGTAGACACTATATAACTCGAGATTTCTCTCTCCCATTGCCTGGTGGCTTGGTCGCTTGCTCTGTTGTTCTTCATCAGCTCCCGTCCTTCACCCTCTCCCAATTCAGTCTTCCCTTCTCGGCCTTTCCCCCTAAGCCGCCATCATGACCGATATCACCATCACAGGCTGGACCACGCGCGATGTGCGCTTCCCCACATCTCTTGACAAGACCGGCTCTGATGCCATGAACGCCGCTGGTGACTACTCGGCCGCTTACTGCATTCTTGAGACCGACTCCAAGTTCTCTGGCCACGGAATGGTACGTCAGAACCCTCCCCCCGCCGGATTTCACATTTGCAGTTGAGAGACGCAGCCGCTGACGAGAACTTCTCTGCAGACCTTTACTATCGGCCGAGGTAACGACATTGTGTGCAAAGCCATTGACTATCTGGTCGAGCGCATCAAGGGCAAGAAGCTGTCTGAGCTGGTGTCGAACTGGGGTCAGACCTGGAGATACCTCGTGAACGACAGCCAGCTGAGATGGATTGGCCCTGAGAAGGGCGTTATCCACCTCGCCCTTGGTTCCGTAGTGAACGCCATCTGGGATCTCTGGGCCAAGGTGCTGGGCAAGCCGGTCTGGCGCATCGTTGCAGACATGACCCCGGAGGAGTTTGTCAGCTGCATTGACTTCCGATACATTACCGACGCCATCACACCTGAGGAAGCTATCCAGCTCCTCAAGGAGCAGGAGCCGACCAAGGCTCAGCGCATCAAGGACGCTGAGAACAGCCGCGCCGTCCCGGCTTACACCACCAGTGCCGGATGGCTTGGCTACGGGGAGGACAAGATGAAGGGTCTGTTGCAGGAGACCCTCGGCAAGGGTTACCGCCACTTCAAGCTCAAGGTGGGCAGCAGTGTCGAACAAGACAAGAGACGTCTGGGCATTGCTCGCGACGTCATTGGCTACGACAGCGGCAACATCCTCATGGTCGACGCCAACCAGGTCTGGTCTGTGCCGGAGGCCATTGAGTACATGAAGCAGCTCAAAGAGTTCAAGCCCTGGTTCATCGAGGAGCCCACGTCTCCCGATGATATCCTCGGCCACAAGGCCATCCGTGAGGCCCTCAAGCCCTACGGCATCGGTGTTGCCACCGGCGAGATGTGTCAGAACCGCGTTATCTTCAAGCAGCTCCTCATGTCTGGTGCCATTGACATCTGCCAGATTGATGCCTGCCGCATGGGTGGCGTCAACGAAGTCCTCGCGGTCTTGTTGATGGCCAAGAAGTTCAACGTCCCCATCGTCCCTCACTCCGGCGGTGTCGGTCTTCCAGAGTACACCCAGCACCTGAGCACCATCGACTATGTTGTCGTCAGTGGCAAGCTCTCCGTTCTCGAGTATGTCGACCACCTCCACGAGCACTTCCTCCATCCTTCCGTCATCAAGGACGGATACTACCAGACCCCCTTGGAGCCTGGCTACAGTGTCGAAATGAAATCAGACAGCATGGACAAATTCAGCTACCCTGGTCAGCCTGGCGTCAGCTGGTGGACCAGTGACGAGGCCAGGCCTATCCTCGAGGGTGAGAAGATTTAAGTAATCGAGATCTTGGTACACACGGCATCGAAGTTAAGGGGTCAAGTTAGCGAATACTTGTCCGCGGGGCAACGATGGCATCCTGTATGGTCGCTGTTTGCTGACCATCCTTTCGAACGAAATAACGGCATAGAAAGAGGGAGGGGTCTGGCCAGGAAGGCTAGTCCGCGGGGCAACGATGGCATCCTGCACAGATCAAGGTAAGACTTTGACTGTCCTTGTGCGTCGGGTAAGGCACATATGTTACCGCGAGATTGAAAAGGGGGTTTGGCGAAGAGAGCCATTCCGCAGGGCAACGATGGCATCCTGTGTGGCACAAATCATGCCTTGTGACCATCCCAAATAAGCCATTTTATCTTTGTTTTATTTTTTGGGACACTACAAAAAGGGGGGGTTGGCTGAAGGAGCCATTCCGCAAGGCAACGATGGCATCTTGTATAGCATGAGCGAAGAAGCTCACTATCCCGCGACGATAACGAAAACGAAATAATGAGCAGGGCCTATGCGTCCTTGAATAAACCTGTCAGGTCTTCGAACAATGACCCAATTTTTTCTCTCTCGGTTGCGACGAATAGTGATTTGGTGGACTGCACCGCCATACGCTGTGCTGTGTGTCAAGCCACACATGGATGAACAGTGTGGCGCATTAAAGGAACCCGACTGCTGAATGAAGGATGGGCTGAGGAGACGTTTCAAAACGCAGGAGGATAGCAACAGACAACCCCTTCTGCCCACAGCGCATGTCGCATGTCAAAACACGGCCTGGACTATTTGAAGTGTTAGGTCGAGTCGCAGAGGCAAAGAGCTTTAACAGCAGGCTGTTGAATGCCAAATAATCCTCTCTCTCTCTCTCTCTCTCTCTCTCTCTCTCTCTCTCTCTCTGTGTGTGTCTTTGCTATCGCTGCTCTTGCGCGCTGATTATCCCCTGAATCCCTGCTGAAGGTTGCTGCTGTCCCTGCCCGAGCTGAGCTGAGCTCCAACAAAGCTTAACCCCGGACGCTCATCCCCCTCCACTTCGAAATTCATATCTGTACTCTCGGATTTGATCCGACTGCATCTTCACGTCAACCTCAATTCACCTTCTCGCTTCACTGCTCGTTTTCAGGCGGCATCGTCAATCCTCGCACAAAATGCCACCGAAGCCTAAAGTCTCCGTCGCTGACGGCTCCGACGCTTTCACGCCAGAGCGGTTCGAGAAGGAGCTCAAGACATTAGCAGCCAAGGCCAAGGGTGAGACCAAGGGCAAATTCTTCAAGGAGCAGGCTTCCACATACATCAAGACCACCATTCTTCTCACATTGGCGGCTGTCTACAGCAATGTCTCTCAGCTGGCGCTTTCCCCCGTCTACGGCTCCATTCCGTCGTCGATATACCATGCGAAGCTCGTCATGGTGGCGTGTTTCTTTGGCTGGTCGGGTAACGTACTTCTGAATCGCACACTGCCATTCAAGACAGCAAAACTGCTACCCGTCATTGCTCTGTTGGTTCCGACAATCCAATTTTATCTTTACAAGACCAGCGCGACTCTCACGGCGTATTGGGGCCCTTTGGTCACTGAGGCTGTCACCCTGTTTCCTTTGATCTTGGTATCCGTTAGTTGCGTGGCGACGGAGCTGGAGAAGGCAGACCTGTCGAAGCTGCCCAAGTTTCTGGCCGACGCAGGCCCCGGCCTTGGATCATGGGGGCTCTTCAAGTTTATGGAGAAATTGTCGGGAGACTACTTGCAGGCATACATCGGCAAGTCGTTTTTTCAGACCCGCATTGGCCTGAAGGCGTTGCTTGCGGCCGCATACTCCATCTACGCTCCCTCGAAGCTTCTCTTGCTTGCTATCCCGACTGTCCTGCACACGGCTGTGCTCAACACCCATGCCCTAACTCCTATGGCAGCTGCCTCGCTCAACAGCACCTTACTGGCGGAAGACTGGTTTCTCTTGGACCGTAAAGAATCCATCACCGGATATGTTTCAGTACTCGAGAGTATCAAGGAAGGCTATCGCGTGCTGAGATGTGATCACTCGCTCCTCGGCGGTGAATGGGTCAGACACAAAGGACCTATCCTTGCTGAACCCATCTACGGCGTTTTTGTCATGCTCGAGGCTGTCCGCCTCGTCAAAACCAAGAATCCCGTGCCTGATAGCGAGGCTAAGGCTCTCAACATGTAAGTCGCCATCCGCCAGAGCCAACCCCATATGAAGTTGACCGAGAGATAGCGGCCTGGGCATCGGTACGACTCCCGGTGCTCTGATTGCCCATGGCATTGACACCACAATTGTTGAGATCGATCCCGTTGTTCACGAGTTTGCCTCCAAGTACTTTGCCCTGCCTTCCAACCACACTCCCGTCATTGCGGATGCTGTGAGCTACACTGCAAAGCTGGTCGACGACCCAAGTGCCAGATACGACTACATCGTCCACGACGTCTTTACTGGAGGCGCCGAGCCCGTCCCATTGTTCACCCTCGAGTTCCTGCAAGGCCTGAACTCCCTTCTGAAGCCTGACGGTGTCATTGCAATCGTAAGTTTCGCTGCCAGTGCATGATGGCCCGCGTTTCTAAAACCACGCAGAACTATGCCGGAGACTTCCTGCATCCGGCGCCTAAGCTTGTCGTCGACACCATCAGGGAGGTTTTCCCCTCGTGCCGCATCTTCCGGGAATCGGAGCACCCCAGTAAGAAGAAAATTGAGGAGGAGGGCCAGGACTTCACCAATATGGTCATCTTCTGCAAGAAGACTAGCGGCAAGCTGTTCTTCAGAAAGCCCACCGAGGAAGATTTTCTCGCCAGCCGTAGCCGTCAAGTTTTTCTGCAACCCCGTCATGAGGTCCTGCCCAAGCATTTCCTGGATGGCGACTTCGGTTTGCTGAGAAACAATGCCACTGAACAACTGACCAAGTGGCACGAGAAGAGCGCCCTGGGGCACTGGGAGGTCATGCGCGTCGTCTTGCCCGCGTTTATCTGGGAGAACTGGTGATGATGACAGTGTCAGTTTGAGTACATTGGCGGAATTGCTATATTCACGGATACTGTAGATTGTATATACTCTGGAAGCTGTACATATGTCTCGAGGACATTGCGGGACAAAGCACAAAGGTTCACTCATACGGAAGTCGTTGTTCTATGAAAACTTGAACTGGACTGATTGTCTGCTCCCCTTCCCGATAGCCCGGTGGCGTTTGCATTTCGGGCGTCCTCGTCTAACCTTCAGTGTCTCATGCTTCTCCGGGCCCGCCTCTCTTTACCGGAACACGGGCTGCCGCCGATGCGGCAAATTCTCGCGTCTCTTCATTGAAACCTTTGACAAAGTCCGTGATGTAAGACGGAGGGTCCACAACATTATAGGGCCCAGACACAGGCTCACCCAGTGTTCTATACACAGGCACGACACCAGTCCAGACTTTGTTGACAGCCTCTACATTATCTCTGTCATGCTTCTCGTCTCCCGGGGGTCCGAACCTCACCTTGGCACTTCCAGTCTCGATAGTGACTTTGAGAACACTGGTAGAGGACAGCTCGGCCTTGTTTGGGGGCACTCTGGTGTTGGACCAAGATCCGGGGATGACGCCGTTGGTGATGAGTTCCATGGCGTACAGCCGTTCGGCTTGATCTTCCACCACCCTAGCATGGCCAAAGAGCACAGAGGAACGATAGTTATAGCTGTGAGAGTTGGGAGTCAAGGCCATGACGATGCCATCAACGTGGCTGGCAGCAACGCAGACGGGCATGCCCTCTGATGAGCCACTGCCACGGGACGTATTCATCAATCGTGAGGAGATGTAGCCATGGAGATAGAGGTCGAGGACGTCGCCTTCGTCGGCCGACGGTCGAGTGAAAGACCCCATTTGTCCAAGCATTGGCAGGATGCTGGGGAAGGGACTGCTTGTATCATTGAAAGAGACGTGCAATACGGGGCTGCTGTTTATCATGTTGTGGATCGTGGAAAGTGCGTATGAGGCTAGGACGCGATAAGTTGATGTCTGACCTCCCAAAGTAGATGGGCTCTCACCTCGCGGGCTGTATCGCTTGACAGTTCCAAAAGGCTTCTTCGGATACTCGAGTTCGGTATGCGCCATGGCAGATGTATTGTTAATTACAGAGATATGGGTAAGTCGAGAACCCCCATCGAAGAATGGTTTTCATGGCGCGTTTATTGTATATTCATTTGCACATCTCGTTGAGTGAAGAAAGCAACACCATACAATGTCAGCGCTCTTTCGAGAGTCCGCACGATAAGGCTCTATGTTAACTTACGCCCTTCACGCCGTGTTGTGGACTTATTGGAGAACAGCACCGGTTGAGCCTGCCGATCAATCATGTTCGGGCCCGTTGCCGAAGAGCCAGGCATGCGGAGTAAACTGATGGGGATGGCGGGCAAGGTGCACGACGTAACGCCAAACCGAATCCAGTAGGTCCATCCAAGAAACCCCAAACTACAATGGCCAACCGTTCATTTTTCTTAATGCTCAGATTGCGACAGTATGGTTGGCCAATTAAAGCGAAGGCGGAACTACCGCTTGAGGAGGGGACGCAAACAGCCATCGCTTTGGCGGGAATGAGAAACTGCACGGTTTTCCGCACATCCACTGCGCCTCTAAGCGTGGGATGTGGTAGTATTCATGTGATGCGTTGGACTCGAAGGCTTCATTTAGCGAACCATGGATGTGAATCATTGTCTGGAGTTCATGGTTCCGTGAGCTCCCGTTCGCGCAGCCTAGAGCCAGCGGAAACTCCAGAAATGAAGACCGACCCGGTCGATAGTTTAGCCCGCCCAGACGGGGACACTAGGAAGGTCATGGTACAAGTAAGGGAGAGAGAACTGAGTGAAAACCTTGACGCACTGCCGGTGACAAAGTTTGAATCAGCGCTGTAGATAGGCGGGGTAATGACGCCGCCGATCGAGTTCATCCCCAAACAAACAACAGCGCGGCATTCAGACGGCTCGGATTCATTAGGAATCTGGGTGAAGAATTGTCTGACGGCTCCCAAGCCCCGGAAGCACCTCGAACCGCAACATTCCGGCGATCAAGCCCCACTGTGATCTTGTGAAAATAAGTCGTTGATGGACACATACTATTACAGATTACGTGATAGACATATATCGATAGAAGTTGACGTACTTTTGGAGGTGTAGGCGATAGTGATGGATGATGGATGATGGACGAAGCACAGAAACCAATCATGTTCCCAGTTTCCGTTCGGATTCGGTAGCAGCCGAAACGCAGAGCCAACCTGGCGGCCAAAGCTTGTTCGAGGAAGTAGGCACTTGCCTTTAGGCTAATTAGCATTCGGGAGTCTCTGGTCTGCCCGTCGGGACGGGGACGGGGACGGGGACGGGGACGCGATGGGAGGCAGGCTGCAAGTGATCACTCACAGGCGGATCGTGCGTACCTTTGCTGGCTGCAATGTCTGTTCTTGTTCTCGTGCCCGCATAGCGATCGAGGCAAACAGCAGCAGCAGCGGCAGGGCAGAAGCAGCAGCCAGCTCACTAATAACCGCCGCCGCCCTTCGTGCTATGCCAGCGCCTGCAGCAAGGGAACCCTCGCCAGGGAGATCTGCTACCGACATGCCAAGAGCACCGAAACCCCTGACAAATCTCAGGAACAGTGCTCTTTTCGGAAATGCTTCTCTGTCCTACTGAAATCTTGGGCGTGTGTGTGTGTGTGTGTGTGTGTGTGTACAAGCGTTTCCGTTGCGCCTATCTTCCAGATCAACACTTCAGCCCTTTGCCCAAACTGCTGCATCTTTCCCCTGACTCTACCAGCTTCTTCCTTGTGACCCTCTGCTTATTTTGTCGCACCTCGGGGCGGGCTGGCTACCTCTGCATGATGCAAACACATGTCACCCCCTCAGACCGAGGATCCCTCTGGCCAGGTTGACTTGACTATCTTTGCTCTCTCCGTGGCAGCCTGAGAGAAAAAGATGTTCGGTTAACCGACAGCTGCTACACTACAATAGCCCCAGGCCCCTCTCTTACGAGTTAACACAGGCAAAGGACAGTACCCTCAGCCTTAAGACTGGCTCCAGTCTAGGCTGAAGGAGACTCTTCACACAAAGTCTGACCTTCTGTTCCGACGGCCCCCAACCTAAAAGCATCCGAAAAGAAAAGCAAAACCCAAGGAATAAAAACCCTCCCAACAGACAAGACGCAGAGGAGGAAAATAGACGAAAAATAGGGCCCATCCCTCGACACCGACCTCTGGCCGGCCTTCGACCCCTCCATTCCGAACATCGTGGGTTTCGATGCTGAAACAGAGTCGACGCACGCCACGGCGTCCTGGTGGGTAAACAAGGTTGCGACCCCTGTCAGCCCTGCAGACGGCCCAATCAGTACCCCTGACCACTACCGGCATGAACGACGTATCGAGAGATCTCACACAACACCCTGCCCAAGGCCGGTTTGAGACCCTCTTGTCCTTTTCCTCAGGATCTCTACTCTCTACCACTTTGTCCAATTCGCCCCTCTCTCGTCTCTTACGCCTTGGTTGTCCCCGGCTCTGTCCTCGCCTCCTGCTCACCGCATGCTCCTCCCCTCTGCTTCGTCGCGTGGGACTGGCTTAGACTCCCCAGTAGGGTAACATCTGGCTGTCTTTTCTGGGAAAGGTGGCCTGCCACTGCGGTCTCTCGGATTGCCCGTTCCTTGCTCGTGATACGTCGTCTCTTCTAGGTTCTCCATTCAAGGTGTCGGTACCAGCGCGGCAACCCATACACACACACGCAGACGCAGACACAAACACATACAGACACAGACGCCCTCGAGCGAACCTCCCTCCTTCCCACAGCCTGCACACACACCCCAGCTGTCGTCTGTCGGCTACTGCAGTTTCCTTCCCTCTTCGTCTGTGTCCTCCGGTCAAATTCCACTCTCTTGCGTCCCCGACAAGTCGTGAGAACAGCCGCCAACTTGAACTATTGCGCCCTGGACTCCATCTTATTTCCTTTCATACCATCTATCTGCCACCTCGTGGGGCGCAGCTGGTCATGTTCTCTTCTGCTCAATCATAGGATGCTACCGTAGTTCGACAGCACTTCCATAATGATTCGTTTTCTTTCTTAGATCTTACTTCTCACATTTTCCCATTGACTGGGTTTTCGATTCTATCCCGGCCGGCTCGCGGCGCCGACGACACACGAAATGTTCATTCCAGGAATTGTCCAGGCCCTCGTTGCCGCCCTCACCTTGTCAGTCGCCCGCCTCTCCGCAACCTTGAAGATGGATGTAGATGGTGGGAGGAATGGGACGTCATGACCCTTGAGGGGATAGAAAGAGAGAGGAGATCATGGAATGGAAGGACTCGGGATTAGGAACAAAGGCTAACCCGCAGTGAATAGTGGCATCGTTCTCAACGCCGCGTCCGCCGCCGTCTTTCTTTTCGCAAAGGGCCATGGCTCAAAGATCTTTCGGGACGGCCTGAGGCTGGTCCTCATCACATTCCTTGCTTCCGCAGCCCTGTGGGCTCAAATCGATTTCGCCGCCCTTACCATCGATCCGACTGCGATCTCCGGGTGCCAAGTCGCCGTAATATTTACTACCATTTTCGATCAGTTGGCCCGTTTCGCCATCGAACAATACCTGCTATGGGCCATCAACTCAAACGCTAAAGTGCCAACGGGTGCCATCATTCCCCAGGCCGTCATTGGAACCCGTTTCGTGCTGGGTGCAGTCTTCGTCGGGTTCCAGAAACCACAGATTGCCACCGTCTGCGTGTCCAAGACCGACGTGTTGCCTATCGGGGTGGTCATCATGGTCACTGACTTTCTCATCATTGGTATGCTCGCCTTCAGGGCGAGCTCCCTTGGTGTCATCGCGGACGCCAAAAGCGGTCAGGCTGGTGCTCAGGGTAAAAAGGCCGTCTTATGGATCATGGGTGGACATGCTGCGTGGACTGCAGTGAGTAAAGCTTCGGTCGAGAGTATCAACTCAGGTGACTGATGTCATGGTAATAGGGAAGCATTCCTATGCTGTTAGGAGCAGAGTCTATCGAGCTGATGTTCAGAACCGCCCTGCCGGCGACTGCTCTTTCGCTCCTGGTTGGTGAGTGATACTTGTCTATCACCCTGTCATCTTTGGTTCTCAGCTGACTTCCCCAGGAATCATCACCGGGTTCTCTGACTCTCTTCTTCCTCCCCGCCCTCAGCAGATCACTCACCCTGACGCGCAGTCACCGCGTAATATTAGCTCTAGCAGAGACCTTGGCACGTCCGACTCCGACTATCCGCCAACCCGATACGAAGATCTCAAGGCCGGCACTATCACTACCGTCACCACCTTCGGACAACCTAGAGAAGCGTCGCGTCCCGAGATCCAGGCAGGTGCTGGTGGTTCGTTGCCCATCATTGCAGGCTCTGTACCTGGCCAAGCTGCTATCGGTGTTGGAGGTGTTCCTGTGCAGGGTCAACTTTTCCCTCCCATACGTGCGCAGACGGCCCCCGTCCGAGACGGCAGAAGGTTGGAGAACGCACCGAAGCCGCAGTACAAGAGAAGCATCTTCGATCGGGGAGGGCCCGGTGCGAGCATCAAGAACGCCATCTCCAACCCGATTCTTCAGGAGAGCGGCGAGCGCAACCCTCTCAATAAGATCGCAACCATCGACCTGGCGACTGCCGCACAGAATGACAGGGAGAAAAGGGACAACGACATGGCAACTATGCAAAGATCGCCCAGCTTGATTGCGAAACGCCCCGCTCCTCAACCACCAGCGATCACGCCAGAGGAGGCCCTCAAGCGAGCCCAGAGCATGAAGCGTAAGGAGGTTGGCCCGACATCGCCCCAAGCGGCTCCTCAGCCCCTCAAGTCTGCTGGGTTGATGTCAAATCCTCCAGCAACAACCTCATCTGCCCAGCTATCTCCAGGAGTTGAGGAACTGAGGCGGAGATCGCCTCGTCAACTGCCGGAGGCTCTTCCAGCCAAGGAAGAATCCAGACCGGTCACGCCACCAAAGTCGACAGCTCCCGCAAGCTCCGTTTCTCCGCCTCGTCCGCCCCGGCCCGAACGACCCCTCAGTCCCTTTGAGACGATGGAGAGATCTGGCAGTCAAAAAAACATTGAGAGGTCCGTTAGTCAAAAAACGATTGACCGGACTGCTAGCCAGAAATCCACGTCTACTACCGTCCGAGCCATGTCACCACCAACTGCGCTGGTGCCGCCCCCTCCACCCAAGAGCGCAGCTCGCCTGACATCACCAAAGAAGGACCTCCCGTCAACATGGCCCATCCAGTCTTCTGTTGATCCAACGATTCGACCATCGAGGAGCAAGCCGTTGTCGCCCAAGAATCAGAACCAGAATCAGAACCAGGATGGCTCTAGTGGCCCAGGTCTACAACGACGACCAACCACGACGGGGTTGCCATCTAACCCCAGAGCGATGACGATGCGACCTCTCCTCAAGGAAGCAACGGTGCCAAACGAACAGACAGTCATGTTCGTGAACAACATTCAGTATAATGACCCGACAGCGGTGCAGAACATTATTCAGGGCGCGGTTAGCCAAGCTGCTAAGACTCCTCTAGGGCTGCAGTCCCCTGGTTCAGCGTTGAAGTCATCCGGCTCTGTTGTCCATCGACCCCGTCCAATTCCAAGGCAACAGGGTAAGGATCGGTCGGTGTTTCCCGCGGAAGACACTCCCAACCACAAGCGGAGCAAGTCCGGAGGTTCCATCATCAGCAGGAAGTCAATCCTGCTGTCAAATCCTGGGAGCCCTACTCAACTGCCTCCTCTCCCGCCCCCGCCTAAGAGCGCCGGTAACCCCATTCGGCCGCTGCCAAACGACACAAAGAGCATGACATTTGACGAGAAGATGGATCTCTTCTTTCCCAGACCGCCCAGCAGCTCTGACGCTGGATCTAAGCCCAGGGAGTCGGTTCCTGAGATGCCGGTTTTACCCGCAGCTTACAAGATTGAAAGCAACGCTATGGTTGAGGACAAAGGAGGATGGGATACGGACAGCAGCCGTGTTCAGTCCAAGATGTCGTCTGACATCTCCACCAAGACTTCAGTCCGCACACAGAGTATCCTCGATATTGACGAGCCCCAGCATCCCTTGAACTACCCTCGGAACACGTCTAAGTTCAGTGTCGATACTTCGATTGTTACTGGAAGAGGTCTTGCCGACGACCGCGACTCGTGGATTCCCGACTTGCCCGTTCACGAACGCGCCCAGGGAAAGTCGTACGATGGGGCGAAGCGCCAGTCATCTCCGGTCCTTCCTACCCGAAACCCAAGTCTCTCTGAATTCAGCGAGGCGAGGACCCATGACGAGGTTGCTACGACAAATTGGGGATCGATTCATTCGCCTGTCGCTGCTGTGAATCTTCAAGACGTCACGCACATGCCTAAACCCACCTGGATTCAACCGCGCGACGTATCCATGATTAGTCACGGTGACGGCAAGGAGGTTATTGACATTATGTTGGACGCTTCTGTCGAGCACGAGAGAGACTTCGTGCCTTCTGTGCAGGACGGACCAGCTGATCTCCCTGACGTGAGTGTCGCCAATAGGGGCGCCCGTTGGCACCGTCGTATTGGCGACGAGTGCGTGACGTTCTCGGAACGTAAGGAGAAGGTCAACTCACGTCGGATGCCACCGCCAACACCACTGAGGCTGAAGTCGCCTTCCAGGAGGATGAATGCTGTTGTGCTGCAGGTGGCAGAGCCGTCTCCGCTGGAGTCGCCGCAACACGCCTATGAGATGATCCAGGCGCAACTCAAGAAGCTCGAGGAACCCAACAGGGACTCTTATGAGAGCCAGGGACAAAGAATCCGCCTCCTCGAGTCTCTTGAAGCTGAAATGGGCCAGCAAGAAAACCAATGGCACGAGATGCAGCATGGCCTTAGCCGCGATTCCTTCTCTACGAATGGGACGACTTCTGTTCGCAACTCGCAGCAGGAGCCGTCGAATGTCAGTGTGCATTCGAGGGATTCTTCTCTGCACTCCAACATTGCAGCAGATCGACGCGCGTCGCGTCGCGCTCGGATGCAGAGCGGAGGCAGCCTCAACAAGTCATCGTACGAAGACCTCAGAAGCGCCGTCTCATCCAGCTCCTCCAACGACAACCGCACTAGCCTCTGGCAACGGCGACTCAACGATGCGCAGATGGAGTATATGGAGAATGCAACCGAACTATTGGCCAAGCGGAATCTCAATTTCTTGTCTGTCTCAAAGGCGCGTGTAAGTGCGCAGTTGGGTAGTCCTACCCCACCGGACACCGACGAGTCCGAGGGCGTCGACGCTCAGATTCTCGCGACGCTCATGCCGAAGGAGCGAGCTGCACCAGAGGGACATCTTTGGGCACCCGTCTCGCCGCTATTTTCTGAGCGCGAACCAGCGCTGCTCTGGGTCCCGATCCACGACGTTGCGAGCGAGCCCGCTCAAAGAGGACAAGCTGCCGTCGTGCTCCCTGGACTATCAGTCCGTCCCGCCGCGCGCAAGACCTCCGAGCCTCTAGTCATCGAGAGCGCCCAACTTTGGCAGTCGGATCACACTGCTGCTAAAAAGCTGCGTAACTCTTTCACCAAGTCCCTCTGGCGAGCTTCATTCGTTGCTGAGCCTCCGAAGACCCAGACCCGTCCTCTCACACAGCGACCTCCAAGGCGAAGCAAGCGCATCACCGCCCTTCCTGATATTCTTGAGAACCCTGAGCCGCTTCCAGACAAGCGCGGCACTCTTGGTATCTTCCAGTTCCCTTGGGGCGAGAAGTCAGATACTGCAACTGTCCAACCGCGACCCCGCCAAATGTTCATGGCCATGCCTGGTACCATGTCCACCGGAGGATCAGCAGTCCGCGCGGCTCTGGAGGCTCGCGCGCAACAGCTTCAGGCTCAGGAATACTCTTCCTCCTTCTTCGACGACTATGACGAGGAAGAGGAGGGTGACGATGAGGTGTCGGACATGAACGAGGATGATGAGAGTGATGATGGTTTCGATGAGACCACGCTGTGGGAGATTGCCAGTCTACTACAGTCGGACCAAGTTCCCTCCAAGAACAGCCTGCTTCCCCAGCCGCAATACTACCGTCCCGACTCTCTTGTGGAGGACGAGTACGTTTCCCAGGGCTCCTCTGAATATCCTTCCGAGGACGAGAAGACGGCCAATGATGAAGACGATACCAAGCATGACTCCATGGTCATTACTGTCGCTGCCGAGGAAGTACGGTCGCCGCCCAAGACGTCGTCCCTGCTCTGGACCGGGAAGCCCAAGCGTTTCGTTAGTGTCCGTCTCCCACCAGGGCTGCCGCAGCCTGACGCACGTACTTGGACAGCGTATATGGATACGATGAACGCTCCTCCTCGTGTCCAGACACAGCTCCTTGAACCTGCAATCGTCCACAGCACCGCTCTCTGGACCGCTCCTCTGAAGCTCGTCGACACATCGAATAGCAGCACACTCTGGACTCGACCGCACCTCAAGACAATGGCGATGCCGGTGACCAAGCCTCACACCATGAAGAGTTTGTGGGCCGCCTCTCCCACGATCGTCGAGACGGAGGCTACGGGTCTCTTCAATATTGACTACAAGCGCATTACCTACAGGACAACTTCCGCGTCCCCCGTTGGCCTGACCATGTCATCGACGGCTCGCGTTACTGTTGAGGCACTCCCTGCTCTCACCTCGAACAGCCTCTGGACATCGCCACGGACACTAGCCAAGTCTCTCTGGACTGCCCCTGCCGTCACTGTCGAGGTGGTATACGGCGGACTTTTTGATGCCAGTCAAAAGCGTGCAACTTTCAAGACTACCTCTGCCTCGCCCATCGGTGTCAACATGTCTTCGGCGGCACGTGTCATCTTCGAAGCTCTTCCTTCTCTCACTTCCGCCAGTCTTTGGGTTGCCTCCCCCATCAAGCCTCTTGTACACGACTGGATCTCCATCGCTTCATTAAGACCCAGCTCACCTTCAAATGCCGGCTCATCTGGCCGATCAACACCCAGCCTGGACACCGCTTCAACGCGGTCAGTCGCGACGGAAGCAGTGTCTGAGTTCGAACCGCTCCCGGAGGTACCTGTGAAGAAGCCCACCTGGTGGGAGAACGAATCCGACAAGTCTCAGGAACTACTTCGCCGTCCTGAAGCTAGCCCCGCGGATTGGGAAGCTGCACTGAACGAGGCTATCGGCGCAGCGACAACTGCGGCTACTCTTGTCCGAACCGTTGCTAGCCCCGCTGAATGGGTTGACGCTCTGAACGAGGCTATTTCTGCCTCTGCGACCCTGGCTAGTCTTACCCGCAACGAGGCTAGCCCTGCGCAGTGGCAGGAAGCTTTAAATGAGGCTATTGCTGCATCCGCCTACCCTGTTGAAGCCCCTTTCGGGCGAGAGGTCGAGCAGCCTCGATTCGTTGAGCAGTTCAACTTCGAACAACAACCGTATGCCGAGCAGTCCGAATTTGAGCACCAGGCGTACTACGAGCAGCAACGACTCGAGCAGCAACGACTCGAGCAGCAACGACTCGAGCAGCAACGACTCGAGCAGCAACGACTCGAGCAGCAGGCGCACGAGCAACAACAGTTCGAGCAGCAGGAGTATGAGCGACGCTTGTACGAGCAACAGCAGTATGAGCAACGTCTCTTCGAGCAGCAGCAGTACAATCAGAGACTGCTCGAGCAACAGATGTATCAGCAGCAGCAATACTACCAGCAGCAGCAGTTCGAGCCCCAGTATGAGCCACAGTACGAGGAGCAATACGAGCAGCCCGCCGAGCCGCAATTCGAGCAACAAGCCGAGCCCGAGATTTTCCTCCAGCCGACGCAGTACGTACAGCCGGCGCAAGAGCCCGACACCGAGTCTGAGTATGACCCGGAGCCCGAGTCCGAGCCTGCGCCGTTTGCCTTGCCCATGAGCACACCTACTACGTCTCTGTGGTCCGCGCCTGAGGTGACAACTCCGGAGGAAAACAGAAACATGTGGATTCCGCCCGCGAAGCCTTTCCGTCACTCTTTCGACGCCACTCCCCTGACGCCAGAGGATTCCGAATCTCGCGAGTTGCGTCTGAAGCGAACCAAGACCCAGACTCGCACCACCGGCTTCGTTAACTTTGAGGGCCAAGAGATGTGGACCCAGTCCGCGCCAACAACACCCGTCGTTCCCATGTGGTCGGCTCCAAAGGTCGTCATTCCCAAAGACAACGGCATCATGTGGATTGCTCCCACGAAGCCGGCGCTGCACGCCTACGACGCCGCGCCACTGACCCCGGAGGACTCCGAGTCCCGTAACCTGCGACTCAAGCGTTCCCAGACGCGGTCCACCCCCGATGGTGTGAGTTTCGCGGGCCACTCCATGTGGAACAGCTTCTATGGCGAGGAGCTTCAGCGCGTCGTACCCCTCGGCGGTGGCCACAACTGGATCGCGGGTGCTCCGTCCAACCGCGCCTCCTAGGTTGCTTTCCGCTACTGAAACTTCGTTAAATACACACAAGGCGCACGGAAGGGCGATCCTCTGCTGAATATCTGCTACTGGCATCTTGGGATGTGGATAAGGGGAGGAGAAAAAGAGAACAGATGGCCCATTGTTTCAGCGTGATGATGTACGAAGATCAAAAAGGGATCCAAAGAAAAAAGAACAGCGATTGATTTGTCGGATTCAACTGCACTCATACATACCACATACGCGAAAACACTTTGTGTGGTTTCCCTTGTCTTTCTTTTTCCAAATATCATGTCTCTGCTCTTCAGGCTCCTCCTACTCCTGGATATACCCCCGCCTTCTATTCAGATTGTATCGCGCGTATCATCCGGCATGTCGTGCTGGTGATGTCTCCTCATCAGTCGCAGGAAATGAGAATACCGTTAACCCCCCTAATGTGGCTTCTCGGAGCCGATCCAATCACTCACAGTCACCTTTTTCGCCTTTCTTTTCAGTCCGATTGAGCAGGAAAAGAGGGATATTTCCTCTCATGTATCAGTAGGAATAAAATTTCAGAATGTTCATCTGCTTTAGTCCCTGCGGCGTGAGCGCTGCCAGAGGTTTCTGGTCCTCAAGTACATGGCATGTTAATCAACGTGACGATGTTTTCGGCTGCGGCCGGGACGTGCACTGCAATGAAAGAGAGGCACGTCCTTTGGGAAGGTCAAATTGCTTAAAGTTAAAACCTGATGGTCGATAATGCGTTTTTGAAGAAGCTATGTGTAAACCATACCCGCTAGCAACCCTTCCCTTCCTACTATTCAGTTCGTCCGGTGCAACCTTTCTTTTTTTGTTTAAAAAAAAAAAACATCCTGTGTCCCATCCCTTTGCCCGTAAAATTAATTTTTGACCGTAATCCCCCCCCACCTGAGGTCTTCTCAGATTTTGATGCGATCTCGAGGTGTTCATCCGTCCTGGCAGAGACACACCTCCGCGCGTAAGAATGTAATCTTTCTTCATGAGTGTCAAAGAAATAGGATCATCCGACACGAGGGCTGTGACGCGCCCAAGAGATGTCTGAAGGAGAAAAGCTTGCCGCCATGTAACAGAGGAGGCAGGTAAGGACATGTCCGTCCACTACGTGCGCAACAGGATAAGAATTGAAGAAAATGCAGCAGACCAACCAACAGCCGAAGCATGTCTTTTTTTTCGTTGCTTTTCCTGCTTGTCTACCCATTGTACAAGGCCAGAGCCAGATTGTTTCAATGTAGGAAAAGGGCTCGGAGACGATGGAAGACTCCGTCAACTGGCGATACGGTTCTCTGCGAGGCCCGCGCATTTTGCGTGTTTGCTCGCCTCCACCCAACCAACCCCGCTTCATTCCCCTGTCTTCTTCACATGACCGTCGTGTCATTCCTCCATGTCAACACCAAGCGGCGGTTATCCTGCTCCGGGATACATACACCGGAGCATCGGATTCGCCTGGCGAGATCGTACATAATTAACGTCGTCGTTAGAGTTGTATTCGTGGACAAGGAAAAAAAGGTATAGGCGCACGACAACTCTAGCCGCCAACTGGTTTAACCTGAAGCAAATTGGTTGCGGGAGCACGAGTGGCTGTGCCAAGTTCCGGGTCAGCACGAGACACTGCATTCCTGTCGGTCGAATCGATAGGGGTGGCCGAGTCGTCTTAATGTTGTATGTCGCAGGGATGAACAGGAAAAAAAAAAAAAAAAGACCAAGAACCGAAGAACCCCCTAGCCGTCGCTATGCAGACAAGAAAAATCGACAATATTCGTACATGTACAGAGCTTTTGTATGTAGCCTTGGACGGATGAAGATCATGTCACTTCATCCAGCGTTTCGATGTCTAAGCTTGACATCTAGTAGTATCTAACCTCAGCTGACAGTCATCATCTGCATGCGTTGCAGACCACTTGATGGGGATGCGTCAACAGATCCACGGCTGAGAACCGAGTTTGTGCTCCGACTGTGGGGCAGCTTCTTGGGCGGGCTCGATGGGGATGGCGTGTGCTCCGGGGTAAACACCCTGGTAAAGGCTGGGCTGTCACTGTGTTGCCGAGGCGTTCGCGCAGGGCTGGAGGTCAACTGGTCTGCTCGGCGCACAACCTCTGATAGGGTATCCCGCAGATCGCCAGCCCGCTTGACGAGGGCTTTCAGGCTGTTCGTGCCAAAGTGAAGCTTATCATCGCGGGCAGACTCAGCAGCAGTGCGTTGCTGCATGGCGTCCAGAACGGACCTCACGATGTCCGTGACATCGTGTCCTCCCATGTTGATGTTGTTCTCGGGCGTTTTCGGTCGCGGGGGAGGGAGGTCATCGGGAGCCGGGCTGTTCCCGCCAAATATGTCGTCATCAGGAGAGAAAACAGAGCGTCGACGGCCGGCAGGCCGTTCGCGAATAACGGCAGTCTTGGAAACGTTGATCTCGTGAACTTCGTCAAAAGGGTCTTCTTTTTCGACTGGAGCGGGTGATGCGGCATCGAATCCTTCCATGAATCGCTCACTCATCACGGACGATGAGTCGACATCCATTCCCTCCAACTCATCCTCATCGGGAGATGCCAAGGCGATGATACCCTCAGCTTCTTGCCAGAGACCAGCGTTGGGACCGCCGAGCATGTCCAAATCTTTGCCATGGCGACATAGACGCTTGAGATCATTAACAAGCAGAGAGAACTCCCGGATGTGACCAGAATGCTGCTTCAGACTTGGTTGAGACGCCTGGATAGAAGCGGGCACTACCATACCAAATGCGCTATCGGTGTCTCTATCCTCTGACTCGTTGCCGCCAAATTCAAAGTCATCGTCCCAGTCTTCGCTGACGGTCTTCGTGCCCAGGCCCCAGGTTCCGAATTTTTGAGATGCTATCGAGGCCGTCTCCGCAGCGTCGTGAACAACGGGTACGCTTTGGCTGCGAACATGCATCGCAGTGGGTCCTTTCCGGATGGCCGTGCGGCCCCCTCTGATATCGAGACCTTTGCCGTAGGCGGTTTTTGGGCGGAAGGAGCTGCCATTGTCGGCTTTATCGTTGTTTGGTTCACTCCAGTCGAAGATGTTGCTTCGAGGCCTCTCGCTAAGGTCATTTCCCGTGTCGACATTGCCGTTGCCGCTAATGCTAGCGAGAGCCATGCGCAAATTAGGGCTGACGCCGCGCGAGTTCATGGAGCTTGGAGGGGATAATTGATTGCTGTATGCCATCTCATCCTCGTCGCGAGCCCAGTCATCGTCGAAGTCATCCTCAAGTGACAGGCGGCCAAAGTCCTTGCTGCCGAGGGAATATTCGTTGGATGGGCGCTCGATACTGTAGCGCGGCACCATGATATCTGAATCCGGGCGTATTCTAGGTTCGTGATTGACACGAACTGGCGTCGGGATGCTCTCATCCTCCTCCATGATCCTGTCATCAGCATCCCAGGAGTGGCCTAAGATTTCCTGGATAGATAATCGCTTGGTTTTGGTGGCGACGGCAGTTCCCGGCGGAGATTCGTCGAACATGGATTCTGTCGGAGTCTCCAAGCGGTTGATGGCAGACGCTGCGGTGCGCAGGGAGTCGAACATTGTATCACTCTTGAAATCTGTGTCGTCATCGTCGCCTGAGATGAGGTCTCTCGCCTCCAGATCAGAACTGTTCATGGTCGAGCTTCGATCGGTTCCGGCGCTACGATAGTAGGCAGCAAGAGCCGCGGAGCTCTGAGAACTACCGGACGGCTGAGTAGAACGTGGCGAAGGTACGGGGCCTCCCGATGAGCCAAGTCGGGACACGTCGACGTTGAAGCTTGAAAGACGCGAAAGGGTAGGCAAGGGCGACGAAGTGTTGCGACTGCGCGGCTGGAGGTGAGTGGCGGTCGCGGGGTCCAACTTGGTGGCTGGCTGACTGTTTTGCGCCAGGGAGGTGTTGTCTGCAGGTGCAGCGAGGTCGAGGTCGTCTTGGGTGTGACCGGGGGTTGTCGTCGCAGGTGCAGACACATGCCGCTTGTTCCCACCTTTTGATTCCCCGCGCTTTGAACGCCGAATGCTACCCGCCCTCTGCACCCAGTTCGGTGAGGTGAAATGCATCATGGACCGCCGCGTGCGCTTCGTCGGCGTGTCTCCAGGCGTTGAAGGTGTATCTTGATCGTTTTCGTTTCCCCTCTCGGCCTCCTTCTGCGTAGTGGTGACCTCGTCTTTCAGATCTTCAATGTCCTTCGTCATTTCGTCAGTTGTCGGCGTCTCGGTAGACAATGGCGGGACAGCAGCGTCGCCGAGCATAGCACTGCGGATTAAATATATATTATGCGCGTCTTCGCCGGGTACCAAGATGCGTTTGGTCGTCGTTGACGATCTGGTGCTGGGGCTGCGGTCAATTAGGCGGTCGGGAGTGCTTCGCGAAATAACATTGGCCCTGCGAGAGTGGAAGAAGGACGCCCACTTGGATGATGCTTTTGTTTTGGCCTTGGGGGACGTCTGTTCTTTGTTGCCTTCCTTGTGTGGTCGTGGGGTGGCTTCTGGGTCGGGAAAGTCGTACTGATCGAAGGAGAATTTGGGTTCGGCTATGGGCTCGACAACGTGAACGTCGTGGTGAATTTGGTGCAGAGTAGCGGATCTCTGGTGGCTTGTCGCGGGGCGGCGAAGGCTGGGAAGGTGCGTCCGCGAGCGACGGCGCATTACAGGACCATTTTGGTGCGCTGAGGGCGGTCGCTTGACGAGTTTGTTTGGTGGCAGCTGCGAGGGAATCGAACCGGTAGGAGAGAGAATCGGAGCGGCCGACGTGTTTGAGAAGGCAACTGCCTGGTTGTCAAAACCAAGGCTTGACCGAATGCTTCCGTGTTGTGACAATGGTCGCAGAGACAGTCGCCTCATCCACGAGCCGTTGGACGAAACGGATTCTCTCGAGTCCTCGGCCAAGGTAGGCGAAGCTGGGTCGCCCTGCACGAGAGAAGCCCTTCTGCTATGCAGGAAAGAAGGCGGAAAGTTGAAGTGCTGGCTCAGCGGGCGACTGGGACGCGACGACGCTTCGGTCGATTTTGAGGCGAAGGAGAAGTTGGGGGCAAGAGTACCGAAGCGTTCGTCTGATGGCGGCGCCTGGGCGAGAGAACTGGTGCCGGGACGAGATGAGACAGGGGCGGCGCTGCTCAATGGATGATTCGGAGGAATGTCTTGGTCTGAGGCTAGTTTCCTCCCGTACGTGGAAAAAGGCTGGGTGGAACTCGCATCATCGGGATGAGCAAAAACCAGACCGAGTGCCGCTCCAGCAACCGCAGTGCCAGTGCCTACGAGCTAACGATGGGCGCGTCGAGTCAGCGGGACGAATTGAGGGTAGACGGGCAAACAGAAAGTCAGGGGAGTCTTGCGAAGGAATGGTGATGGAGATGATGGGCTGTGGGAAATGAAGAAGCCCCGTAGCTTGGTCGTGTGTCGAATTGAGAGGGAAATATCGCAGTGTAGCGTCGAGACGAGAGTTGGGGGGATGCCTGTACGGATATAGGATACGGGATACGGGATACGGAACATGGGAAGGACACTGGGAGGGGAGGGTAGGACTAGGACTGTACGGCAAGCAGGCAACTTACACTGGGAACGGTCTGCATATTTGCAGTACGTTGTCAATCTACAACTGGGAGAACCAAGGAGCAAGACCGGAGACGGGCATGCGGGCGGAGGAGTCGAAGGTGCTCTCGAGGGACGTGGTAAGCATCGTCAAGACATATGGGCCAATCTCTCGGGTTGGGTTGGTGAGGAACGGGCGTCGGGTCTTGGTGTTGTGGAATCGATTCTTGGGGGGGGCGCGAGCGCGGCGGTCGCGACGTTGACGGGGGAGAAAGACAAAGGCGAAGCGGGAGAGAAGGTGCAAAACACCGAGAAGAAAGAGTTGACGTGAGACAAGGAAAATGCAGGTCGGTGGAGGTTGAGAGAGGGCGAGTGAGAGTGAGGGCGCAAGTAGGTAGGCAACGAGAACAAGCAAGACGGGATGAAGGATCAACAGGCCAACGGCTAGCACACACAGAAGTCTAGCAGAGGGCTCTCGGATGGTGCAGAAGTCGAAAATGGAAGTCGAAGTCGTTGTCGTCGTCGTGGTCGTCGAAGCAATAGCAATGGTACCCCGGGTTTCCTCCCCCTTTCCAGAAGACGAGATCAAGATCGGACCAGAAGAGAAGTCGAAAAGAAAGCAAGCAAGCAAGCAAACGCGGTGGGAAGAGGAGAGGAAGCGCGTAAGTGGGCTACCTTACCGACGACGTAAGGTACGTAGGTAAGGTGAGGTGAGGTAAGAAGAGGGTCAAGGTCAGTGGGTGGTGAGTGAGTGAGTGGGTGGGTGGATGGTGTGTGGGTGGGTGGGAATTGCCAATGGCCGTAGGTCGTGTGGGAGGACGGAGGACGGGCGGAGGCGAGGATCGTTCGCTCTCGTTCGGATGGAGGTCCAGGATCAGCTTCAGGTCCCGGTCGTTCAAGCAAGGTCCACGTCCTGGCCCTTGGCCCCGGTCCAAGTCCAACCTAAGTCCACAGGCCAAGTGCTCAAAAGTCCGTGGGATTCCCCAGGCTCTTGCTCGGACGGGGGACGATAAAGGAAAAAGAAGAAGAAGAAGCAGACTCTGGAGACTGGAGGCAACGAGTCGCAGTATCGAAACCAGAGGCGAGAGAGATAGAGAGAGAGAGAGAGAGGCAGAGAGAGAGCGCGCGAGAGAGACAGAGAGGGAGGGAGAGGGAGAGGAAGAGGGAATGGGCGAGCGCGCACGCGAGAGAAGGAATGGGAATGAGATTCAGAGAGAAAGAGAGAGCTGGAGGAGAAAGCAGAGGAGCTGAGCGACAGGGCCATTGTCCCGGAAGGGAATAGGTGCGCAGAACGCAATCGGGGATTTGGGAAGCACTTTGGGGCGTGTCTAACGAAGTCTTTGGGCTTCCTCTCCCCCTTCGCAATGGAAGCGTACCTTGCTTGCTTGCTTGCTTGCTTACTTCTAATACCATGCAAGGCATGCAGCAGCATGATGGAGGAGACCCGGCTTTGCAGACGGGACGCACACGGGGAGTGGAGTCTGGCTGGAGCGCAGGAGATGACTCCTGTACTGCATACCTTAGTAGTATGCAGGCCAGTGGTAGGTAAGGTACGAGACGAGGTAAGGTACCTTAAGTTCGCTCGCTCCTGCAGTTGTTGCGAGCCCGAGCCCGGGCCCGGACTGGACAGCGCCAGTCAGGGCCCCCGGGGACCTGAGCTGGCGGCTCCCTGCTGAAAGCCCAGTGGAGGGCAATCAAATAACAAAACCACCCGCTCCACGGCATCACCTCACTCACCACACACACCACCAACCGGTGCACCGTCGTCGCCAGGCCTTCCTTACTTTTTCTTCTTCGTTTTTATTACCTGCCTGCTCTAGTCACAAACCGTCCTGGCAATAACACCGATGCTAAGCAGCACACTTTTCACTCTCTGCAAATCATTGCTACGCATACATGCTGCCCTTGGACAAGAAAAGGCAATTCCCCGCCCGTCCTCCCAGTCCGTCGGCTTCCTGCTGCAACGGACCGCTGCTTCTCTTCCCCTGCTCTTTCTTTGTTCTCTTCCTACAGCCGCCATACCACCTTACGCGAGTAGTGTAGCTCGGTGACCCAGGCATTCGCCATGTCTTCCTACCTATGTCGGGTTTGCCATCTTCAGCCCGCTAGCTTCGTCTTGCTCCGTCATCTAGAATCTTTCCCTTTGCATGAATTAGGTACTCTGTAGCTCCATTGACAAGACGAACCCACGAGGCAAACGTCTTATCCCTTTCTTCTTCATCCAGTCCTCCATGTCTGTGTCAGTCGCTCAGTCTATCAACCGGGCATGCTAAGGTACAGCATCCACCTTTTCCGGCCTCCCTTTCGTCGTTGCTTCTTTTGTTTTTCTTCTTGCTCACTGCCCAGATGTCATCCACCCCGCCTCTCCTCTCGAGACAACCTAAAACGGACCAGCTCTACCCACCCGCCCACTGGGGCCAACCTACCTTACCTTGCCATTTCGATGCTTAGCAAGCCCACTGGCGTCCCAGGGCCCCTGGTCTTTCCTTCATGCCATCCATCCTGGGAAATCCGGCCGCCCTGCGAGGGGAAAAGGCCTGAAATTTGAAAACCACCACCACCACTTGCCAGAGTCAACCCCCGGAGGAAATCGATCGCCCTAGCGCGGATCGGCTGAGACCTGTTATCTCAACCACGCAGACCAGCCCCGAAGCCCAGCCGCAACCCGCCAGCCGTTGGGGAGCCGTAGGTATTATAACAAGACGCCATTCGTCCAACCTGTCTTCAAGGTATGTAGGATACAAGCAATATTCGTATCGCCTGGTTCTGCCTGTATGTATCCGGCTTGCCGGCTTGCCTCGCCAGGTCCCGCCCCGAGAGGCGTATATACGGCCAAGACCCGAAGTTGCAGAAACAGGATAGCATCTGCCTGGACTGTCCTTGCCTGTCTCTCGCCTCCTTCAATGACAGACTTATAGGACAGGGGCCATGCCTGGGAGCCGGGGGTAAACTAGCGTTTTGACTCTCAGAAACGCGCAGCATTCGGATGCGCTTTTCAGCGAGCCTACCAGTGTTAGCGCGGCGGCATCGCCGTATCACGTCTGCCACATGCGCTGAGGCATGGGCATCCTGCTGTCTAATCAGTTACATGCTCAGCTTGTGCGCCTTCACGGCCGTCAATGGCTGCTGGAAAGCCGCACAACGTTGGTACAGCGTCAGCCACGCTCGCTTCGCTTCTGACACCTGCAGCAACTCGCATGTATCAAATCGACAATGCCTACGAACACAGGCGCTTGTGTCGAGCTTCCAATTTCCACTTGCCCTATTCTCGCCCTCGTGTCACTGTCGTCAGTCAGCCGTTGGTCCACACCCCGCTCTCAGCCAGCCAGCCCCATGGCCATCCGCATGTGTTCCTAAACCCCCGTCAACGTTGACTTGCCTCATCCAAAGACATTCACTGACACAGAAACAAAGACGGCGGCACACATACAGAGAGAGACACATGTATCAGGTTAGCGCTCGTGGCCGTGCTCATTGTCCTCGCTGTGTTTTTTTCTTTTTCTTTTTCTTTCTCTTTTTCTTCTTGCTTCTTGTAATTTGTTGCTCGGCTTTCCCATCCATTGGGCCTGAGGACCCAACCTTTCCATCTACCGGCCACCTGCTTGATGGTCTGTTCCATTGTCGGCGCCAGTCCATAGATGCAAGTCCAAGTCATACGCACCGGCATTTCGAGCCCGTCTTTTCGCCTAGGCACCGCGCATCCACAAGGAAGAGCCTTGGAGTCTGGGCAGACGACAGGCCAGCAGCCAGCTTCAGCATCCTTCGGCGGGCTGCTGCCCCTCCTTCTCTCCAACGACCGTCGCCACCAGTGACTGACTGCTGCGACGATGGAGGCCGGCTTTCGTAGACGATGATACCTCCATCAGCAGATGGAGTTCCATCTGAAGACTCCAGTGTCGGCACCACGAGCGGAGTGCTCTGCTCTCCGCGCGCCCTTCCTCGGCACCTTTCATCTAAAGTCCCGGACTGGGGGCTAGTGTGGTTTGGTCTGTTTGCCGTTGAGACCCATTCTTAACCTCTCAGTTTTCTTCTCTCATTGTGTGTTTGTCTCTCTCCGATCCCTGTGTACCCACAAAATTTCATATATCTTGCCTTGTGTAATCGTGTTGCTGCTATTTCTACCGCTGGCGATCTCTCGTAGAACCAAGGCACCTCCAAAATCGTCGCGCTGACCAGGAGGAGCCGCGTGGTGCCGATGCTCACCCCCGACCCGGCGGCCTGGCCAGGCGAGGTGTGATGTGATTGTATCCGTACCTTGGCCATGGCGACGAGGTGGCATGGGCATGGGGGGCATGGCCTCCTTGTGGGCCACCAGCTGGCCTGTGTTTTGCGTGTGGGCATCAACAACAATAACACACACACACACACACACACACACACACACACACACACACACACACGCGCACAAAACAAAACAATAAACAAGATACCAAACTTGTCCATCTCCCACACGAACGGCTTACACACACGCACACACACACACAACATCCCGGGATGCCTGGTGGTTATCCAACCGTATACAGTCACCTAGTTACCCAGTTTTCGACACCATGGTCCCCGTCACAAACATGGCCGTCTTGGTTGTACTGCAGATGACTTGCCGTCGTTTCAACTTCTACACCGGAACGCGAAGGTTACGTCCTTTTGTCATTTTCAGCCCCGCCGCCCATGTCGTGTCGGGTTGGGTCCCAGATATGCGCAGGTTGCCGTCGTGCTTGCTACGTTCAGGTTCCTTGCTCCTACTCCGGTAGTTGCAGGTAGTGATGATGAGTGCGGCGACACTTTGTAGCTGGCGAACTGCGGTACGAAGTAGGCAGGCCAGGTAGTGTATCTTACCTCTCACCTACCTCACCTACCTGATCAACACCTAAGCTTGGGTCCACAAAAGATCATGTCGCACCCGACCGCTACAAAGTTGACAATATTCATGTCTCCCGAAGGCTCGCAGTCGTCCAGTTCCCGCGTTGCCCTATCGCTGTTTGGGATACGCAACAGCAACAGCAGTTCTGCACCCCCGATCAACTTGCCCAGGCATCACAGAGAGGTGAACAAGACGGCCGAGGGTGGATGACCGCCACCTCTGACCGCCAGCCTTGTTTTCGTCTCGTTAAGCTAGTAAGCAAGTATGCCTGGGTGTGTACTTGACGACTTCGTGTCGGTACATTCCCGCTTCCATGCTTTCCCCCTCTTTCTCGAGACCATCCCGTACGCCAAATAGCTTCCCTGCCGAGCAAACTGTCTACTCTGTCTTACCACTGGAGCGGCTTATCCATTCGTCAACAACGCACGCTTCCATATTGCGGCGGCGCCTGCTTAGTGGCGGCGTAACTCGGTTCTAGTGCCAGAGAGCGGCGGGTATTCGCTAGTTGGTGGATTCCTTCGAGAAGGACGAACGGGGGCCATTGCAACTTGCGGCCACCCTGCATTTTCGTCTACCCGGGGCCCTAGACCTTCAATGTTGCTTGCGGGCTACGGGCGTGCTGTATCCGTGTGTAGGGTGGCTTTTTGCTGCCATTGTCCCGGGCTCGGTGAGTCTCGCTGGATCAATCCCCGTCTTTGTCCCGGATGATCCACTTTGGGGAACTTGTAAAACCATGTCCAATCAATCCTGCCGGCCACCATGGTAAGAGGCTGGCGGATCGTCTGCGGGCCCAAACTGGTTTCAACTCTTGCGGGGATCGTCAGTTGTATCCTCTCTCGGTGTAATGGTCCCATCTTTGAAAGGAGAGGCGGAGAGCGAGAGGGATAATCAGAGAAATAGAAGTTCAATCTAGGGTCCCGGACGATGGTCGACAGATCAATCGCTGATTTGGCACGATACCATTATGCACTTCCAGCCGGCCCCGGCATTCCCTTAGTCGTCGTACTGGCGTCGTCGCAAGTCGAAGAGATCCAAGGCCCGTCTTCTGCCATAAGAGGTTGGCACTATTCAACAAGGCTAAGCTGTCTTTCCACATGACCTGATTTTGGAAGCGGAAGAGGAAACGCCATCTCACCTTCAACAGCTAACGAGCCACGAATACACCGTGGCCACGGCCGGGCGACTAAGTCCGTAAGCGATCTGACCGGCGAAAACCTGCCAAGGCAATGCTTCGAATTATCGCTCCGTCTCTTGGTCGACGCTTTAGTCCAGAGTCGGCCAAGTAGCCTCTCAATTACCAAGTATTCGGCAATCATGAGGGGGCCCCGGTGAGCCACATCATTTGTCCGCGTCTATCTGAGAAGGAAAAAGCAAAGCAAGAAATGACCAGGGTCCGGAGTCCGTCCAGTTGGGTTCCGCCAGCGCGTTGCAGCAGAAGCTAGCCTTTCAATGGGTGCATGGCCAATCGAGGCCAAGGGAGGCGGCGCACAGCTCTGCGCTCTGGGCTCACCAACGTATTTGACAAAAATGTCCCCACGGATAGCTGCCCTGCTAGCAGAATAGCCGAGTGAAACTTGAAACGACAGCAGGAGCCTCAGTCCGTGGCGCGCGGGTCAAGGACGTCGGAGGAGTCGATGTAGCAGTGGAACGGGGGCGATGCGAATGCACAAAATCTTGCCCGCAAGTGCTCATGAGTGGCGCCCTGCTGTTGATCCTAGGTATTCTGCAGGCTGTGCATGAGTTTCTGCTCCTTTCAATTCTGGTGGCGGCTGTCCAGCACCAACGCGCATGTGAACCTCCAGCAAACGTGGCTCCCATTTGCCAGTTGTGAGGATCAACCCCACGAGTGGTTTCGGCCGATATTCGTCATCCAGTCCAATGCGAACCAAATGTCTCTGCGACCCGTTGTTAATGAGCCAAGATGGGGGTAACTCCGGTACTCCGGATCTCTCGAATCAGACCTCGAATCAGACGCCTAGGGCTCAACACAAAAGTCTCTGAGGATGATAATGAATCCTCAACGACCAAGTGGGCCCGAGTAGCAGTGGGCTTGTACCTGGCTCCCGTACTGCAAAGTAGACGACAGGGAAGTTCCAGTATCAAAGACGGAACTTAGCCTTTTGGCCCAGAGAATTTCAACATGGGATAGGGCAGTCAAAACTTGCATCCTTGTTGACGTTTTAGTCTGGGCAAGCCCGAGTGTGGAGGAGATCTGACCATTGTCCTTGTTATGCCGGGCATATAACTGTTCGTATCGCCTAGATAGGGTTTGGCCGGTCCTGAGCAAGTGTTACTTAGTAGATACCCATATGGTATATCCCATCTGCCATACCCGCGTCAGATGGCTACTCTCGATGCGGATGGACGTCGTATTCTCCGTGTCGACACAATGGACGCCGTTGCATGTGCATGGTTGGCAAGGCACCCGGCTTGTCGTCTCGCCGGTGTCGAGGGCTTTGTACGCGTACGTTGCCCTAAACAATGTGAAGACTGGATTTGAACAGGTGCATCGCAAGTTGGAGGGGAAAAAATGTGCAAGGCTCTTTCGGTAGGAGATCAGGAGCGATACCGACGGTGAGCTGACGTTCCCACCTGGCTGCAGCGTCCGATGTCATCCGGAACGGGGGAATCCCATCCTTCCTGGTTCTGATCCGTCACGGACGTGAGGAGACAATGGTCATAACGTGACATGATAGGATGACAGGAATTTTGCCGATGTAGCGAGCCAAGCTCGTCCTTACGTTGCAGCAAGGGTTTCTAAGACCGTGAGGTGCCGCTCCGGCGCGGCTCGTTCAAAAGCCCACACAGCAGCAGCTGTTCCTGATGTATGGCAGTCATGTGACGCCATCGTGCTTCGTGGCTCATTTCGATCCGAGACATCTCGGCCATGTTGTCCAGCGAACTTGGTCGTGGTTGCTCACGTATGACCAAGTAGGAAGATGCCAGATGGTTTGAGATGCTGTTCTGAGACATTGGTCGAGGCGGCAATAACATTGGGATAACGTTAAGTGGAAACTGGGATCCCTGGAAAGATCTTCAGTGCATGGCGTAGCATGGCACAAGAGCAGCCTGTTCTTTTCCATCGCCGTTGGGCCGCGGCAGTGTCTACTGCGTAGTACGCAGGTGTCAATTGGTGGCACAATGTGTTGGGTTCTTAGGCTGTGACAATTGGCCGCCACTTATCAGATAGTTCCCGGAACGTCTTCGCGTGCCGTCCGGAGGACCTGTTAGCGCGATAACATGCGATTGACTTGCAGACGCGCAAAGCCTGCGACGCGGTCGTTAATCTCCGCATATCGCCATATCGCATCAAGGGCAGGGTACCCGGCCCGCAGCCAATACTCTTGACAATCCCAATTCGTTCGTGTCGTCCGAGCTAGGCTCTGCAGAGTCGTTCAGCTCGCCTCTATCGGATCGAGACCCAGAGGTTTGATCAATGAGCAGCGATGTAATGTCGGTGACAGCGGTGGCTTTTGCCTTGCGAAAAAGCTGTCCTAGTGTGACGAGGAAGCACAGGCAAACGGTGAACTCGTTCTGGTTCAAAGAAGCTCCTTCTGCCCAGATGTCTTGTCCGATTCCATGGGCTCGGGCCAACCGCTTGTTGACTTACCCGTACTGTCGGTGTCGAGATGGCGTGTGTCCGACTTGAAAATGATGCTGAGCTGCCTTTCAATTAGCAGATGCCATAAGGGACAGCCAGGGTTGGAATTTAGTCAAGTCAAGTCAAGTCAAGAGGTTGACTAGGACTAGGCTAGTCAAGTCACCCTATTGACTAAGACTAGGCTAGTTAAGTCAAGTCAGTTAATTTAGTTGACTTGACTTGACTAGACTAGCTGACTAGCTAGTTGACTAGCTAGTCTGACTAACTAGTCTAATAAAAGACTAAATAACTAATTACATATATATATAGCTAGTATATATATAAATACTATTAATTTATACTTATTATATATTTATTAATAGTAAATATATATAATATAACTTTTATTTATTATAAATAACTAATATATTAATAAATATAGTATTTTATTTAATTATTAACTAGTCACTAACTAGTCAGCTATTAATTGACTAGGACTAGGCTAGTTAAGTCACCCTACTGACTAAGATTAGGCTAGTTAAGTTAAGTTAACTAAATTAAGTGACTTAAGTCTGACTAGACTAGTTGACTAACTGGCAGAGGTTGTCCAAAAAATACAATACAAATACATCCCCTCATAAGGTTAAATCTACTAAAGTAAGTATTTTTAAGCAATTAGTATAGCTATTATAAAAAGTAAATATACTATAATTATCTATGAAAAAAGCGCTATTTTTAGCAGTAGGACCCACTTTTATAGCCCTTAGTTTACTATAGTTATTACTGCTTATATAATAAAAGCACTAACATTTTCCTTCTCAAGTTAAATACAATACACTAAAAATACAGACCCACTTTTAAATATATATAAAATAATTTATTTAATAATATTACGTAATAACCTATATAAACCCTGTATTTTTTGCTTTATTATAGCTATATATCTAAAAATAATATTAAAAACTATTAAATTTAATTAAAAATAGATATTTTTATAAAAAATACAAAAATACAATGTATTTTCTGTATTGTATTTTTTCCAACCTCTGCTAACTGGTAGCTGTTAAATTGACCGTGTCGTTTTGTTATTTTGCCCGCGCTAGCTATATCTAGTATAGCGCCCGGAACAACATATCGCCGCTGCCGCTCCCGAGGTACCGCCACCAAACTTTGAAGTACCGCACCCGCGTCGTGCACCTAGCGCGTTGTTTTTTCCCCCCTACAACACCACATCTTCTTACCAAAAGCCCTCAACTTTTCAGCGCGCCCGACTTCAATGCTTGAAGCGTTTCAAAAAGAGTTTTTAGGCGAGAAAAAAGCGATTTTGATGTCGTTTGTATATCTTTTTGGCTATGCTAAAGGGCCTTGGAAGGGCTGTAGAAGGGCTGGTTTTTCTGTGGGATTAGCAGGAAGAAAAGAGATGCGCGCGTTGGAGGCGGTACTTCGAGGAACTTATGCTTTTTTTTCGGCGCCGGCAGATACGTTTTTCCGGGTACTTCATCCCAAAGAGGCTTAGCGCGGGCAAAATAACAAAACGACACGGTCAATTTAGCAGCTACCGACTAACTAGTCTGACTAAATACTAGCTGACTAGTTTGCCAACCCTGGGGACAGCAGATACAGAATCGGCAGTCGCACCATCTTTGGCAGAGAAGCAGTGTTTGAAGAAGACCAGAGAGTGTAACGTGCTCGCTGCAGGGCCCGGCCGTGGTTTATTTGGCAGCCAATTGACGCAACAGCGATGCTGACTGTAATTGGCTGCAATGGATGCCACACAACTACCACCTGCGGCGGGGTGTACGTACACTGTAGTGGCCTTGCCTACCTTAGGCGAATTATTTCTCGGACCGAAGTTCTTCCTAGTGGGGGTTTGGAGCCCGTTCACCTAATTCAGGGTCGCGATACCTCCCTCTGGTTCTAAGTCCCACATTTTGACGCTCTGAGCCTCAGACGAATTGTGATATCACGAACATCAGCCAACACAACGCTGAATTGCAGATTCGGCTTGGACACGTGAGGGATATTCGACACAGATCTCTCTGTGACCCAGGCCTTGTACGTTCAAGGCGACAATACAACATCAGGCCAGTGCTCTTGGCGAACCCGTCTGCGAAACTTTTCACTCAAGTCAAGTTGTATATCGTGGTCTACCCAGCATGGAAGCCGAAATCAGAAATGTCCTGCCCAATATTGACCCGGTGCTCTCTGAGTACTCGGTTGGCTACTTGACTCATGCGTCGACCATTTGGTCCGATGAGGAGGAGCAGTCCGGGCCGTCCCCTCTTGCTGAGGCCGCTTCCACGGTTACCGAGCTGTTGCTCTCGGCCTCTGGCAAGCCGGATGCTAAACTCCAGGAGAAAATCGAGAAGCTCGTCGAGAAATGGGTTGAAAAGTATAGCGAGGCAAACGGGGCTCAGCGCAGTGGGCCTTCGGCTGTGAAGCGCCTCGACCAGACTTTCCAAGTCGGCTCTCAACGCAACATATCCTCCACCCTTGCCGTAGCCACCGGTGCTGTTGACCTAGAGTCTGCCAATGCGCGCAAGGTCGAGTCCAAGGTCGACAGAAAGAAACTCGAGAAGGCCGAGCGCAAGATTGCCGCCAAGCAACAGAAGAAGACGTTCAAGACCGTCGAGTATGAGGCATCCAAGCTACTGAACGAGCCTGAGTCCACTCAGTCGTACGAAGAGTTCTACATGGCAGTTAACCCGCTCCAGCTGGGTTCTTCTGGTGGGAACAAGACGAAAGACATCAAGTTGGACAATGTCGACGTCTCGATTGGCGGCCAGCGTATACTTACCGACACGAACTTCACCTTGGCATATGGTCACAGGTACGGTCTCGTTGGTCACAACGGTGTTGGTAAATCTACTCTGTTGCGCGCCTTGTCCCGCAGAGAGCTGCCAATCCCACCTTATATCACCATTCTTCACGTAGAGCAGGAGGTAAGAACGATCACATCAGACGCACCGTGAGCGGCCTCTTTCTGACAAGTTCCCAGCTCACTGGCGACGATACGCCCGCAATTCAAGCAGTGCTCGACGCCGATGTCTGGCGCAAGGTTCTTCTCAAGGAGCAAGCTGTAAGTTACCGGCAATATGATCGTTCAACCTCTCCCTGGATAACGGTGCTGACTCGGCATAGGAAATTACACAAAAGCTATCAGACATTGAAACTCAGCGAGCCTCATTGGCGGACACTTCTGCAGATGCCGCGAAGCTCGATAGAGACAGAGAGGCTCTGGACAACAGACTCGGCGACATCCAGGGCAAGTTGGCAGAGATGGAGTCTGACAAGGCCGAATCAAGAGCTGCAAGTATTCTGGCCGGTCTTGGTTTCTCCGCTGAACGGCAGCAAAACGCTACCAAGACCTTCTCCGGTGGATGGCGTATGCGTCTTGCATTGGCCAGAGCGCTCTTCTGTGAACCCGACCTGCTACTTCTTGACGAACCGTCAAACATGTTGGACGTTCCATCCATCGCCTTCTTGTCGAACTACCTCCAAGGATACCCCAGCACCGTTTTGGTTGTTTCTCACGACAGAGCCTTCCTCAACGAGGTTGCCACCGACATCATTCACCAGCATTCTCAACGTCTCGACTACTACCGTGGTGCCAACTTCGAGTCCTTCTATGCAACTCGCGAAGAGCGCAAGAAGACCGCCAAGAGAGAATACGAGAACCAGATGGCTCAGCGAGCCCATCTCCAAGCCTTCATCGATAAGTTCCGTTACAATGCGGCGAAGTCTTCCGAAGCCCAGTCACGTATCAAGAAGTTGGAGAAGATGCCGGTGCTGGAGCCGCCAGAGACTGAGTACAGCGTCAAGTTCAAGTTCCCGGAGGTCGAAAAGCTGTCTCCCCCTATCATCCAGATGACAGGGGTTACGTTTGGCTATAGCAAGGAGAATATCTTGCTGCGCAACGTGGACCTCGACGTGCAGCTGGACTCCCGTATCGGTATTGTCGGACCCAACGGTGCAGGTAAAACAACTGTCCTCAAGTTGCTGATCGGAAAACTGTCGCCTACGTCTGGACTTATTTCACAGAACCCGCGTCTGCGTGTCGGCTTCTTTGCCCAGCATCACGTTGATGCGCTGGACCTCACGATGAGCGCTGTGAGCTTCATGGCCAAGACCTACCCCGGCAAGACGGATGAAGAATATCGCAGACAGCTGGGTGCATTTGGTATCACGGGAACGACGGGTCTGCAGAAGATGGCTGTGCTTTCTGGAGGTCAGAAGTCGCGTGTCGCGTTTGCGTGCCTGGCCTTGACCAACCCGCATATCCTGGTTCTTGACGAACCGTCCAACCATCTCGATATTGAAGCGATGGATGCTCTCGCGGATGCGCTGAAGGAGTTCGAGGGTGGTGTTCTCATGGTGTCTCACGACGTTACCATGCTACAGACTGTGTGCACATCGCTCTGGGTGTGTGATGGCGGAACGGTCGAGAAGTTCCCAGGAGATGTTCAGGCATACAAGAAGAGAATTGCTGCGCAGGCGGACGCTGCGGGTGTCGTCAAGGCCCACTAGTCGTACCACGTTGTTGTATACTGTCGTCAATTTGCTCATATCGTCGGTTAAACTCAGGGGACGATGGTTTTAGTCGTGTAGACACAGAAAAGACAGACGTCCTTTAGATACTACTCCGATTGTGATCGCCCTGGTTAATAAGGTTGGGAGGTTGAAATGGCTCTCAGGTCACACCGGAAGCTCATTTGAAGCAATGGAGTCCCCTGCAAGGTGAAGCCCCACTAGCAATTTAGCGTTTCTGAAGAGCGCTTGAGGCCAATGCCGAGCAATGCCATTCGAGGCTACTCTTTATTGGGTATTGACTTTCGGTAAGCGGCGAGAAGTCGTGGCTGCCCCCAATCGCTCTGCTCTTATTATCGCGCTTCTTCCAGGATGCTCTCTAGTCTCCAGACAATGACCGTGGGTAGACGGATGCCTCAGCAGGTCTCGGTCTCGTCGATGAGATGACGTCTAAACCTACCCATCTCCGGGTCTCGGATCGCAAGGTAACGAATTTAGGTATCAGAGGTTTTTCGTCAAAATCCAATACCGGCACGACCTTAGTTAGGTACACCTCAGGGACCAAATGATATACGTACCTGCCAATTGGGTGCTGCCTCCTTAGGTTGCTGCCACCTCAAGTGCGCAACCAAGGCCAACCAACCCCACCGTCAATTGGCTCTGGCGGGTGCCTTGCACTGAGACCATGCCAAATACGGGGATGCACGGGCCCAAACAGTAAACAAGCGAGCTACACCCCTTCCCCTCTGGCCTCGCTGGCGTGGTGTCCGACCCGTGGCGGTGAACAAAATCACATCCACCCGCAAACAAAAATCAACAATCTCTCCCCCTACCTATCAACTCGACCTCATCCACCTCCACCTCATCCACGTCCGACTTGAAGCTTCGCGCGTAGCTCTCAAGCTCTTCTCATCGTCCATCCTCGGTCAAGCCCAGCTCAGTGGTTTTCATCATCCAAAATGCGTGAGATTGTAAGTTGCTGTCCATCACCACAATCACAACAACACTTGCGACGCGTTTATCTGCTTTGCCCCTGAGCGTACCCCGCCGACATTTTTACCTGACTTCCATGCTCAACAAACCCGCGACGCCCTTCAATTATCGACGTCCTACTCTGGCATGTTTTGCTGACTGCTACTTTTCTCTCTACAGGTTCACCTCCAGACCGGCCAGTGCGTAAGTCTTCCCAAGCCAAATCCAACCGCCTGATAGCGGGGCTAACCAGAGTTCTTTCAACAGGGTAACCAGATTGGTGCTGCCTTCTGGTACGTGACGAGACCGCCGACAACCCGGCAATGTTACATTTGCAAGAACAACGGATATTGATGATGGAATAGGCAAAACATTTCTGGCGAGCACGGCCTCGACAGCAATGGAGTGTATGTCATGCCCCTTATCTGGCCACATTGGTGGTTGACCGCTAAACTCGAACAGCTACAACGGCACCTCTGAGCTCCAGCTCGAGCGCATGAGTGTCTACTTCAACGAAGTTTGTCACCTGATAGCCCCTAGAGTGCAAGATAAACATATTGACGAGTACTGACCTTCGCTCCTACCCAGGCTTCCGGCAACAAGTATGTGCCCCGTGCTGTCCTCGTCGATTTGGAGCCCGGTACCATGGACGCCGTCCGTGCCGGTCCTTTTGGCCAGCTCTTCCGCCCCGACAACTTCGTCTTTGGCCAGTCTGGTGCCGGCAACAACTGGGCCAAGGGTCACTACACCGAGGGTGCCGAGCTCGTCGACCAGGTTCTCGATGTTGTCCGCCGCGAGGCTGAGGGCTGCGACTGCCTCCAGGGTTTCCAGATTACCCACTCCCTCGGTGGTGGTACCGGTGCCGGTATGGGTACCCTCCTGATCTCCAAGATCCGTGAGGAGTTCCCCGACCGCATGATGGCCACCTTCTCCGTCGTTCCCTCCCCCAAGGTCTCTGACACCGTCGTCGAGCCCTACAACGCCACCCTCTCCGTCCACCAGTTGGTCGAGAACTCCGACGAGACCTTTTGCATTGACAACGAGGCCCTCTACGACATTTGCATGCGTACCCTCAAGCTGTCCAACCCCTCTTACGGCGACCTGAACCACCTGGTCTCTGCTGTTATGTCCGGTGTCACTACCTGCCTGCGTTTCCCGGGTCAGCTGAACTCTGACCTGCGCAAGCTGGCTGTCAACATGGTTCCTTTCCCCCGTCTCCACTTCTTCATGGTCGGCTTCGCTCCCCTGACCAGCCGTGGTGCCCACTCTTTCCGCGCCGTCAGTGTTCCTGAGCTCACCCAGCAGATGTTCGACCCCAAGAACATGATGGCTGCTTCTGACTTCCGCAACGGTCGCTACCTGACCTGCTCTGCCATCTTGTGAGTTGACCCGAGTGATGCCTTTTCCATGATTTTGCTAACCCCATCTCTAGCCGTGGCAAGGTCGCCATGAAGGATGTCGAGGACCAGATGCGCAACGTCCAGAACAAGAACTCCTCCTACTTCGTCGAGTGGATCCCCAACAACGTCCAGACCGCCCTCTGCTCCATTCCTCCCCGCGGCCTCAAGATGTCCTCCACCTTCGTCGGTAACTCCACCGCCATCCAGGAGCTGTTCAAGCGTGTCGGTGAGCAATTCACTGCTATGTTCCGTCGCAAGGCTTTCTTGCATTGGTACACTGGTGAGGGTATGGACGAGATGGAGTTCACCGAGGCTGAGTCCAACATGAACGACTTGGTCTCCGAGTACCAGCAATACCAGGATGCTGGTGTTGACGAGGAGGAGGAGGAGTACGAGGAGGAGGCTCCTCTTGAGGAGGAGGTTTAAGCGCAGTCTTATCACTGCTTAACCCCTAGTGCCACACCCTCAACACCCACCAATGTACTCCATCAGTGGTGGAATTTCGCTTCGCGACTCTGGCTTTGCCAGAAAATGGGCTTCTAGATATACCTCTCTTAGTAGTACGCCTGACGTATCATTCGAGTACGAAGAATCAGACAATGTTCTGTAACAACTGGCCAATCTCGATGACTGTGAATCTACCCTAATACGCATGTAAGAAGGGAGGCAAGAACGTGAGTTCTTTGTGTGAAATACACTGATTGGAAACCGTTCTGGCGCAAACACCGAAGCTGCCCAACAAGAGTTGGTACAGGCCAATTGAAGTACCTTAGTCTCTGGAGTGGGTCCGTTTTGATGACTAAGGCATGGGAAAAGTTCCTGAAGACCCTCACGACCGTCAATTGCGCAACACATATACGCGCGAACTGGGAGGCAGCTCGCCATTCGACGACCACAATGCTTGCTCCTAGCAGAGGAACGGCGTTGAGGCAGGTCCTGACCTCATCGCCGGCCACGACGGTTCCAGCCTTCCTTGTGCCCGCTCTGCAGTCCATACCCCGACGCCAATTCTGCGCAACACCGACCCGACCCTCGAAACTCGGCCGGACGCCTCTGTCAATCCCTCCTGGCGTGGAGGTGCTGGTTGGCGAACCTCTACTGAAGAAAGACCCGACGAGCTACTTGAAGGTGTACAAGAGGACGGTTTCTGTCACAGGACCTCTGGGTTCGTACTGGGCACCCAGATAATGGACCGAGCGAAGCTCTTGCTGATCGTATTCGGTATAGGCAAACTGGACCTCGAGATCGAGCCCTTCGTGAAAATTGAGCAGGATGTCGAGTCCGGCAGAGCGATTCTCTCTGTCGAAGACTCCAACATCAAAGAGCAGCGTGAGATGTGGGGTGAGTAGTCTAGTTTCTATCTTTCGACCTCCACCTTCCTGGGATGCTTGCTTCCCTCTTGCGTATAGGTATCTTGACAAGTTAAAGAGCGACGGACTAATTCTTTGTTTGCCATCACAGGCACGACATGGGCGTACCTTCAGCGATACATCATGGGTGTCTCCGAAGGCCACACGGCTCTCCTCAGACTAGTCGGTATCGGTTACCGTGCGTCTGTCGAGAAGCGCGGCGGCAAGGAGGAATACAAAGGCCAGGAGTTTCTGTGCCTGAAGCTCGGCTTCACGCACCCTATCGAGGTGGGCATCCCAAAGGGCGTCAAGGTCACTCTCGCCTCGCCGACACGCATCTTGCTGGAGGGCATCGACCGAGAAGAAATCATGAGCTTTGCTGGAAGGGTTAGAAAGTGGAGGCCGCCCGAGCCGTATAAGGGCAAGGGCGTGTTCATCAACGACCAGACGATCAAGTTGAAGCAGAAGAAGATCAAATAAGCGGCGATACTGGTGGCGGGGCGGCTGTTCTTGTGTGTGGTATTAAGACTTGCATTACTGCAACAACAGCCAGAGGGCTGTGTATACCTGTACATCACCGTATGGACTAGGAAAGACCCATTATTGTACACTATTCATTTTGCTGAGTCTTGGAGAGACAAAAAATCAAAAGAGATCTATTCCCGTCTAGCTTGACTTTTGGCTCAGTACCTCTTGGACAACCTTCAAAACAGTCTCGTGCACAACGGCTGGCGCGGCGATCACACCCTTGTTGTTTGCCAGCGTCCGGCCGACAGAGAAGTCCAACCTCTTTCCCTGAATATCCGTAACTTGACCACCGGCCTCGCGCACGATGAGATCGCCCGCCGCGTGGTCCCAAATCTTCTCCTGGTATGTCGCCTTGACAGGCAGACGCAGATAAATATCGCCAGCGCCGCGAGCAATGGAGCCGTACTTGCTCTGGCTGTCCATGCGGACGCTGGGCTTGGTGATACCCAACTTGGCGGCGATTTGGGCCTGGTCGTCGTGGGCACTATGGCCGGCCTCGACGCTCTCGCAGAAGGTTGCGGCCGACATCTCGGTGATGGGCTTCATGGATATGGATGCGCCGTCGGCGATGGCGCCGGTCTGAAGGGGACGCGAGGTGGCACCCTGGCCTTGGACGGCGGAAAAGATGACGCCGTAACCGGTGTTGTCGGTGGCATTGGAGCCAATGTCGGCAGTCAAAGGCGCCTTGTCGTCAACGGGAAGGTTGGGGCAGCCCAGAACACCGACCTTGACGTCGCCATCGACCATCAGAGCCAGACACACGGCGTACTGGCCACCGCGCAGGAAACCCTTGGTACCGTCGATGGGATCAATGGCCCAGATACGTCCGCTGGCGCCGCCCTTGCTGTTGCCGCAGTCGATAAGGTCGAGCATGCTTTCGGCGGTCTCGATGGGCCCGCCCAGGAGGCTCTCGGCCTGAGCATCTTCGAGTTTGGTGGTGCGGACGAGATCCCAGATCTGGTCGCGAAGGCCAGCGTCAGAACGCAGCTGAGCAGCCTCCTCCTCGGCGACAATCTCGTCCTGGGGGAAGTGGTGGCGGAGGGCGGCGATGATGAGGGCCTGGGCGCCGAAGTCGCCAATGGTCACGGGGGACTTGTCGTTCTTGTCGACGGTACCCTTGGCCTTCTCGTGGAAGACGCGCTTGGTGAGGATGGAGGCGCGCTGGACAGCCAGCTGGGCGACCTCGAGCTCCTTTGCGTACGAGGACATGGTGGGCGAGTGGTTCTTGGCGTTGGTCGAGAAGAAGATGGCTCGTGGGGCAGAGTTTGCGGGGAGGGCGAGATGGTTCGAGAGGAGGGAGAGCCGGGGGAAGGCTCGCAAAGACAGGATGGCCAGCGTCACGACGATGAAGGAGGAGAAGAGGAGAAAAGGAACGGTTACGTAGCTGGGTTTCTGTCTGATCTTTTGTGGCTCGGGCTGGAGGGGCATGGAATTCTAAGAGGAGACAGACACAAGCTGGCAAACGCGGGATGTATGTAGGAGAAAACCGCTTTTGCACTGGACCTCAGGGACCAAGCTGATACGTCATGTGCGTCGCTCGCGGTGGGCTTCTGGGATGCAATTGTGGGCGCACTGCGAGGAATGCCTACTACGAAGCCCAGCTTGTGCGTCTAGTGTACCTATCATAAGAGGACGATGCGTCGAATTTTCTCTCCGGTCCTCCACTTGGTGGATGCGCCAGGAGAACAAACGATCTGACTCGGAAAGAGGGACTGTTGACACGCTTGCACGAGGTAGTAAGGCAGGTTGGGTTACTTGAAGATGCGTTGGAGCTCTGCTATGTTTGAGAGAGGGGCAAGACCTCCAGAATTCAGAAAACCCCTCCATCCCACCGCAGGCGACCTTGTAAGGTAACTACCTACTGAGCTCTGCAGAGGTGCCGGTGCCGGCGCGGGGTCGTTCGTCCCCCTCTCCTTCCTGGGCTGTCTTTTTTTTTTTTTTTTTTTTTTTTTCTCTTCTTACCCTGTCCCTCCCGTCGAGTAGCAGGTACGGTACCTCACGTCGGGGGGTGCATGTGCCTTCAGCCAGTGAAGCAGCACCTCAGGTACAGGGATCCAACCCGTGGAGGCAATCCACAAGCGCAAGGTCAATTGAAGGTAAGGTAAGCTACAGCCTACAACTTTTTGAATCCATCGCCAACTTAGCAGCAACCAAAAGTCCTATTCCGCCCATCGCACCGCCACTTCTGTCGACCACCCCGATACCACCCCCATCCACCTCGCACATCTTCTTTGCTCTAGGATAGCCAAACAAGATGGCTGCCGCACCGCGCCTCCGCTCAATCTACCGATCTCTTCTGCGCGAGCTCCCGCCGCGCCCGGTTCTGGCCCGCGAGCGCTCGCCTCTCCATCACCGCCTGCGCGCCAGCTTCGCCGACTCCACAACAAGCCACCGAGCTGAAGCCGACGCCGCCGAGGCCGAGCAGTTTGCCGCCTACCTTCGCGCTCAGCGCACCTACGTTACCTTATTGGAGCGCTACAACCCGGGCATGAACATGGACGAGGAGGAGCGCGTGCGTCTCACAGCTCGGAGGGTCGGCATGGATTTGCCAAAGGAATTCAAGAACCGCCTGAAATAAGCCGCTGGCCTGATGACGACGGATCTGAGAAATGCTCTCGGAAAGAGAAACCCCGTCTCCGCGTGGCATGTCACACGGGGTGGCGGGAGAAGCGTTCAAGAACTGTCGTGCGTTGTTCGAATAAGGTTACAAATTGGCATTTCGGTCACCATGGAATGGCCACAGAGGTTTCGCCCTAACGGACAGGCATGCCAGACGTACACACAATTATACGACAACCAAGCGTCTTGATGAGGCCATTTTTGAGGCTGATATAGACATGTATAATACAAATGGCGGGCGTTTAGGTGAAAACATTAGGTAGCACTTCCCGTTTCGGGAACAGACGGTGGCAGCACATGATTTGACAGTACATGTCAAGGGGCGATACACCGCAACCGAATCTCGATTCTCATCTCGTGCTTTCTGGTTTTCGTGTCTTCATGCCACTTCTAACCCTTCACAAGATCCATCTCAAGACGCCCAAGTATATACAAGAATCTGATAAAAGTGTCGTTATACGCAGCAAAGGGGTATCAACGTCTGTGATAGAAATAATCATGACCCATCTTCATCAAGTCTCGCGACTGCCGTCTGTGGTTAGACACTGCCCACGCCTCCCTCTTCTAGCGTCTCGTCCCACCCTCCGGTCTGCAGGAGGTGTTCTCCCAACATCTGCTTGACGTTCTTGATGTTCTCGCCCAGGGCGCTGTTCCACTGGTCCTGGACAACGCGCACCTTTTCCTTCAAATCATCGGTCAACATCTGGCCTTCCTCCTGGCGCAGGTGTTGCGCTCGTGCTTCGCGCTCCTCGGCGCTGTACTCCCGCCCGTCCGCGTCCTCGCCCTCGCTCTGCACAGCCTTGGCTTTGGCATGCGTAACGGCCTCCTTGACCTCGTGCAGGAGGCAGAGGAGGTTTGTTTGTGATTCAATGAATTGATATGTACTCTTCTCCGTGTGCAGTAGCAGGCTGAAAAGATATTGTAGTGGATGTGCACGGTACGAGGGGTTCTCCTCGTACTCGGACGTCGGTATTTGTATGTTGAAATCGTCCAGGTTGGGCGGTATCTTTTCCAACAGTCTACGCAGAGGAGGCGCAATGTCCCAGAATGCCGAGAGCTGCACCTCGACACCACGCATGACATTTTGTTCAACAACAGCCTGAAACTCTTGGGTACGGGCCAGGACCTCGTGAGCGAACGCCAGCTCGCGCTTGGCAGCGTCTTCAGCAAAGAAGGCGACAGCGTTCTGTAGTTTTTCCTGGTTGCCGGCGAGCCGATATGGCGTCAGCACGACCTCTCGATAGCGATCGTTGCGTTCAGTGAGCACGTCGTAGATGGCCCGGTGTAGCATCTCTCTGGCCTCGAAGATCCATTTGAGAAGCGTCAGCTTCTCGAGAAGCTCAGGCTTGTCGTCGCCTTCTTCTTGTGGCATATCAGCAGTGCTGGAGACATTGTCGAACAAGCCACTGGCCAGCTTGTCGAACAAAGTCGTGGCCTTTGCGATTCGGCCAGTGACGAGCTCGTTCAAGGGCATCACAACCTGGGCTTGGAACTGCTCGAATTCTGTCCTTCCAAGCTCTTTGAGCTTGTCCCTCTCCGCCGCCGCGGAGTCTTGCTCGATGGCCGATGCCTCCGCAAATGTCATGTTGCCGACGTTAACTTCCTGCTGAAGATTGACTCTGAGGGCTTGTCGGCGCTCGGCTGCAGCTTTGGATGCCTCCTCTCTCTTCTTGTTGCTGGTCACCTGGAACCTTTCCTTTGTAACTCCGACCTCTGAGAGGTCGCTAAGTTGGCGAACGGCAGTTCTTGTCTCCGTCAGTTCAGGATGGCTGTTGTTGACGGCCGGGTGGTGGCGAGGATAGGGCGGCGGAAGGGTGACCAGGCGAGACACGTCCAAATGGGCTGGGTTTGGAGTTGTGGGTGAGCCGGATGAAGCAAGAGATTGTGCAGAGTATCGCAGCTGCTGCGGTGTCGATGCTGAGTCGGGCTCATGCCATCCCGTTTTCTCCGGAGGATACTCGCTGAAACATCGCCCGTCGCTAGGGTTTGCCTGCGTCTGAGGGCTATCCATCCACTGCAGAGCCTCTCGAGCTTCTTTCGGTACGCCCATATACTTGGATTCACGCTTGGATCTTTCGACTAGCTTGCCCCCTGTTCCAGTTGAATCAGCTTCCCACCATCTGCTAGACGGACGACCTCTGGAATCGGCCTCGTCCAACTTGTCACTAACGCTCATGCTCAAGATTGGGGAGAGCGATGGCATGTAGTTCGAGTTCCAGTTTGCGTTGTTCGGCGGTCCGCCAACAGGTGAAATGGGCACATTCGCGGCAGCAGAAGCCGGGGCAGAGCTGGATTCCCCGGGAGTCTCGCGATAAATCGAATTCAGCGAGCCGCGGTGAGATCGAGTAGGCTCGGATGATTGCGGCGTCCACTCAGCCTGGGAGGCTCCGGATTCCCGTCTTGTGACCATCGGGCGGAAGAGATCCCTTGTGAGATCGAAAATCTCCGAACCCATCGCACCAATGGCTGCTGAGTATCTCTCGCGTCTGATACGTGATTCGCTCGTGATGAAGTCGGCAAACAATCGTACGCGGTCGGCATCGCTTGCTGCCGTCGATTCCTTGACAGCGAACGCCTGGAACCGCTCAATCGTTTCGTGACAGAATTGATCAGCTGTCTGAGTTATCGCGGTGTGTTTCGTGCTTGAGATGGAGGTTGACGAGGGCCCATCCGCAGCAGGCGTTATAGACCTGAACCTGGTTTGCGAACTGGATGCAGATCGAGTTTGAGGTGGTGGCGTGGGTAGGGCTTTCGGCACCACGTCGGGCGACCCCCCAATCATCGAAGTGCTCTTGGCAGGATGAGGCGAGAATGGCGGAGTCGCAGCTTCGAGACGAGGGCGCTGGGCGGAGCCACCCGCTCGAGGTGTCGTTGATTGCTCGTCAGTTCGAGGAGTGTCGTCCGCCGTCCGACCTCCACTTCTCGGTGTTGACTTGTTAATAGTCAGTCTGCGAGTGAGAGTGGTGTCGTTCGGGACGACAATCTCGCTAAGCTGAACTGGGTTGATAGTTCCGTCTATGGAATTATGATGCAGGCTATATCTGTTGCGACTTTCCGCACGGCGCTGGACAATGGTCTTATCGTGACGGACTGCCCTTGCGCGGCTTAGACTTCCAGAGCTAAGTGCAGCTGAATTGCTGGACTCGCCTGTCTGAACAGAGCTTGCAGCGGTGGACGTGTCGATCGTCAAGCCGGGAGAGCCTCTGCTCTGAGGAGGGCGAGCAGGCGTTTCTGGTTGATCGGCCCAGTTGGCTGGCGTTGGAGGGACTGGGCCGAGGGCTGTGACGCCACTCGGCGGTGGTCGTCTCGTTGGTGGTGATGCCATCGGTGTACTTGTTCTATGCATACTCTGAAGACTTTGCGACCTGGACGAGGCCGGAGGCGGACCAGGGGGCGGTGGCGGAAGCGGCATGCCGGGCTCCCACCTAGTCTGGGACGTCGAGCGTGAGCGGGCAGAGGTCGGCGTCTCAACAGCACTGGCAGACGCAGCCCGTCGGGCTCCAGGAGGCCCCGCGGATGAGCCTGAATCGTTACGCTGCGGTATGGGCTGCGGGATCTGGATTTGAAGAGGGTTTGGCCTTGCCAATGACGGAACAGGCGGCACTGGCTCGGGCGGACTTGATTCGTGATGCTCCCTGCTTCTCCTTAGAGAGTGGAGACCGAAGCGTCGTTCACGGGAGCTCGTTCGAGTACCGGGAGGTGGAGGGAATGATGTATTGGTGGCCGGCTCGGGAGAGGGTCTGTGAAGACTGGTTGGAGGGATACGGGCAGCCGATATATTGGCTGCCGGTGATGACTCAAAGACGCCGCTTTGAGGTCGTTGACTCCGCGGTGGACTATACGGGGGCGGGGGAAGCGGTGATCCTGCAGACATGTTTTAGCAAGATGAACCTGGGTCAGAGTTGAAGGCTATATTCACTTTGTTCAGGATATTGACGGGGCTGCTCAGCACCAACGGCTGGCGAAGCAATCCATTCCTGGGGGTTGTAAGGTTGAATTGAGCTGGCAGGCGTGTGGGCTGAATTGAGCTGTGTTGAAGAGACTCCAGACAGTGGGGTGCTGATCTGGCTGTGATAGGAACCCAAAGACTGCGTCAACAATGGGTTAAGCCCCTGTCGCATCCGCGCAGGATCGCGAGGGTTACTCATTGTCAGCTGGGATAGGGATTTTGAGCAACTCGAGCGGCGCCAGTGACTTGGAAGACGTCGGATTCCGAAGCCACGCCGGAATGATGCAAGGAGGATGAGGGTAGCTTAGTTGCTCACTTGCATGAGAGAGAAGGAAGCTCTCAAGCCAGCCAGCAACCTCGCGACCTCGTTCGTCTCTTCTTCTCACACTCTTTGCCGGTCCATTCAACTTGATTCGTCGCAGGACAATCTCATGTCGATAAACACTGGTACCACACAGCCGAAAGGGAGGACGGACAGCCGGCAGGTGAATTGTGTCACACCTTCAGGTGGGATGGCTCGGCTGAAGTAGAGGGAATGAAGTTTGGTGGGAGGATGGCAGTAGATAAAAGCGGACGCCCAACGCTAGGCCGGGTCTGCTGCAGTGTGGTCAACCTCCTGCATACGGAGAGGTACACACGTACATGCCACATGCGTACAGGAGGGTACCGGGGGTGGTGGCTCACTCACACTCTCATCGCCCACCGCAAGAAGAACCCCTGTGACACCCGGCTCTTGGGTGGTGGGTTAAAGATACTGGTGACTGGGAGAGCGGAGAGGGGCCCCTCTGCGTCTGTAGGAAACCGAGAACGGGTTGTTATTCGTAGGTACCTAGTTGCACGAAGGAGGACAGAAATAGCAGCCGGGGCCTGGGGCAAAAGCGCAATGGTGGATCTGATAGTGTAGATTACATGTACCTTACCTTAAGGCAAGGTATCAGTAGTAGTTGGCACCCTCGACTCGACGAGAGGTTTACCTTAGCAAACAGAGCTCGATTGCGACAGACGGCTTTCTCGCTCTCGGCTTCACTGTCATAGCCATGTACCTGGTAGAAAGGAGTGGTGGTGGCCAGCTAATGATTGTCTGCCCAATGTCTGCGTTCGCGTCGGCGAGGAGGACTTGATTGCTCAACAGTAGCATTGGAAGAAGAGAGGGCGCATGGAACGGGATACGGGATTGCAGAGGAAACATCCAGTGTGGCACCTGGTGGGTGCTACTGCACGACAGGCATGCATGTGCCGGGACGAAATTGCGTCTGCCATCTGGACGGGCTGTCTGCAACTTGCAGCTGTTCCCTCAATTCCGCTCCCGCAATATCTGACTTTCTTTTCCTTTCACAGGACGAGGCTAGATTGGCGTGTTACTGACACGACGTCTTGTCGGCCGGAGCGGCACACCGCAAGTAGCAAGACCTGTAGGGGGAACCTCATGATGCCCGGGATGGTAGCATCGCGCTGGCTCGGATGGCGGATCTTGAAGACCTCAGTCCATCTGGGTAACCAACAGAAAGGCGGCAGGGTGGAAGATAGCATTGACAAACCCCTCTAGCGACCTGCCACCGCGCAACAAGAGGAAACGCGAGTGAGCATCGAGCCAGGACCCCGGTCCAAAATGGCCTGTCTTTTTGATGGGGCCAAGAGAAGAGACTCGTGGGGATGTTGCTTGAGTACGCCCTTGATTGGCTGGCTCAGTGGTGGGAGGAGACTCTATTCTTGGATCCCACCAAAGATCCCGGTCAGTTGCAAAGAGCATGCTGGGATTGTGATTGGACGTTGTGTTTGTGAACAGAGGTTGCCGGCGCTTAGCTGCCTTTGAACCTACCAAAGATGCTTCGCTGAAGTCTCTGTCTCGCGGCCATGTTTCTCTTCCTCGTGCATCTGGTGATTCGGCCCTTGGGTTGCCTGGCTTGAGAAGAGGCACGCATTAGCGTCTCGCAGGCTTCGCTCCTATCGTAGTCAATCGCCAGGCCTCGGGGGTCGTCTTCACCGACTCGACAGCCCTGTCGGTTCTACTTTAAATGTTGTTGAAGGGGCTGGGAGGATGGCTGGCCTACGTAAGCAAGAACATCAGTATGAGGCACTTTTAAGATGTAGTTGTATGGTATGGTTGGATAAGTTTCCAAGGTAGGGCACATCTACAAAACGTGTCATGCGGGGAGAGACCCCAATGACTAGGCGGAGAAATGTTTCTAATTATTGCAACAACTAGCAAGTGGGAGCTACAACTCTAGATTCCAATCGCCCTGTATGCATCCACAGCGGAATCTGCTGGGCTTGACCTCGGTAGCCGAAGAAGAAATCTTCACCTCGACGTGCTGCTCGACAAGACGCATGGTACCATTTGTTTCATACATACTCGCTCGTCAACATCGGTCATCAGCACCTTATTTTCGGCTCGGTTGCGTCGTTCGCGGCCTCGGCAGAGATGCAGCTCGTCTTTCCCGCAGGTTTCACAGGTCCACATTCACGCAGCGTTGCTTCCGGATTTCTCTCTCGTCACTGTGACATTGTGTGGGTGCAGTTGCCTGGGCCATACCACGCCTTACAGGCACTTCAATGGCATTGAGCAAACAACGCTGTGTAGGTAAGCCTTACCCAGAATATGACCGGGGTGCTAAGAAGCCGAACGGGAGAGTACAGCTCCGGCTTCCAGAAGACAGCTTAGAAGTCATCCATATTAATTGCAATGCAGCTTGGCTCGCCAGTCAGCCGTCTCACCTAAAGTTGAGGTTGACGTACCCATGTGGACAGGTTTCCGTGATGTGCGTACGTAGAATTCTCAACTCGGTACTTAGACTTCCCGAAATGCAAGATAGCCGGATCCAAGTATATATCGCTACATTTTTTCTTCGGCTTCATGCTCTATGGTGTTCTTCAAATAGCATCCAGAAATGAAGTTCAAGCCGGGTTTTCTCGTTACTGCCTGAGCAGGGTCCTGGGAGTAAGCATTGGCAGCAGGCTAAACAAGACGGAAGATGGCTTCTAGCCTCGCCAACCGAAGCACGGCCCCAAAGACCGAGGTTACTGTAATTTACTGTCGTCCTCGATCAAAGTAGAAATTCAGGAATGCTAGATGCACAGGAAATGTAGCCGCGCAGACGTAGTAGGCGGTCTTTAATGAGTCTTGTGGACCGGTGCGACGAAAAGTTGTGAACATGGCGATATCAGCGTTTGAAACTGAGAAGGCGGACGGGAACTGTAGTACCTGCTGTGCATAAGTAGGACCAAGCACGGGTCAAGGAATGTAAGGAGCTAAGGTCAGGGACCTACCTACCTTAAGGTGCCCGGTGGGGCTCCCGCAAGGCGGCCAAACCAAACGGCCGATGATTTACCGCCTGCCCTGCCTGGTGTTGCTGCCGGCGGATGGCGGAACGCCGTCAAAATTCTAGAGCTTTCTCTCAAAGCCTTCCGTCGCTCAGATTTATTTCCTTCTTCCCTCTCTTTCCATTCCACAACGTTCTTTTTGACATGACAACCCAACGCGCCAATCCACACTGAGGTAAGGCTCCCCCTCCCTTTTATCAACCCCGCGCTGTTTCAATTCCGCCATTTCTCTCTCCTACATGATGATACGACAGCTGGCACCAGTCATAGAGTGATTTTGTACTCCCATCTTTGATGACAAACGCTGCGGTCTATGACCAAACCCTGACACCCGGAGAACTTTGTTGTTTTTACTCAACGATACTTTCGCACATCGCATTTCGCAAACCCAAGCATATCTCCGGTCGCTAACCAGCAACTGGACCTCTAGTCACACGTTTTCCTCCTCACAGCCTTAGATCAGAACCAAGTCACCGCCGACAAGATGGTCCTCCACAATCCCAACAACTGGCACTGGGTCAATAAGGATGCTTCCGGATGGGCGAAGCAATACCTCGAGGAAAGCTTGACGCAGGTCGAGTCCACAGAGGGCGGTGTCACGGCAAAGATTAGCAAGGTTGTGAGCATGGATGGCGACGTCGACGTCAGCCAGAGGAAGGGCAAGGTCATCACCATTTACGATGTTAAGCTCGTACTAGAATATTCCGGTAGGTCTCTACTGCAATGCAAGCACTGTGTTTCTCCTGTAAAATGTCCACCGACGATGTCCACCACTGCTTCATTCGTGAATCGTGCTTGATTGAGCCTGGCTAACAACAAGCAGGCACCACCTCTGATGAGGCTGAGGTTTCGGGTACCATCACCGTCCCAGAGGTCGCCCACGATACCGAGGAGGACGAGTTTGTGGTGGGTCTACTTTGAAATTTCTGACAGCCAAAGACTCCATAGCTAAGCGATCCCTGCAGTTCGATATCGACATCTACTCGGAGTCCAAGGAGAAGCAACCCGTCAAGGACCTGGTCCGCTCCAAGCTTGTGCCCCAGCTGCGCAAGGAGTTTCTGAAGCTCCCCAGCGCTCTCATTGCGGAGCACGGCAAGGACATCCAACACGCTCCGGGCTCGAACCCTTCGAGCGGCTTCTCCACACCCAAGTACCACCCTCACGGCTCTGCCGCGAAGCCTGCCGCCGAGACGACGAGCGTCAAGAGCAGCAGCGGCAAGGTTGTCAACACGGTCACCCTGACTGATACGGCTGAATTCCGCACCACCGCAGAGGAGGCGTACCAGACCTTTGTGGATCCTGCTCGCATCGCTGCCTTCACCCGGGCGCCTCCCAAGGTTTTCCAGGGAGCTATTAAGGGCGCCAAGTTCGAGCTGTTCGACGGAAACGTTGTTGGCGAATACTTGGAGCTCGATGCCCCCAAGAAGATTGTCCAGAGCTGGCGTCTGAAGCAGTGGCCGGAGGGTCACTTTTCCAAACTGAACATCGAATTCGATCAGAACGATGTCGACCACGTGACGCTGATGCGCGTTAATTGGGACGGCGTTCCCGTTGGCGAGGAGGATGCCACGAGACGCAACTGGCAGGAGTATTACGTCAACAGCATCAAGCGTACTTTTGGGTAAGTTGGTCGATCGCCAATGATATGCGACTACGTGCTAACATGATTAGCTTCGGCACTATTCTTTGAACGTACTTTTTGAGCAAGGGAAACAGCGAGAGACTTTGTGGTTGGTTTGTACACATCATCCGTTGGCAGGCAGAGCGTGAAGCTCTCGTCAACTGGCTCGCAAGCTGAGCCAGGGCAGGCGCGAGGAGGTCAGCAGCTGTCACGAACTCGAAAGACGTCTCAAAGTCTACAGCAGATGAGCAGTCAAGAGTACTTGGGAAAGCAGCCTGTGCATGAATTAGATGAGAAACGTTGAAATGAGAAAAGATAGAGCTTTAACGCTTGCCACAACGCTAACTTCATCCGCTCACGGTACATGGTAAAGTCAAACGTGCATTGATTAAACATTGTGATAACCTGCATGATACGGCGGTAGATAGTAAATATCCGTTCGATATCTTCCGCCCTAGTTTTTCCGAAAGACTCTTTGCGAACGACTACATAGGCGCTCCTCTTGCTGAATGCCTCCGCCGCCCGACAGCCTCGACAGTTGGCTGATCACGCTTGACATTAAAGCTGTAGTCTGGGATAAAGACGTCGGCCACGTTATCCCAGAAACCTAGGTCGTACAGGTTCTCGACGTCTGCCAACTTCCACACTCGTTCCCATTCTGGTTGCGTGGACACGCTCAACGGAGGGGGGATGCCGTCATCCGTTCTTGCAAGCACTTGCTGTGATTCGAGGGGCCATCGCGTTCGCTCCGGCTCGTACCGTCTATCCTTTACTCGGTCAGGGTGCAGTTTCCGTTTGAAGGCACAGCCATCATCCATCTCAGCCTTCCAATCGGACCACTTGAGTGATTCGTTAGTAGTGGTGCCACTATAGATAAGCCAAACGTTGTACGCGAACAATCCCCAGACCAATGGCGAGATCATCGCAGCGAGCAAGGTGACTGCGCCCATCCCGACACTGTCCTGGAGTGCCCAATTCCAGATGAGGAGATAGTCCTTGATCTCCATTCCTTTTGGCGGCCACAAGGCCCACGTCGGGTACTCGGTTGCAATATGCTTGGACAGGAGGGAGAAGCCTAGGAAACCACCGTATGACGTAAGGAGGGCCGTCGTGACGAGGAGCAGAAGGAAGTAGTGGTGGTTTTTGTAGCCTACGCAGCCGTTGATGAAGATGCAGTGGTGGTCTAGCTTCGCGATGCAGCGTTTGCAAATGCTGCAGTGTTTAGAGCGAGGAGGTTTAAGGAAACCGCAGGTCTTACACTCGTGGCCGGGAAAGAAAATTGACCAGTCGTAGGGATACAGCGACATGTAATAGGCGTGATTCTCGTGGGTTATGTAGCCCGGGTCAGTCATGACCGAAAGGTAAAGGAAAAGGTAAGGCAGGAAGATGGCGATGCACCCGGCAATTTTGTGAAAGGTCGAAATTTGCGGCCACGCAGTCGGAAGGAATAGATACTCCGAGACTGAAAGCAAGATCAAGAAGAAGATCTAATATTGTCAGTATAAACAACTGCGGCCAAGCTCAGCTGGGGATGTCGGCTTGGTGTTTCGACTTACGACCACAGTTGGGTGACGGTCATTCATCATAAAGTTGCCGAATCGCAACATTGAGCTTGAAAACCTCCCTCCCGTCAGGAGCCTGTCAATGGCCAAGAAACCATTTGGGATATGGATTCGCATGATCCTGTGAAATGTTGCAATGGGCGTATGCCTGCGAGTTGTTAGCCAGAGCGTTTAGAACCGCCGTGTTTGGTAACCCGCTGCTTCCACGTCGCTAACGGAGGAACTCAATGATGACTGACCTCAAGGCGGGCAATCTGCCAAAGAACGCCACGAAGACAACGAAGGAGATGGCCAGCACACATAGCACTGCGTTCCGAAGAAGTCCCATGATGATACCCAGACTTGCCGTCACCTCCAATCAAGCATTACATGAGTGAAGAGACACGGGAAGACCACGGCACCGGGTCCTGGAGACTTTCCCCCAAGGCTCTGACCTAGAAGTGTAGGTAGAAAAGAAAGCCTGGTCAATGCAATAATAGCAATTAAATCAGCCTCTTAGCGGTGGAGGCAGGCCCTTCTAGACCCACAGCATCCAGGACGCTTGCAGGTCGCTTCAGATAGCAGGCCGTAGGATGTGTAGGGTACACGTTTGTGCCGGTCAACACTCGTTCTCGTCAATTCGAATGCGTGGCCCGAGAACAAAGCAGACAAAACGTCAGGAAGGTTAGTGTCGAGATCGTTCTTGCCGTCTGATGTTAGGTACCGGGGTATTGGTATATCAATTATCGGCGGGGTCATAGCGCTTGCACTCTTTAGCTACATGTGCTGTTTTATGCATAATGCGACAAGAAACATTCAAGCTGCTGCAAGTACGCGACGAGCCTTCTAAGAAGTTACGCGTCGGTTCGGCACAGAAGAGGCCACAAAAGGTGCACGGCACAGCAGCCCTCGGATTTAAGCCACGTATAATCAGACTTATTCAACTCTGAGACGCCAGTCCTCGACGCGCAAACCTTTTCTTCTTCTTTTTTGGAGGCATAGTCGAGTTGGTTGTGGCCAAGATACCGCTCGGCAGGCGGCGACGCTGAAATAAACAGGCTGTGAGCCTTGTCCTTCTCTCACTGTTCATCTTCGCCATCTTGAACAGCTTGAAAACAAGCTCGACGGGCGAATTAATCACGATTCGAGTGGCAAGTGGCACAAAGCAAACCCGCCACTGTACTTGAAAGTCGAGTATGTCCACGGCGATCGTTTACGAGGGCGTGCCAGGCGCTCAAGGCACTCTATTCCAAGGGAAGAAATTCTTCGTCACACAGCGCGTGCCCGACAGAACGACGATCTTGGACCTAATCAAGGTAAGCTTGCCACTTCTTGTAACGATCCTCAGAAGCTCATATGACTAGCAAAATGGGGGTAAAATTGTCAAACTGGACAAGCATGCCGACTTGGTGATCGCAGACCACATCAGAAGAGACTGCCCTCCAGAGTCGCTATCGTGGAATTTCATCAAGGATTCTGTCCAATACGGCGCTATGCAGGAAGAAGATAAGTACCAGATCAACCAATCGCCTATGGCTACTCGTCCTGTTGGGTCAACGAAGCCTGCCAAAGGTACTCGGACCCCCTTCACAAATGCCGACGACGCGGAGCTTGCCAGGTGGGTGCTCTCACATACCAAGACGAGCGGAAACGACATATATCAACAATTCGAGCAAATTGTAGGTCCACCTGTTACCTGTTTTGAGCTCTTGACTGATCCAAAAATTCCCAGAATAATCGTCATACGTGGCATTCCTGGAGAGACCGATGGGTGAAAAAGCTGAAGCTGTTACCATATGATGCCCAACGCAAGCTAGCCGATTCTGCTCCACCCGACTCACAACCCCCAACAGTATCTTTGCCCGATGCGTCTCGAAGCGGGCAGAAAGCTCAGTCCGCGTCAGGTGCTCCGACCGCATCAGCTTCTCGGCATGGTGGCCCTCAAACTACACGGTCACTTAGACCTGCTGCGAGACAAGCAAGCGGAAATCCGCAGCTGACTCCGGCGACTAGGAGCAGGTTCTCCAAGGAAGACGATGAGCTATTGTTACGCAGCGTTTCAGAGCTTGAACAGCGAGGTGGCAGGATTTCCAGTGGTCTTTTCCAAGATCTGGCCAAGAAGGTATTACTGCTAACTCTTTTCATGAAAGAATAACATCTCTAACCTGCAACAGTATCCCCGGCATACATCCGCTTCGTGGCAGAAGCACTGGGCAGAGTCGGAGCGGCGTCTGAGACAGTCTTTTGTTAAAGATGAACCCGTGTCTGACCTTCTATCTCCAGGCGCTAGACCAGCCCCTGGTAATACTGGCCATGATTCTGCGTCTGGCCGGGATGAGAGAGACCCTGAGCCCGCGGCGACTACCAACATGGGCAGCAACAAACACACCAATAAGCCATCATCTGCATCTATTGCTGAGGAAAGCATCGTAGTCGGGAGGAATAAACTGCCCGGCGTTGAGAGATCAGAAGAAGAGCACGACGACGAAGGAGCGGAGTCCCAAGATTTGACAAGAGAACAGTTCTACAAGCGACTTGAGGACTACCGAAATCTCACGAAACAGGACCCAGATACCAATATATCCGGTCGTCCTCTTGACCTTTGGCTTTTGTGGAGTACCGTTCGGAATGTCTATGCCCGAGGCGGGATTGAACTCGACTGGGAAGACATAACGAAGGAATTGGGCTTTCCCCGCGACAGTTCTCGACGCCTTAAGGAGTGTTACAACGAGTACGCCGAAGGCTTTTTCAGCACCCTGGACGATGGTGATGATGACGATGATGACGATGATGACGGTTCGGGCGATGAAGAAATTGTCGGTCAAGGGGGAGCGCATGCCGAAGAGAGAAAACGGCGGCGCACAGAGAACGAAGCAGACGCTGGGAAGGATGACGAGATTCTCATTTCACTTCCGACCGGCACGCCTGGCGCCTCGAGAAAAAGATCCGCCATCCAACTGGACGGCCCTAGTGCTCCCTCTACTCCAAACGGTCGAAAAAAGCGGCCTCGTCTAGGTCCGAATGACGAAATCCCTCCCACTCCCGAAGAGAAAATTGGACTTGCCGGCATGAGTGGGTTTGATATCAGTCCATCACTCAGCGGAAAGGGAATCGATAGCACATCCGCAGTCAGACCCAATTCTAGTGAAGCCGAGAGCCAAACGTGTCCTAGAGCCCGGCATATGGAGCCCGAGACGCAAGATTTTGGCTTCGATGACGAAGACCATGAGCGGGCGGATTCTCAGCATGACAGCTTCGACATATCTCCCTCTCAGCAGCTTTTCGATGACTTGGCGGCGGCAACGCCGCTTCATTCGTCCCTCCGAAATGATGGCTTTCAGTCTCGTAATCGAGAACCAGGCGATTCTGCCCGTGACAGATCTCAAATTTCAGCCGGAGTTGAAGAAGTCATTCATGCGGGAGGTGAAGATGTCCAGCCCGAGTCGCAAGGCGTTGAGAAAATCGCCCAGCTTGACGGGTTCATTGAAAGCTTTGAAGGGTTTGGCTATCCTCGAGAGGATGTACTAACCGCGCTCATCTCGACGTCCATATGCATGCCGCTGGCTACTGCTGTTCTGAAGCATATGAAACAGCACAAATCTATACCCAAGGATTGGGAAGGGGTCTGGACGGAGGAAGATGACAGACGACTGAAGCGCGTTGATCGCAATATTTCAGAGTCAAAAGATGACGCTGAACGCACAAAGCTGAAGAAGTCATGGGACTTTTTGGTGAGAAAGCATACCCAGAAGCGAATCGAACAAAGGAGGGAGTTTCTTGACTACCTGGGCGAAGCGGAAGGAACGCTGTGAAGCACTTATGGTTCCAGGATGGGGTTCCGCGAAACAGGAACAATGGTTTGATACCCAGAAATATGAATTCAACATTATGAGATCCTATCTCATGTTCTGTGTCATGAGTCTATCTGTCTGTTCCTTGACCTCGGGTCCATCTAGTCGCCGTCTTCACTCCTTGGTGATTGAGTACCCGTAATGCCAGCCTTCCTTCTGCATGTCCTCTCTCACCTTGTAAGCCCCCTCAGCAACGTCCAGCAAGCCCAGGTCAACCTCGACAATGCTCATTGCCTCCTCTGCGCCCAATTTCCCAATGGACCCGATAAGAGGCATTGCGACCTGGCTGACACCGCAATACCTCAACTGTGAACCATCCCACCTCCTCTCAACCCCGCCCTTGGGACCGCCAGCATTGACAAGCACCACTGCCGCTGTGTTTTCAAACGCCCTCGCCACAAGCACATTCTCCAGAAACACCTTCTCCGAATCACGGTTCACCACTTCGCCGGAGCCACCGCGCTTATACTCGTCCGCCATCCAGAACGCGGGACAGACGATGATCCTCGCACCGTCACGGATCAGCTCCCGGAATGCCTCGGGGAATGCCAGGTCCCAACAGACTAGCAGTCCGGCCCGGCCAAGCGGCGTATCAAACGCCCCATGTGGTTGAGGACCCTTAGTCAGATGTGGCCGCTCATTGTGCCATAGGTTCTTTTTCTCATAGCGTCCGAGGACGGCGCCGTCTGGACCGATGAAGTACGCGGCGTTGATCAGGTCTAGGTCGTCTCCCTCACCTTCCGGCTCCACGATGGTGCCAGGAACTATGGAAATGCCCAGTTCCTTGGCTAGAGCCTGATAGCTCCCAAGGTAGGAACCTGACAGCTCGCAGCTCAGCACGAAGTCGGGGTGATCCGGCGCCCACGACGTGAGGTGGTACTCGGGCAATACGGCGAGTGCACAACCCTGAGAGGCGGCGTTGCGTATGTAGGACTCTGCTTTGCGAAAGTTGTCTTCTGGCGAGACAGCCTGTGATGCTTGTTAGAACCTTGTTCGTCCACGGCTAGTTCTCACCAGGCACGCGCCGCGCGCACGCGAAGGGCGGGGTATGAGAAGACGGCGACCAATGCCGTCGAGGATAAGCTAGCCGCTTCAAGGTGATTCTGGGGATTCCCGACCTTCGGATGCATCTGTATGAGGGCAATCTTGGCCTTGCTTGCCATCGTGACCATGTTCGTCTCGTCTTCAATTAATCCCGCAGATGGTAAGACAACCGGCTGTTGGAGATAACAGCAAACTTTGGTCAAGGTTCGGGGATCAGCTTGTGAGGAGAAAGAGCCGATTGCTACTGGGAAGCCGACTTCTCTTCTTGCACTGCCCCGCTGTCTGCCTTGCGCCGCATTTATTGATGCGTGAGATGAAAATGATAGTGACTGGTTGAAAAGGATCAAACTCCATGTGTGTGTGTGTGTGTGTGTGTGTGTGCTATGTAAAGTGCCCGATCAGGTGGTTGTTGCTAAGTTCATATGCGAGAAATGATGTCAGAGGCGACCCCATCCCGTTTTTCCGTGAATTGTGCCACCGCCGAAACCAAGCCAGCAATTTGTACCGATTAAAGAGGAGGAAAACAAGACCAAAAAAAAAAAAAGAGAGAGAGAAACAAACAACGAACGCCAAAAACCTCATACTCGCCTGTTTATCGCATCCTTGAAAGCAGTTTTTATCGATATTTTGAAAGGCTCCGCTGAACTCCTTGGGTTACCCTTAGCGGCGGGTTTTGCGTAAATCTGAGGAGAATCTTCGAGAAACATCGTAATCAGCGGGAATAACCTGAAGAGTATCGTTTGATTGCCCATGAGAAGATAGTTCAGATGTAATGGCTTGCCAGGCGTAAGGGGCGAGCTTGAGGTATTCGATATGAGAGATCACAGCGCCCACAACTTCCCCTGCAATAAATATTAGGATATATGAAGCAGGCTAGACAAGCATTCCCTAGCTTACCTATGCCGATAAGTACTAGATTTCGACCGGCGGACGGAGGCAGACCATAAGATCCCATGAGAAGAGTGCCTGTGGGACAAATAAGGTATGGTACCCATTTCATCCAGCCTAAAGGCCCCTTCAATAAACCGCTTACACCAGATGCAGAATTCGCCATCTTGTCTAAAGTTCCTAGAATGTCTTCCGACTTTTTCTGGGCATCTGTCAAATGTTCAGAATGGACCTCGTACTGTGACGAAAGGTCTTCCGTAAGCTCAAATAGCCTGCCCAGACCCTACAAACGTTAGCTTCAGGGGTATACAAGACAGAAAATATCTACTCACCTTTTCAAGATTCTGCTGTCGACCGGCGAGTTCCGTTACGCGAAGGTGTGAAAGCTCCTGCGTCAGTAATTAGCCAAGGCTTCTTCACATGGGTGTAGATTTACCTACCATCTGGGATTGAAGCGATGCGGAGGACACAGCTGCTGATGCTAGTGCCGCCATGACAACACCGAGGTCACTTTCAGTACGATCCTTGAAAGCGGTGATGGCAACTTCATGTGATGCTGCGACTTCAGAATTACTGCTTAGCACAGTTCTGAGGAGAACGCCAAGTAGCTGCTGCAAATTTTGAGCATCTTCGAGTCCGTTCCGCATGGCATGTTGCGAAGCCTTTATGAAGTTAGCGAGAACGCCCATTGAATGCGGTCGGCTGTAGTGTCAAACCTGAGCTGTCTCCACCATCTGTTGGGAAAGGGTTCGATCCATGTCTCTGATGTTGTCGCGCAGTTGGTCAACGTCAGGGAGAATCAGACGCAGTTGCTCGGTCACCTCGGTAGCTCTCGTGTTGATGGCATGCAGGTGGGCTTCGAGCTCCTGTTCGACTCCTTCAGAGAGCTTGGATAAGACCTCTGTCAAGCGCTGGTGGAGGCGTATGCTCTGAGCTATCGCTGTGTCAGAGCCACTCTTCAAGGCTGAGGGGAACCCATGGGACACTCACCTTTGTCGTTGTCAGCACGGGCAGCTTCGCAGAATCTCAACGCTTTGTGTCGGTAGCTGACCCAGGTGTTCCATGCCGAATCTGACCTTGCTAGACCTGAGAGACAGGAGTCGATTTGTTGCGGAGAGACGTGAAGACGAGGGAAGTTGGAATCGGGAACTTGAGCCAAGGAATTCTCTCGAAATGGGGCACAGCCCGATGGTATATCGAAACTCCCTCTTTCGAGATCGCATATAGCAAGGCTGGCGGCGTAGGAGTCGACAAAGTCTCTGATTTGTCTGCCGCTGTCGATGAGCACAGTTGCGTCATCTTTACCGTCGAGAAGCTGGCAGTTGTTGACCAGGAGGCGAGCAGCGATTCGATGGCAGAGAGGCTCAGATTCTAGCTCCTGGAGTTCCTGCATGGCGACGGCATAAATGTTCGGGAGGCGAGATGCCGGCTGGATTCCGATCGTATGACCCATAGAGACTCGGTCCAGTTTCCTTCCATGATCCGAATTTCTCTCGCCACCATACCAAGAGAAGGCGTGGATAGTTGTGATGCTGCTTAGCATCAGAGCGGCTCCGTAGAGGAGCTGCGAAGTATTGCACCGCATCCTTGCATTGGTATCGCGCTTGGCGCTGTGGCTTCAAGATAAAACGTCAGTAAGATGCAAGATGGACCAGAGAGGTCGTAGGGAAGATACGTCCAAGTTGAGGGTATTGTCTCGCGAAGTCTCAGGTCTTGGGGGGACAAAACCAGAAGTAACCGGCCGAGGAAGGGGAGTTTCGCTGGTAGAAGGTGAAGTAGGTTAGTGGGTCGAGCGACTTTACTTGAGCTTCGTAAGGCCAGTCTGGTGGAAAAGAACTGGACAGAGGCTTTCCTATTATCGTGCGACGAAATACTTCTGGACGACTTCGGATGACCTTTGAGGTGAAAAAAATCAAATCCAGCAGGAGGGGACCCGTAGTTTTGGATCCGGCAAGTGCAATTTGCGGAAGGAGGCTGGTGCAAAGTCAAGCAAGGCAGTTACGATGGGCAAGTTCATCGTACGCCTTTCCTTCCGCCTAGGAACATTGCAGTCGCCATATCCCTTACTTAAGGTACCTAGGCAGTCAGGATGCTTGAAGGTTGAAAATGACCAAGACATGGTTATCGGATCTGAATCTTGATCTCGCACCAGAGTAGTACTTTGTTTGAACTTCTCAAGCCCACAACCAACTCGCCGCATGCCGCATTGTTGCCCACCTCTGTCTGTCTAGGCAGTGGGAACAGGAAACCCGATGCCGCCAGAAGCACACATCCCCTTCGGATCATCCAGCGTAAGCCGGGAGGTGATTTGGCACCGCTGCAAGTGTTCAACTCCATAGAACTTGTCTAATGATGTTCCGCGTGCCGGACTTATGACTGATTCCCATCACCCGGACCGAAGTCTACAAAGGCCAAACCACATACTGGTTTTGGTCAAAGGATGACACACCTTCTAGAGAAGGCGCTTCTGGCTCTGCCAGCACGACGGCGTATGTAGTATTACTCACCAATACTTGGAAGGTCGAGAAAGCAATTGTCAACTGGTCATTCCGTCAGAATCATCAGTCGACTTTCTATCAAAAGCAATATCAATAAGAGAGAGTTTCCTGATGTGCTCGTGGCTTAGAAGACGACCACCATGTAACCCAACCTACTGGGGGCGAAACGACAGAAGCAAGCCTCGAGGCTTACGGCCAACGAGTTCACGAAAAATGCCCATACATCACTGCCAACTGTCTCGACGACCCTGCATGAAGTTCGCTGTCCCCTCCACTCGGATGGGGCCCCAAGAGAGACTATTCGCTGCATGGGACATGTCGTGTGCCGTACGCAGTATGCATGTCTGCAAGGTGCGTGACAAACGCTGGCGACCAGCCACATCAGCCCATTCGCGCAGCAGCTCGCGCAGTGGGGTCCTCAGACAGTCCTCGCGGGCTGCCGTTTACCAGCGAGTCCGTCTACCCCTCTTCTCTCTTCTCGCCTGACGGATCCCTGACGGAGAACCATCCACCTTTGCGCATCCCGCGCCTATGGTTGCATTCTCCTGAGATTTTACTGCGCCGCACGTCGAGGGCAGCATGAGAAATAAATATCGTGACTTACAGGCTGAGTGTCTTGGGAAGATCAGATATCATAGTGAGCTTTTGTGATAGGGCAGACGAGGATTTACCCCGGAGGAGTTAACAGGGGTCCAGGATCGTCACCAGCTTCCCCACCGCTTCACAGTAATCCTCTCGACATCAGTCTTACCTGGACTTTCTTCCAGTGGTGTTAGTGAAGTCTTCTTCCCTCCCCCACCCTATTGGCTTCGTGTATTCGGGGATCTCGATGTCCGCGAGGAAAGAGACCACGCTGTACCATGTCGGTACCCTTACCCACCGCCTTTTCAATCCAATATGAACCGGGAAACCAACACCGAGCGCCGGTGCCAGCCTGCATGGGGCCGAAAGACCCAGCTTTCGCCGAGTGACGTCGGTTGTGGCTCCCTGAGCAGCGGAAATCACAGGACCTGGAAAAGCACTGCGTCCACTCCTTCCCCTCCCAAAATCCCCATTGAAGCTGTCAAGTTCATACTGCAGCTTTTGTGATATGTGACATTCGAACGGTGTTCTGCCTTTCCTTGGTAGTCTCGCATCTTGGTACCGGGATATTCGCTGTTTCCAGTACCGCGGAACGCGGCTTGTCGCCCGAAAGGGCCCAGACTCCAGCGTGCTAGTTGCTGGTCGCGAAATCTCACGTTCCCTCAACATGATACAAAAGCCACGCGAGGGAGCCTCGTGCTTCTTCTGCTTGATTCTTCTTTCTTCCAAGCCTCTCACAGTGTTTTGGTCTTGAACACGCGCCGTAAACCACTCGCATCTTCGTTCAGCTATCGGCGTCGCAACTTTCCTGTCCCTCCAACCACGTCAGAGACTCTAACGAAGTTCTCTGTCGCGGATTCGATGTCTTGAAGTTTGACCCATAGTGTTTGTCGTCTACGCTTCCTGCTGTTATTAGACAGCCTGTGACTTCAAGTCCGAAGCAAGGAGACAGACGCTTCAAAGGTCTATCATCAACTCGGCTATACAGTCGCAGTGCTTTCTAAAGAGCTTGGCGCCACCAAGCTGACTTGAAATAACTCTTTTACAACTTGTATGGCGAGATCTCCATGTTCGATATTACTTGGCGGGAAAATTAGTGATTAGACAAGTATGCTGACGTGGAATGATGACAGCAGTGTGCGTGTCATAGACAAAAGAGACAAACCAAATACGCTTCCAAGACTACCGCCGCCATAATGTGTGTGCAGATCGACAAGGCATATGACTGCGGCCACCATGGCTTCCACAACATCAAGTGGTGCCAAAATGTTGGCAAGGGCTGCAAGGGACCCAAGCCAAAGCACGATGTCATCGCTTGGCCTGGTTTATGCACTGATTGCGCCAATCGGGCGGCCGACCCTAACCCCCGTTGCTGAGTGCAGCAATCATGCTGTGAATTGGATGAAGCTGAACGAGTGGTCTGGGTCGTGAGGCATACCTAGTTTGAAACCTAACATTATCGTCTGGCTGAAAATCAGCATGTAGCTAAAGAATTGAACACCAGAAATAATAGGGATAGCAAAACGTAACAATAAGGTCAATGTAGGCAGCACTCCGTCCGCTTAGCTAAAGTATCTGGCGGTATAGCCGACTGACTTATCATATTCGAAGGACAGTCACCTTCACGTTCATGCTCTTCCGCCACCGAAGCTACTCGCGACGGGGACCCAACCTTATCTTCTCTTGCTCCAGCGAAAACATACAGATGAGATGTCTGGCATGAATTGCGTTGCGTACACACGCCAGTTAGTGACTTTGGAAGGTCCATGTTCTGAAGCTCGTAGTGGCTACACCCCGGCCCAATGACGCTGGTACAGAACTGTCTCTGAGCAGATGCTGCGTCGTCAACAGCCATTTGAAGTCCGGCAGCGCTTTCGTCTAGTTCACATCCGGGTCCCGGGGGTGCTGGGGTCGCTGTGACAGCCTCAGTCTTCGTGGGAAACCCTGTAGTCCTCACTGGCAGCTTGCTTGTGGATACGGCACGCGCAAGTTTATGAGCACTGGAAACAAACCGCCGCGGCCGTTTGACAGGATGGGAGGGGATCATCTTTCGCTTATGGATAACATTGTTGGCGTATTGAGATGTGAAAGGCAGCGAAACCGTGGAGCTGAGCTTTCCGCCCTTGACGCAATACCACTCGCCAGCCGTAACGTGGACATCGGCGCATGTGTGTTAACTGCCATGGCCTGCGTTCATCCAAATGAAATCCAGAAGAGTGATGGAATTCACATCAGCGATGCTCTGGCAACTATCGCCCGGTTTCGCTTGATAGAATCGGAGGCAGTCGGGGTGGACAGGACCAGCTACAGGACTTGAGAATTGAATGAAGTTCATCAGGCCCAGACCGAAAGCCGAAGACCAAAGAATGGCCATAACGGTCATGGAAAGCTTCATGATGGCGACGTTGTAAAAGGTACTGGCGTTGGCTTGCGGCGATGTATCGCGATGCTCTGGAATTGGGGGAGGGCCGATTTTTCGGATATAAGTACTCAGCGTCAACAAAGGACATGAGGCATCAAGATGCTCGCACAATACTTGTTCCCATGAAGGAGAGCTTTCTTTCATCACTTGAAATCTCGGCTCGAGATGTTGCAATCCTGATCACGGTTTCTCTCATCTGTTCTCCATTACTCGGCTAGTCTGTGATCAAAACGCCACTAGCGTCGTCACACGCTCTCAGAAACCATTGACGAGGAGGTTTTTTCTTCTTGGGTGGCTATGGTTGCGCCCTGGAAAGGAAACGGTATGATCAAAGAAAAGGTCGCTCAATTACGCACGATAACGATGAATGCCTACCGGAATATACTCGCGATAGGGTTAGAGTTACCACCAAGGCAACGGGTCATTTGGCGACGCCCAAGTCAAAGGCATGTGGATAGAGGCGTTTTCTCGCAACGGCGCCAACGGTGTCTCGGTGTGTCTCGACCATCCCACGTGCTGTCCCGCCACCGACGTCCTGGCTGAGGTGTGAACATTCTGAAGTGTTTCGTCCGAAGCCGATGGCGTATGGCGCTTCGGAGCGGTGGGGGACGGCGAAAGACGCAGAGGGCAATGAACGGAGTTTTAAAGGGGCACCGTGCCGGAAGTCGGACTTCGCTTCTCTGACGTTGGAGGCCCCGTTCCTAGGTCGTCCCGCCGCACCGATGGTGAACGGAGGCGGCCACTCTTCCAAGAGGTGTAGCCCCGAGCCTCTTTCGGTAGGCGAACCAAACTTTGACGGCAGCTGTCGACGGCAGGTGGGTGTGTGATGGGACCTGCAATCTATGTCCACGTGTCGGAGCTGGAAAGACGGACGAACCATGACACCCATATCGTAGAAGCCGCATACCGCATGGCGCACGGCATAGCTACTTGCTGACGAAGGATGGCAGCGGCTGGAACGCGTGGGTGCACAGCAAAACTGACGGAACGTCTCTTCAAGTTTGTGAGGCGAGGGGCGGCGACGTATAGGAGCGGCCGTGGGCCGGATCAGCTGGGCTCGCACTACGCCTCAAAGGGGGAAAAGGCAACACGGAAAAGAACATGGGAGGGAAGCAAGGGAAGGGAGGGAGGGGAGAGAATGCCGCACGACCAGAGCCAGAAGCAGGCAGACCCTGACGGGGCGGGAAGTCTATTCTGGGGAAGCTTGGGCCAGGCATGCAAGGCTGACAATCCAGGCTTGTCAAGTGGGGCCGAATCGACACGTGGCCAATCATCAAGCTACGACACACGGAAAGTGATGCACGGCAAAGAGAACCTTTTATTCCCCCTATGGCAAGATTCCACTTATATCAGGCGCTCAGCCCATTGGCAGCTGGAGAAAAAGACTGGGCCATAAGAACAGAGACGCCAGGGGTCTGGCAAGGATGAAGCATCTCGTTCGACAAATCAGAGACAGTCAACTGTGCAAATGAGTGGAATCCGGAAGCAGAGAGATTTTGCGGTACCTTTGAGACTTGGCGGCCATCGCACGACCTCCCCTCCAGCGCCTGAAATATCATACGATTTCCCTACGAAGTGGTTGACTTTTTGATACGCGCTCTCACTGTGCCCCGGTCACTGCCAAAGCTGGCGAATTCGAGGTCAGGCCATTCCGCCCGTTCCTCCGTCACTCATTCATCCAATTGGCAACCTCTTGCACATTTTTTTTTTTCTTGCCCACACACACACACACACCCTCTGTCTCTCTCTTTGCGTTGAGTCTGCTTCGGCCGTCCACGGTCTTGTTCCGGGTAGCTCACCGTACGGGATCCGGCGCGGGTCCATTCTGTGTCCCTAAACATCAGTCGACTTTGTCTTCGTCTCTCCGGCGCAATACATTTCTCTACTGCTCTATTTGCTGCTCTGCCTCGCGCCTCGTGCCTCTCTTCCGCGTCCCTCCCCCCCAAGCGCCAGCCAACCCACCACCGGCTACCTGCTCGTCAATACTCTTCTCCGTTCTTTCCTCTTCCTCCCGTCCCGTCTCGACGGATGCAGCTCAGCTACATACCTACCTGCCGACCGAACGACCTTCCTGCTTGCCGCCTGCCTCCCGTTGCTCCCTGCCGCATACACGTAAGGTGTGACCAGTCATTGTCGTCTCTGCCTCCACAAAAATCTCCCCAACCCTCAACTCTTTTCTTGTCCTTTCCCCGTGTTTGTACGGATCTCGTCGTCGCTTTCCGTACCCGTCGGGGCTCTCCTCTGATTTGCCTCCTGCTCTTGTTCCTGCTGTTGCTTCTACCTGCGTCTGCGCATCTGCTCTCCCCTCGCCTCGTCTCCGTCACAACCCGCCCGTATTAGTCCAAGTCCTTCGAGTATTTTGGACCTTGGCTGACCTTAATAAGCGAATCCCCGCCTCATCGCCCTGCCGACCTCTCTATTTGAGGTGTCGCACCTCTACGAACCCAGAACCTTTGACGGCCCTTGAACGCGACCAACCTCTTTGTCTTGCACTGCGTCCTGCATCTCGACCCATCCCTGCCGGTTCCTACGACCTCTGCGAGTTTCCCTTGCCGCCATTGACGACGCTGCCATTGCATTCCGACTTCGACCTGATTGGCTATACGAGGTGGTACGACTGTCCATCTTGAATCGCCAAACTCTGCCCCCCTCCAACCAAGAAACGTACGAGATCTGAGTCCTCGCTGCTCAGCACTCACCGGCATACGATCGCGCCGAGCACCCACTCTCCCTTCCACAAAAAGACAATATCGATTTCTAGATCGACGACCGCCGACATTTCGGGGGCCGAAATGCTGGTTTTGTGGTAATGGACCCCAACTTCTTAAAGAACCTCGACTACTTCGCTGTCCCAAACAACCAAACGAATAATTCTGTGGAGCAACCCGCCGAATCTTCGGCCGCAGGTGCTGCGAGAAATGCTCCCGATCCTTCTCTCTGGGAGACCTTAGGGGCCGACCAGAGCAACTCTGAATCGACTTCCAATGGCCCCTCCTCAATGCCCTCTTTTGCGCAGGCCTCGCCGGTCAGCACAAATTTCGGCATGGGTGCTATGCCTGCTCAAATGTCCTTTGGACAAGGCCAACCCAGGAATGCATTGCCGACACGCACAGCTCAGAATGCTGGCCAGAGGCGGAGGGACGGTCACGATCGAAAGCGGACCAAGGTGGATTCCGAGGCTGCGGCACTAGAATCTGTCGATTACTGGATCCAATTCGACGATGACGATGAGCAAAAGCTCGGCGGTAGCTTTGAGATTGACTTTTCCAAGCGAAGACATCCAACTCAACACTATCCTAGGTATGCTCTGAGCCGCTCTCAAAAGTCAACGCATCTGAGCGACTTCGCTAACTCTCTCTAGACCACCGGCTGCGAATCGTCTGAACCCCATGTCAACAACCCCTGGCTTAGGCGCTGGACTGTACACAAACCCTGTATTCAAGCCGGAGGACTTTATGGACGATACCGCCCTTGACAACGCTCTCTCCGATGATGAAGAGCTTCTGGAGTCTATGAATCTAGGCGATCAGCTCGGTAAAATCGAATCGCAACCTCCTTCAGAGGTGCCGCCACGAGAGGGCCTTTATTCGACGCCCCTGAGTTGGGAGAAGCCAGCGCCCGGTCTGCGGATGAACCCCCTATTTGGCATGGGCGGCATGGGAGGGATGGGCACGCCCATGCTCGATCCGGAGCAGCGACGTCTGCTGGCCATTGCCCTCAATACCGGTCGTTCATCAACTAGTCTAGGCGCCGGAATGGGTTTCGGGGTTGGCACAGACCTGGGCCCCGAGTTTGCAAGTCTCGAGAATTTCGATGCTGGCATGGCGACGGCAAGCATGGATGAACTCACGAGGGGCCCCGAACAGCCGGGTCTCCACAGTAAGGGGAAGGAAAAGGAGAGGGACAGTGCAGAGAAAGACCCGAAGAACCAACGGCCGCAAGTGTCTCGAACTACGACGGCTGCAACTGGCGCCTCTGAAAAGTCTAAAGACAAGGCGAAGGCTGGCGGCGACCGAACGGCACATAACGACATTGAGAGAAAGTACCGCACCAATCTCAAGGACAAGATCTCCGAGCTTCGCGACGCTGTACCATCACTGAAATCGATACCCGAAGAGGGAGGTGAAGACGCCGAGGTGGACAGTCAGTCGCAACGCGGCCCCAAAGTCAGCAAGGTAAGCGATGGCGGCCGTGCAGCTTTACACAACATTTACTGATCCATGTTTAGGGTACCGTCCTCACTAAAGCAACGGAGTATATCCATTATCTTGAACGAAGAAACAAAGCCATTATGCGCGAGCATCAGGAGCTCGCCAGGCGCCTACAAGCCTTTGAGCAACTGTTGAGCGCAACGGCGCGGCAACCCTTTCCCATGCCGAATTACAGCAGAACCTTGTTCGACCCGAGAGGCTTCTGTTAACATCTCTCCCCTTATCACATTACGCATTATGATTGCGAAACTGTACATATTTTGTTGTCATGGGTTATCATTTGCCCTAAAATATACGATTGCGACCAATCTACGAAGCATGAATAGGCAGGCATATACAAAATAATTCAAGGTTATCAGACCTCTATTCGGGCTTTTGGCAATATTGGCCAATGTCTCCGGGGGTGGACTGAAGGCGATTCTTCTGTTCCGGATGACATTTTCGGCATGGTTCTGATGTGACAGCCCATACACTGCTCTATGTCTAGCCCATATTCTTTCAGCAACCTAGAAAGAACATGTGGATTCATTCGAGGAGTTTCGATGAGCACAGATGTCGAGCTGCCTGTGAGGTTCCAGAAACCCCTAAAATTGTAACGAGCACCTTTTTTTGTTTCATTTGGCGTGCTACCTCAGGTTGCTAAGGGAGTGATGATCTCATCGGCAACCAAATCGGCTGACTGTTATGCCCCCAATGGCATCCTGTTCGTGCACCTGGTCTCCAAGAAGCGGGAAATGTCCGCTTGTGGCAGATGAGAATTCCGCCTGTTCCATGCGGAACCTTCCACGGGGTACCTCCCCTGGCACCCCAAGGGACTCCAAAGACAAGGGTCGTGTTTTGGGATGTCGGGAGAAACGACACTAGCAACATTTGTTGTGAGCTCAGCTCGACGGGCAGATACGCCACAATTGAAGGCGGCTCCCGGAGGCTCACAGAGACACTTAGGAACAAGTGTACATTGTTTGCATAGCGGACGCTACGCCATATTTTGTGTGTAGAGACACGACTTCTGTGCCACCCTAGCTTAATAGTGTACACCTTTGTTTACAAAAATTTGATCCTTTTCGGGTTCATAAGGGTTCAGTCCCTGAGAGCCTCAATATCGACAACCTCCTTTACAGCTTCTGTCGAGAGAATATACGGTGACTCGGTATCCACACAGACGCTGTCCTCAATCCGAACCGCCATCCCGCGAAAGTGCTCCGGCCAACGGTCCGTATCCGGAACATAGATACCAGGCTCAATGGTAACGCAGTGTCCCGCTTTCAACGGCGTTCTCCTACCATAGCCAGGAACGTCGTGGACATCCAGGCCGACGTAGTGACCAACATGGTGCGGAAATAAGACATCAAGATCGCGGGAGGTGATATCGAAGCCTAGGCTCTTGAGCTGCTCGAGCAGACCGTTTGCTGTTTGGTCGTGAATGTCGTCGAGGGAGAGATTGGCGTTCTCACGGCAGAGAGACACGCTTGAACGTTGGACGGTGAGAACGGCTTCGTAGAGGTCCTTCTGTGCCGCGCTGAACTTGCCGTTTATAGGCCAGGTGCGAGAGATATCAGTTATGTATGTGCCGTACTCTCCGCCCGCGTCGACGAGAACCATCTCGCCGTCTCTCATCACGTTGTTATTCACGACGTAATGGATGCAAAGACCGTTTTGCCCGCCTGCTACGACGGGGACGTATGCTGGCCCGTCACAGCCGTCTGCGGTGAACCTGTAATCGAGAAAGGCGTGGAGGTCCTTCTCGCGGGTCCACTGCTTGCGCATGGCGTCGGTGATGACCCGGCCCGAGATCTGGCCGGCACGACGCATGTTTGCGACCTCTGCCGGGGACTTGATACACCGTAAAGAGTTCATGATAGGGTACAGAGGAATCTTGACCGAGGGAAACCATGAGTTTTCACTCTTCATGAGCTGCCATAGTTTGTTCTCTTGCTCGCCCTGCCTCGGCTTCTCGAGGTCTGTGTAGACACGGCTCGCCGACTTGACGATATCGGGGAGGTACTGGTGGATCTTGTTGATATCGCCCGCCTTGTCGGCGTTGAAGATATCTGTAGCGGCCTGGATGCCATTCCTGGCACCCGACCACTGCTCGGCTGCCGGGTTTTTGGGCTGAGTGAACAGGTGGAACAGATAGTCGCCGAATTCCTTGCCCGTCTTCTGGATGACAGCCACGGAATCGCCCTCATTCCAGCCGGCCAGGTACAGAAAGTTGGACTCTTGGCGATAGGGGAAGAAGACGGCACCGGAGCGGTACTTGAGGTCGGCGGCAGACAGGACGGCAACGCCGCCGTCGGGTAGCTTCTCAGCCAAGCGGGCACGTCTCTCCCAATACTCCTGGGCTGTGATACCCGGAGTGACTGAACTTGTAAGTCAGCTCAAGATCTTTTTATTCAGGATCTTCATTGAGAGATTGTGGGCAAAGTATTGGATACTGTGGGTAGTGGATTGGGTGTAAGAATTGACTGACTCTCGCCGGCTTTGAGAATGTGAGGATGAGTTTCATGTACTGGCTGGCCGAATTGGAGATCGGCAGCAGAGACGGCAGCGTAGCGGCGGATGTGACGACTCGATGAGAGTGACGGCCGCCACGACGGCACGGAACTGCAGCATCTCAGTCTCTGAGCGGCCCGAAGGGCGCTGCTCACTGGACGTGAGGGGTTCATGACCAGGAATGGAGCGATGTGCAGGGGATGTAGGGCGGCAGGTGAGATTAATGAACGAGAAGGGATAGGTTCTACGATCCGGATGAGGTCATCACGGAAGGCAGTGGAGGTACTGCAATCGTGTCTGCACTGTACCGGACGGAGCGAGGATGGGCTAAGGGCCAAAGGCTGCTGGCTGACTCGTCAAAGAGTGATTAGTTCAGCGCATGCGGCCTTTCCGCAAGGACTGAGACCGAGACGGGGCGGGTGAGAGATGCCCGTTTGGGAATCGGGCCACCAGTACGAGGAGCGGATGTTGGGATGATGCAGAGATTTGTTTGTTTGGAGTGGATGTTTTTTTATGTATCTAATGAGTGGAAGAAGACGATGGAGTTGCATGGCGTTCATTGCCATGGACATTAATGTCGTACATATGTAGCTAAGGCAAGTAAATGCAGCAGCATGCAGCAATACAGCATGCAGTGTGGAAGTGCCATGTCGAAAGCAACTGGATGCATCCATGTCTTGCCAATTGGGCGCCCCCCAGTTGCAGCAGGATTTTTTATTGTCTTCCCACTGCAGCTCCATCCGTCCAATTTCCAGGCCGTCGCCGGATAAGGTCGCTACCAGTTGTTATTGTGGTGCTTGAATGCCAGATTACAGCGAGCCTCCACTGTAGCACAGCAGCAAGACTGCCCTGCCCTGCCCGTGAAGTGTGCCCATGGACCTGACCTCATGGAACAGTCACTGACAGGAGACGCGCCGCTGCGGGTACTGTGCGGGCAGGGCCAAGCAAATTTGACCGGTTGCCAGAGAAGAAGTTGGCCCGTGCGTGTTTTCCACGCTGCCGAACGGGGATTAGTGCTGTTGTTCCCCCCCAAAAAAAAACCCATCAAGCGCGACTTACTATGGGTGACCGGGTCCCGGACAGGCCAGGCATAGGCAGTGAGTGAACCAAGACGGGGGTGGTCCTGCTTATGGGCTGGGATGGTGGCCGGGGACTGCTCCCACACACGCACCGCACACACACACACACACAACACCAACCACTCCTCCTCTTACCTACCTACCTACCTCCATATTAATAAAGCTCTGCCTTGAACCTGCCCACTCGCACACCCGTGTCCTGGCTGCTTGTTTTTGGCTTCACGACGAACCTCCACGACGACTTCCTCTCCTTCTCGCATCTCCCTCCCTCCTCACGGCCGCCCAGCGCATCCGATGTCTTCGTAAACCCACGACACGCTCTCTGTAGGAACGCGTGAGCGACGTGTCAGCCTCCACGTCGCGTGCCCATCCCGTCCCGTCCCGTCCACAGAGCAACCCCCCGCCTCGCTCTCGACCGACATACAAACCCACACCACCACACAAACAAAACAACAACCTTTCCTTTCCCACGTCGAGCATATTGATTGGGCATTTTTATGGCAGCCATATCCCTATCGCCCACTCCAATCCCTCCCACGGCCATGTCCACTAGACGAACGCCTTTGTCTAGCAACCCCAATGTGGCCAATTCGCCCTTGAGATCTGCTTCTGCTCTGGCTCTCGCCAAGCAGAGGCGTTCTCACGCCAACATCCAGAGAGAAGAGCTGTACGGTCAGCCGCCGCCTTTGAAGAAGCAGGTCGTCGAGAATACAGCCTCCCGTCACCAACGCTCCCCGTCCAAGATCGCCAAGCCTTCACAACTGCCCCAACGTGTCGCCCGCCCCGTAACGAAAGAACGCTCCACCCACCACCACGATGATGCGAACGTCGACAAGATCCGACAATGGCAGGCCGAATACCGCGGCCGCTTCCCCAAGATGGTCTTCTACTTCGACAGTGTTGCCGAGGACCAGAGGGCCAAACTTTCCCGCCATGCCATGTCTCTTGGAGCTGTATGTCGCAGCACATGTGTTGAAAATACTGTTTGGTCACTAATACGTCATGTGTAGAGAGACGAACGCTTCTTCTCGAGCAGCATCACTCATGTCGTGACCGCCCGTCCGGTTCCTGCACAGGAGGAAGTGCACGCCCCCGCACACCAAGACCCCGAGCCCGAAGAGCAGCCCCAGACCATCAACCCGTCTCTTCTCGACCGGGCCCCCGATGCACGAAGACGTTTGTTGTTTGAACACCCGTCGAGGCGGACTCACACTCAGCCGCAGGACGACGGAGTCAGGCGTGCCCGTCCTACGCGCAGCAATGATGTCCTGCACAAGGCTCGTGACATGGGAAAGAAGATTTGGTCGGTCGAGAAGTTCCAGAGGATGTTGCAGTTTCTGTTGGAGCCCGATCCGCACGTGGTCGCACAGATTGGCCACAAGGGCGAGTCCAGGAGCTTGAGCACCAAGAGAACTGCAGACGAGCCAGGCTTGATGCAGTTGCTGCAAAAGGAGAGACTCAATGGTCCTTCAGACGCCGTCACGAGCCGGGAGATGATCAATTTCAAGGGACCGTACATCTACGTCTACGACATTGACGAGAAGCAGAAGCCCATTATGGTGCGGGAGTACCCCAAGGTCAACAACAAGTACGACGGTGAATGGCCCCAGTTTAGGACTGTCACGGACGGCCGCTGCCCTTTCGTCGAGGAGCCGGAACAGGCTGAGCGACCGAGCCGTAAACCACAACCGCCGCAAAAGGAGCTGAAGGAGCCCAAGGGCGACAAAGAGCGCGTTACGAAACCCGTGGACGAGGAGAGGGCGTCTCTTCAGCCCCCCGAGGCTCCTGCGCCCAAATCCGTCATTGGCAAGCGTACCCTCGCCGAGATGCAAGACGGCCAGAACAAGGACAAGGCTCCAGTGAAGCCCGTAGAGATGTTCAACCCGCCCAAGGTTATTGCCTCTAACCCTATTGACTTCCGACCCCAGAATGCCTTCACCAGTCGAGCTGGTACGGCACGTTTCTTCGCCGGCGAGCCTGTGGCCTCTGGTCTTCAGCCGTCGAATGTTACTTCGGCCATTCGTTCTCAGATGATCTCTTCTACTTCGGGTGTCAACGGAGCAAAGGCCGGCACCAGCAAGGAGGTCCATGGTCTGCAGCGCAAGGTGCTGCAGAGAGGTGCCCCGGCGCCTCACGATCCCAGTTCTCGTCGACTGACTGAGATGAGCTTGGATGCGACGTCTACCAGATCTACCAGCGTTTCCAGGACCACCAGCAGACGGATGGAGCTCATTGAAGAGGATGCTGAGAAGCAAACTGCCAAGCTTGTTCGAACCAGCTCTAAGACTCAGGCGCCGCCTGCCAAGAGCAAGCGCGATCTGAAACCAGGTTACTGTGAAAATTGCCAGGACAAATTTAAGGACTTTGACGAGGTGAGTTGATTGAAGTGCTCCGCAGTCCAGGAAGTTTGCTAACCATATGGCAGCATATTCTCACACGTAAACATCGAAAGTTTGCAGAAAACACCGACAACTGGCTCGAATTGGACGAACTACTTGGCCAGCTGGGCCGCATGCCCAAAGGCTATGGCGACTACAAGTACCGCGCCGAGGAAGTATCGATCGAGGACTCGTAGAAAGTGTCGACTCGACGAACTCGTTCCGCATCATGGCACACCATGAGCACCGATTCTGCCTCACTCAAACATGGTTTTTGATTCCCCCATTTCCCGACGCTGTGATCCCAGGAGCATCACGCACATTCACACACACCCACACACATACATACAACAAGCTACGGATTCGTTCCACACACATGGAACCAACGATACCAGTAGACTGGCCAGAAGAAGTCGCCCGCGCTTTCCGGTCATGTTTTTCTCTTCGTCTTTCTCTAATTGGTCGGGCCGCACTGAAAGCATCGCATGCGCAATGGCGTTCGGCATGGAGCATTTTATACCACCACGGCTAAGTTTTCTCATTCGGCAGGCAGGTTGGGAGGCATTGTGTTGTCATCCAGAGGCGGGATAAGTACGGATGAAGAAGGCAAAGGCGAGTCATAATGAGCATGGTGTAGATATCATTGAACAGTCTATCATTGTGTATACTGTACGTTGAACACGAAACACTTGCGGGTTTGGGAAGCCAAGGGCTGCCGGGGTTGTGCTGTGAGCCGCACAGTCATGGCAGAGGCGTTTTGGAGCAATTGAAAGCATTCCTTATATGTCCGTCTGGAAGAGCTGTGAAATGAAAGTAGGCAGGCACGTCACTTTGTCATTTGATCTCAAGGCTCCGGATGTTGGTGCGACTCAAAATGACGCCAGTCAGGTGTACGAACAGACAGAGTCCGAGGACGGTTGGATTCACAATCCTCTTCGGCTTCGTGCCTAACTAGGGCAGCTGTCTAAAATAGCCATGGCTCACGCGACACCTCTCCCGCGATGGCAATCTCATACAAGGGTGTTGACTCGATGATGCACAGCACACTACAAGAGCAGACGCTCGAGACGGGCAGACAGCTTCTGAGTAGTTGGAAGAGGAGTACAACGTGAATGGTGTTCGGTCTGTTGCTGATTGGACTGAGTAGCTGGGGGTACGAAGCGGGCAGAAGTAGTATGGAAAACAAATGTCGTACTGCAGGCCGCTTGTACGTGACCGATGTAAACATTGAAGTCAGCAGCACCACGTCCCGTCTCGCACGCTACGGTAGGTTGAGGTGGTTCCTCGAAAGAGAGCCCCGCACCGAACCGTGCCGCCCCTCCACACCTGTCCATTTTAGGACAGGCGCACGGATGCCCGCATGCCAGGGCGCTATTGCGTGGGTCCGAGAGCGGTAGAGCAGCCATAATGATGAAAAAGAACCGGCTTTCCCAATCCAGTCTTCGTGGCTCAGTCGGTAGAGCGTTGGTCTCATACTACAATCAGTATGACTCCGCCAAAGGCAGAGACATCCAAAGGTCGAGAGTTCGAGCCTCTCCGAGGACATCCATTTTTGTCTTTTGCTCCTTTAGGTAGTCCATCTGATTTTGGTTTCTCTGTAAGTCACACTGCTTTATTAATTGAAGTTTCCTTCTCAGTCACTTCTATTTCACATTAATGCGGAGGAATCACGACATCTACAACATCCGCGGAACCTCCGTAACCATTCCTAGGATCCCACGGCCCATCCGGCGCGTCCCAACAACACCGTCATGACTGCTGGTGGGGGTGTCTGTCCCGTTCTCTAGGCCCTCCTCGGCGCTATCACCGAGGCATCCCATCAGTGCAGGTGTAACGAAGCCTTGACGAATCTCTTCGTACACCAAAGACACGTTTACACCGATCGTACTTTCTTGCTTCGATCTCAGGCCTTGATGGAAGGAAACTCCCAGTCTTCCACGCACGATGTCGTATAGCACAGCCGAACCTGCTCCAAGTCCGTCCAAATGTGCTGTAGTCTTGTCGTTGTGCATGCCCAGGTGGTTAACCTTGGGATTATTGGATGGGTCTAGAAGCCACGTTTCCATGCTCTCTTGGAATTCCCTTTGGCAGTCTAAGACGCCTTTGAGAGGGACGTCGTGCATCTTCTCTTTACCCATGAAATCCAGAATATGTGCTGCGAATTTGGATGCCACCACCCAGCAACGCTGCAAATGGCCGACCTTGTTCGCCTCGTACCACCAAACCCTTACCAACTCGTCGAGGCCACTCGTAAGTCTCGTGAGCTGAGATTGGTTCAGCCCGAGGCGAGCACGGTCTAGGCGTTGAGACAACACAACAGAGCTGAGGAATCGCTCGTGGTAGTCTCTGAGGTCGATCGCTTGGCAGCATACATACAGATGAGCAGCGCACATGTGCGAAAGAACGTCCACAGCCTCCATAGTTTGCCGGCCTGTCAGGAAGGCAAGAGAGTTGATACCTTGGTTGTGCATCTCGGCCGAATGAACATGAGCAGATACTGGGTGTGCGAGAGACGCCAGTTCCGACATGTAGGCACTCATGTTGACATCGATCCCCTTCATCGTGTAGGATTGGTCGGGATCACCAAAGACAAGATTTGGGTCGAGGCCGTTGTTCGTGGCCGGGTTGATCAGCTCAGAGCACTGAGAGAAGAGCATTCGACCAATCATTTGGAGTGCGTTCCTTGTCTTGTCCATTGCGGATGTGATGGCAGCTGCTTGAAAATTGCCTCCTGAATAGACCTCTCCGTCAGGAAGATCATTTCCAGGACCAATATCAATTACTGGGTTGTCTGACGTCGAGTTGAGCTCAACCTCGATTTGGCGCTTGGCCAGCATGAGGTCTTCCAGGTAAGGACCAATCCACTGCGGTGCTGTTCTTGTAGAGTACCGATCTTGCCAGAGACCTCGACCCGTCCTCTTCTTCGTCTCTAGTCCGATGACGAACTCAGAAGATCTCAAAAACTGCCTGATGTTGCAAGCTGTTTCGAGCTGACCAGCGTGAGGTCGAATTCTGTGGATGAACTCATTTGCCCACTCAACATTGCCTCTTAGACACTCGGAAGTAAAAGCTGTAAGGGCTTGGGCGAGAATCGCAAGCTGATTGGCCTCGTAAATAACCAAGGTGGCCAGAGCAGTTGACGGAGCGGTCCCGTTGATCAAGCCGAGGCCCTCCTTTGGTTGTAATTCGATAGGCCTGATGCCGCATTCCTTCAAGGCATCACGGGCGGACAAGAACTTCCGACTTACCCCGGATCCAATTCTTACGGTGATGTTGGGGTCTCCGATCAGAGTCCCGGCGATATATGAGAGAGGCATCAGGTCTCCCGATGCCGAGATCGTTCCTCTCAGAGGGACTAGAGGCGTGACATCGTGACGGAGAAGTTCCAGCAGCGTATCAATAACCTCTATCCGGACAGCGCTGTGGCCGCGCAGATTTTGGTTGGCCCTGATGACCATGGCTGCCTTCACCCATGGCAGGGGGATGATGTGAGACTTCCCGTCTTTGTCGGTTCGAGAGTCGTCTCGATCGGCGGCAGCAATGACGGCACTTTGGGTGTGTTGAAGCAAAGATATCTGAAGTTTCTTGAGCTGCTCCGTTCGAGAGTCTGCACTGCCGCCAAAGCCCGTGTTCACACCGTAAACCACCCAGCCGTTTTGTATGTGATGGTCGAGAACTTTGATACTCTGGGCGATTCGCTGATCAATATCCGAACTCCCATTGGTACGGTAAGCTCCATTAGCCTTCTTGTCTGCTTCGGTAGGCGGGTAGCCCTTTATGCGCGGCATGAGTCCGTGACGGGCAACGGCAACGACTGTGGCGATGTCGAGATGCTCACCATCTAATGCCAGTTTGGGGCCAGTTTGTGTCACATGGTGAACGGTCTTCAAAGTCTTCTGCATGTCTGCAGCGTGCGGGGACTCCGATGACGGTGTTGATGCCATGGCATGGACGCTGTTGTGCGAGGACTAGGTGCTTCGTCTGAGCAGCTCAAAAGAGGGAGCGTGACCAAATTAGAGGGCGGTATCTCACGAGGGAGGTTCTGCGTAGGAGCCGAAGGACAGAGATAATTGAGAAGAGTACTTGAAGGACGGAAAAGACTGCTAGGAGGACGATAGAGATGTTTGTTAAGGCAATAAGCAACAGTCAAGGGCCATTGCCCAAGATGTCACTCCTGCAGCCACGGGGTAGCTGCAGGAGTAATATGCATTGTGCCTACCTTACCTTACCCTAACCTACCTTACTTCAGGTCTCACCGGCAGCTGCCTCGTCGTTTCCATCCCTTCCGTGCCTATCAAGGTAGGGCAGCAAGCAGGGACGCCGTCCATGACTTGTGCATCTTCCACCTAAACCGTAGTGAGCTGTCGCGGGCCAAAGTACGGTGAGGACATGAAAGAGAATGGGTTTCAGCGCCACTCGGTGAGTCGACCAGCTGCGGCATCAGGTTGATACCACGACGGTGACGTTTCGCCTCAAACGCAGCCTAGATTTGTGTCAGGCCGAAGCTGTGGTGCAAAGGGGTTCAAGTAACGAAGGTATCTTGAACGTTAGGTTGGATATTCTCCTAACCCCGCTGTCCGCTCGGGGCTCTGGTAAGGTACCTTACCTTATGTCGTTGGGTCACCTCACTGACCATCAACCGACTTCAGCGACCTTACCTGCCTTGCTTACCTTAGGTAGATAGGGGGTTACTTACCTAAGGCACCTGGCGACGACCCACACACACGGGCTCCATGGGCACACCTGAAGTGTCTACCTACCTAAGGTGCCTTAGGTAGTGTAGGCATGTAGTGGTGGTGGGTGACTTGCCTCGAGCAATGCGATGACAAAAGCCAGCCTCTTTCAACGTCCATCCTCGTGCCCATCGCCGTTTCCTGGCATCTTACTTCACTCGCTTTGCTCAACCACAGCCAAGAACAACACGCAAGGAACCTCCCAAATCTCAGGCCCAAGGTTCATACAAGCACCGCATTACGCCACCAAATTCACTGAAGATGGCGGACAGCCCTGCGTCTCCTAGTATTCCCAGGTCAGACTCGGCGTCACCAACCCCGGCCACAATTCCTGATCGCTCAGCCTCCCCGGAGATACCGCTCACCATGTCCGCTTCAGCAATTTTGACGGCTCAGCCGCGGGATGTTGCCTCGGCACTGGCGAGTGCTGGCGAGTACGCCTCAGAGAAGGTTGTCGTCAAGTTCAAGCCCGTGGGAAACGCTCCCGCTCTTGCTACCGCCGTAGCCAAGATATCCTCCACTCAGACCTTCTCCACCGTCATCTGGTACCTTCGCAAGCGACTCAAGCTCCGAGACGCTGAGAATATCTTTTGTTACGTCAATGACTCCTTTGCGCCCTCTCTCGACGAGATCGTCGGCAATCTACACAATGTACGTTGCTCACGTCAACTCCACGCACCAGAACTGTTGATGTTAATCGTGTACCAGTGTTTCAAGGACTCAACAGGCCAGCTTGTGATTTCATACGCTATGAACCCAGCCTTTGGCTGACTGCAACTATTCTATTAAATGGTATCAAATATTCGAGGGCAAAAAGACGGCAAATGCCTCAGCCACCGAGCCCCAACACCGGTAATGCAGCCCAAACGCGATGCAATGCAAATGCTTCAACGGCTGACTGTTACAGCCTTTTACAACTTCTCTAGCGTGCTAGAAAACGTCTCAAGCTCTTCCTTGGAGATGGGATAAGTATGTTCCGGGCCAGGGTATTGTCTGCTCTTCACGTCGTCGCGGTAGGCTTCGATGGCCTTCAGGCTCTCGCTCCAGACATCGCCATACTTCTTGACAAACTTGGGCAAGAAACGGCCGGGAGGGAAGTTACCTGTCATGTCGACCTGCACCAAGACTTGGCCAGAGCAGCCGTTGCCGGCACCAATGCCAATTGTCGGAATGGCCAGCTTCTCTGTGACGAGTGCGGCAACCTCTGCAGGAACAGCCTCGAGAACAACTGCGAATGCGCCGGCTTCTTGCACGGCAAGTGCGTCTTCCAGCACCTTCATGGCGCCGTCCGAAGTCTTGCCCTGGACTCTGAAGCCCCCGAGGGCGTTCTGGCGCTGTGGTGTTAAACCGACATGAGCAAGTACGGGAATGCCAGCAGTGGTGATCTTCCGGATGGTAGGGGCCATCTCCTTTCCACCCTCGAGTTTGACACCCTGGACTCTGCCCTCCTTGATGAAGCGGATGGCAGTCTCCAGAGCCTGTTCAGGGGCAATTTCATAACTACCCATAGGCAAATCGCCAACCTACGACTGGAATTAGTTTGATGTTCTTGTGGTTGATATCCTGGGGTCAACTCACGGTAAAAGCGGACTTGGTGGCTCTTGCGACAGAGCGACAATGCAGCAACATCTCTTCGACTAGAACCTCGCTGGTATCTTCCATGCCAAGTGCAACCATGGCAAGGCTGTCGCCGACGAGGATGATCTCCATGCCAGCATGGTCTGCAACATGACCGCTGGGGAAGTCATGCGCCGTCATGACTGTGATGGGCTCACGCTTCTTGTGAAGGTTGCGCAGTGTAGCGACGGTTACCTTCTTTCTAGGGATTGCTGGAGGCGTGCCCATAGGAGAGTGCGAGCTGTACCTCAGTTGGGGTTGCTGCAGCAAGGCAGGATAGGCGGGCCGCATATGGAAGGTTGCCGACGAGGGTCGCGTGCTGCGCAGGGCAGAGGCACACGACCTCAGACAGGTACTTCGGATAATATGGGAAGACATGTGTAATGACAAGTACCTTTCTCTTGAAGGACAAGCTGATGCAAAAGTGTAATGTTTGCGCGCGGGAAAAAAAGCAAATGATGAAATGCGAATTCAGTGGTTGTTCTCGCGGTATGGCATGGAGGAAGAAGAGTTTTCATCGGCGGTGTTTGGGCGCAGCGCAAGTTTTATTATCCAAGTCATGATGGTTTTTGCTGCGTAGAATTGAGTATCTCCAAAAAATACCCGTGGTGTTTCGTTCACGCCGCCTCAAAGGGAAGAAAAGTGGGGGCAACATGGCCGCTGGACGCCCGTGGAACGCTGGAAAGGCCCCAGAAACGGGGTCCGGTCCACCGCAACGTACCCCCGCCATTGGGTGCGCCGAGGCACGGCCCCTCCCCACGACCTGACAAAGTGCCGTCTGCTCGGATGTACCTCCTGGGCTTAGGACGAGGGGGGCAGGATTAGTGAGCGGATGCCGCGCTCTCCAGGGGTTGAGGGCCTCCTGTGCTGGTGTCTACAGCGTAAGGTAGGTATTGTACTTCACGGCTGTGCTGCTCAACAGTACTTACCTTACCTTAACCTGATTGCCCAGTACAAGGCATGGCGTTGCGCTCAGCCAAGACCGAGGCAAAATAGCCTTGGGCCCGGCGGATCTGGTCTCGGTCCTCCGCAACGGCGGCAGTAGCTAGCTTTTGGCACCTGGCCCCCAAAGAGAATACTCAGGGATGAGCATAGGCTCTGACTGCGTATTCTCTGGCCTGCCGCTGGACGCTGCATCGCAGTACTGCACCAGCCGACACCGGTCATTGTAAGCAAACATTCCCAAAGAAGGAATGCTCCAAGCGATACAAGAAGCTCAAAATGGATGCGATTACGGTGTCTTCTTACAACCCAGTGACAACGTTGCCTTGTCTTCATTTGTCGCCTCCAATCCTATTGTTGCTGTGCATCAGCAGGCGGTTCCCTGCAGGCCTGCCCGAACGTACTCGCGGCGGCGAACTTGCACGGAACGGCCCTGACTCCTGCTGTTACCGTTTGCCGGAGTGTCATCGGTTGCATCATCTGAGTCTTTCATACCAAACTGATCCAGGGCTTTGCTGGCCATGAGGACGATGCTTTGAGTCCACCGTCTACTTGCCAGCAAATGTAGCCCGGGCTACGTGTCCTCTCCTGAGAAATGGCTGGAATACCCAGCCTCTCAAGCGCCGGCACTACTTTGCGCGGCATGGTGTTGTTTCTTTGCGACTAAGAAGATTCGCATTGTCTAGCTTCCCCAGGTAGGCAAGGTGGATTCATAGATAGGTAATACCTGCTTAGCGTTGGGGTCAAGATCCCACGCTGAATCTATCCGCTTAATCTTCGGGCCCACCTTCCTTATCTTGGCACTTATCAGCTGTGGTCCGGGATCGCCCACATCATCATCGCGCGTGACTTGGCGTCAGGAACCCGATCCGTCTCCTCCTCCCCTCTTTGCAACAACCAACATCTCCCTACCGTCGATTCAGCCAACACGATCGCGCTTTTTGTAGAATTTCAAGCCTATCCGAGTCAAAACCGCAACCCGATTCAACAGACATATTGTTCCAAACTTGAATACCAACTAGCTATACAGTCCACTTCCGCCCGCCCTTGCCTTTCAGCCATCGTCCGAACCCCCCGCGCAACCCGCATCATGAGTAGCCCACGCAGGAGAATCGAGACTGATGTGAGTCTGCCTTGCTACCGCTTTCTCGGGCTCAAGATGCTACCAGAATACTGACGTTTCTTTCTGTTTCCTAGGTCATGAAGTGAATCGCCCAAGATCACGCCACAACGATGCTACTTTGCTAACATGGCCTAGGATGTGCGGCTCGCGAATCCACGGCCCCTTTTGCTTGGACTGACAGATGCAGGTTGATGAGTGACTACGAGGTCACTTTGGTGAATGACAACAGTAAGTTTGCATTCCATAAAACAAGATTCTCAAGGCCCTGGGTTAGCTGACAAAATCGCAGTGTAAGGACCGAATCCCACGCCCAACGACTTCCATCCTAACGACACCGGCCCAGGCAAGAGTTCTACGTTCGTTTCAAGGGCCCCGCCGAGAGTCAGTACGCGCGATTCCCAGACGACAGTGCGTAGTCAAGCTAATCAAGCGCAGCCCCGTTCGAAGGCGGCGTCTGGAAGGTCCACGTCGAGCTCCCCGATCAATACCCATACAAGTCGCCTAGCATCGGCTTCGTAAACCGCATCTTCCACCCAAACATCGACGAGCTGTGAGTCATGGGAATTTTCATAAGAGACGGATACCGTCCTGGGTTGCATCCGGAGCAAGGAACTGATGGGGGATACTGTATAGGTCGGGTTCCGTCTGCTTGGACGTTATTAACCAGACCTGGTCGCCCATGTTCGACATGATCAACATCTTCGAGGTCTTCCTTCCCCAGCTCTTGCGATACCCAAACCCGACAGACCCTCTGAATGGCGAGGCGGCCGCCTTGATGATCAGGGAACCCAAGAGCTATGACGCCAAAGTAAAGGGTGCGTAAGATCAGCGCAAGCAGGCGTACGAAGCCCGACAACAGTTGTCGCTGACAATGGTGCAGAGTACGTGCAAAAGTACGCGAGCAAAGATGCTGCCGACGAGAAGGATGGCGAAAGCGAATCCGACGACGCCATGTCCTCCGTCGGTAGTTTTGGGGATGATGACGAGGAGCCCGCCGGCCGCCTCGACGACGTATGAACGCAACGACCTTCGAGAACTCTGTTAGAAGCATTCATGGAACTGGCGTCGATGGACACTTATATTCCCCGGGCCCGATTGGTCTTGCATTCTGTACTCCCGCTCTTTGCAACGCCTCTCACGACCAGGGGTTGGCAGCTGGGGGCATTTTCTTTGCGTTTTGGGATTAGGAAGGCATGTATGATTTAACTTTCGGAGTTTGCAACAACACAGGACGAGCTGAATTATGAGAGACATGCCTCGAGAAAACGATGATGGTCAGCCGATGGAGACTGGACCTTGCTCAATGCCACCCCAGATTGGATCTTTGTTCAACCTTCGAACAATACGGTCCATTCCTTCAGGAGCCTTCAATAGTTGCCAATGATTACGTATTCATCGACACTTACCATGAAAAATATTGTGGCTCAGAGGGTCTGGGGTGCTTCTGTATCTCTGCACAGCGACTGTGCTCTCCAGACAATGTGTCCAGCGTCGCGGCAAGCGAACGAGGTTCACTCTTCTTTGTGTATAGAAGGCACGCGACAAGACAACCAATATCCTAATGCATCGCTCATCACGAACCGTACGTATAAAATACTCAAATCCCTGGGTATCACATCTTGTGCCTCTCTCCAAACACCGTCATAAAACTCGGGAGATTTGCCTCAACCCGAGTCCGAATCGTAGCCCACGAGAGCTTTGGAAGGTGGCGATTTCGCACTGTCTTCATTCGCCTTTAGATCCTCAGCTCTTGCGTCCCGTTTCCTCTTCAGACCTGGTATCCTCGCTGGTACCCGCTCCGTCCGCGCATCTAGCAGGAATGGGTCTTGCGACATGCGTGTATTGCCTACAATCTCCGAGACAATATGATGCCTTCTCTTCGACGCCAACAGCTCCGCTTTTGGCGTGCCCTTTGGAGCTTCGGCCCCAGCTGTCCTGGAGCTACCCGCAGAGCGAAATAATGGTTTCGACAATGCTTTGCCGACTCGTGTGGCATCATCGTCGGGTGCGAAGTCCACCAGTGCCGCCCGTTGCGAATCTTCTTCCGTCGCGGGCACGAGATCGATGCCCAGACTCATTTTATCTTTGAGTGCCTCGCCCACCGCAGCTTCCTTTTCACGCTCCTTTCTCCCAACCCGAAACGTTTGCCTTAGGGCCTTGTTGCGGGAGTACGGGTCGTCCCACTGCCGCTTCGAAACGTCCTCCAGCTCGTCGATCCTCTCCGTCGCCTGCGCGAGCTGTTGTCTGTCCTCGATCGTCTTCTCCAAGCTCGCAAACGCATTGCTCCGCAGCTTCTGCCTCTCCTCGTCCGTCATGATCACCATCGCCCCCTCCCTCGGCACCGCGCCGGCGGCGGTGTCGTCCTCGCCCACGTCCCGCTTCTTCGCGCCTGACACGACCACGTACGCCGTGCTCTTGGGGTCGGTCTTGATCTCGATGGCGCCGCCGCAGTCGGCGTGGCGCATGCGGAACTGCCATATCGGCGTCGAGTAGTAGCTGCCGACCCGCTTCTTCTCGGCGTTAAAGCGCACGCCCTGGCCGATGATCGTGGGCTTCGGGCAGGTGGAGCACCAGATGGCGAAAGGCATCTCGAAGCGGACGGTGAGGATGCCGGAGGACAGCTTGGAGGCGCGCGCGCCGAGGGCGTGTTTGCCGTGGAGCCTGTTGCCTGACGTCGTGCCCTCGACGTCGGGCGGGACGTAGCGTCCCATGTTGAAGCCCTGCATCTTGGGTGGATATCTCCGTGAGGACGCTGAGGTGTGGTTAGGGGTGTCGCATTGGCGGTTTGGGCTTACGACGGCTCGAAGTCGTGATGCTCGCCGGTTGCCTTGATGCTGACGAGGATAAAGAATGCTGGACCGCGTCGGACATGGTGGGGTGTCACTGGCAAACCGCGGGGCAGTTTGATTATGTAATGGGAATCACCCATGTACCGCCGCTAGGACTCCATTCCTTTCCCCAGGGCAATTGTCACTTGACTCCCACGGACTGATCCATTTTGAAGCCGGTCCTCGCTCGTGTACATGTATACTAATATACTATGGAGGGATATTATCCACAAGATTATACAGTCAGACCCGGTTCCTGTCGCATATGCGGGTGCCGCACCGTTGTCGTTCGCCGATATGCACGGTAACCACCATTCAGCGAGCCATCGAACTGTCCCAGTCCAAGTCCATATCTTCAATACGTATTGGACGACCATTAATCGTGCCTCTAACTCAGAGTAAACGAATGACTAGAGCCGACAGTTGCCGCACTAAAGGATGGTTGCCGTGTAACGGTTGGTCGAAGGCGAGGCTGATGGGCAATTGTCACCATCGATTGCGTGCTTCGGATGGAGGCTGGATACATGAGGCGGCCCAACCCACCACGACTGAGTATCTCTTGAGACTCTTGAGCTGCTCCCTCCGCACATACTGGACTCTTGCAACTCCAAGCCGCTCGTGTCTCTTAAATAAACCCTGGCGAGATCACTTCACCATTGTTCTTCTCGTACGCATCAATGATGCCATCCCGCCATCGACTTACACGGGTATTTCTCCTCATCAAAAGACGTGGATAATGCATAATGAATCAGAGCTGCCTCTCGATGGCAGGGCAGCTTTCTCAAATCAGCAATCAACGATCTGAACCAGTCAGAGGTACCAGGCCCGGATTTTCTTCAACTGTTGGCCCTAAGAAGCACAGCTGCAGAACAGGAGAACATCAGCATCTCCAGAGTCTGTACGGAACCCGAGGAGGTCGAATGACTTATTCATTGACAGTTTTGCCAGACACGTCGTGTCAGTCTTCTTCATGGCAAGAAACACTACCCGGCAACCTGGAAGGGTATTCGAGGCACGTGACTGCCGAGTCCTTTCTCGTCTAGCCCAGGCTCGAAAGGTGAACCATTCGCCGCATGGCACGATCTCATCTGAGCCCGGGCGACTCCACTTTGACAACAGAGAGCCTACCTTGCAAACGCAGCTTCCTGAACACAAAGTCTCATTCACCCGAACCCCCAACAGCCACGCTCCTGCCCGTATCAGCTGCTTGCTCGTCCATCGATACACACCTTCACGGCTTCTCGGTTGGCGCAATCTGGACTTTTAGGAAGTACTGAAATCCAGGGGTTACGGGTTCGAGTCCCGTACCGGGAGAAATTCCTTTTTGTCGGTCTGAATTATTTTCAACTTATACACCTGCTCACTCCAAGGCAGGGCTTTCGCTTACCTGAGAGAGGAGCAAATTTCCTAGAACAACCCTTACTAACATTCTAGCGCTCTACTTGGTCTTACTCTGATCTGTGAATACAACGAGCAGACTTTAAGCCGTATTGACTATTCAATTGGGCCGCCTATTACTGGAGGAGGCAGCTACAAAATGACGGGCCTTCTCCAGGCAGACGAGCAAAAGCCACTTCAGCCTCAGCAACTACCGAACACGATCACAGTAATGTTTTCCGCTACTATTTCTGTCTGGGTGGCACAGGGCAGCAAGATTCTGGGCATGATCGAGGGGGGGGGTCTGATGATATACCTGCGACGCCTCCTGATAGCTCCACCCACCAAGACGAAAACGCGAGGGAAGCAATCAGCTACGACTCGTTGGTCGCCTCTACGTAAAGCGTTACTTGGCCAATCACGAACAAACATCCAACGTGGTCAAGGTAGAGGACCGGGGCCGTCAAAATCTACAAGCCAACGCAGGACATCAAGGTATATCATTTCACATCCAAATCTCAATCTATGCTAAGTATGGTTCGCTCAACATCCAAAAACGATGCTATTTTCTACCCCGCTCAAAAATGACGGACGGTATAAACCCCCCAGAATTGCGCCGGCACCGCTGATAGCGTTTCGTTCCCGTTGCGTCGTCGATCCAAATCAAAGTCCAAATGTCATAAAGATGGGGGGAGCCAGAGGCGGCAGCCAACATCATCACCCTTTCTCCTGAATCCTCTCTTCTTAGGTTGTTGTCCGCCGCCCTAGCACCCAGTGGTATCCTGCAGATCATTATGCACTTTCCCCTGTTACCCAAATAGCGAAAAAGTTTGTTCTTCCCACAAAAAGCACAAAACGACAGAAAGCATCTGTTAGAGGGTATGCTTCTCTCGAGGGTATGCCTGCTCAAGTGAGCATCTCGTCTCTTCATGGTGTCATTAGATCCCAACCTGCAGCTCCGAGCGGAGCTGCTGCAACCGTCAATCGGCCATATTGGCCATGCCTGCCGTCGGGGCAAAGGTCTCGTACATCTCGTCGTCGCTGCTGTCCGCGCTGGGACTACGGGGGCTCTGGGCATTGCTGACGTCGGCACTCGGCAGCCCGCTGAAGTTTCCGAAAGTCATGGTGGGGGGCGCACTCTGCCCAAGTGCTAGGATACCGTTGCTTCCAAAGCTGCTGCTGATGCCTCCTGGTCCCATGTCGACGACGCTACCACTGCGGCTCATCGATGGCTTCTCGGGGAGCTTCTTGAGCAGTCCGGTCGAAATATCGAGCATCGTCATGGCGAAGTTGGTCAGTCCTCTGCCTTCACCAGGCTTGGAGCTGACGGAGAGCGTCCAACGGTACTCTCCCAAGCGTCGACGGTACCAATCAGCTTCTTCCCTGCCTGGGGATGTTGCCCAAAGGAGGGAGCCAAAAGTGCCAATGAGGGCAAAGTTGGTCTTGGAAGCAAAGTACCAGAACGAGCGCAAGTGGGACGAGTTTAAGCGGTTGACAAAGTCCATGGCAGAAATGAGACGAGCCTTGGCTGCGCTGCGGCAAATATGCTGTACGTATTGGTCGACGGCCGCGCCGGTGGCTTCCAGTGACCGAATAATGCGACGGTGGAGGGTGATCTCGGTGGCGAAGTAGGCGAGATGGAGGTAGCCGATACTCGATAGACGATTCGATGGGACTGTGTTGGTGGTGTACGAGTTGTCCATGCGGATCGTCGCGGGCAAGCTAGCGTACCATTCTTTCAGCTTCAGCTGTATCGGTTTGGCCATGGACAAGATTAGGTGGGTGCCTTGTCCACCTGCATTCGTGATGGTCTGCTGGGCTTGTAATGTGAAAAAGGTATCGAGAATCTCGGCAAGGACTTGCGACAACTGAACCATTTGACCGAACAGAGTTCGGCCACGCTCGATTTCCAATTTCTCCTCCACATCGTTCTCGTCCCACTCGACGTCGGGGAAGTCATGTTGTGTCAGCGGTTGCACGCCCCAGTTTGAGGAGAAGATGTGCGATGGACGGCCGTGAACGAGAGATCCCCATTTATCCTGCATGTAAAGAGCCCACGCGAGGCGCTTCCGCAGCCCCTTCTCCCAGGGAGGTATCTTCCAGTTCGTGCAGTCGAGGTGCAGACCTAGTTCCTGGGCGATGGCGACCAGCTGAGCAGTTGGAGCCCACTGGTCGCCCTCGGGTCGCTGGGACAGCAGAAGACCAGCCTGGATAGTGGAAAGTTTCGGCCTGTACATGGCGTCCGCGAGTGTCGTCCGGATAAGGCGCTCCATGTCGGAAATGTTCGGTTTCGGTAGTCGGGCCAGGTCCTCATCGTGCTCCCACCAGTTGATCGCAAACAGGTAGACGGCTGCCAATAAACAAGGAGAAAACTCGCGATAGCTGCGCTCGTACTTTTCCAGGAAGACGGTTTTTTGGATAATCGGGAATGCGGGATGAACGATGCGGAAGTAGAGGTCGACAAGCTTGCGACCATGCGGCCGCACGAGGCCCTCTATGGCCTCGACATCCTCCAAGACGTGCTCGTGGCCCGGGGTGTTGAAATCAGGTAATAGTAGGAAGGTGTCATCGTCGCTGACCTTGCGGAGGGTGCCGCGGGCCAGGAGACTCTCGTCATGGGGATCAAATGGTGAGAGGTTGATGAGCGAAGGCTCAAAGTCGGTGGTCGGACCGATGTACTGGCTGTACCGGTCGCTTTGGAGACCCAGCGTCCGCTTGAGTAGAGTTGGGCCTCCGACGTTCGCCATGTCTTCAATGAAGGAGCTGCTGCCGGTAGTACTGGAGAGGCTGGGTTGGTGTTGCCTTCGCCTTCTGATATCGGTCCTGATGGGCGAGCTGTTGGACCAATCACGTGTCAGAGATTAAGGTTCGTTATCAGACGTGACCCCCTTGGCTGCGGCGCGCCCCCATGGCAGCCCAAGAAACATCCAACGGGCGCAGAAAAGAAGAAATCCAATGACAAGGGGAAGCGATCCAGGCTAGCGGGGAGGAGGAAGCAGTGCCAGTATTAAGGCCACACGCGCACGCGGGGGGGGAACAGAAGGACGAGGAGCGGGAGAGGGGAGAGAAAGAGAAACTAGACGAATGATGCGAGAGACAATTGGGACTGACCTTCTTTTACCAATGGGGTCGTCAAAATCGCCGTTCAGCTTTCGTTTCCTCGGCTGAGGGCTGTTGAGCAGGGAGCAGTCTGAGCCGCTAGCTTGGCAGGGTATGCAGCTGTCGTCGTCTTCGCTGACAATACACCTGACCCTAGAACGTTGGCACGATTCGCACGGGCTGAGAGAGCGTGTGGTGTATGAGCCGACAGACTCGGTGATTTCCCGACCAGGCATGCTGCCGCGGAGGATATCGAGGTTCGTAAAGCTGTCCTGGAGATAAGAGTTCTGGCGGCGGGGAGGCTTTGGAGCAATGGCGATGGGAGCCGTCCTGACGACGGCACTTGGGTTGGACATGATGGGTAGGTAGCAGGCGTGGCAGTAGAAGAAAGCTATGTATATACGGACAGGGCTGGGTCGACGCAGGGGAGAAAGACGGGCGGACGGACCCGGTTCGTCAAGACGGGGCCCCGACCCTGGTCTGGCCTGGAGAATGAGATTTGGGGGGGTTGTTGAGGCGGGTGTGAGTTACTGCTCTCCTGGTTTTCCGGAGTTGTGACGGCGGTGATAGGACGATAGGCTTCCCCGAATGCCAGACGGGTAGGATGGCTGGCACACTTGGCCGGGATGAAAGCTGGGCACGTCGACTGTAGGCCCCACGGCGCGGCGGCAGACGAGATGCAAGTGATGTAATGTGCCTGGTTGGAGTGGTCTTGGGGCCGCCACCAGAGGTCGACAGCAATAGATTCTCTTTGGTTGAGTTGAGGCCAGAAACGAGTACGTAGCACGAGATGCACGATCCGCCAGGTAGGATTGGCTGGCGGCCGATTCGATGTGCCCTTGCCCTCTCTCTCTCTCTCTCTACCTCTTACTCTCACTCTCACTCAATTGTGGTGCGCCAGCCTGTGCTGTAACACAAAGCAGCAGATTGGCCAACACGGGAAGACCTGTGGGATTCTCTGTGTGTCTCTGAGATAACGCTACCTCGTACGGCAGGCCGACGCCGGTCGAGATAAGGGGTCCTGCGGTAGAAGTAAGGTAGAGCGAAGACGGACTGAGCGACAACGGCGGACGGACGTCGACCGGGTGCGATTGCGAGGGTTGACGTGACTGACGGGGGCTGGGGTCGGGGCTAGGTCGAGTTGGAGAACGGTGGAACGAAGACCACGCGAGGATTGTGAAAGGTGCAAGAAGGCAAGTAACTCCAAGGCGTTGCGCGAGGCGAAGAGGTACGAGATAAGCGGCAACGGGAATTAGAAACGGGGACGCTAGAATGCCCTCTGGTGTTATGTTAGAAATCGGGGGTGGGCTAGGTTGCAGGATTCCGAGTTGGTGGTGGTCGGGGGTGAGGGCGGCCGATAGAGATAGAGATAAAGCGGCGCTGCGAGAGTGGGCAAGACGGGTTGATTTGCGCCCGTTTTTGGTGATGGAAATGGATGGTGGTGGTTTTTTGTTTTTTGGGGGTGCGGATGCAGGGCCGAATTTGGGGCCAGATGCAATTCCTGGGATTGGATGGTTTGCGTTTGGATGGATCGATATCGGGTGGGCTCAAGTGACGATGAAGGCAAGGATGAGATAAGCCTGGCTTATCAGTGTCATTGGGCCCTGGGGAAAAGTATATGTAAGAGGCGATGTCTCTCTTTTCTGTTGATTCAAGGATCCCTTATTGGATGCGCCGCACCGGTAATTTGAGGTGTCGGTTTTTTTTCCCTCTTCCTTCTTCCTCCTCCTCCCAGGTCTTCGTTCGCTGGATACGGAATAATGATATGTAAAGGGGAGGGTGGCGAGGATGACGGAATGAGGAAGAAACGGAGAGAGAGAGAGAGAGAGAGAGAGAGAGGCCAAGGAGGATCAAGAGCAGTAGGTAAGGTAAGGTTGGTAAGGTAGAGTCAGAAGGAGGAGACGGACAGAGAGGACGGATGGATGTTTCTGCTCAGGTACCCAGACGCCGCAGACCAACCACAACGAAAAAAAAAATATCCGGGGGGAAGAATTGCGGATGCGAAATGCAGATGGATTGCCCTTGCGGCAGCCCACCCCCTATCACCTTTTACCGCGTCTTCAACCTCTACGCAATACCAGGCAAACACTTGACACGGCGGGTTCTGCCCTGAATGGAGCACAAGGAGGATCTGAACAGCAGGTAGGGGACGTCAGGCTAGACAGTCAGACCGCCGGCAAGCTACATGCGGCAACGCGGCGGCAGCAGCAGCAGCAACTGAGAAAAGCAGTCTCGAAATACGGTCTAATGCCTTAAAACTTCTTAAACAGCCGCGGGGCCCCCTTCACTGTGAATGGCACGTCTCGTCTGGGTGGATGTCGATACTAAGGGGGCGTATTAGAAGAGGTGGCGAAGGCAGCGACTGACTGGCCGGCGGGCGTAAACTTGGGCTCGGTGCCAGGCGCAAAGAACGACCGACCAACCCAAGAACAAAACGAGAGAAAGTCCCAAACCTTGGTCTGCTGGGGTATGGGGATCAGGATGGGGTTGGAGCGTGGCATGGACAAGGACTCCGTGGACAAGTCGAAGTAGATGGGACGGGGTGGGATAGGACGGAATGGATGGGATGGGATGGGATGGGACAGGATGGGACGGACATGGCCTCACACACTCTGTTGACCAAGGTCCTTGAGGGACTAGCTGTCGACCTCGGGGGCAGGGAACGGGAGTGGCAGCGAGCGGTAACGGCCGCGGCAGCGGTAGAGGAGGTGCAGGAAGCATGGCTTGGCATCAAACTCTAGAGACAAGCATGCCAACGTTGAACGGCGGCCGAGTCGGTGACAATGACACAGAAGAACTAGAAAAGTAGTGTAAATCAGGCTGTGTGTGCTTCACGCACAAAGACGGTAGACGGAGAGTGCGCGCGCAAGATGGGGCAGGGCAGGCGGGCTATCCTTGATCCAACATGGGATGGGGCAAGTGTGCAAAGCCAGGTTGCGGGCGTCCAATGGCATCAGAAAGAATTACGATTTGGGTTCGAGGAATCGAACGACAAGGCGCGATGCGGTGGTGGAAGACCTGGCCTCGGCGACGGCAACTGACAACAACAGTAGTAGTAGCAGTATGTAACAAAGTGTGGTCAGAGAAAGAGGAGAGTGAGCAATACTGAGTGAGTAGGTAGGTAGGTAGGTAGGTAGGTAGGCGAGTGACGGCACGGGCTATGGCGAGCGGCTCTTGTCAGGGTGTATGCTTTGCAGAAGAGGCGCCGTCGGCATGTTAGTCGTGCAGGTCCAGATCTAACTGCTGGGCGGTCGGGTCGATAACGATTACGTCGCACAGAAGGGGGTATTTTCCGTTGCATACCTACCTTAGGGGAAAAGAAGCTAAGAAAGAGAGGTAGGTGGTGTGTGAGGTGGACTGTGGACTGTGGACTGTGGATACAGACGAACGACAGAGTCCACAAAAGCACATGGCAAAAGGGACAAGATGGACCATGGGTTGGCCGGATGGGAAAGATAAAGCACGAGACATGGGCCGGTGATGGGCGCGGGCTTATCTCTGTCCATTCCCGGCCGGGCGTTGGCTTGAAGGTGCTACGAGACAGAAATACATAATGGGATTTGGGCAAATCAAGACTCATATATTTGACTGTCACTGTCGAGCTGCTTATTCAAGGTCAGGCCCGGCCATTCAATTCTCTTTCGTAAAGGGCCGGCGCTGCAGGGCAAGATCCAAGTCGGCGGTACTCGGGCGGAACATGGGACCCACCGGCGCCCACAGCCAGCGTGCAGCTCTACCTACCGCAGTTACAGGATGGCGACTCTAGGCCCCTCCCGGCGCTTGTAGCGCACTCGTACCCCGAGAGTGGCTCCTGTTACCTCATGAAAAACCTCGCCGTAGCCTCTTTGGGCCTAGTGCGGCAATACCGATAACGTAACAGTTGAAAATTGCCGAGTCAGGACGGCGCGACCTCCAACTTTTGCAGAGGTCCATCGACAACGAGCATCAGAGGAAGCGAGTCGCATGCAGCCCGACGTGCGGCAGCAGCAAGGCCCGCATACAACATCCCATCTCCATCTTAGGTACCTGGAGGGAGGGATAAACCTGCAACGCTCCTACCTTACCTTACGCAGCATCCAAAGATGCCGTGAACCCTTGCTCCCACTTACAGCATTGAAACGACAAACAACAAAACCCCTCGACGTCGAGACTCCGAACATGAGACTTCAACGGTCCCGGTTGTGCCCGACGCGCCTCGCATTTCATTTCAGCACCCTCAGGGCCTCCGACGTCCAAAGCCAGATCTGGTGGACCAGGGCAGCCTCAGCTCCTGGTAACGCGGGGTACGGCAGCCTGCAGGACGCACTGGGTCAAAATTCCCAGTAGTATTAGGGCTATGCCACCACTGATATAGGGGGTAATACGTTTTATATGAAATAACGCTTATATGCAATAGGTCTGATTGGAATAAGTAAATCTAAGATCTAATTAGTGCATATAGGGCTGTGCGCAGCGCATAGGCTACTTACTTCGAAATAAATATCTTTTTAGTAGGGCGTTAGAACTCTTTTTTCTTTTCTTATACCTACTACTATAATAGTAAGTTATACTTATTTTTATATATATTTACAACTTTAAAGTTATTTACTTTTATATAGATTAGTTTTATAACTAATACTTTATTTATATTAACTGTTTTTTTTTTCTAATACTTAATAATTTTCTATATAGAGCTTTATAATATGCATTATATATTATAATCCCTCTATATATATATAGTTCTATTAGCATTTTTATACTTCTCTACTTCTTCACACTTTTAATATAATCTATATAATATCTTCTAATTATAAAGCTAAGTTAAAGACTTTAGAGAAAACAGCTTTAATTAAATCTACTTATAAGACTATTAAATCTTTCTAAAAAGTTATAAAGGTTAATAATTCTATTAACAGCTAAGTTATTAAGCTTATCTCTAAGTAGGTTAATAAAGTTATAATTTTAACTAAATATATCTTTAAAAATCTATCTTCTAACGTTATGCTTCTAAAAGCTACTGCCTTCTACTCAGCATATATATACACCTCTATTTCCTTCTATATTATTTTTAATCTAATTTATATAAGATGCTATAGAGTTTGCTTCTAACACCTTTATTAATAACCTTCTTAATAAAGAGGATTTAGAGATAAGTTTATTATATAATTTCTTATAATCTTTTATAATACTAATATAAGTATACAGCTTTAGAATATAATTGCTGCTTATATTATAATTATAAACAGTTAGTATAGCTTTAAGCTGCTTAATTATAAATGCTTGCAGAATATTAATATCTATCTAATATAAATATATAGTACTATCTAAGCTAATACAGACTAATACACTACCTATAAGAATAACAACAGCCCTTACTAGAACTATATTATTCTTAACAGCTATAAGTTATATACTAACTGCACTTATAACTCTAGTGCTAGCAATTGCTCTTTCAGTAAGTTTTATATAACACTATTTTATTCTTATATATTTACTAATATATATATAGTTGCAAAGAAGACTGCTACCTCTTATAAGCAGGCTAGCATTAAGCTTATAAGTATATATAAGCTGAAGGTGTTCTATATTAAGTTATGCTTTCTTAAGCATTTGCATAACATATTGCTTAAAGCTCTATAAAGCGTTAAACTTATTTTAAACGCTATAGCTAACTATATTAAGACTGCTAAACTTAGTATATATTTATATATCTATTTATAACACTTTAAAGACTTACTAACTTATTATATAAATGCTAGCAAAAACATTAAGATCAAACTTAAGTAAATAGTTTTATATAACCTTGCTTTAGAGCATATATAGCTTTATAACTTTAATATTTCTAGTTTGAAGTTAAGCAATATAAGCATATATATTACTAGTATATATATAGGTTTATAAATATTAAGTATAATTTTAAAGTTTAATATAGTTAATATTTTAGTTTAGCAAATAGAGCACCTCTATATAAAGCTTTATAGCTTTATATAGAGGTGTTAAACAGCTTTTATTTTTATATTCTTAAGTTTTTAAATAAAATATCTTTATTATTCACTTTTATATCTTCTTAATTAACTTCATAATATTTTGCTAAATGCTATATTGCTTAGTACTTAATACTAGATAGCTAGTTGCCTATATACTAATTTAAAGCCTTTCTACTTAATTATTACTAATAAATTCTATAACAGCTAGAAGAATAATGCAATTATAACACTTTTTTAAAAGTTCTTCTAATTTAAAATATCTCTATTAACTTTAAAAAAGCATCTCTAGAAATAGAAACTTTAGCATAAAGTTTATACAGTCTTTTCAGCTAAATTACTTTAATATATCTTTAAGCTTTTTTTCACTTATTACTTCTGTAAGGGACTGGGCACACAGAGCAGCAATGCTGGGGATAACCCAGCCAATAAAGGCTGAAGGTATAGAGACGCCTGTAGGCCTAGGGCATAGAACCCTCTACAGCGAGAACTTAGCAAGGACTTGCTGAAGGTTGGGAAAAGGGGATCTTAGAAGAAGCAAGCAAAAATAGCATAGCAATACTATATTTACTTTTTAGATGCTTCTCTTATCAGTTTAACCTAACTGTAGCTTATAGCCTCTAAATACCTTTATAATTCTTTTGCTTCTACCTTAATTTAAAAAGGTTAGCAATAATAATAGCACTATATATCTAAGTAACACCTATTAATCAGGCTGAAAAACTTACACCTAGTGTTCACTAAGTGCAGAGCAAAACAGCCTATATAAACCTATATAGGGAAAACAACTTTAGTAAACGATTAGAAGATAATATAAATCAATAAAAGGAAGCGAGAAGCTATGCTTTAAGCAAGGCTAGAAGCCCTAAAGAGGATAGGCCACCTATACTAAACGCTCGCCACTTAGGCAATAAGTATATATAAGAAGATAGAGACTATAAGACCCTCCTCTATAGACTAGACAGGCTATAAGGCTAGATATCTACAGCTGCAGCTAATAAGCCAGCCTAAGCCAGAAGGCTAGAAGAAACAACCAGCCAAATGCTGATATAGCAGATAATTACTATAATAGCTAGCTAGCAAGAGCTAATTACTGCTGCACTAAGTAACTAAGCATCTACTAAACGATCACTTAAGGTTTTTAAGAAACCCTTAAACTATAATATAGCCTGCCTCACTAGTAAGTCTATAAGTATAATAAGAGAAGATTAGCTTATTATAATAGAGAAAGCTTATAAATATTATTCTAACTGCTCTAATAGCTAATATATCTAATAGGCTGTAAATGCAATAGAGTATACCCTGCAAATAGAATAGTAAATATATCAGCAAATGCTTATAGACACTTTAGAGAGAGAGGTCAACTTAAGATAGAAAGACTTTAGAATCTTCATAAGAAAGCAGCATATTACACTTAAACTCTAAGAATAAAACTACTGCAATGCTTTAAAATAGTGCTATCAGAAAGATAATAAGAAGCTAATTATATATTAAGCTTAATAGGAGTCTATTAACTAAGCTCTTAATAAGCTAAATATAAGCAATATAAAGGTGTACGCTTTCTTTTAAAGCTTTATAAAGACCTTAAAAGACAAACTGTTTAAATAAGATGTTAACTATACTAATATACACACTATTGCCCTGCACGCCTAGAGGTTATAAGAGATTATAGAAAGGAAGCATATAAGAAGAACTGCCAGACGTTCTAAATTGCATAAGCAACTGCATTTAAGCTCCTTAGACTGCCCTCATAAGAGCAGCTTATAACTTCCTAAGTCGTTAGACCAAAAGGATTACTGTTTAAAGACTCCATCCTAAAATAACTGCTTAATAAACACCTATATAACACTTAGCTCCAGTAATAAACCTTTTAATTCTTAGAAACCTTAATATTATAACTATAAGAAGTATAGGTATATTTCCTTTAACTGCACTAAAAATTAAGTGCAGCTAGTAAGCAGCAATTAAAACTTTAACTTAAAACAGAGTAGAATTAATGCAATTTTAATACCTTATATAACTGATGCTAAAAACTTAGGAAATAAGTAGGCATAGAAGCAACCCTAAAGGGCATCACACTAGAAATCACTTCAGTTTTAGTAGAACAAACTATTAAAAGATAAGCTCTAGCACTTTAAGCAGCTAGCAAAGTTAAACTAGAAGTTAATATAAATATCTGCGCAGCAGTAGATATTATATAAAAAAACCTTATTAAGAAACTTTAATTAAAAGAAGCTATAAGCATTGCAGCCCTTAAATTAGTAGACTTCTAAGGAAGGCTTATACCTACTGAAAAGGTTTACTAGCTTATATTCTTCTTTATAGATAGTTAAAAATATCTGCAGAAGATTTGCTAAGCCTTTATTATAAACCTCTGCCCTAAAGGAGCAAGAGATATTCTTCTGTCTAACAATTTAATAAGGTAGAAAGATATTTATATTAATATTTGCATATATATTTAGTTATATAAATGCTTCTTATTTGCTAAACTAGAGGCAATTATCTAGAAAATTATAGAGAATAGCTAATAAGCTTATATTATATACCTAATAAGCGTTTTAACCCCTGATGAGAAGGATATTAAGACCTTAGGTAAATGCTTGCTAAGCAAAAGCTAAGAAAAAAAAGTCTTTAAGGAACTTTAAGACTTTACTGATATTTTTAATAAAGAAAACGCAAAAAAAGTTCCCAGGCTGAAGAGAGCAGTGTATTATATTAAACTGAAACCTAGCAAGAAACCTCTATATAAGCCTATATACCTTATATTAGCAGAATAATTTTAAATGCTTACTGAATATATTTGAGAAATAGAGGTAGCAAGCTATATATATTATTTAACTAGCTCTATAGGAGCACTTATATTATTTATACCTAAGAAGAATAGAAGTTTATAATTATATATAAACTATAGAGGACTAAATAAAATCATAGTGAAAAACTGTTATCTTCTGCTACTGATCAGTAAGCTTCTAGACAGACTTACTAATATAAAGTTTATTTTAAAGATTGATTTAAGTGAAGCATACTACTGCATTATAATTAATAAAGCAAATAGGTGGAAAACTGCATTTAGAATAAGATATAAGCATTTTGAATATATAGTGATGCTATTTAGGCTTACTAATATCTCTGCAACTTTTCAGATATATATCTACTGAGTGCTTATTAACCTCTTAGATATCTACTATATTGCATACCTAAATAATATTTTTATCTATTTAGATATAAGAGAGCAGCATACTAAAGACCTCTATACTATTTTATACTACCTAAAAGCTGCTAAGCTGTTTATAAAATTAAAAAAGTATAACTTTTATCAGACAGAAGTAGACTTCTTAAAATTTCATATTACCTAAGATAGTATAGAGATAGACCTAAAATAAGTCTAAGCAATCACTAAATAGCTAGTGCTAAAGTCTTTTAGAGATATATAAGTATTCTTAGGATTCTATAACTTCTATTATAAGTTTATTGCAAGATATTCCTATATTGCTACCTCTATAAATAGTGCGCTTAAAAGAAGCTAAAACAATATAAAGTTAGAAGCTTTTATCTAAATAAAGGAGATGCAGACTATATTTAAGATGCTTTAGAGAGCATTTGTTGAAGCTTTAATGCTGAGATATTATAACTTAATATTAAAAATAAAAGTTAAAACTGATATATCTACTTAAGCAGTATCTAATATACTTTTGCAGAAGTATAGCACAGTCTGGCACTTAGTAGCCTTCTAGTTAAAGAAGCTTTCAAATATAGAGAGATGCTAAGCTATAAGGCAGCAAAAGCTTCTAACAATTATAGAAAGTCTAGATCATTAGGCTTAATATCTATAAAGACTTCCTGAGAAGTTCTTAGTCTTCACAAACTATATAGCACTAAAAGGAGTGCTTATTGCACCTGCGTAGAATATTTACAGAAGGCTTACCTGATAGGTTTATCGCCTATCTATATTTAATTTCAAAATTTAATATAAGTCAGAAGTTATAAATCCAACAGATAGACTGTTATAATGCTCTAATTATATAGTAGAAGATGCAAAAATAGATAATATACTTCCCACTTTTAGAAAAAAGCTTAAGCTTATTAGCCAGCTTTTAGCAACAAATTGCTAATATATTACTAAGCTTAAAGGAACTATAGCTACTATAAAAACTTATATCTAGGCTGTTTAGCAAAGCATGCAAGAACCTTGCTAGAAGGCTAGCTCTAAGGTTAAGAGATCCTCACCTTCAGGTTAGCACTACCTTATAGAGAGAACTAACAATCTACTGTATCAAAATATACATATCAGCACTATCACCTACTTAAAATTATATATAGATACTATACTAACTGCTCTACAGGAGATTAATAATATACTAGAAAACTTAAGGGGAGCTAGGGTTACTATATTAGAACAGTACATCTTATATACTATAATAAAAAAGCTTATTCAAGATAAAACAGCTTATATATTGCAACTAAGCATAGATCTTAAACAAACAGTTAGAAGACTGCAGGCTAAAAACCACTTCTGTAGAGATCTTACAGCTAAGGTTTACTGAAATGCTAAAAAACACTAAAGGTACTAACTTAATAAGAATAATATCTTTTAGTTTAAAAGAAGACTTATTATCCTAGAAGAAAGATCTCTCTGCTATGAAATCCTAAGAAACCATTATAATGCATTTAGATTAAGGTATATAGAAGCAAACAAAACAGCTGAACTGATCTTATAAAAGTTTTATTAGCTATATCTAATAGAGGATATATAGCAATATGTTGCTAAGTGTTTATACTACCAGAAGGCATATATATTACAGCATAAACTATATAGACTGCTGCAAATATTAGAACTACTAGCACACCTATTCTAATAGATTTCCTTAGACTTCTTAACTAGCTTACTAAAAAGTTGCTAGAATAATAAGATTATTTATAATATAATCTTAGTAGTTATATATAGAATAACTAAAGTAGCCTGATTCTTAGTAATAACTAAGCAACTAAATGCTATAAGCTTAGCAAGGATCTTATACTAAGAGATTAAGTACTAGTATAGCATACCTAAAGCTATTATTAACAATAGAGACAAACTGATCACTAGTTAGTTCTAGTAAGACTAAATTAAAGCTTAAGATATAGAAAAGTGCATCTCTATAGCATAATACCTACAAACAGACAGTTAGACAGAAAGGATGCATTAGACTTTAACTGTATATCTCTCAAAGTTTAGCAAAGGTCTGTATAACTAATAGGCAACACAGCTAGTTGAAGCTAAGTTCTTATATAACAATAGTAAACATACTATTATTAGCATATTGCTATTTAAAGCCCTTATAGAATACTACCTGAGAATAATTAACTACTGCTTACTATATATCAACCTTAAGACCTAGAGGGTTAAAAAAAGACTTAAAAAGCTGACAGAAGTTTACTGAAGAATAGCTGAGAATTAGCAGCATGCAATTAAAGCATAAGCTAAAAATATAAATACTAAAAGAAAAATATAATTATATAATATTAGAGATGTTATAAAACTCTCAACTAAGAACTTTTATTTTGCAAAAAGTTAGCAAAAGCTTACCCTGCAATTCATTCCTATACTAGTTATAGAAGTTATAAGCCCTAACACTTATAGAGTATAGCTTCTAGAGAAGTATAATCAAATATATAATATCTTCTCTGTTGCACTACTAAAGCTGTAGCATAGCTGAAAGTTTGCTAAAAGACTGCTCTTAGACTTAGAAGAGGACCTTAAAGAATAGGAGGTTAAAGACATTATATTGCAAAAGGAAGCACTAAAAGGCCCCCTATATCTAGTTAAGTGAAAAAGCTAGCTAGTAGAATATAACACTTAGAAGCCTGAAGAACACTTAGCAAATGCTCTACAAATTCTTATAGAATTCAAGAAGCAGCAGCATAAGTTATATTATAAGTAGGATAATAAGTAATATAGAGAAAATAAGAAAAGTTAATTAACTGCAAGATAGCTAAAATGCTAGCAAAGACTCCCTAAACCTCTTATAAAAGCAATATAAAACTATAAATATCTAACTAAAAACGTCTTATAGAAATCTATTATATTCTTACTGAAGTTTTACTAATAATACTACTTTTTATTTTTCTCACTATCTTTATTATTATTATCTTTATTTTTATCTTCTTTTTCTTCTTCTTTTTTATCTTCAGCCTTATTCTTATTATCTTTATTCTTACTGTTATTACTGTTGCTAGTTATACTGCTATTCCTATCCTGCAGATTATTACTAAGCCTATTGAAGTTGCTGTTATTGCTATCTTCCCTACTAAAAGAATTATCTTCATCATTAGTATTAACTAAGTTCTAGCAAACTGCTGCTAAATGCTTACTAATATCCTTATAAGAATTAAAGTAGGATATAAAACCACTACTAATAGTCTTAAAGATTGCAATTAAGGTATAGCAATAGGTATTGCAAAGCATATAAGCACTTTAAATCTTTAAAAGATCTTATAAAAGAAGTGCAGCTATATAAAGATCGCTCTTTAAGAGATATATTGCTAGGATGTTAGCAAGCCTATTAAGAAAGTCAGCCTATTTGAAGATATAGGTCTTATTATGCAGATAGGAAGGAAGAGTACTTTCAATCTGCTTTATAATCTTATCTATCTTATCTTAATCCTTAGCTTAATAAGCTAACTGCAAATACCTATTAATATAAAAGTGAAAATAAAGCAAACTATAAAATAAAACTTATATCTAAGGATATTTAGAGTTACACCTATATATAGGCAGCAGCACTCTCTTCAACACCTATAGCTACTAATTAGTTATTATAATTTTTAGTGTTCTACTGAAGGCTAGTAAGATTCACTAACTATTTATAAAAACTCTAGAGAAGCGTCTAACCCTTTTTAATTGCAGTGAAGATGCAGTAAATCTTATACTAGCAGTAATAACCAGCTTCAATCTGACAGATATAACACTTAACCTAGTTCTAATAATAGCAAATAATTAGAATAAAGCAAAAAGGAATCTAAAAGTGAAACAGTTAGCTTATACCTTCTCTAAACAATTGCTAAACTTACTCTGCAGCACTTAATGCTGTGCAACCAGCATAACTTATATATATAATCTCTATTATAAGCATAAGCATAAATAACCTTACTGCTCTTATGAAGCTATAACGCATAGCTAATGCAAAGCTTGCTGCTATTAGATTAGTTGCACTAATATATGCTATTACTAAGCTTAGAATTATTAGGACTATACTTAGCAAGGATTTAGGTAATAAGGCTCTCTACACTTATAATATTAGTTATAGAAGTATTATAAAATAGAGAAGTATCTATAAAAGGTTTATAGAAGCTTAATAAAGCTTATATAATATAAAGATATAAAAGGATATATTATTATGAGGAAAAGAAAAACTAGACTAAGGTGGAGAAAAGCTGTTACTTTATAGATAATTATAAGGCCTTATCAAACAGTTGCAGAGGTAAGCGCAACATCAGATGAAGTGAACAACAGTTATTCACTATAGCAAACACCACTAAAGGTGAAAAGGCAGATGCAGTGAATTAATAACAGCAGTTGCTATCTAACTTAATTAACAGCCTCATAACACACCTATTTAAAAAGGAGATAATAGGATGAAAAACAAAGCTATCATAAAGAACACTATAAGGATATTATATTAGGAAATCTTACTGAATAAAAGGTGAGTTTGCAAGGAATAAGAGCAATAAAACACCTAGATAACTATATTTGCTAAAGAGAAGAATAAATATTACTTTCTTTAAAGATAACTAATAAAAAGGTTTGAAACAAAAAGACCTATATATAGCCTAAAAGACCTTAATTAATAATAACTATAATAATAACAGCTTAAATAAATAATAGAGCTTTTGCTAAATATATAACAGCTACCTGCTATGCTGGACGATAGAAAAGAATAATAAAAGCTGCTCCAGACGACAGAAGAAGACTGCTGCAACCACCCCAAACCAGAGGCTGACTATATAGTAGGAACTACTATAACTAGAAGGGGGATAATTATAAAGGACTAGATATATAGAGCAGCAATGCTGGAGACAACCTAGCTAATAAAGGCTGAAGGTATAGAGATGCCTATAGGCCTAGGGCATAGAACCCTCCACAGCAAGAACTCAGCAAAGACTTACTGAAGATTGGGAAAAGGAGATCTTAGAAGAAGCAAGCAAAAGTAGCGCAGCAATACTATACCTACCTTTTGGGTGCTTCTCTTATCAGTTTGACCTAACTGTGGCCTGTAGCCTCTAAATACCTTTACAACTTCTTAAAACTAAACCTACTTGCTTACCTATAAGCAAAAGGGTTTATAATCTCATAATATAGTCTAACTAATATCTGAAAATGCTATCAGTTATAGCATTAATAATCTCTTAAGCAGATCTAAGCAGCTTTAAGCAATGCTGTAATATATCTCTAGTTAACTGATAAGATTATATAACTTATAAAGAACTTTAGCCAGCAGTTCCTTTATATATTTATATGCTAGCATAGCTATATTATTAGTTGTAATGCTTTATATAAAGCATATTATATAGTTTTTCTTAAATAAGTTGCTGCTTAACTTAAAGAGATATAATACTAATAAAGAGGTTAGACTACATTTAGATTAAATTTTATTTAGTTACTTAATATATATAATAAACTACTTCTGTTTAAAATTAAAATATATACTGCAATTAATACTTATTTATAATATATTATATAGTTTTATATTAAGTTTTCTATATATATAGCATAATCTATTCTTACTTAGTACTTTTCTATACTTTAACGTTAGAAAGTTATGCCTTAGATTATATAATCTAACTATAGTGTTAAGACTGCTTTTATTGCTAAGGCTTAGTAGTATTTATTATAAGATTATATAAAGAGACTTCTAAGTTAACTAAGAGAAGATATATCAGTTGAATTCTATAACTGTTAGATATTTAGTAAGAATATCTATAATATTAAAATTAAAAGCTAATAGAATTAGCTCTACTAAATATAGTTTGCAGTATAGCATATATATTCTCTATTTCTCTCTATATATTAATATTATAACTAATCTTAATAGGAATATTTCTATTAACTCTAAACGTTTAGTCTTTTCTATTTTATATCACTTACAAACTAAGTTGCTCTATTATTTATCTTTCTGCTTTTGATCTGTAAAGACTTTAGAAATTTTGTTTAACTCTAGAATAACTATATTATATAGGTATAAAAGAGCTAACTATATATAGTATTTAGGCAACCTTAGAAGTTATATTACTACTATAATCTAATAACTGCAAAAAACTTTATTCAGCTGATTAATTTTAAAAAGGTTTAAAAGATGCTAGCTGTGTTATTATAAAAAAAGCTTAACTTAAATTAATATCTATTAGAGCAAATATTAAATCTCTATAGAGATATTATAGCTTTTATATAAAATCTCTATTTTATATTAGAATTCTATAAGTTAAAATATCTATAGATTAAAGTATATAACTTCTTATAGTAATATTTTAAGCTATATATAATTTTAAAGTGTAGCTTAAAGGTTGCCTTACTTAAAAAGCAAAATAATAAAGTAAAGTGAGTAAAAGTATAGCTTTAGTAGTTTAGTATTAATATTAATTAAATCCTAATAATACTTAATGAAAATAGAAAGATAAATATAAATTAAATTAAACTTATATTTATAGCTATAACTTAAGAACAGTTTAAATATTATTAATATCAAGTAGATTAGTTTCACTCTCTTTAACTACTTTTGCTATAATCTCTTCTTAGCTTGCTTCTTTAAACTCCTCTTAGATAACAGGCTTAATATCTTATATATCTACCTTTAAGATTATATATTTCTAAGACCTAAGTTGCTTTTAAATTTGCTCTTTAGCCTTAATAGCTTTTATTATAGGCTTTTATTCAGTTTAAGTCTAAATATATATAGATTTAGCTATATTATTCTCAGAAGTAGTTATTAAAGCTTTTAGTATAAGATATTACTTAAATTAGATCTTTTTTAAAACATTTAAGTTAGAAATAACTAGCTTAGTTTAGCTCTAAGAGACTAATTAGAAAGTATAAATCTCTTTCTCAGGAATAATTAATAACTCTTTAAGAAATATATAAAGATTTATAGTATTATATATAACGCTGTGAAACTTATATATATCTATAGGGTTTTTTAGGTTTACTAGCATTACTTACTAGTCTCAGTTTAAGAAATGCTTCTCTATAGTAAACTTTATAAGAATATAACTTATTATATCTATATAAGAAGTATAAATAGTTATTATTAAGAATTATAACTTTCTTATAAACTTCTTAATAACTTTTATATAAGTATATATTTAAATTAAGATTCTATTAAGGTTTATTTTATAAAAAGATGCAATCTATAGGTTAATTATAATATTAGCTGTTAGGTTTATAATCAGCTTGTTCTTAGTATATTTAATACTAGCTTATTATTTCTCTATATTATATTAAATAGCAGTTAGAAAGCCTAGCTGAAGCTTAATATTAAGTGTAAAAAGACTTTATTCTATAGGATTAGCTATACTTTTATATAACTTAGCTTAAAAGGTTTTAAAAGTTAGTAAGGTTTCAAAATTATTAGAATTAATAAAGTTAATTATAGTTAGCTTTATAATAAAAGATAAATCTAATCAGCAGTATATATAGAACTGCTATTTTCTAACTAGTTTTGCTATAAAATAGTTAATTATTACCTATTTTAAGCAAATTAATAACATTTTAGCTGCAGCTGTTAGATATAATAAATAATAAAAAGATAACTTAGATAGGGTTTTATATAGAAGTGTATAGTTTTATAGATTTATATAATAAAGTGTATAGCTTGCTTAAAGTGCATAATAAATATAAATATATGTTAATTATTAAAGGGGTATTACTAGTTTTACAGATGGTGTATACCTAAATTAGAAATTTGGCCGTAAGCGGTAAGTTTTGAATTTTGACCCAGTACGTCCTGCAGGCTGCTGTAGCGGGGTTGCGGGGCAGCCACCTTGGTCCTTTCCATAGGTTGGTCTCCTGCGAATCATCGGCCCTGTTTCTATCGCTCCCGTCGTCACTGGCTTCTCCGTGAGTACTTTATTCATCGCTACTCAACACCACCACCATTGCGATGCCTGCCTACCTTAGCTCTTGGCCCGCCACCGTGTCGACCAAACAGCTTCGTCTGCAGCCTGCCTCTTGTCTCTTGGTCTCTGCCAAAAGGTCACACAGCATCCCACTCGTCTCGTCTGCCAGCTGCCACGTCGGCTCACCTGCCGAAAAGCCCCCAAGCGTCCCTCGTGCTCATCTACCTACTTTACTTACCTACAGATAGATACCTGGCGTGTGCTTCAACCACCTTGAATCTCAACGCCTATGCAAACCTACGCTTAACCTGCCCTTCCCACCATCTTCCGCGGGAGACCCCCACAATCCCTGCATCTCGCGTCTCCCGACCGCTTTTTCTCAACAATACCCAAGCCACTATCCTCCTCCAAAACCGCGCCTTTCGTGGGGGACCGCTCCATGTGTCGTGCGGCATCGCGAACTCCTCACACGCACACATACACACACACACATATACTAAGTAGACCCGGACCCCCCTGACCAAGCAACTCCAGACAGGGGCAATCCCCTCACTCACATGCCTAGCCGGCTCTTACGTCATTGAGCTCCTAATACCGCCGCTAGACTCACGATGCACGCCCGGCGGCTCTATCGCTAGCGTTCCGGGGGGCCGTCGGCGGTGCGGAATTTGCGCCTGTGCTTTCCAACCTCGACAACCCGGTCATCATCTGTACCCGACTTACGAATACCGCAGGCACCGTAGGGAGTCCTCCAAGCGGCAGCTCCCGGCCGGTGAAGATTTACCCGACAACCTCTTTTTCTTCGGTCCGAGGCCGCAACACCGTTGACACCATTCCACGCAGCCGGAGTGGCTTGCAGTCATGTGAAATGCCATTTGTCAAATGCCAGTTTCCCCTTCGACTTCGCTCCACGGGCAGGAAACCTACGTTTTAGGAAGCGACAGACTCGTGAAAGCAGGATGAATCCCGGGCTGCGGGCCCGCCCATCTGGCGATATTCGCTCGCGATTCAGGGCTGCGGCGGCAATTTTTCAAGCGTCTTTTCCAACTTTACTCTATTCCAGTATCTGCACAGTTCACAACAGAATACGCTAATGCCAACCCGAGCCGGTGAACAGCAACGTTCAAGACCACATGCACCCGATGATCTTAGGAAATGTGATTGGTCATGGAAATCTCTCGTGCGTTGAGGAGGGCTGGGCGGTGTTGACCGACGTTGCTCGATGTCCTCTCTTCGAGCCGGTTCATGCCTGATGTTCAAACACCCGACACCATCGCGGGAAGACCTCGCTGAAATCAATGAGCTTGGCATTCGTTTTTCCGTCAGTGTTATCCATCGGCGGTCGATCACTGTAGGTCATGAGACGGAAGACGTGGCGACGGCGGGTGAGAGGCAGATGCTGCCGATCCGATCAACTGAGTGAGACTTGCAGGGCGCTCAAGTTGGCCGTGCCTAATACCGGAACATGCGTCACAACACACCCGTCCGTGATGCGCAGCAAGCTCACTTAGTTGAGGTGTCTACCACGCAAAACCTCAGAACATAGCGAAGGCCTGCTGCGGTCGTCAACGAATCCAGACCCAATGGCAAGCCTGTAGTGTGTGTGTGTGTGTGTGTGTGTGTGTTTCCAGTAGACACGAGCTCATGCCTAAGCGTGCCTTTATGCTACATCAACACATCTCCTGAGTCTGGCGGCAGCTTCGGGCTCTGGGCAGAGTGTGTCAGGCAGCATCCGCGTCCAGCAGCATACAAACCTCCTCGTACGTTTCCTCGCCGCCAGCCTTCGCAGGTATCGAGATCCGGAACCCGCCGACCTTGGCGAAGCCCAGCTTCTTATAGAATTGCGCGGCGTCCATTGTGCTCTCCAAGAACACCGGGAGCCCTCTGGACGCCGCCTCGTCTGAAACGGCGCGCACCAGTGCCGTACCGGCTCCGCGGCCCCGGAACCCGTCGTCGGTACACAAGAAGGTCAGGTCTAGAAGGGGCCCAATTCATTCCCCGACACAACGGACCACCGACCGGCCGCACCGCCGTAGCGGCAAAACCATGCCGGACCCGCAAGGCGGGGAATGAATGGTCGAGCCCACGATATGTCAGATTTCCCGGGTAATATATTAGCGCCAATGGCGGGCTTTGGAAATGTCAAAGTGCTACGTGAAAAGTTGTGGGTATTCTCCGTGGAGCTGGCATTATGCGAGAGAGTCTTTTGTGGTCCCGCGGAGATAGTCGTCGAAATACAATCTCCATGTTCGAAAAGGAAGAAAATGGCCGACGGTCCTTCCCTCCCACTCCCAGCTCCCAAGAGAACTAACTCTCGGCCCACCACCGGCGAGCGACTTCGGAGCCGGGCCATTTAATTGCGGACTTTGGGGGCTGGTGAATGAACGTCGACTTGGCGGGGACCGCCGGGGGCGAACACGACCATTACGCACCACTCGGTCTCTCTCTCTTGCCTGCCGTGTTTGCCAGTGGGAGGAGATGGGATTGACGCCGCACGCGACATCTTCCGAAATTCTCACGTAAGGGAAATGCCGGGATGGGGAGATGATGATGAGATTATGGAGGAGAGGAGGAGGAAGGCGAGGGCGAGGCGGCCTAGGATAAATGGCCGCCCGGCAGAAATGAAGCAGGAGCTAGGTAGGTGCGGATGGTAACAGGCCGCAGCAGCTGAAGGAGAAATTCACTCACGGACAAAAGGCCGGGTGCCCATTGCTTCCTTGCGAGCGGACGACGCGGCGGTAGAGTAGGCGGTGAGGTATTCTTGGTTGGCCGAGACGGGCCACACATCCTCTTGTTCATCCTCGTCCACCACCACATGCTTTTGGAGTTGCTGTTGATAATGGCTCTCCTCTCCTTGCTGCTCTGCAGCAGTGGCATGCTGCCGCTCGCCCGCATTTAAGCGCTCCGAACCGAGTGTGGGAACGCCGACGAGGTCCCATTTCACAAACGAGGCGATGCTGTCTGGCGATGGCGATGATGCGTTGTCACCGTTGGCGCTGGTTTCGTGACTGTTTCTGCGGCTGCTGCTGCGAGCGACGAGGACCCGTGAAGCTGCGAGGTGGCGGAGGGTGTCTTGGGCGAGGTGGTCGTGCAGGTGTGCGATTGAGGCCGGGGTGGGGAACTGGAGGTGCAGCAGCGGGTTCGAGGACATTGACGATATGTGGATTGAGGCGATCCGGGCCGCTTCGCACGGTGAGGGGGGTGATATTTTGAACATTCTAGGTCTTTTTCTTGCGTTTTTGGTGCGTTGGTCGTGTGATGAGTTCCTCGATCAGGGTAACAGTAGGTTTTGAGGTTGTGTGAGGGGGTGAGCTACCTGCCTTTGTGAGATTGAGACGAGGGGGTTTTGAGTGGAATCGGTAGTTGATCATGTGATGCGACCCAATATGACTGCTCAGGCTGCTTTGCAAAGGAAGGCTCGTCTTGATGGTCAAATTTGTTGAATCCTTATAGTTGATGAAAGTGAACTTGCACCTTACAATATCCAACTAGGACTATTTTTTGGAGACATCGTGAGTCTCGGAATCTGGTTGGGGACTGCGAATTCATGAGATTGCACACGACCGACGCTCATGTACTTCATGTTGTTATGTAGCCTTGTGCAGGAGTCTCCTCCAAGCCGCTCAAAGATCTTGATCCTTCTGGTCTGGGTAAACCGAAAAACCGTCTTGACTCCAGTAACATTGGTGTAAATGAAGATGATCGTAACACAAGTTGAGAAAGCTCAGTGTGGATTTAGTGAGAAGTACATAATCCCGTGTGGTGAATCGAGCATATGATTAGCAGGCTTATTCACTCTTTCTCTTGTCGCAAGAATCATTGAACGGAGGTTGAAAGAACAGCATGCGAGGGAGAGCAAATCCAGCTTTCTTCAGCTCTCGCAAGTGCCAGTCATGTTTCGCATCACCGCATCTTTTTCGTCTTGTGAGAGCTTCTCGTGATTTGAAGCCGATTGCAATGAAGCGATGAAGGGAGCGTTCTCGTCAAGGTCAGCTTACTGTACGCCTATGGCGCCTGGAAATGAAACACATTCGTGGTTCAACACTGGTTTCTCTTACAAAATCTCGTTTAGTCTACACTTACTACACAATATGTGCTTGAGGGGGTCTGATCTGGACGCATGGCAATGAGAGAGGCCCAACTTCTCTGCCATTGGGTAACCCCGAGTCGCGCAAAAGGAGGTTTGCTATCCGGACGGATACTTCAAGCTAACTTGGGGAGAACTGCCTATGTGAGGCCTAAGAGTTCCTTTCGATCTTGATAGTCTTTTTGTTTCGTATTATCCCTATCGTTCTTGTCGTCGTCCCTGTCATCGTCGTCGTCCCCGGTAACGTATATGCACTACCCGCCCAGATAGCAAATCTCCTCTACGCAAGACACTTCCCGAATCGCTTCGTCTGAGAATTCCCGCACGAAAAGATGCGGCTTACAGGTTCGTTGCGTGAACGACGAGATGCCGACAAATAGATTACCTACCGGAATAATCTATATCTTTGGCCATGCTACCCACTACGTCGCCGCCGTAGGTTCTCTTCAAGAAAACCTCCCATTTTCGTCCATTTTCCCAATAACCGGCTCTAACAACAACGGCAGCACCTCAGCAGCATCTCTCCCAAATGCAAAGTCTCCAGGCTTGACTTTGGGCATCTGGTCCTTATCCTCAGCTTCGGGGTTGACAGTACACACCCTCGCGCCGGCCTTGTGCGCCTTGAGGATGTACCCGGCGGCCGGCCATACCTGCGCGGATGTGCCGATGACGAGCATCAGGTCAACCTTTCCCTTTTCGATCCAAGCATCCACGCCGTCGAGCATCTCCTCGTCGAGGCTCTCGCCAAACCAAACCACACCCGGGCGCAGAAGGCCTTCCTTACAGGATGGACAGTGCGGGAGATCTGTATCGTCAATCTCGGGGAGCTTCTTCTTTGGATCCAGGAGAGGTAGCGTTTCATTGGGGTTCTTGACGTTCTCGGATGCGGGAGCAAGGGCTGGGCACAGGGGGTCGGCGGTGTTGTTGCGTTCGACGTAGTTGCACTTGGCGCACTTGATATCAAAGAGGCTGCCGTGTAGGCGGCGGAGTTGTTCTACGTTATGGCCAGCTCGTGGCGAGAGATCTGGCCGTGTCAGTCATTATTCGCGTACACACATCCTTGGTAGCTTTGCGAATAAAAATGTTGGCAAGACCAAAAAGTTGGTGAACATCGAAGGGTTATCTCACCGTCGACATTCTGCGTGAGACACAAAAACTCCGGGTTCTTCTCGGCCAAAGCAGCCAGCGCGTAATGGGCCGGGTTGGGCTTGACGGTGAGTGCCATGTGTCGCCGGTACGCGTAGAACAGCCACACGAGTCCGGGGTCGTTGCGGAACGCGTTCATGGTAGCCAGCGAAGTGGCATCATGGTTGCGCCACAGGCCCCCGGCACCGCGAAAAGTTGGCAGACCAGACGACGCGGAGAGGCCGGCGCCGCAAAGGGCAAGGATGCGTTTGCTTGACTTCAGCGCCTTGTGGAATTCCTCAACATCGTTGTGCTTTGCCCTAGGCATGTTTGAGATGTGGATCTGGCGGGATGCTGGAAGACCATCAGCCTTAGAGTTTCAGTTGCAGGGCGGTCGTGAACTTACTGAATGGGGTGTGGGCGGACGGTGTCTTGAGTTGCTTGAGTATTGGGAGACCAAGCTTGGCGAAACCGTGTCTCATGATAAGATGGGATGGATGCTCACTGAAGTATTTATCTCGTTCTGGCAGTTCTTGCAGATGCTCGCCGTTAGGCAACCACAAGGCGGGTGTGCCTGTCAGGCAACCTTCGCAGGGGCTCAGTTGAAGGAATCCGAAACGATCAATGGCTGTCGGGAACAGATACTCAGATGGCCAGTCAGTTGTTCATGTTCTCCGTCGTGGTGCAATAAGCGTCCAGGGAAGACGGGAGGAGGTTGATGTGGGGGTGCTGTGCTCGGACTGGAATCCGATTCCCCCACACGCCAAGAGGAGGTGACTCCTCACCGCAAGTGACATCACCGCAAACATCCGGACTTTGCTCACCACCGAAACACAGACAATTGGTTGCAGAGTTTGTTGATTTTGAAGCTTGTTGCTTCAAGAGTTTGAGATTCATTCCTATCTCTCTATGTGTCTATAATGTAACCGATTCGCTATGCCCAGTCTATGCACCCAAGTCATGTCATCAACCTCATCTTATGTACAACGCTGTCGGAGCAATGACCCATCCGTGTAAGTCGTCGTCCTCCAGCGATTCATCCCGCAGCCGTCGCAGACCTCCAATTTAGTTCTGGAGGACGTAGCGGTAGCGGGCCTTGCCATCCTCGAGGTCGACGATGGCCTGGTTGGCCTCGCTCATGGGGCGGACCTGGATCCAAGGCTTAACGCCCTTCTCGGCGGCGAGCTCCCACATCTCGCGGATCTCGTGGGGAGAGCCGATCAGGGAGCCGGTGAACTTGACACGGCGCATGACGAGGGGAGCAGGGGCGATGGTGTAGGCACCGTCGTCGGGCATGCCGACCTGGACGAGGGAGCCGTCCAGCTTGATAAGGTTGAGGTAGTCCTGCATGGGGACCTTGGAGGAAGACACGGTGGAGATGACCAGGTCGAAGGTGTTGGCATACTTCTTGGCCCAGTCACCCTCCTCGGCGGTGGCAATGTAGTCGTCGGCACCCATCTTGAGGACCTCGTCGCGCTTGTCAGCCTTGCGGGAGATACCGACGACCTTGTCGGCGCCCATGGCCTTGGCGAGCATGATGGCCATGTGGCCGAGACCGCCAACACCGCTGACGGCGACGGTCTTGCCAGGGCCGCAGCCGTGGTTCTTCAGAGGGGAGAAGACGGTGACACCACCGCACAGCATGGGCGCGGCGTAGGCGGACTCGAGGCCGTCGGGGATCTTGACGACGAAGTGCGAGGGGCAGCGGTGGTACTTGGCGTGGCCACCCATGGCCTTGCCGCCGTTGTAGTGGAAGGCGCCGTAGGTGTGGACAGACTTGGGGCAGTACTGCTCGTTCTTGGTGGAGCAGGGCTCGCAGTCGCCCTGGCGGCCGAGGCAGGAGTCGGACTGGGCACCGACACCGACGCGGTCACCGACCTTGATGCCGCCCTCGGCCTTGGAGCCGACGCGGACGGCGACACCAACGATCTCGTGGCCGACGCAGACGGGGTAGGGAGCGGGGCCCTGGTAATATGTTAGCTTATTGTCACATCGCAGCGGCACGCGTGGTGTTGTTGCTGCGGCAGCGAACTTACCCAGCCGGAACGCAGGACGTGGATATCAGAACCGCAGACACCGGAGTGGGTGATCTGGATGTCGACGTCGGTCTCCTCCCAAGGCTTGGGGTCGTACTCCTGCCAGACCATGTTGCCCTCGCTGGACTTCTCGTCCAGGCCAACCCAGCCCTCGAACTTGTAGTCGGTAGCGGCCATTGTGATGATGTGTTGTTTTGTTATCGGTATGGAAGAAAAAGAAAGGGTATCTTAGGTTGTTGAGTGTTGTTGACGAGTTGGCTTGATGTGTGTAAGTTGAGAGTGTCTTCCACAAACCAGAACTACTGAGAGAGGAGGGAGCAGTCCAGCTCTTTTAAAACCTTCAAACCCCCATCTTCAAAACAACGTTAACTCCTAAACCACATCGGCGAAGAGGCATTAACGCCGCCGTCGTCCAAGGAACCGTAACTTGGGACGATGGCATCCACGCAAGAGAGAGTGAGAGAGAAAAAAAAAACTGCAACACGAGTGGGGTCAAACAGCGGGAACGAGCTGGGAACAAGATGGCACCAAAGTGCGGCTCGATGCCGCGGCTCAGATCGCAGAAGGGAGGGATCCTTGGTGATACCCGTGGTGGCTCCCACCAGGGGACATGGTGGTTTGAAAGAAGCGGAACTTTTTCCAGAGAAGGCCAAAGAAGGTCAAGATGCGTCGTAATGATTCGTCCGACTGGAGCGGGAGTGGCCACTCCGCGTAGCTCGGGTGGGTTCAGTGGTTATCTGGCTTAGAAATCTTGTTCAAGCAGCGCACGGGTTTGAAGCTTCTCTATGGGTAGGAGGTTGCGAATGGGGATTGGATTGGATGGGGAGAACCCACGAGAGGCCAGCAAACAGCGAAGCAAGGTTTCCGGCGTGCCGTGTCCTCGCTCTTTCAGACGGCGTTGGAGTTCCCGATGGGTTCAAGGATTGGCGACAGAGATGGGGACTATCCGGGCTAGGCCCGAGCAGCTGTCTAACACACGTTTACAGTGCATATGGATCCCTGGAAAGAAGAAGACCCGTTGGCGATAAGGAAAAGATCCAGGATGTTCTTGGCCGCCAGTCCCGAACGATCACGGTGTTTTGATGTCATCGACTCCAGTATTCTTCGGCACTTGCACGGACTCACACCGCCATCGAAGCTGAGGGAGGGGTCGAGAGGGGAAAAAAAAAAATGGAGGTTGCCAGGTGTTTGAGAAAGTGGTAGGTTGGGGATGTACGGTTCTCTGTCGTTCTTTGAGTTCTTCCATGTGTCAGTCAAAGAAAGACAAGGAAGGGCGGGAGAATGTCGGTATCCACCGCCACAGCAAAATTTGTTTTCTCTGTCCTCAACCCAGCAGACAGCTCTCCCTTCTGTCCCTGCTGGTTTCCGTTGGCATTTGCGGCTCTGGGAAAAGTGTGGCATTCTTACGTCAAGTGCGGGCTCTTCCGTGGGCGGCATTCGTCCGCACTGGCATGGATGGCATTTTGGTTCCGGCAAGCTTCTAGAAACGTGCTTTTTTGTGGGTTTCCGAATGGGAAACTTTGTCGTGCAGGGGCCACTAGCACGTCACCACGATCCGCTTCCCGCTGATCAATCCAGTCGGCGTCTCCCGTCTGCCGTTTGCCGTCTGCCGTCCCCGTCCGTGTCTCATTACAAGAAATGCCAAATTTTTAGAGTTCAGATCTTCAGCATTCCAACCCCACGAGTCCACAGAGGACGCCCGTCGACTCTGGATCTCACGATGTTCTGAAAGAGGCTTTCCGTCAAGGTGGAGATGCAAACTCTCGGTTTCTCACCGTTGGTGAAGCGTCTTGGCCAGGGATCTATCTTCGGTGACCAGGGTTGAGGATGCAGGTTGCAGTAAGGTGCTGACCGGACGGAGATATCTCGTCGACGCGAGAGCATATAATTGTGGGTTACCTAGTTTCATGCAGAGCTGCTGCCGCTGTCGCTGCTGTTGATGCATGTCCCACCCCTCTCTGCCTCCGCGGTTGCCGCCCGTCGGGATGCCGCCTTTCAAACCCTTCAGAGGCCGGACCCGATCGAACAGCAGCCCACTGTTCGTAGGTATAGGTATGCGCAAACGACGAGATGGGACTACGTATCTCCGAGCAGCAGATCCCGCGCCGCGGCTGCTGGTCGGGGGCATGCTGAAACTTCGCTGCCCGAGATCCCGACGTGAAATGGCGGCGGTGTGCGTCCGTAGTCGGCGTGGGGCGATGGCACTCCAGACGCCGTTCTTCCGGCCGCAGGAGGCAGAGTCGTACGCAGAACCACCGGGTCGGCAGTGGTGGGCGGTAGTTGAGTTGCAGTGCGTGGTGATGTTGAGACAATTGTCCGAACGTTGGCCGAAGGCGCCTCTCCAACCCGTCAGTTTGGCACGCCAGCGCAGGATCGACATTCTGACGTTGAGCCGGCCATTGCCCAAGGTAGGTGGTTGTGTGGACAGCAACCACCAGGTAGGTCGGGAGTGCTTCGATTGGCCGCCGTCGGCAGTTGAAAGGGGGAAAATAGGTGAAGCTGGCAAAAATGACGATTTTGCCACTGAAGAGCGACTACGCGCCGTACCTGCATAAACCTGCCAGCACGCATATGCACGTCTACGGCAGTCTCGGCCCCACTGCACCGTGACCATCTGTGCCTGACCTTCCCGGCCGCCGGGCCAGGCAACAGATACCTGAGCCCCGTCCCGGAGCAAAACCTCGGAGCAAGGCCGGCACTTCCTTCCCGAATCAGACTGCGGTGCCCAGGACCAGCCGAAAATCAGAATTCGCACCTTCAACATGCAACTCCCGTCCCAGGTTCGGCTGATGTCGTCTCCACCTGCCGAACCATCACTGCCCCCCCAGCCGGTGCCTGGCTGCCAACCTAATCCATCCGGCCGAGACAACTTGAGATTAAACCGAGTCGCTTACCTACGGTGGTCAAAATCCTTCCACGCCAACCCCACCGTCTCGCGTTTTCTTCCCTGGGACATCCAGCAGTCCCCTTGAGACGTCAATGCAAGGGCCCCAGAGGCAATCATGTCAACAACTCGCATCGCTTCATTACCAAGATACATGCAGCATTAAATCCGTAGGCCGCCGCCCGGTCGATATTTGATCGCCATCGCACTGATGCTTGTGCGGCTGGAGCGGCACCGAGAAGGACTCACTCTCTGGGAGGAGGCCGAGGCTCGCGGTCCACCGTCCGCCGGGCGGGGTCCCCAATTTTACCTCGACCTGGGCTTGACCTGGGTCGGGTCACCAGTGGCAGGCAGGAGGTCCCGGTCGGCAGGTACCTATCCGGGCTCGGGCGAACAATAACAAATGCGGTGAGCGAGGCTCATTTTCAATGGTGCTCCTCCCCGGCTGGAAACCAACTCCGGCGGTAAAATTGGTCTGGCCTGGTCGCACGATACGATATCCAAGATGCGCCGTCGCCGTCCCCCTTTGATCGCTTGTTTGCCCAGACCTTGGGAAGACATTGTGCCGCAGGGCGACCCGGCGAACACATCTTGGCTCAAGCAGGTTAATATTAATTACCAAGACAGTTCCCCCTCACTCTCAAATTGCCTACACAATCGCGTCCTGGCGAGCCAAGGATCCGGCCGGAGGGGGTGTGTTAAAATGCCTCGCGCCGAACGTGTGCTTGCTGGCGCTGACCTCAGACTTGGGAGGGACGTTGGGGCTAATGAGATAAGTACCGTGCAGCGAGTGAGTGACAAACGCCATGATCGATTTTAGGCTGCATTGTGGCTGATGGCACGACCGCGCTGTAGGGCGGCGGTGGGACTGTTGGCTTTTTTGTTTTTTTACTGGTTGGCCCGTTGGCGCATCGTGAAGTTTCGCGTTTGCTTCTTTTTCCCGCGCGAAATGGTGGAAATTAGGTCCGAATAAGGCAGGGCGCAGGAAGGCTGGCCCCCGCCCTCTCTCTTTCCAAGGAGCCAAATTCCCTTCCCCCCTTCCAACTGTCCCCTCGTCGTGTCTTTTGAAGCGGGTTCAACGCCCGACTCAAGCCAGCAAGGTGGGCCCATACTTGCTCCTTAACCTCAAACGTTGGAAATTGCACCTTCTCGTATCCGCCAAGACGTTACGGCTGATCATCTCACTGATCCTCTTTTATGCGAGTCACCCGAAAACCCAATCGCCCGAGTAAAAATAAAGTCATTCACACGATCTGTTCAGGGAGGGGGGAGAAGGCGACTCATGTTATCAAAAGAATTCTTGTTAAGCAACTAGTTCAACCTCCCTGGGGAGGCGACTGTTCTAAGGTATCATAAACCATCGGCTGAAAACACACCAAATCTAAACCCTCCCCCATCCGAAAGCTGCAATGTTCCCATGCGAAATGTTCCCGCTGCTGCCTTCCGTTCTTCTTCCTCCTCCTCCTCTCGAGTGGACAAAAACAAACACCCTGAGAATCGCATGGCCGTCGCGGATCTGATCCCCATCCTATCCTCTCAAGGATCCAAGGAAAAGCCGCGGAGAGCGTGATCATTAAAAGTACCAGATTAAGTCAAGGTTGGCCTCGACTGATCGCCCAAGGCGCCCCAAAAAGCTGGGGACGGCCTGCGTACTTCAGTCGGGATAAGGATCGTGGTCGAAGTCGAAGAATTGTACAATCCGCTCTCCAAATGGGATTATTTTGTTGAGTCATACGCGTGCGTGTACGGTCGTTGATCGGGTTACTCGGTCGGGAACTGCTTACAGCAGGAAGGTGAAGAAGAGACCGGCGGCACCGAGAGCAAGGTTGGCCTTGTTCATGTAGCCGGCGCCGGTGACGGTGGCAGGGGCAGCGGTGGTGCTGGAGGCACCGGTGGCGGAAGCGCTGGAAGAGCCGGAGGAAGAACCAGAGCCGGTGGCGGTGGCGGAACCGGTGGCAGTGGCCTCGGAAGAGCCAGAGGCGGTCGCAGAGCCGGAAGCAACGGTGGTCATGGTAGTCTTAGTCTCGACCTTGGAGGTCTTGCTGGAGGCGGCGGAGGAAGAGGTGTCGTCGTCGGAGCTGGAGTCGGTCTTGACAACGATGGACTCCCAGCTGCCGGACTTGTCACCGTAGACGTACTCCTTGGCACCCTTCTTGCCACCCATGTTGTCGGTGATGGTGATGCTCTTGTAGTAGGCGTTGAAGGGAGCCTCGTTGAAGTCGGTGTAGCCACCAGCCCACTCGACAGTGCCCTTGGGAGCGTCCTTGCGGCCAGCAACCCAGGTTCCGATCTTGACCTCCATGGGGGTCTGGGGGAAGCGAGATCCGCCCTTGGCGTCGGCGTACTTGAGCTCACGGACCTGGGTGCCGTCGATCGACCATCTGACATAGTCGGAGGTCCAGTCAATGGTGTAGGTGTGGTAGGCGTTGATGGGGTCGGCGACGGGGTGGTAAGCACCGCGGTCGTAGGTGGTGGTATCGCCCTTGCCGAAGTAGTTGGTCTGGACCTGGGCGGTGTCGCTACCGATCCACTCCCAGTCAATCTCGTCGAGGTCGTCGGACTGGAGGACAACGGAGGTGACGACACCCTTGCCGGGGGCGGCCTTGAGGACGACCTCGAGCTTTCCGAAGAACATGTACTTCTTGGAGGCCATGGTGGGGGCGTCGGTCTCCTTGTTGATGGTGAAGAGAGCACCGCCATCCTCGAACTTCACCGAGGTGCCGTCGAGCTTGCGGAAGACATCGTCGTTGTTGCCCTTGGTGAAGTCAATGCTGACGGACTTGCCCAGGGCAGGGTCAGCAGGGCAGTCTGAAATATGAAGTCAGCAAGGTGGTCCCAGCAGGCAAATATTGGAAAGGGAAGGTGAAATGCGAAGATCATACATACCCTTCTTGGTAGGGTCGCAGGTGGTGAAGGTCTGGGCAGTGACCGCGGTAGCGGCAAGAGCCACGGTGAGGATCTTGGAGAACATTGTGCCTGTTGTTGAGACCTTGTGTATCAAGACTGAGATGATGGAGGAAAAAGACGATGTTGATAGTCTGGTTGAGAGCGAGGTGTTGGTGTATTAAAAGGATGCTGGCTGTTGCTCGAGCTGAAAAGTTGGAAGGAGCTTGGGTAGGAGCGACAGTGTGGAAATAAAAACAAAGGCTTGATTAACGAGAGACAAGCAGGTAAGCTAGAAGAGGTATGAGAGTGCTCGTGGGGAAGCAAAGTAGGAGAGGTGAGGAGGTGAACGAGAACAGACACAGACACACGATGGGGGGAGGTGGTTTTATTATCCTCTGCAAGTGAGGTGAGGCACAGCAGAGAGGACAGGGCAGCACCAGGCAGGAAGCAGCAAATGGCCCAAAGTAGCTAGCAGAAACCAATACCACGACCCAGGGCCCTCTCTGCTGGGCATGGATGGATGCAAAAAGTCTCCATGGTGCCTGGGAAGGGGAGCACGGGAGGTGACTGTGGTGTGTGGTGGTGTGGACGGGGGATGGAGCTGGGCGAATCAATACGACCTCGTACCTTATTCAGGACCCTGCACTGGCCCTCGCTCGCTGCCCTTGGTGCCCTTGAGGCCCTTGGGCTGGGGGAGCGACTGTCATCAGCCAAGCCTTTCAGTCCTGCACCATCAGCTGCCCCCCCTGGCTGCTTGGTCTTAGCCCTTGGGTCTTTTGGCTCTTGGGGCGTTCCCATGCGGTACCTTAGGTTGGCCGGGGTGACGGGGCCGTTCACTTTGTTCTTTGGTGCGCAGAGTCCGGTTTAGAGAAGAGAGCGGGAGACAAAAGGTACTTTGTGCAGGTACTTGTCCACCCAAGAACTGTGAGTGGCGGCATGACCAGAGGAGAGAAGCCATGGAAGTCCACACTCCACAATGAAGGGCCCTGGAACCGGTGGGCTGCTGCTTCTTGTGTCCAGGATCCATCTGGGTTAATTTACACGCCGACCCCGGAGGCCAATCAGAGCCGCCAGATTCGACCGCCTTGCCCGAAGAAGAAAGGCACCGAGTGGAGTGGCGCTGCTTTCTTTTCGGCCGGGATCTCCTTTCCGTAAGGCAGAGCCTGAGTGAGGAGACCCCGAGTTCCTTTCCTGCTGTGCTGAGACGGAGAGAGAGAGAGAGAGTCTCCAAAGTTCCTCCCAAGTGAAGTGGCCGTTACAAAGGAACAGAAGGAGGGACGAGGAGGAGGATGGATGATTTTGCTGCCGCCAAAGAGAGAGCTTGGAGCCTGCCATCCGTTCCTGAGGGATCGGCCGGGGCTGCATATCGGGGTGGTACACTGTGCTAACTAGGTAACATCTAGGTATCCAGACAACAAGAGAGGAGGCAGCCTCCAGCGCATCGGTTCCCCATCGGCCTCTATCCGATGGCCCCAAGGCCCCTACCGAGCACCTGTTATCCATTCGCCGTGCATCATTGCGGATAACGGCCCACGGGAATCAAGCATAATTTCCTGGAAAGCTCAGTCCGCGAAACCGCCGTCTCTTGCGACGTTGGATGATCAGCGCCAGAGATTGACACCAACACGAAGAAGCCACACCACTAATACTAGACCAGTACGGATGCCGCCAGCGGAATTCCACCACGGGCACGTCAAGATCGCCTCGTCATCGCCCATCCATCTGTCTACCATAGATAGTGGGCATCTTGACGCTGCCGGCTTCTGCATCCGGCCCGTTTCCAGCGCATTCCAACCCATCACTGCCACGAGGCAGAACATTCTTGTGCCAACTGCAAGGTAACGTCAAATGTGTCAGCCAGCCTGTCGGTTGTCCTCGTCCTCGGCCTTGTTGAGCACCCAAACGATAACACCGTGCTTTCTTCGCCTGGGAAAATAAGGGGCGCCGCAGTCTGCAATGGTCCCCAAACCAAGACACAGGACACACAGATCATGGGATAATACAGAGGCACTAGTGCACCGCATCGTGACAGGGCACAAGTCACAACAGCCTGCCGTCGCATTGTTGGTGCTGTCTTGCTCGTCTACGGATAATAGATCGTCTCTGAAGCAGTGGGGAAATCCCTGCGTTGTCTTGTCACTCTCCATCTGTCTCTCCCTCCCTCTCTCTCACGCGACGAGACCGACTCATCAACCCTAACTGACCCCCCCGTAAGAACCGTGTTAATCCTATCTTTGGCGTTCCCCATAGCCCGAGGTCGCTGTTGCCGTGTGCCTCCCGCTGCGAGGCCAAACTCTCTCGCATCATTGGGAAGATCCCCCGCCGCCCAAATCGCCTAACTCACCTTAACTTAGCAACAAATACATCAACACATCAACACATCGTGTCAGTGCTGCTCACAGGTCATCATCGTCCAGATTTACGAGCGGGCACGTCTTGCCGCGCAGGGCAGCGCGCATCGCCCCTGTAAGATTGCCGGTACGTACAGAAGGGAACTTTGGATTGATTTATTGGATGGATGCCACGTCGAGACCCTGCATTTAGACTTGCCATGTGCCTTAGTGCGAGCGCGCGCGTGCATAATTAGGGACAAAGTAAGCAAGCTGCGCCCAGCGACGCAGGAGACGGGAGTTCTGGGCAGTCTTCTTACTGTAGCCCATCACATTTCGTCAACGGCAACGTTTGGCCAAATCTTGGAAGCTTGGAACTTGTTTCTCTGTGACTCTGCCACTTCGCGTCTCGCCATCTCCCACCCGGCGGCCCAGTCACCCGCTGATTGATCTTCAGATTAGATGCTCAGCCGAGCAAAATGCACCGAGACCCGCGGCCGCCGCCAGCCAACCACGGCGCCTCGATCCCGATATGTTGTCTTCGCAGTCGGGTTTCCATTTCATCAGAGCTGTACAATCGCCCCGTTTGTTAGTGTTCCGTGATCCATCATCTCCTCTCCGTAAGCCTGGCTGGCGCCCCCCGAGGAGTCGGAACAGAACCAGCCCATCTCAGCGTCCCTGGCCCATTGCCAAGGCTCCAGCTGCGACCTGCTGTGTCCTCCGTGAAACAGGAGTGCCCTCGTCCCGGGCTGCCCTAAGTTTCTTTTCTTCGTGAAGCTGCGAACCGACTCTAGCCCGCCGGTTCGAAACAGGCGGACCCAGGGCCGGGCTATCCAGATCCAGTCCACATTGTTGTCAGCCAGTCAGTCTGGCCCCCTATTGCCCACCATCAATTTCTGGCCTGCCCTGCCCGCGGCAGCTCGTACTGCGTAGAGTGTATGCTCTCTCCCCACGAGCCCCGCGGCAGCAAATCTCGCTGCCGCAGGTTCAATTTTTCTTAGTCGTGCCGGCGCCCCGAAGGCCCCAGAGATCTTCATAATTCTCCGCTGGGAAGGCCAAAGGCCAAGGCCGGACACGGGGCTCTCACCCATCACCTATCACGCGCTATTTCCAGACACGAAGGTGAGAGGCTTCTTCTTTCTGCCAGCGGCGACGACCGTTTTCTGATTTTCGGTGCCGAGGCGAGTTAGGTGAGTAAGGTGAGCCTGGCGGCAGCCAAAAGGGGAGGAGAGCGCCATGCGATGGCATGCCGCGCCGCGCCGCAGCCCGCAACGTTCCATGACCCCGAACCCACCGGACTGTTTTCATGCCCGCGCCTCACGAGATCAAGGCTCGCTGCAACCACCAAAGCTAGACGGACCGATCGCCAGTCCCCGGGGCGCATGTAGGTGCAGCAGTTGGGATACTCGTATCCAACTGGCTGGGTTGCCTCTGCCTTATGCGACCCCGAAGCCTCACTCACTCAACCCATCCCGCCGGCGGCTGTCAGAAGGTGGCTGTGCATGATGCTGGAGCCTGGGCAAGAACAGCACGGTGCAATAAGGCAAGGTAGGATGTGGTCTCTGCTTCGCTCATCAACCAACCCCGAGTCCATCAGCCAGCCCTGCGGTGTGGACTTTGGACAGAGTTCTCGCTTGCACGGGCGCTTCTTTGCTCAAAACACGACGGGACAGGCCGATCCCAGCTTCGAGACGTCACTCAGCCCACCGCTACCTTCGCTCTCTCCTTCTTGTTCATGACTTGTGTGAATGGAGATTGATGGGGTCGGTTTGTCATGCCGAACCCGCCTGTACTGCATAGTACTGCGGCCAGCCGTGGAGACTTTGTCTCTCGTTTTTGCTGACATTTCGGGTCACCTGATGCGCTTCGTCCTGCCTGGAGATACTGCGTAGAGTACCCGGGGGTCAAAGCGTGTGGCAGGCTAACGCTAGACCCCCTACTCACGTAGGGGGCGAAAAAACAGGGTTTCCACGCTAAAAAGGGGGTTTCCACCCACATCACCAAAAGTGGCATTTTTCTATATTAACCCACCAAATTAATAACTTTTTGCAATATAATTTTCAGCTTCAACTATATTATATAATAATAAAAATTATATTATTATATTGCTCTTAAATAGAGCTATCTAGCTATATATATAATATCTATATATATTATATAAATATAAATAAGCTGCAGAAGATTATTATATTATTACTTTTTATATTATTAATAATATATTTATACTTCTTTAATATTTATATTAATAGAGGTGTTAGTAGAAAGTTACTCTCTATAGTACTTTAAATATAGAAGTTATTAAAACTTTTTTTTATAATATAATAAATTGCTTAATGCTTTAGCTGTAGTGCTAATATTAATATAGTGTTAAGTGTAGCAGCTAGTGCTAGTAATAGCAGCAACTTAGGTTTATTAGTATTAATGCTGTTATTAATATCTTTAAACTAGCTAATTGATTTAATGCTTATTATAGTATTATTACTATTTTTATTAATAAGGTTATTAATATTATTATTAACTTCTAAGTTGAAGTTATTATTATTATTTATATTGCTAAATAACTTTCTGATATTAAAGTGATTAAAAAGCTTTATTATATATTTAATATAATCTTAAGCTTCTTTTAATAGTAATATAAAATTAAAATTAATCTGCTACTTTAGCTTAAATAGCTTAAACTATTATAAGTTTTTTAGATTAAATACTATATAGTTATAAATCTTATTAGTATAAATAAGCTATTACTTAAAATTTAATCTCTTTATATACTTATTAATCTATTAATACTTTATAGCATTATACTCTATATATATTTACTTCTCTTACTGCTAAGCCTCTTTTTTTATAGTAATATATTGCTACTTAAGCTTTTTTTATAAAGCTTCTATTACTTACTTCTTATAATGCTTTTTAATTTCTATAAAAGTTATATTTATTATAAATAAATAGACTAGTTTGACATCTTATTAAATCTATCTCTTATACTGCTATATCTCTATATGCTTATTCTAGTTAATAATATACTTCTAGCTTCTCTTATAGTATAAATTACTCTTATTAATTGCAGCTTTAATCACTTTATAACCTCTCTAAGTGAAAAAGCTTTATTTAACAGCATACTATTACTTAATAGCATCTGCTTATAGTATAGCCTTCTCAAACTTATTATTATCTAGCAAATAACTTAAAAAGTAGTTAGATATATTAACTTAAGCTGATTATATATATTTAACTAATTAAAAGAGTATTATATTGTTTCTAATTAGCTAGATGCTTAACTTTTCAAACCTTACTATAATATTTAAATAAGTAAATATAGTATTTATTATCTATTAAAGCTTGCTAATAAAGTCTCTACAAATAAAAATGAAATTACTACTTTATATAAACTTTTATAATACTATCTAATAAGCCTTTTTAAATAGCTAGAAAACTTCTATATCTATAGATTAAAATAGATATATAGCATAAAAAGGGAAAAATCTAATAATAATATTAAAGTTAATATAGTATTCTATAAGGTTTATATTGATATAACTAGAGAAGCTATTAAAAAAGAGTAAATAATATAGCGCTACACTAAATTCAGCTTAAAAAGTTTAATATAACTTAGCTTAAATACTTAGTATTATTTTATATATCTTAAGCTTATTAAAGCAGCCTCTATATATATTAACACTAAACTATAACTCTATTATATACTTAAGTTGCTAAAACTTTGCTAACTGCTTAAATAAATATATATTAAAGTATTTAATATAATCTATTATAATCTTTTAGTTAGAAAAAGTAGTAGAAGACTATATAAAGCAGATATCTTCTTTAATATTATAATTAACTTAAATAGTAATTAGCTATATCTTAAAGATAAAATATATTAGAATAATATCTTTAATAGCATTATTAATACTAATAAAAATATATAACTTTTTATTAGTTAGATTAATAACTTTTTATAGTTTGCTCTATTTCTATTATCTTTAAAATAAAATAATATATATATAGCTGCTAAAGCAGCTGATATAGCAGCTAGACTTATCAGCATTTTATATCTTAAAAGGTTTAAGTTTATAGTTTTAAACTACAGCTTTATACTAATTAAAGAAATATTAAATTAGCACTAAGTTAAATTTAATATTTTTCTAATAAATCTTAATAGGTTTGATTTTTAATTCTTTTTAGAACTCTAAGTGATTAACTTTTTAAAACTTTATAAAATACTCTAAGATTAAGCTTATACTCTAGCCAGCTTAAAAAGCATTAGCTATCTTTTTAATAATAAGAGAGGTTATTAGAAAGCTAATAGCATTAAGCTAAATTATAAATGCTATTAAAGCTAAATCTTTAACTTCTATTAACACCTTCAGTTAGCTACTCTCTTAGAGCAGTATAAAGAAGTTATAGCTAGCTTTAAAAGCTTTTAAATGCTTTCTTACTGCTATATAGAATACTTTATAATTAGCAGTAATAGCTTATATTAATAGCATAACAGCTAGAAGCTTCTTTAAGTATTTTAACTAAAAGGCTTATTAATATAAGGTATATAATGCTTATATAGTCTGTTTAGCAAGCATTAAGTTAGCATCATTTTAGTAAGACATCTTAGCAGTAAAGCTTAAAAGCAGTAATCAAAAAAAGAGTAGTTTTAGGTTATAATATAGTCTCAAAAAAGTTATATTTTAGTGGCAAAAGGTTAAAAATGCGACTTTTATGCGACTGGGTGGAAACCCCCTTTTTTGCGTGGAAACCCTGTTTTTTCGCCCCCTACGTGAGTAGGGGGTGTTTTGCGCTTAACGTGGCTGACTAACGCCCCCGGGTATTGAAATCTTGGGTACGGTCTCTCCACACGGTTTTGTGGAGGAGGCGCAGGGCTTGCAGGCTTGCAGCGCTCTCGGCCGCAGAACCTTTACCGACACCGAGTCGCTGGGGAAGGTATCACAATCACAGCATGTTGATGGGCGGCGGGTAATCGTAGGCTTGCAGAGGTAAGGTAGCTTGGGACTGACAGCTTGGGAGGTTAAAGCCACATCACGCATGTTATTGTTTGTCCAACCAAACCACTCGACACTTGCCACGCGATGCTGCAGGCTGTTGGGCCCAGCTCGAGTCCAAGGGGGTCCCCGACTCAAAAAGCAGTTGTCCTCAGCATTCTGCCAACAAAGAAGCCGCCAGAAATAAACACGCAAACGATGTCAACAATGTACCATGGAGAAAAAAACCGCCAGTCTACCTAGTCATGTCATGGAATCAAGCGGGAAGCCAACCACCATAAACGCCGTCAGGGCGGTCCCCTGAAGACAGACCAAGAGAGAGCGCCACTAGCGGCAAAGACATCTCTAAAATTAAACCCAGCAGGGCCTCACCCGCCCATCCCCGCCCGTATCGCCAGGCTCCGAAAGGCGTACCATGCCAGATGGAGCGTCTGTCACCCTTCGCTAATCTCGAAGAGACCTCGTAGGGTGCTGTGAATGCAGACATCTACCCTCTGCGGCATCTTCTCATGTCGCCCCTCTCATCATTAGTCGCCACTGCGTGGTCTCTCTTTTTCTCAAATCCGGTGACCTCATTCAGCCTTATGACTCTTGTTTCTCCAGAGACCGCACCACATAGAAACCTCGTAAAGAGCGGTAGAACGGCTCCATATCATATCCGCACGTCGGGCCCGAGGGCCACGCACGGCGTCTCCGACCGGTTCCCACTGGCGCAGGTCGCCAGCTGGTGATACGATCGCTTAGTCTTGTTTGGCGACCCGATCAACCACCGCATCTTCTCCGTTTCTATCCATGCGCGTGGGTGCTGACATGGCTTGTATGATCCTTCAGACAATCAAACACCCAACAACAATCTCATTTGTCAGAAGCCTTTCATGGAGGCCGTTTCCGCAGCGCTTCCGGCCATGTGCTGCTGTTCTCGTCAATTTAGACTACTAAGCCCTCGAATCCAAAGGATTTCCCGTGCCGCCTCCAGCAGGAATAAACAACAGCTACTCACCGTTGTCGAGTCAGGGGCATTGGCCAAACATAGGCGAGAGTGATCATTAAGTGAGGTCTCTAGCTCGCTCTTCTCATCCAGACCGTCACCGTTTGTTCTTGGCAATAGGCGTCTGTGGCCGATGATTCGCTGTCATCCGACCCCCCCCCCCATATTCACGATGCTTAGACCTCGAAGCTGATCCTGAGCTCAGACGATGGTGAGGCTGCAATCCCTCCGTCAAACCAGGAACCTCTCCGGAAGGAATGGGAAAGCGTTCGGCTCCGTGCAATTTGATCTTTTGTCGCCTTCTGGCTTCGTGGTTTTCCGCCCAGTCAGTCCGCGATGTGGCATTGACAGATTGGCTTCCGATGCAGCGATCCATCTGCGGATGCATTCCTCTTTTTTCGTTGATTCGAATCCCATGAGCATGGATACCACAGAAGGGTGACTGCTATGCTGCTACGCATGCTATCAATCTGCGGACCGATCGTGTACCCTGCCTAGACAAGATCTGCGGCTGAGTTTGCATTTGAGTCTTACTGCTGCTGCCTTGGTGTGACGTTGTACGGTATCCAACCACCATGTCCATGTTGATGAAAGAACGGAGGAATGCATACATGCATCCCAGTGTTCCCCGGCCATTGTTGTTGCACAAGATCACTCCAAGGCTTGCAGATGCCGAATCGCGGGCAGCCTACTCGGCTGCGATGGCGCTGATAATGTGATACCCAAGACGACCTGCCTCTTTGCCATGAGCTGATCCTCGAATGACAGCAGCCACTTGCTAAGAGAACTCCAAGAAGCCCTCGGTTGCCACTGTGCAAAAACCCAACACCAACCTCACGCCATTAATTTAACCTTCTTTCAGTTGCCAGAGAGTCTGGATGGTAACCGGGATACCGAAGAATGCCAATTATCACAACCCCAGCGTCTCTGGGCCGTTCCCTGGACGTCGGCTTACATAGTTTCATTTTATCGATGGAAGGTTGCCATTAATCTATGTGAAGGCTTATACTGAAATCTTCAGTGTATTTTAGATGCAACGGTAGCGCCACAACAACCTTCAAACCCAACTTCCGTGGCTTTCGCCAATCTGCTATGAGTGATTGTTTTTAGATGTCTGGACGAGCCCAAGTTTGGAACATGCCCTCCTCGACTCAAGCATATATTCTCCCATAACTGCTTCTGTACTTTAGTCAGCGAACCTGTCTATCATTCAAGAGCTGTCGCCAACAGCCGTCATCCCTCTGTTCAAGGGGTGATGCCTACTAATACGCATTGTGAGCGACTTCCGATACATAGAGGGGTGTAAGCGTGGTTCGATACCCTCAAGAAGGAATTAAGGGAGATCCACGTACCAACCTTGCGACCAGTTGTCAATGGGCGCAACCATCCATCTTTCCCCTCTTCCCTGTATGCATTGACATCATCTGGCTTGAGGTTGCCGTAGGTTAGGACGAGACCATTTACTAACTGAATCCGCAAGTTAGCCATTACCCGTGAGACTAGGAATTAGTCAAGGACTCAAAGAACTCTCGAGTCGTTCTTTCGTTCACGAAGAGATGGTAGAGACTATTCTGGAACCGTGCTGGACCGAATTTTCGATCTCGAAGCACTCACACAATCTGATCTGGTGAAGTAGCCATCCAGGAGGGAGCTTTACTATGTCTGGGGCCATAGCCTTGGGCAACTAAGTCCATACCATGATAAATTCGGTTCAGTGTCAAGTTTTTGCAAGAAATTGATCAAGGGCTGTTTGGCCCCGATGCTTTAAGATGCGGGAGGCGCCTTGTGGGGACCCATCAAGTCGGATCACAAAACCTCAACTGTCAACCCCGCATCACTTCCCGTCGGACTTCGACATGAACCTCATCTTCCCGGTCGAAGATGTCCGACTTACAATGTTCGCCGCCGCTCGCAAACACGAGTAGCGCGTCGCCTCAGGCACTCCACACATTTCCGCCGCCCATGACCCTCCCGCCTCTGAAGCAGCCTCACAAACAGACCATCATCTTCCTCCACGGCCGGGGTTCCAGCGCTCGTATCTTTGCGCCCGACCTTCTTAATAGCCTCGTTGGTGGACTGGAGACAAACGGAAGTCCCGAATCATTGAGAGAGGCCGTGCCAAATACTCGATTCGTATTCCCAACGGCGCCACGGTCGCGGGCGACGATCTACAAACGGTCCATCATTAACCAATGGTTTGATGGGAGCGGTGACTGGGAGGAGACTGTTCTGGGTCACGCGAAAGAGACCATTGAGTTTTTGCATGTGCTTCTAAGGGAAGAAACCTTGCTCGTCGGCGGCGCGGACAGAGTCTTTCTTGGCGGCTTTAGTCAAGGGTGCGCAACCGCCCTTGTCTGCATGCTGCTCTGGGAAGGTGACCCTATCGGTGGCGTCGTGGGGATGTGTGGGATGCTGCCTATGGGTGGCGTGCTCGGCGACGTTTTGTGTCAAGGCGACTCGGGCAAGAAAGGCTTAGGGGATCACGATGCCAAGCAGGAAAGAAATGTTGACATCGAGGAGGATATCTTTGAAACGAGTGGCGATGATACTTTGAACCCCTTTTCCCACGACGAAGATAGCTCACCAGCCAGTTCGTTGACACAGGCCTTGAATCTTCTCCGGGAAGAGATGGGGTTTCCACGACTAACATCAAACTCAGAACCTCGCATACATGAAAGTCCTGTGTTTCTTGGTCACGGTACCGACGATGACAACGTGCTGCTTCAGTACGCCGAAGAGGCATCGCGGGTGTTACAGACGGCGGGGTGCAATGTCGTTTTCAAGATATACGAGGGACTTGGACATTGTCATTCCCCGCAAATGCTACGGGACATACTTGAATTTCTGGGTAGAGAGAAAGTCTGCTAGAACAGGCGCAAGCGGGGGAGGTTTTCCCAGTTCTCACAGCAAATTGTGACGGTTTCCCACGGAGATGTCGTTGAAATTAGAAACATAGCCTTAGTTTGATATGTGCATGGGTAGACAAGCAACATGTGTAGCACGTGTATCTGACTGTCCCAAGAAGTTGGTTCAAGCTTACTACAAATGGGCAAGACATCCGAGTTGCTTCTCCCTGGCCTAGTTGAACCTGGGGAAGGGACGCGGGGTGTGGGGGCTCAACGAGGCAAACCGAGGTCGGCCGTGGGGTTGAAAAGCACTGATAAGGTCTGCTGAAGCTTCCTTGCCAGCCCAGTAGTCCACAAGTTTCCCTCGGGGGAGTCCAAGTACATCACTTAGTCGCCCAGAACTGTGGCATTGAAGGCGATTCGAAGCAACATATGGGACCGGTGTCAACGAATACCATGGCAAGGGCTTGCAATCGTAATCGAGGAAGAGATGTCGGGGTGGTGGACTATTCTACATCATGAACGCCAAACTCTCTTAGGTTGGCCGCCCGTTACACTCATGAATATGTTGGGGCTGATGTCTAGGGCCACGCGTTCCAGCTTTGTCATTATTGACCCTTGAGCCTGGAACAACCCCGCAAGTAGCCTTGTTCCCTCCATCGGACTAGGCATGAGACAACAATCATTTGAGGGGATTCCTTACCCGGGGTGGTAGAACTACTGCATCACGGGGTCACCGGAGGGAACGATCTGTGTGTGGGTTGCGGCTGTACATTCACTCTTGGCCCTCAACTTCGAAGCTACATCGTGTGAGAACCCGCAATGAACGCGAAACACGTGTAGAGTGGCATGATCGGCTCAGGTCATCTCGGCATGAGACGGCTTAGCCACAAAGGAGTTTGATGCGCTTCACGCTGGGCACCGGAGCTTCCATCAGAATGGTCGTAGACACGGAACTGTCGCCTTCTGAGAATGAGTGGAACTCGGAGTCCGAAGTGATTCTAGCTCAGTTTCTTGTTTTCTCCGAAAAGAAATCGAGTCGCAAACTGGAGCCGAGACTCTTGACCTGAGGGTAGTCTGGCTTGGTACTGGACCAGGCTCCTGGATCAACGACGCATGACGTCCCGGCCCCGGATTTTCCTGAAGGGTGCAGACGTGGCATACAAGGCTCGTTGCTGATCATTGGGGGCGTGGAGTGGTACCGGAGAGATGGTAACGTCCTGTAGGTGACGTTTCGTCATTGAGGCATTCTTCGACACATGGCAGCTGTACCATTGGTTCCGCCTTTGAAGTAGAGCCATACTGAATTAAAAAGAACAGCGGCGAGACGGAGGCTACTGCGTTGCTGCAAAAGCTGGCACTTTCTACTTCAATATCGAAATGGAGGCCTCTCATTCGAACATGATGATTGATGACAGAACCGGATCCAAGGACACAGATGCGCCTTACAGCTGGAGAGCACAGCGTGCGGGGGCATCCATACGCCCGCCTTGGGTAATGGTGTTGTAACCCGAGGTGAGATTCACGCAGCCAGCAGAGGAAGGGGAATGGTCCCGCGGCGCAGCTGATGGACGTGCAAGAGCGGCTGAATGAGAACCTCCAAACAACCCAGGTGAATTTCTGCAACATTATGGAGAATTGGGGTCAGCAGACTGCTCCAGCTATATCCGACAATACTTACGAGAACAGCTCGGGGTCTGGACCGATCGCTTTGGGGCTAGACAAACACTGTGAGAGACTTGGTTGACTTACACTGTCAATTCGACACGTACAAGGATGCCAAGCCTTCGGGCATTCCTACATTCGAATTTGTGGTCACGAGCGCATGCACGCATTTCTGAAAGACGAGCCTGATTCGGAGGATTGCGTGCAGCGGTGTACGTAGCATATTACGTAGCGTCGTCAGGGTGCAGAAGATGACGGATGAATCCCCCAAACCCTGAAATCTGGAGCCTTGTTTAAGAGGGCAGAAGGGCTTTCACAGAGTTGGTCGACTCAATGCTACATGAAACCATGCCTTTGTCAAAAGCTGCTGGACTTATGGCGAAGCAGGCGTATCTTACTGTAGATACTGCCACCAAGGGCCCTGCTTATCGAGGATGTTGGTTTGACTAGGCAATTATCAATCCATATTGACTTCAACGACATCCTCAAAAGTCTCATAGAGTGCCATCTGGAAAGATTAGGAGTTGTTAACCAGCTTCACAGCAAGTCTGTTGACTGAACCCTGCTACTCAGACCAGGGTGTGTAAAACATCCACCCGGAATTAGCGAATGACGCCCTGTTCTGTTTCTCAATGAGGCAGAAAGGCGAAAGTGTGGAGATGGCTGGAAGGAAGGACCCATTCCGTCCATTTACGGATACTGTGATGCTCATGAGTAAAATGATGAAGAAAGCTGTTGCCTCGAGTGCTTCTTGAACATTTGATGACGTGCGCGCCTGGTAGAGTATCGACAATTTCAACTGAAGAAGTTCTTCATTCACTGCATCCTGAGGGACATTGTGGCGTCGTCTTCTCTGGGAAGCTGGGACCACACTTATTTGCGTTTGCCCTGCCTGAAACCCCTATTAATGCGCGATTTAACGCCCCTTAACACCACTTTTTGCTATATATATATATAAATACTATAAATGCGTTAATTAATGCGTTAATTAATGCGAATTATTATATAAATTAATTATTAATAGTTTTAAAATAGCCTCTTTTTATTAAAATCTATATATTATCTTTCTTTTTGTCCTCTTAAAGTTAACTCCTCTTAAGTATATATTTTAAAGCGCTAAAGAAGCTAAAATTATTACTAAATATATTAATTTAAAGTTTATAATATTATTATTATCTATTTTACTAGTATTATTAATAAATTAATATATATTATTATAAAATTTAAGTATAAATTAATTATTAGTATTATTAATAAGCTTCTTTTTATAATATAATATTTATAGAACTATATTTTATCTCTTAGTAGTAGAATACTTTAAATATATTAATATTAGAGATTTTATTATTAAACTTATTTAAAAATGCAAAATATATATAATATAGCTTTTTTACTATTTTTTTTATTAACACTATATTTAATTAAAATTATATTAATATTATAGAGTAAATAATACTAAAACTATTAAGTAGTAAGTAATAAGTTTAACTAAAAGAATTGCTACCTATTTACTATTTTAATAATAAATTAATTATAAAGTTTATTAAATATAATATTATAATAATTTAAATCTATTATTAATAATAAAAAATATCTAAAGATATATTAAAACCTTATTAATTAATAGGTTTTAAATATTATAAAATAATATTAATTTATAAAAAGGTAATAGAAAGGGATAGAGTTCTTAGAATTTTTAGAATTTTTAACACTTTTGACTTAGAGG